>CM052701.1:93398973-93547514 GCA_028551405.1 Uromys caudimaculatus
GCTCACGTATGGCTCCCTGGAGGGGCAGGCCCTCTGGAGTGATGCTTAGGGTTTAAACTGAAGACAGCTTGCAGCCGCAGAAGTATCACTTCACTGTGTGATCCACGACTATGTTAAGAACCGTTTTGTAAATCTATACAATTTCTGTGGAATGATTTGTGGGTTTCATTAGAAACAGCATAAAACCATGCATCAACTTTACATCGACAAGGGTATTGAATATTGGCTCTAAAAATACAATTAAAAAGTCAAGAGTAGGGCTGGAGAGATGGCTCAGCGGTTAAGAGCATTGACTGCTCTTCCAGAAGTCCTGAGTTCAATTCCTGACAACCACATGGTGGCTCACAACCATCTGTAATGGGATCTGTTGCCCTCTTCTGGTGTGTCTGAGGACAGCTACAGTGTACTCTTACAAATTAAAAAAAAAAAAAAAAAAAGGTAAGGGCCAATGAGATGGCTCTGGGGGGTAACAGCACGTTCCCCCAAGACTGACAGCCCAGGTTTGAGCCCTGGAATCCAACTGATGGATGACTTCAGTAAGCTGTCTTCTGAATAAAGAACAGTACACACTGAACGCAACAGTACACGCCTATGATCCCAGGCTTGGGACCTAGAAGCAGGCAGAGTTTTCGGCCAACTTTGTCTGCTTAGTGAGTTTAGGGTCCATTAAGGCTACATATTGAGAGCTTTCTTTTTTTTTTTTTTTTTGGTTTTTCGAGACATGGTTTCTCTGTGTAGCCCTGGCTGTCCTGGAACTCACTCTGTAACCAGGCTGGCCTCGAACTCAGAAATCCGCCTGCCTCTGCCTCCCAAGTGCTGGGATTAAAGGTGAGAGAGCTTGTCTTGATAACACAAAAATAAATAACTTTGTTTCTTTTTTCTTAAAAACAAAACAAAACAAAAAGCCCCAAACCAGTGCTATATAGGATTCTATGATAAACGGCATCGTTACTTCTCTCCATATAGAAAACAGCATAACCTCCAAGTGACCAAAAACTGCAGAGACTAAACGTGATACAAATCCTGAGGCTGAGAAAACCGATGGAGAAGGTGGGTGGTGCGGTTCCCAGAGGGCAGAAATCATCTAGCAAGAGTCAGATGCAAACAGGAAAGATGGGAAGTACACATGTCAGATGAAGACATGGGTGGAGGTGGAGGTGGGGGGCAGGTGGTGATGGTGGTGGTGATGGTGGGGTGGAGGTGGTGGTGGTAGAGGTGGGGAGGATGGTGCTGGTGTCGGTGGTGGAGGTGGGGGGCAGGTGGTGGTGGTGGAGGTGGTGATGGTGGTGGTGGTGGTAGAGGTGAGGATGGTGGTGATGGTGGAGGTGGAGGTGGTGGAGGTGAGGATGGTGGTGATGGTGGAGGTGGAGGTGGTGGAGGTGGTGGTGATGGTGGTAGTGGTTGGTGGTGGAGGTGGTGATGGTGGAGGTGGGGGGCAGGTGCACAGGGCTCTCTGGGATGTTCCATGTGCTGGGTAGGAGCCAGGGAGGGTTTTGGAGGAAGGAAGGTATTACAGCAGTCATGCTCCAGGCTGATTGATCTGGTGACAAGGTACAGGATCCTTGAAGACTCAATCAGGGTGATAGGACAGCAAATGGAAAGCAATATCAAAATATAACTTAAAAGTCCCCATTCACATAGTTTTAGAATATATTTTTAAAAATTTCCCTCGATGATTAATTGATTGATTAATGATACAACCCAGGAGCTGGGCAGTGGTGGCGCACGCCTTTAATCTCAGCACTTGGGAGGCAGAGGCAGGTGGATTTGTGAGTTCGAGACCAGCCTGGTCTACAGAGTGAGTTCCAGGACAGCCAGGGCTACACAGAGAAACCCTGTCTCGAAAAACAAAAACAAAAACAAAAACAAAAACAAAAACAACAACAACAAAAAAGATACAACCTGGGAAACTAGTTTGAGTAGAGAGCATTCGGTTATTTCCTTTCCATGGCAGTTGCTAATAACATTCCACATTCCATATTTTATTATTCTAAATGCTATTGTATTATTTTATTGCTCATTAATCTGATAAAGGTAACAGATACTTTTTAGTTTATTGTTATTATTGGTGTGTGTGTGTGTGTGTGTGTGTGTGTGTGTGTGTGTGTGTGTGTGTGTGTAACATGTAAGCAGAAGTGTGAAGGTCAGAGAACAACTTTTGGGAGTCAGTTCCCGTCTTCCACGAGACCCAGGGAGCGGCTGCAACCACGGCTGTGTGGCAAGTGCTTTATCTTCTGAGCCATCTTCCCGGCCGGCAGACATTGCACCTGTAAGCTCCTCTCCAGCACGATCTCCTTCTGATTGCTCCTGTGACACAGATATGCAGATATGGTTGCAAGCTATGACTGACGGTGCTCCCCTGAAGATCTGAGATTGTTTTATGGCCACTTTAAGGTACCCTATTCTGGGGAGCACAGTTTATTCAGCTACATAATGACAGAAAGGGGGAAATAGGTTAGAGTGATATCTGGTTGTATCAAGTATTGTTCATCAATATCTTGTTTTAAAAAGAAGACTCATGCTTTACAGATTCAATGCACTGAGCACTTGACTTGATCCATAAAGAGCATATGTACAGTAATATGCAAAAACCAAAGGCGGGAGCATAGTTTAGCCGTAGGATACTTGCCTAGCCTGCACAAGACTTTGCCCGGATTCCAACACAGGAAGGAAAAAAAAAAAAGAGCAAGAAAACCTCAGGTTTAGTGACACATACCTGCAACCTTGTACTTGGGAGGCAGAGGCCACTGGGGACATGGGGTTCCAGGCCAGCATGGGCTACACAGCAAGCCACTGTCTGAGGGCAAAAGTAAAGCAAATAAAAAATAAGGGGACCCTATACAGAGAAACCCTGTTTTGAAAAATCAAAAAAACAAAACAACAAAACAAAACAAAACAAAAAACCAAAAAAAAAAGGGACCCTAAATTAAAGAGAAGATATTTAAAAACTTTCCCTAACACACTATTAAACATATGTGAAGACTATATAATTTATGTTAATAAATCGAGAAGTCATATGACGTCTTTTTAAAGTACCAGAACATATTTTGGGGGTGGGGGGGGGGGAGAAAGCCCGATAAGGCAATCATTTTCTTTCTTGTTTTGTTTTTGAGAGGACCTTGTGGTCTAGCACAGAGCAGTCTTGAACTCATGATCCTCCTGTCTCAGCTTCCCAAGTACTAGGATTGCAGGTATATACTTCCCTACCTGGCTAAGACAATCATTTTCCTCCAGACTATGTGACCAGCCTCTTGGGCAAGGTTGTACAGGCCTGTGTCCAGGACCTGAGAGGCTGAGATAGGATGGGTGCTGTGAGTCTGAGGGCAGCTTGGGCTACAATAGTGAGTTTTAAATCAATCTGAACTGTACAGTTCAGCGAAACCCCGTCTTAGAAACACCTACCTCACTCCCATCCCCCAAAATACCAAACAAATCCCTCAAACAAAAACCATAACCATTTGACAAAATGCAGGACCTTAACTGTGCCGTGTTCAAAAACAATGAAACCAGCACCCGAGTTTCTCTGCTGAGCTGCTCGGACCCCGGCCAGGGGCATTCACTTATTCCCGGCTCCCAGTCATCTCTGACTTCCATGTCTGTGTGCACTTCTATCTAACTTTGTGTAGATAGATGGGGCTCTTTAGAGCCAGTGTTTGGCATTGTCACAATTTTTGCTTGGCTCAGGAAGGGCAGGTTGATTATCATTAAAGTGTTATTTATTTCTATTTTATTAAGCCCTTTTTACATTCATGTTACAGGTTAATTTATACTTTTATTTCATGCACTACTTGGCTTTACTGATTAATATGCCCCATGGCATTCAATAAAGTCAGGCTGTGGAGGAAATAAGAGTGGTATTAATTTCTAACATTGCTATAAATTTCCCTTAATAAAACCAGCTCAATAGCATTACAGATGTCGTACAATGGATGCTTCCAAATTGTTAACAAAGATGCAACTAAACACTTTTTTCCTTCCTGGATGTAACGCAGCTCTATTGCCTTTTCTTTGAAGTGTTGCAAGGAGACAGTCTGCTGTTATCTTCTCTCTTTAACAGGTAACCTAAGCGCTGGCATCACACCACCGTCCACCGCTCTTCATAGGCTTATACCAAAACATTGTATCCAGACTCTAGGTTACAAAGTGTGCAGATTCACCTAGGGCCTCGGGCTCCTCGCAGGGGTGGAGGGGATTTTATTTATGGATAGGTTTTCACTGAAGATTGGAATTCCGTTGTAGGTGTCTGTTAGTTGTCCTTCTGTGGTATTTTAACAGTCAATCCCAGTTGTAGGGCTGGTGAAAATCCATGTGCCGGAATTATTAATCCACCACTCCAACCCCAACTGCTCAATGAAGTAAGGTTCGCATTAGGATTTATAGGAGTGTATAAAGCCGAAGACATACTACCACCCACTGAATTTTGGGTCACAAAATTTTTATGATAAAGAATGTACTTCATTATCCAGTAACCAAATTCATGTATTGGAACGGGGCATTTATCCTGTGCTTTTCCTTTATAAGGCTCTAGCCTGGTGGGTCTTAACCTTCCTAGTGCTGCGACCCTTTAATACACTTTTTCATGTTGTGGTGACCCCCAACCATAAAATTATTTCATTGCTACTTTACAACTGTAATTTTGCTGTGCTTATGAATTGTAATGTAAATATCTGACGTGTGACCCCCCCCAAGGGATCACGACCCACAGGTTGAGACCGCATCTAGCCAGCGCCTGCACTCCTGAGAATGGGTTTACGTCTGCAATTTACTTCATTTTTTCCCTGCTAGTGAGTGAACCTTAGCTTGAGGTCCTCCTCTGAACTTTTCAACACTTTCTTTGAGTTTTTTTTTTTTCATTTAATGACTGGAAAGAAATCTGATAGAGAAAAGGAAAAGATAACAAAGAACATTTTACAATTCCTCTTTGCACCAGTGCATCAGGATTTGTGTTCATTCAGGAGAGAGTTCTTGATGAAGCTCCATGCAGGCTGGGACAGCTCCGGGAGAGATGTGGACTCAGTTCTTGTCCTGTGAATTGCTTTAGGACAGAGAAATCCACATGTTGTTAGAAAAAAATATTCAGAGAAAGGAAATATTTTTTGTGTGCGTGGGTTTAATTTCTTCAAGATTCTTCACACCCCCTCGCATTATGCTGGCCAAAGTGGCAGGTACCTGGGCCCACACAGCAGTTCAAGAAACTGCGAAGGCCCCGTCATCCTTGTCCCCAGCGTGCTGTGAGGACTTGGAGATTCTCACTAAACTCTCGTGCATGTGCTGATTTCTTGTGTCACCTTAACCGAGTGTAGGATTTGGTGTTTCCATGTTTGCTTAACACTGTAGTTCACATGGGAAATTCATGCCTGTTCATGCCAAGGTATTTATGCATTGCCAGTTTCATGGAAAAACTAAAATCCCACCTTTTCCATTTCTCCTACCCATCTTCTGCTCATAAAAATGAGACTTCAGGGAAATGTTTTCCAAATCACTCCTCAAACCAGGACTTCAAACGGACACCCTGGATGCTCAGAGTGTGATTCACACACAAAGCAAGCGATGTTGAGGTTCAAAGTCCCATCTTTGAAAGTCAGATCTCAAAAAGTGATGAATTGTTTGTTTCTAGAGACCTTGTATCCAGATCCTGGGAGAAGAAAGGCTTTCCTTCTAGGGAGCTGTTCTTGCAAATATGAGGGCAACTTAACAGTCAACCCACACAGGCATTCGTCCACAAAGGCATTTGTTTTAATCTGAAAAAATCTGTTTGCTAGTTATTTTGGGAAAAGATCTTAGAAGAGTTGATCCAAGCTGATCATCTCTTTTTCTTCTTCCAGATAGGGTTTAATGTAGCCCAGGCTAGCCTAAAATGTTTCCAGATAGCATCTGATGTAGCTCAGGATAGCCTTGAGCTATCTATGTAACTGAAGATGACTTTGAACTACTGATTTTCCTAATTGTACCTCCCGAGTGCTGCAACTACAGCCGTGTACCGTTATATCCAGTTTATACACTCTTAGGGATTTAAGCTGAGGCTCACGCATGCTAGGCGAGGGCTACACCAGCTGCACCCCCTGCCTTTATTTTGAGAAGTTTTGTTAAGTTTTATGAAGTAGAAAAATCTAGTGTATCATGTTGTTATGGATTTGATAGCTGTCAACAATACATAAAAGGTCTTAAAACAAACATGTGCACCCCAGTCAATAGGCTAAAGAAGGGTTTGCAGTATAACTGAGTGAGGACATTCTGTTTATGAAAAACTGAAAAATCAAGCTTGTTGAAAAATGGAGTATGACAGTGAACGGAGACAGAAAATAAAGTTGTACGGCATAGATAACAGGAAATGAACACAGTCAGTGACCCTTCAGGACTTCACATTGGTGGCCAATGAAGCAGCATGGAACCTAACTCCCCATATTATTTTATACAATCACTGCAAGTAAGTAAAGTACAATTAAACAGTAAGAAAAACGTTTCCATTTTAGATACATGGTTTAGAAGTATTAAAACTTCAGGAACTCGCAGACATATATTATTTTCCTAAGGAATCATTGTAACCTTTGCAGGCATTGCTTTGTGTCTCAATGCAAAGTCCTGAGAGCTTTTAGATGCTGCTGTAAAAATAAAGGGATGACGTATGTTGGAAGCAAATAGAATTCATTTGGCAAGACCTGGATCTTATTGACGTAGTGACGAATTTCAGACACTCCCAACTTCAATCCCGAGTAAAAATAAATGATTCGGATGATCCCAGCTCAGCGAAACACGTGTGTGCACATGAAAGGAAGTCCAGAATTTTCCTCTCTCGAAGCCCCTCTTTCCAATGCTAAAGCATTTCTATTCCCCTTTGAGGCTAGGGTGTTATTCCCCCCACCAAGGGAAACATTGTACTCTATAGGACAGCTTGTGCTGTCTTTTGTGTCATCATTAATGTATTTCTTGTTAAAGGAAATGGCTTTTTAAAAAAAGCATGATAGTTTAAACTTAAAAATAAGCACCATTGAATTTTAACATGTATGATCATGGCTGATGCCATTGTAGATATGAAGAATACCATGTGGGAAATGCTTATCATATGAATCTCATTGTCAGAGCTTCCTCTTCTTGAACGGAGTGACTCAGGCTTGTGGAATTTTTTGAGGGAATAACAACTGAAGTTGAGGAAGTTAGTCTTATAGATAACCTGACCCTTCATTTTTAGATGAGTGAAGAATATTGTGATTTTTAAAAAAAAAACAAAAATATGTATCATATCTATAATATAAATTATCAGTCAGAAAATAATTTCCAAAGATATTGACAAAGGCCGTCCAAATGTCATTATAACATTTTATTTAAGAAGTCAGTTTCTGCTAGGTGTTATGGAGCATATCTCTAATCCCAGCACTCAGGAGGCAGAGGCAGGTGGATCTCTGTGTTCCAGGCCAGCCTGGTCTACAGAGCAAGTTCCAAGATATCTAGGGCTATACAGAGAAACTCTGTCTTGAAAAGGCTCCCCCCCCAAAGAATTTAGTTTCTTTCCATTTATGTATTTCTGTTTCCATTGCGTTATTCAAACCCACCATTTAAAATGTAACATTTTAGCTGAAAATTTATGCTCATAAACTAGAGATAGTAAAATTAATTTTTGATGGTATAATTTTCACATCATATCTTTAAATCATGTTAACTAATAAAATTATGCAATAAATATGCAGACAAATTGTACTATGAAGATGCTATCATTTATTGAGTGGAACCTATGTTTTCATTTAATTTATTCTAGTCCAGATTGCTTAGGTATTAAGTAAGAAAGAGAGTTACATTATTGTCTTTCCTATTCTACACTCAATATAAACATACTTTAGAATTTTTCCTTTGGGTGAAAATACAGTTATTGAAGCTTTACTCTTAAAACCAAGGTGACTTTTAGTCACCTTGAAAAGTACAGGGCAGTGCAGTGAATTATGATTTTTTTTTGGCTGAAGTCCACCTTATTTTGTACTTTATATTTTCAAATAAAAGCTTAATGTTATAAAATGATTAAAAAAACCCAAAAACCAAAAAACAAACCAACACCTTGCCATGCAGTCTTGGCAAGCCTGGAACTCACCATGTAGACCAGTCTGGCCTCAGACTAATGGGGATTCACCTGCCACTGCCTGAGTGCTGGAATTAAAGGCATGTGGCACCACGCTCAGCTTTAATTGTGATTGAATAATAACAGATGTCTGTTGAACACTATTCTTTTAATTCTAATTCATGTGTATGTGTGGTATATGTGTAAATACACGTGTATATGAGGAATATGCTTATGTGTGTGTGTGTGTGTGTGTGTGTGTGTGAAAGAGAGAGAGAGAGAGAGAGAGAGAGAGAGAATGTAAGCAGTACAAGTAGAGTGGTTTCCTCTGAGACCGGTCTCTCACTGAATCTGGAGCTTGGCATTTGGACTAGACTGGCTGGCGGTGAGTCCCTGGGTTCTACATGTCTCTGCCTTCTAGCATTGGGGTTATAGGGGCATCCATCTGTGCCCGGCTTCTTAAATGGGTACTGGGGATTAGAGTGAACAGCACTTTAACCACTGAGCCATCTTTCTGCCTCCTTACTCCTTACTTAATTTTGCTCGGCCTCTGAGTGTCTGGTCTGTCTTCATGCTCCCCCACTGCAACACTAACAGGCCTGGACTCATCTATACCGCCTGTTTTTCCTTTCAGCTGCTTCTTAGCCCTGGAGGCCGATGCCTCCGAAACCATACTGCCTGCCACCCTTAGAAAATCGAAATTTTTAAGCAAGCCTCATCCTCTACACCACTTACCACCTTCTGAATCACGGGGATGGTGGAATCAGAAGGCAAGCTCTGAGTGAGGTGAAGAAGGCTGAAGGGAATGGGGGTTGGTGTGCTGACTCTGTGGAAGAGATGCGATGATTTCCATGTGAGGACCAACACGGGCTACGGTGTGAGGAAAGGATGGCAGAGGGGCCATCTTGCAGAAGACCAGTTAGGAGGCTGTTGCTGGTCGGGAGGAAAATCACAAAGGCTTAGCAGAAGCCAGGCTGGGTAGTGGGAGGAAGGGGACCGAAGGTTCAAGGAGGAACCCGTAGGCAAAATGGACATGCAGACAAAACCTGTTCCTTGAATTAGGTGCTAGAAGATCCCTGGTGACTCTTTCTAGGGGAGTCCCACGTGAATGACTAACGAAGAAGCCAGTTGGGCCGAGGAGTGTCCCAGAGATGAGTGGGAAGGGGCCACGGTGTTGGCAGCCTGTGGGTTTTCTGTCTTTCAATTTTCCAGGCTGAGTTCCTCCTCTGCTTTTGATCCAATGGATGAAATCCGGCAGTAGTTTAAGCCTCGAGATGATCCTGTGACATAGGGTTAAGCATTCTCATTTTTACAGCTGAGCCGCTGAGGACTTGAGAGGTTTACACACCAGGCAGCAACTCACAGTGGCTAAGTAGCTGGGCTTTAGGGAGAATCCAAGTCTGATAGCTGAGCCCCTCCCTCGCTTAGAACAGAGCTCCATGTTGCTCTTCCTTCCCGACTAAGTCTGTTTGTCATGATGAAGTTGGTAGGCTTTCACCAAAACACGAGTCAAGTGCAAAACTTTTTCCCCCTGATGTGTTAGGGAGCAAATTCAGGGCTTTTGTGCACGCTAGGGAAGCTCTCTAACACCAGCCCCCACCCCAGTGTGTTCCTAGTCACTGCTGAGAGGTTCTTTCATTGTATGAGCTCCACACCACTTGTCTGTCTTATGACTTCGGGACTTAACAGACTGTTTTGGGGGTTCGCAATTGTGAAGTCTCCCGCTTCTTTGAAAAGTCCCTTTCTGCATTCAAATGTCTCAGAGCAATTTTAAACATCTTCAAATATTTGAGAGTCTTGGGATTCCTTTCTCATTGTAGACTTGAAGCTGGCAGATGGCTCCTGTGGAGCTGCTTTGCCCACCTCAGGCACGCTTGAGGAGCCGCAGAGGTATTCAGTTCCCAATCAACTGTCTAAAGAGGTCAGGTGAACCGAAAACCAAAGAACCGGCCAGCACCAGACCTCTCACTGCTCCCAGTCCCCCACAGCTTCCTCACACTCTTAGCCAGAAGTCAGCTGGCATATTTTCCTCCCTTGGCCTTTTGATCAGTGATTTTTTTTCCTTCCTCTGTACAAATCTTTTGACTGTAGTAACTTCATCCTCTGAGGAACAAAGTGGGAAGTTCTTTAGTGGGAACAAACTCAAATAGCTTTAGCCACCATCTAAAGTCATTTGATGGGGGAATGAATTGGTAACTGATCGTTGGAAAGGGGAGGCACTGGGATAGAATACAACCAGCCATAAGGTTGAAGTGCAGCTTTTACATAATCACAACAGAGAAAATAGACGAGTGTCATATACACAATGGTTCAGCATCTAAACTCTGGAGCCGCAGCTGGGTTAGGGTTCCGGCTCGGCGCTATTCCTTATTTCTGTGTCACTAAAGGCTTAAGCTTAGCTGTTGTGAGCACCCAGTGGGGCTGCTGAGGATCTGGTACCTGCTGCATAAAGGGCTGGCTTTCCTGGAGTCTGGTAAACGGACGGACTTCATTGTTGGTGTAGTTTGTGCTTTGGAAGGGATGCTGGCGTGTTGATATCATCCTGTCATCTGTGTCATAGCTATTCACTCAACATTTAAGAAGCCTTTGAAGGCAGCTGATGCCAATCAAGTAAAAGTACTGTTCACGGAGATGAGACAATTAGGAAATCTTAACAAGTGACAATTTTAAAAAAGGTTTAGTCCCACATGAAGTGGGACATTAGTTCAGATCAGTCTGAGAAACTTCCTAGGGACTTTGAATGAGATCTTACAGAACTTGGCTAAGAAAAAAAAAAGTGAAGTGCTTTCATCCAGAAAAAAATGTGCACAGAAAAACAGAGAAGGAAACAAGAAAGACCTATTTTTTGGGGGGATAAAAAAAATCAAATTATTGGGGTGACTTGTATATTGTTGATTCTCAAACCCAGGGCTTCATGCATGCCAGCCACGTGCTCTATGACTGCTTCTTTCCTCTCCATAAAGGTAAAAATAGCACACCATGTTGAATATATATATTCTCTTATTGAAAATAGAGTTTTCGGGCTGGAAAGATGGCTTAGTAGTTAAGAGCACTGACTGCTCTTCTAGAGGTCCTGAGTTCAATTCCCAGCAACCACATGGTAGCTCACAACCATCTATAATGGGATCTAGTGCTCTCTTCTGGTGCGTCTGAAGACAGCAACAGTGTACTCATATATATAAAATAAATAAATCTTAAAAAAAAGAAAATAGAGTTTTCTTTTCTTTTTCTTTTTTTTCTTTTTGGTTTTTCGAGACAGGGTTTCTCTGTGTAGCCCTGGCTGTCCTGAAACTCACTCTGTAGACCAGGCTGGCCTCGAACTCAGAAATCCACCTGCCTCTGCCTCCCAAGTGCTGGGATTAAAGGCGTGCGCGCCACCACTGCCCGGCTGAAAATAGAGTTTTCATACAATATATTCTGGTTGTGGTCTCCTTCCTCTCTATTCGCCTCAGTCCCCTCCTCCCCATCGAGGTCCACCCCCTTTTTGTCTTTTGTTAGAAAACAAGCAGGCATCTAAGGGATAATAATAAAATATAATAAGACAAAACAAAAACAAATCAGAATATAACAAAACAAACAATCAGCAGGAAAAGAGCCCAAGAAAAGGCACAAGAAGCAGATACAGACACAGAGACCCCTTGTTGGCACAATCAGGAATTCCCATAAAAACACAAAACTGGAATCCATAGAATATACACAAAACCTATAAAGTAAAACTAATAGTAATAAAATAAAGGTATTTTTAAAAATAAAAGCGCTGACTTAAGGAGTTATAAGACAAGGAACCTTCGAAGTCGACGCTGAGTTCATTTTCTGTTGGAATCTCCCGCGGGGCATGCAGCCTGCCCTTGAGAGTGGTTTGTTTCCCCAGTGGGACTTCCTTGGAGAAAACTATTTTTTTCATTTCCAAGTGGTTATAAATTGGAGATAGCTTCTAGTTTAGGAATTGGGGAATGTGTCCACTTTTCCTTTCAGTTCTAGGACCCCTTCTGGTGCAGACCGTGAGGACCCTGTGCGTGCTGCCTCCATCTCTGTGAGTTCATAGTGCATCAGCCCTGTTGTGTTCAAAGGTCTTGTTTCCTTGATATCTTCCACCCCCTGGCTCTTACACTCTTTTTGCCTCCTCTTCCCCTCAGGGTTCCTGAGCCCCGAAGGGAGGGCTGAGTAATATTTATATTTGAAAAGACAGTCTTGAAGCTTTTGTGAATTGACTCATTTGCCACCTTCTTTTAAAATATGTCTCCTTCCTCATCGATTCGACTATAGCATGAAGAAAATTGTATTTATATAGGGGTCTATAGGGGTCGCAGATTTTTATATAACCCACCACGAGGTCCTGATGACGCCCCAGGCAGATAGTGTCCACTAGGTGGTGCACACGGGCCTTCGTGGTAACTGCGGTGGATTTTTCTAAACCAGGCAAGGGAGCGCTGTGTGCTATATCCCTGCTGAGGCAGCTTGCCCAAGGCCAGCTCCAAATGCCTTAAGCCTGGGGTTTCCACAAGCTGTTTCTACAGACAGGCTTCCAGCTGCAGCTTGCAGCCTGCCTAACCTCAAACCGCGGGCTGCAAAATCAGAAGCCCCCGAAGCGGCTTCAAACCAAAATACTGATGTGGACAATGACACGGCTATTTAGAGGAAAGGGATAAAGACACGAGGGGAGTATTAAAAAAAAAAAAAATTAAAAAAAAAAGGAGATCCTTCTGCATTGGTTTTCATGACAGTATAATTTTCTCTCATTTTGTAAGGTTGAGCACAACGTGAAATCGAGGCTAGATTCTGATGCAGATTTCAGAGTGGGAGGTGAAGGCATTTTGCTATTCTTTAGGAGAGCACCAGCAGATTCCCTTTATTTTCCAGATGAAACGCTGACGGCTTTGTCATAGCTTTATCCTTTATTACTCGTCTAAAAAGGGACAGGTGTCTTCCTTCCAACCCGAAGCAGTAAGTAATGGCTTTGGCATCATTTCCCTGCCTCTTTTAAGTTTATGGAAACCCATTTCTCACTGTTAGGCTAAAGATGCAGATCAGAACAGAGGAGCCTGATTCTTGTCACAGGAAGGCTGCTTCTCAGGCGATTAGAAAGCAGCAGCCGGGGTCTTGCTGGGAACGCGTGACGAATAGCCATGGCAACGCAGTTAGAGACCCCGCACGCAGGGCCTGCAAAGCCCTGGGTTACCTACACGCACGCGTGCACCTCTGCTTAGGAGCAACCCGAGACCGGCTCTACGCGTTTCTCAAAAGCTTGCCTGTGCTGGTTTATCTGAGCTGGCTGAAGGCGGTGGGGAGCACCAGGTCTTTTTCCTGCAGTGTAGCTCGGTGCAACAGCAGCTTGTCTTGGGTTCAAGGGTACCCCGATTCTGTAATTACAGATCGGCAAGCTCATTCTGATTTCGGGCAAAATAACTCTTACATTTTAAAGTTATTTTTGTGTGTATGGTGTTTTGCCTGCACCACATCCTGAGCACCACATCCATGCACAAAATATGATTTTTTTGAAGTCAAATTCATAGTTCCTGTAGACTAATAAAAAAGTACTCTTTGCCCCGTTTTCTTGTACTTGCCCAGGGTTCTTATGTATGTAATCCTCTTTTATGGTGCTGACCGGAGGTTTAATGGATTTCTTAATATCTCTTCCAATGTTATATAATCCTGGTTCAGAAATATGCAGTAGTTCAATAAACCCAGACAGTAACGTAATTAGGGATGTATGGAAATAGTGGAGTAGGGACAGAGTGGTTCTTTAAAAATGGGCTTTCCTAATAATTTCGTTGACATAAAGAAAGGTGGGTGGACTGAATGCATTTCTGGAAGGCATTTTGCCTTCTATTCAGTCTGTGCTTATTGTTTCAAAAGAAAGGAATTAACGAGCAGAAATAAAGAACATTTCTACAGCCAAACATTTAATTTTACTTACTAAAATGTTAGATTTCAATACAGACCCAGGAGCCAGCGATGCCTGATTTGTTACTAGAGAAACATCAAGAAGTGGCTGTAAGGACCCCTGAGAAAGTGTTCGCAGTATCATCTCCAGAAGTATATACTTCTTACCTCTGGGTGGCGCTGTTCAACTGCTTCTTGTTTTTATGTGCGTTTGAAAGCCGTTCCTTCCTGTTAGATGCATTCGTCAGAGAATCTGTTAAAGAGACATTTCCTCTATCCACAGTTATATCTTAAATAACTTTCTTGTCACATGGATATAAATTCAAAGTGGTTGTGATATGCCATTTTAATTACCAAAAGATGACCAAATAATATTAAAGATTGTTTATATGGGCAATTGGCCAGGTTAAAAACCCGATTTTATCTTGCTGGAAAATAAATTATCTATTTACATTTTGATAGGCATTTAACCTGAAAAGACCATTAAAATATTAGAATTTTAGTTTAAATTTTTTGTCACTTGTAGAAGTGATTTTAATTCCATAGAGATATTTCAGTAGAAGTCAGTTTTATGAAAGGGAAGGGTAGATACTGGGAAACCACAACCAATTAAAATGTAATTTAAAAAAACCTAACATTAGTCACTAAGATATTATTTTCACTTAAATTTAAAGCTGAATATTCAATGTTAAAACAAAGCAAAACAACAGAGAGAGAGAGAGAGAGAGAGAGAGAGAGAGAGAGAGAGAACAAAAACCTTCAGAAAGTCATCTCTGTATTTTCAGAATTTCAGAATTGTTACTTCCGGGACAGGATTGTTTTAATAAGTAGCAATTGTGTTTACATTCTTGTAAAATGTATGGTACGTAGTCACAATATCTCTTACAAACAGGCAGGGAGTTAGGATTGTGGACCAAGAAAACACGTGCACATGTCGGTTGGTTTTTAAGATGTCTAATTCTTCATTCAAAACTCAAGGCCAGTCAGAAATGCCAGATGAAGGGGTTATAATGCCAAAGTTAATTTTGTTTTGTCATATACAAAGGAATTAATGTAAAAATTATTGATTGATATTCTCCCTCTTTTAACTCTTTTAGGACTCAATATTTAAAGCAAAACTAATTTATCTAGGTGTTCTACTGCACAAAATTAATTCCACTGGGACAGGCGAGGCCAAGCCTCATTATGGACTGGTTGGTTCCCTTGCTGAACTAGCCTAAGCAGGTTGCTTTACTTTCTCAAAATTAGGCACAACAAAGAATTTAACCCCTGAGATGCTGGGGAATTGGCCTTCAGTATTATACTAACTGGGCCATGTGATGGCGTCTGAGACATTACAGCGACAAAATGTCTTCCCCTTGTGGGTACTGTCTAGGACACAGGTGGGACACTGTATTTGTGTATGAAGGAAAAAACACCCGTTTGTGATTTATATACTAGGGTTAATGTGTTCATTAAAACCAGTGGTTCTCAACCTTCCTGATGCTGTGACCCTTTAACACAGTTCCTCATGCGGTGGCGACCCCCAATCCTAAGATTATTTTCATTGCTACTTCATAACTGTAATTTTGCTACTGTTATGAATTGTAATGTAAATATTTTTGGAGATAGAGGTTTGCCAAGGGGTTGCCACCCACAGGTTGAGAACCACTGATTAAAGCAGTTTTCCCTCTCCTGATATGCACCACTGTATTTCAGACCTTGCCTTTAAAAATGTGTGTGTGTGTGTGTGTGTGTGTGTGTGTGTGTGTGTGTGTATTGGGCATGGTAGCACATGCCTTTAATCCCAGCATTCAGAGGCAGAGGCAGGCAAATCTCTGTGAGTCTGAAGCCAGTCTGATCTACATAGTGACTTCCAGGACACCCAGGTTACAGTGTAAGACCCTGTCTAAAACAATTGTTTGTAAATAGTGAATTTACCTCTTTGTCTGGGTGGCCAAATAGTTGTTCAGATTTAATTTCTGAATTAAGTATATATTACTGAAGTAAGTAGTATAGCTACTAAGCATTGGTTATTGGTTATAGCCACAAAGGTATGTTCCTTTTTTTTTTTTTTTACCCCGTGTGTGTTTTTCTTTTAGTATTTGTGCAAAATATTATTTGGGATTTTTAAATGTTTTTTGTTTTTAGTGCTTGGGGATCAAAGCTATGAGCTCTATCATTGAGTTGCACCTCTAGCCCCACAGATCTGGGTTGGTGTGTACTCTTTGGTTGGTTGCAGCAGTCCTAAGCATGGAAGTCTTGAGGCTAAGATGCTTCCTTTGTTCATTCTGAGCATCTCAGCACATTTTGTTTTCACAGACGTTGTTTTCTTCATTTAATGTGCCTCATTTCCCTCCAGAATGTTACAAACGGGTGCAATATATTTCCTTCTTGTAGCTGTCAAGAAATTCTTATTTGTAAAAAAAAGATTTATTTGTTTTATGCATGTAAGTGTTTTGTCTGCAGGTATGTATGTGCACCACATGTGTGCCTGGTACCCAAAGAGGCCAGACGAGGATATTAGATCCTCTGGAACTGAAGTTCTGGACAGTTGTGATCTACCACACCAGTGTTGGGAATTGAACCTCTGTTCTTTGCAGAAGCAGAGATTGCTCTTAACCACTGAGCCATCTTTCCAGACCTAAGAAATATTTATGTAGTGAGAGTGAAGGGGTCCAGTCAACTGATGAGCCTTTACCCAAAGATCAACATGGTAGTTACCATGAAGATGGGTCTTTCATTCATCCACACTGCTGGGTTAAACCCAGAGGGTGGAACCAGGTTCACACCCATTTTAACTGAAAGGTATTTACAATTGCTGCATATTCCTACTGTAAAAATAGCCTAAATTAAATATTCCAGGTAGTCATTAAATCACAGAAATCACAGTGGCACTCGAGAAGAAAATCTCACTAATTTAAATAAAAATCAGAATTAAAAAAATTTACCTTTACAGGTCCAAGTGTCTTACAGTGAGTAAATGAGAAGTAGCTTCTAGTAAAGCTCTGTAAAACTCTGGCTATTGAATTTAATTTCTCTGTAAAAAGCTTAGATTTAATAGAAACTGCTGCCCGAGAAACACATTCTCAGCCCATAACATGGCCCATGTTTCTGTTTTAAATCCAATATAAAAAGTATTTAAGCGTCATAGATTTTACTACCCTGTATTCTTGTCAGCTCTCATACAGTAAGAAAGAATAAAGACTTCTATCTTGTGGACATTTAATAAATGTTAATTTTAAATTGGCAGTTGAAATGTTATCTCCAAATAGATGTGGATGTTATTAGCTTCAATCGGTTCACAGTAAATAATTGGAGATAGGAAACGTTGGGAACAGTTATGACTCCCTAGTAGGAATTGTGGCTGGCGCTCAGAGGGGAACGTTTTCAATGTCATTCTCATACCCAAATCTTTCTCCTGCAGATGCCAGGACGAGCCATCCTCAGTGCGGAACAAGCCAAAAAGGAGGGTGGGGGATGGGGAAGAAGAAAATTAAAGAGAGAAAAAAGGAAAAAGATGGTCTCTTCTTAGTTTTCAGTTTACTTTTTATTTCAGTTGGAAAAATCCCCGCTGCATTTTTTTTTTTTTTTTTTTTTTTTTTAATGCATCCTGGGAACATGCCGTTCAGGATTTTGGCATGGGAACTTCAAACGAAGTTGGTAAGGGAGGCAAATGCGTAAGTGGAAAGTTTGAGGAAGCGGGCAGCGGGGCGGGAAGTCAGCCTTTCTTCGCTCCACCCCCTCTCAAGTGAGTACAAAGCCAGAGCCGACGCGTGAGTCAGAGCCAGGCTGGCCCCGAGATCCCCAGCATCTGCTTCCTCAACTATCACCCAGAGGACTCTGGTGCTAAATCACGGCGCAAAAATAGCTTCAGAAACCCAGCTTCAAACAGAAGCGTCGTGGTGGGCGCGGAAGAGGGTTCTGGAGTCTTCTTAAATTCCCTATTACCTGATTAATGGATATGTTATTTTTATATTAGCCCGTCGTCGTCGTACTGTTTACCTTGCTCACCTAGAGTTAAATACAAGCTTCGCATTTTTATCCATCTGAGAGAAGCTACTTCCTCAATTACTACACTGTGTTTGATACTAAAATCTGGACCTGAATTTTTTTGGTTGTATAAAGGTTGGTTGGTCTTTGATTAAAAATTACAAAAGGGGAATCTTTACTTTAGACATAAGAAAGTGTGTATTTTAAAAGATACCTTAAAAAACAAAACCCCTCAAACATACACACTCTATGTATCTTGCCATTAATACCAATTGCATAGCTCACAGGGTCTGTCTGTAACAAGTAGGTTTACGACTACTTGTTATCTCGATTTCAGATCTTTGGAGGTTCTGTTTCACATGCAGGAAAGTGTATTGCAGGCCTAGTTAGAATTGCTGCAACTTGATATTAGGTTATAGCTTAAGTTTTCCCACCAAAACAGCATCTGTAATAGATGAGGTTAACAACTGGGAGAAGTTCAGAACATTTAATGGAATTGATCTACTAAATGAGCATTGACAATTTTTAGTGGCTATCTTAAAATATACATTATTATCATGAAAGAGTTAGTCCAGTTAGGCTTTTCATTTGGAAGATGCCCAGTGTGACCTTGATCTACTCAATATGCAGAAGGAGAGGACTTCTGGGCTTATTTAGATTGGGTTCTAAATCATTAGGTTTGGAGTCCTCGCTCACTATTTTTTTTTTTTTCTTGCCTTTTCTTTTTCTTTTAGTTTTTTTCCTGAAAGGCAGAGATGGTAAAGGCTGTTTGGTGACAAGTAGGTCATTATAACAATTATATATTGAAAATAAAAATAATGGCCCAAGAATGGATCAATGTAACAGTTGCTATATATATGAAGAGCCAAGAGTTGTATCAACACTTCTTATTCTAGCTATGTACTACTCTATGTGCTGAGTGCATTTTAGAGCCAAAAGAATTATATTGGATTAATATCAGATTTTATCTAGGACATTCTGAATTATTAAATAAGCAGCTAATTAAAAAAAAAAAACCCAGAAAGCTTTGCAAAGATGAATGAAGAAATCAGTCTGGGGTTTTCCAGAAATCTGTGTCTTGGACACCTTTAGGAAGTTTTAAATTCCGTGGGTACTGACTTCTTGTGACAAGTTTGAGTGTCACATTTTTGGTTCAGTTGTGTACAGATTCTAAGATTGTCTGGTTGTCATTAAAATTGTGGGATCTTGGCTTTGGAAGTGGCTTAAGTAGCCAGCTCGCAAGTTCACAGAGGTTTGTATGCAAGCCTTCCTTGAAGAGTTTGCTCATCTGCAAAAGCATTCAGGAAAATTTATTTTAGTTGTGCTTTTGTTTGTTTTTATTGTTGTTATCCATTACGGTATTTAATGGTCCATTTCCCTAGTCGGAATTTATAACCCAGACAGTTTTAGATATTTCTAATATAAAAATGTAACACTGACCTCATGGTACCTCATGCCTGTGACCTAAACAGATGAAGAAGCAGGAGTTCAAGGCCAGACTCTGGATACATACATAGTGAGCAGGAGGCCGGACAGGCTCCGTGAGACTTTGTCTCAGAAAACCAAATAGAAAACCAAATAGGAAGGATGTAACAGCATGTCCGTCAGATCTGGACAGAAAGAGCAGGGTAACTAATTTACCCCTAGCTTTCTCTCTAGAAATGGAACATTCTAACTCTCATTCATCAGTTGCTCATGTTCTAGCTTTTCCTTTGAATGTCCAGCCAATTATTCATATCATATTATTGAATATCATATTATTGAATATCATATGATTAAGCTCCTGGAAACAGTGTTTTCGTGCCAGGCATTTAAGGAAGAGGGGAAATGGTATTATTCATTTATTTTTCATAAATTTTGTTAATTTTGTGTGTATGAGTGTTTTGCCTGCATGTATATCTGTGTAACATATGTGTGCATGGTGGCTGAGAATCCATTTGGAATTGGTTTTTGTGAGCCACCATATGTGTGCTGGGTAGCAAACCTAGGTCCTCTGGAAGGGCAGCAAATGCTTTTAACCACGAGCCATCTCTTATGGGTGGAGCTGTTTTTTGTACAGGGTAAAAGTTCAAGAATTCACCTTTCCAAGATTGAGTCTCAACTGAGCTTTTCTCGTTGTTTGATGACACTTCCCTACTTCTCAGAATGAAAGGGAATTCATCTTTCATGCACATGCCTTTTTTTTTTTTATTTTATAAAAGACTTATTTATGTATGTGAGTGCATTGTCACTGTCTTCAGACACACTGGAAGAGGGCATCAGATCCCACTACTGATGGTTATGAGCCATCATGTGGTTGCTGGGAATTGAACCCAGGACCTCTGGAAGAGCAGTCAGTGTTCTTAACTGCTGAGCCATCAGTCTATCCCCATGCATGTGACTCTTAAAGTGGGTTCCTATTGTCATAGCAGGACCTGTGCACATGCCCTTGTTCTTCTCATTGGTGCTGAGTATTTATTGAATATAAATCAATGAGCCTTAGCAACAGAAACTGAGATCATAGCCTTTGTGTTTTGATTAGTTTTGCCTCTAATTTTCCTTGGTAGCTTGGTTTAGCCAGTGATGGAATAAAGCAATTCCTTACTTCCCTAGGTCACCCAGGTGTGAAGTATATTGCTGCAGAGCTAAGCGCCATACAGGTGAGATCCTCACGCCCCACCTCTCCTCTCTCCCTTCCTTTCTTTGCATGGTGTATGTGTGAGTGCAGGAGGCTGACAATCCTTTGTCATCGCAGGCTCTCTCTACTCTAGTTTTTGGCGTTTCGGCTGAGCTGGCTACCCCGTGAGCCCTTGGAATAAGCTTGTCATTGTCCTCTAGCTTTAATTCTAGTTCCTAGGGCTGGAATTACAGACACCTGCCACCATGCCTCCCTATTACGTGGGTGCTGAGATATGAACTCAGGTCTGTGGGATTATGTGCCAATTACTTTGCTCACTGAACCATAGCCTCCGCCTGAAAACAGTTTCTTTCCTTCATTCCCTCTCTCTCGTTCACCCTCTGTCTTTGTCTCTGTCTCTTCCTTCCTTCCTTCCTTCCTTCCTTCCTTCCTTCCTTCCTTCCTTCCTTCCTTCCTTCCTTCCTTCCTTCCTTCTTCTTCTCCTTTCTTTCTTTCTTTCTTTCTTTCTTTCTTTCTTTCTTTCTTTCTTTCTTTCTTTCTTTCTTTCTTTCTTTCTTCTTCCCTCCCTCCCTTTTGCTTCCTTCTCTTTCTTTCTTTCTTTGTTTTGAACAGGATCTCACTATGTAGCCCTACATGCTTGCAACTTTGCAACTTGCTATGTAGACCAGGCTAGCTTCAAAAACCAGAGCTTGACCTGCTTCTGCCTCCTGAGAGATCAACGTAATGATCTAGTTTTGGGGAAGTCTCTTTCTGGTGTACTATGTACTTTATTACTTAAGCAAGTAAAACATATGAATGTAGACATTTAGAAGATACAAACAGCCCCTCGTAATTCTACTACCTAGAAGAAAACATCATTATTTTGACATATGTCCTTCCAACCTTTCTTTTCAATGTGTAACTATACATGTGAACTATTATCCTTACCATAGATTTTTATTGATCTGGGGTCATAAAAGTTACTATTGATAACAATAACTGATCTTCCTCATAAGCAACTTCACATGACGACAGATTTATAGCCAATAAAGTTGATGATTGTAGAGTATTCTTCTATGGGCTATGCTGTCACTTACTTACTCTATCCGTTCCTTATTGGATATTTTTATCTACCTCACACCTCACACATTGCAAGAGATGTTGGGATGAGTACTGGGGCTCACACACTATTGGGACTAGTCAAGGAAAAGTTCTAAATATCCTCCTCTAAGCCATCAAGGTGAGTCAGCTTATGGTTCCTTCCCCTTCAATCCTGAAGTTAAAATGCATAGTCTATTTGAATTTCTTTACTGTGTGAGGCAGCTCAAAACTTTGCAAACTATTATTAAAGAAGGGTGCACTGCTCTGATTGATGATAATGGAATTACTTTCTGTCTCAAATTGATTCTAGACTACTTGTTTGGCCTCATTTGATCTTTAGTGGCATGAAAAATGGACTTCTTTATTAGATTCGTTCCTATAAAAGAAAGAAACAGGATTCTGAATGCTCACAATTCCTGGAGGAAGTTGGCACCTGGTTGTATCTTTGTGTAGTTTCATCATATGGTGCCCGGGAAGGAGGCTGATCTCTGTGCTCATCCCCGTACCATTTTATAAGTAAGGACAGAACTCACCGTTCTTCTCAAGGTGCAGCGAGAGGAACAGCTCTTGAGAACAACAGCAGCACCATCTTAAATGGCTGTGAAGGTGCAGGCAAGGCTACAGCTGTGCCTTCAACTGGAACACATGTTGTGTGTGTGCGCGTGCATGTGTGTGTGTGTGTGTGTGTGCGCGAGCGTGTGTGTGTGCATATGTAAAGATGGAGAGTTGTTGGTTAAAGGGCACACAGTGCCAGGTTATTCCTGAAAAATGGTTTTTGTATGTGCTTCAGCCTTGGTGTGCTGCCAACTGTTATTTATAGATCTGTTTTCTGGATCTGCACAGGTGTGAGGAGGAGGATGCGTTGTGGAGAGTGCTGGTGTGAATGGAAGGCTCGGAACTCTAGTACCTCTTGTAACCTCGCTGGTCTTCGGATCCTAATTTATAAGGAAACGTGTTTATCAATGTTTGCGAAGCAACAAATTCTTTTTGTGTGTTTCTCCCTCTTTATAGATATGTACATATATTTCATTTGCGCCTCACCAAGTGGATTGTGCCATTGTTATCCTACTTTGTGGTTTTTTTGTTTTTTGAGACAGGGTTTCTCTGTATAGCCCTGGCTGTCCTGGAACTCACTCTGTAGACCAGGCTGGCCTCGAACTCAGAAATTTGCCTATCTCTGCCTCCCAAGTGCTGGGATTAAAGGCGTGGGCCACCACTGCCTGGCTATCCTACTTTGTAAATGAGAATGCTCTGATATAGAAGGTGGGAGGTCTACTGGACCTATTTCATCAAAGTGAAGTCCATGGAGATGGGTTTGTAGCCTTGTTGTTCCACCCAGAATGTGGCCTCTAGCCACAGTACCTGTTGCTGCTCTTCTGCTAAAGAGGGGGACAGGACTACAATTCCCACGACTCCCCCTTTCTGAGCTCATATGGAACTCTGATTCCAACACAAACCCCTGTGAAATGAGAGATGAGCTGGATCCGTGGTGGTTTGCACACACACTCCCAGATGGCTAGGTGGTCTTCCCTCTTGGTCTCTTAGATACAGATGGCTCCCATCAAGTTTCTCCTGCTTCTGTGGAGGTTATGCCTCACTGCTAGGGAGATCTAGACAGGGAAATCAGGAACTGTGGGAAATGCCTATCATGATCAAAACTCTTGAATGAAAATTACACTTCTCACTTGTCTTAGTGTTTGTATTATCACGAGTAAACACTGTGGTCAAAAGCAACTTGGGGCAGAAAGAGTTTATTTCACCTTCCTGGTTATAGTCTATCAGTGAAGGAAGTCAGGGCAGGAACCTGGAGGCAGGAACTGAAGCAGAGACCATGGAGAAATGATGTTTACTGGCTGGCTCCCCATGGCTTGATCAGCCTGCCTTTGTGTACCATCTAGGACCAGCTGCCCGGGGTGACACCAGCTGCAGTGAGATTGGTGACAGGAATTGAACCTGGATCTTCTGGAAGGTCAGCCAGTGCTCTTAACCACTGAACTACCTCTCCACTGGATGTTAGCCCCCTCTGAAAGACCTTTGCTGGGTTTTGAAAGAACTCTGATGTCTCTGGTTGGGACTGGAAGCAGCACTGAGGCATGAGGGTGCATATTGGTAATTGATGAGATAGTCTAGTTGTGTAGAATAAATCATTGTTAATTAGAGATTGTGGGATTTGCAATTGGGAACTGGAGAATAAAGAGAGATCGTTATTTTTGTGTGAAACAAATCAATGCCATTAATTGAGATCTGGTCCTATACAAAAAGCGGCGGTGGTGGTGGCATTGGAGATTACTATTTACTTTTGTCAAGTAACACCAAATAATAATTAAATTTAGTTAATTAGAATTTTTTTCCTAATAACTTGCCAAGAAAGAGAAGCAGGAGTGGCTCTCATTGGGATGTCTTGGAATTTAAAAATAAATCAATAAAATTTCATCATGGCTTTAGTTACTTGAAAAAAAAAATCATTGTTTTAGCGGAAATAAATCTACCAACATACCCTGGCTGTGATCACACTGGCTTAGTATAGAGTAACTGCCTGGGGATCTGTTCTCCAGCAGTCGAGGGGAGGGTTTTGGAGTTCTTGATCCCAGGAGTCTATGAAAGGATGGTGTGCAAAGCTGTTGCTACAGAGGGGAGAGGCAGGGGTGGGGTGGGGTGAGCATGAACCCTGGATAATCAGTGAAATATGGAGGTAAGGAAATGTGGAATACTCTTGAGCCTGGCCAAAGAGTTGAGGTAAACCTAGCTCTGGAAAAAAGGCAGGGTGGGAATTTTGGGCCCTGCAAAACCAGCAGGGTATCTGCTTTATAGGCCTCAGTTGGGAAGAGAGTCTGTTGAGGAGCAAGCTAAGTGGTATTAGACTCGAATTCATCTGTCTTAGAAGGTGGACACATAACTGAGTGAGAGTCAGCAATGGCTCCAAAGAGCCAGTGCAGGATGAATCATGATGTAGAGGAGGAACCCAGGGCAGACGAGGAATCCGCAGGCTAACATCCTTGCGTCAATGCTGTGGTCCAGCTGTGTGGTGTGTACAAACACCTCACCCAGACTGTACGCTGTTTCCTCTTATATAAATCAAGGAGTGTGGTGGCGACCCTGGAACAATGGTCTCTGAGGTCATTCCTAAGGATGGAGCATCCTGGTCTCAGGTAGCCTGGTTCCTCAGGGTAGAGAGTTTTGTTGGCACTGTGTGAAGACAGCTTTCGTGGTTTAAAGGAAACGGTGTTGAGGTTTCTGCCCTATGCCATGGAAATAGCTGTGTACTAGCTGGACCTGTTCGCAGTGAGCCTCTTCATCTTCCAAACTTCACTAGAAAGACATGCTGTCAATCAATATTTGAGGCATTTGGATTACTTTGGCTCTTGATCCTATATTTGGACTATGAAGAAACAATGAAAGTTAGGTTAAAACAATCACCAGGAAACTGTAAGTAAACTCCTTGATATTTGATTGTTCTTGGAATATGGTCCTTAGTCACCTTCCTTCATCGCTTCACCACTAGAGCTAAGGTATCTAAAAGGCCCAGAAAACAGGGCCTTCTCTATAACACTAGGATGAATGAATTATTTACCATCTCATTATTATAAAGCTATGCTCATGTAGTACCAGAGAGTCTATAGAAGGAACCCTTTCTTATTTGAGGAATTCAGAAAACAATGTTTTTTCCTCTGGCTCATTTATAATGAATATTCACCTTCCTTCACCTTCATGTGAGAGTCAGTGTTGAGAAACGTTGCTCCCAAACCGTCTGGCTTTCCCAACTAGCTCCCTCTAATCCAGCTCTGCACTTCGGTGAAGGGTCCTCTTCTCCAGAGCTCTCAGTGTCCCTTCAGCGTATCAGTTCTGCCATCAGTGTGTGTCACTACCAACCAGGCAAAGTGGTGTTTCAGGTCACTGGCTGGAAGGACTAGTGCTTAACTTGAATGAACTCCTTTACTGGTTTAAAAGGGATTTGTAAGTCTTTATGTCAAGGACTAGAGAGTGGATATTTTTGGTTTTCTCATTATGTGGTCTCTTTTGCTGGAACTCTGTTCTCCAGTAGCCGAGTGTAGAACTTTGGAGCTCTTGGTCCCAGGACTCTATGAGAAGACGGTATGCAGAGTTGTTGCTACAGGGGTGAGGGCGGGAGTGAGCAAACATCACCTCCGCTGCAAACCATTCCAGACTGGAGAGCTAGGTGTGGTGGTCTAGGCCTATAATCTCAGCACTTGGGAGGCAGAGATAGGACAGTCAAAAGCCTGGGGATAGCCTGCGCTATGTAGCAAAACCCCAGCTCAAAACAAAACAAAAAAAATTAGTCTGTAGACTGTAGACTGTTGGACCTAGTTTAGGGAATTGACAGACTGAGGACATATTTGGAAGGTACGAATATTTCCTGATAAATGTCTATTTGTTTCCCCAGCCCCAGGACTCCAGGCTGCCCCATTCCTCCAATGGTTAAGAGTACATGGCTTAGTGTCAGTGTGTGTGTGTGTGTGTGTGTGTGTGTGTGTGTGTGTGTGTGTGTGTGTGTGTGTGGTGTGTTATATGAGTGAAAAATAAGTTTCTTGTATTGAGGTACTGAGATTTTTTTTTTTTTAGCATACTTTCAGTGCTTTGTTTGATTGTCATACTAAATTAGGCTCTCAAAGATTTTCAATGACAGCCATTTGTGTCACGGAAGGATATTATAAGACACAAGAACAGTTACTTCTACTATAGAAATGTTGATGAGGGACTGTCCCCATCTGAGCCACCTAAGAGTCCTTCCAGGACTCCGGGTCAGGAAAAGCTTATGTTCCAATGAGGAACTTGTACACTTTCTTATCAACAAACAGAATATTGTTGACTGTGCTCGATTCTGTTCCCTTTTCCCTTTTCTCTCTGGCTGCCAAGAAGCTCAGAGCCAATGCTTTGGCTCCACACCGGTAGCCACTGGGGCCTGTGGCCTACATATCTGAAGTTTTGGTTTCTTCCTGAACTTGACCTTGTGATCCGTGTTCCTGATTTATAAAATTTGTGTTTTTTACTTTTATTGCTTGTTTTCCTCCAAGCTTCCTTAGATCCTTTGTGGGAACGAGCTTGGGTAAAGAAACACACTAGATTATTAATAGAATGCACCAAAAGTATCTTTTAATCAACAACTAAGTAGCCTGGCAGTTAGGGCTTCCTATGTATTTCTCAGGCCCTCTCCTTAGCTGCCATGTCTCACGGTTTGGTGGAGGGATGGTTTTGCAATTATGAGAGTTGAAAGTCTTTGCACTTTCCCAGACTTTTTCATTGAAGGACAATGCCATTTTATGAAAATGTTCTTATTGTTTGCCATAGAAAATTCACAGATAAATTTAACTGAGGCTGACAGGCTGGAGAAAGGTACTGATAATGTTTAAAAGTGACAAGAAATTAATAGAAATACTGTCAAAGGACCTTGTGAAAACCAACAAGGTAATGATAAACCTGACAGAGCAATTGTCAAGGATATAGACAGCTCTTTTCCTCTTTCTTTCTTTCTTTCTTTCTTTCTTTCTTTCTTTCTTTCTTTCTTTCTTTCTTCCTTCCTTCCTTCCTTCCTTCCTTCCTTCCTTCCTTCCTTCCTCCCTCCCTTCCTCCCTCCCTCCCTCCTTCTCCCCCCTCTTTCTCTCTCTCTCTCTCTCTTTCTTTCTTTCTTTCTTTCTTTCTTTCTTTCTTTCTTTCTTTCTATCTTTCTATCTTTCTTTCTTTCTGTCTTCCTTCCTTCCTTCCTTCCTTCCTTCCTCCCTCCCTCCCTCCCTCGCTCCCTCCTTCTCCCCCCTCTTTCTCTCTCTCTCTCTCTCTCTCTTTCTTTCTTTCTTTCTCTTTCTTTTTTGAGACAGAGTCTTACTCAGTAACCCTGGTTTTCTTGTAATTCTTTATGGAAACCAGCATGGCCTTGAAGTTACAGAAATCCACCTGCCTCTGCCTTCTGAGTGCTGGGATCAAAGACATGTGCCATCACACCTGGCAGCTTATTTTTCTTAAGGCAAGGATATATTAAAAAGTGTGGCACAGATGTGAACAGATGTGAAGCTTATCTGTAACTGAAGAGCAAACACAAACAAGAAATCCCTTTATACTTGCTCAGTTAATATAAGTTAATAGGTGGATGATAAAGACCATCAAGGAAATAAGCAAGAGGACCCTTAGTGCACTACTGCTGTTGTACCTGACTGGAAATCAGGCGTCGTTGTTTAGATAAAGTATGTGGATACCTTAGGCCCCTTCTTAGCCATGTGTTAGAGTGGTAGCCATGAGTGTAGTGGGCTCATCACGATGCTCTTTGTGGTAGCAGAGTGTTTGAGACATTCTGGATAGCCATCATCGTGCCTCACCTGCATCATCTGGAAGATGGGGGCAACAATGGTTATTACCTTGGAGGGTTGTGAGGAGAATTAAACAATTCAATATTTTAATGCACTTAGAATGCTGCTTAATAGAATGACGCTTGGTTGGTAGCACATAATTCATAAATATTCATCAAGTAAATATGGTTATTTAACAAATATTTGAGCATCCAGCTCTGGCAAGCATGGTGCTGAATCTGGGAGTTCTTCTCAGATCTTAACTCTTCCTATCCAGTACTAGACCTGGGTTTCAAGAGCTGATTCACTGTTTCATTGCTCGTGCTCAAGCCCCATTGATTATCCACTTTGCCTCTGAAAGATTTTGATTGCTGAAAGATTGAGGATCTACTTCCTGATATTTGATGCCCTACTCCAGTCTAGACAATCTTCTTAAAGAAGATTTATTTATTTATTTTATTTATATGACTACACTATAGCTGTCTTCAGACACGCCAGAGGAGGGCATCGGTTCCTATTACAGATGGTTGTAAGCTACCAAGTGGTTGCTGGGAATTGAACTCAGGACCTCTGGAAGAACAGTCAGTGCTCTTAACCACTGAGTCATCTCTCCAGCCCCAAGTCTAGAATATATATAACCTTAATATTAAATATAAACCTAGGTGTCTGCTTTTGGCTGCTGTAATAGTTCGACGGGAGTGGCCTTGTTTGCCTCCCCCCATCCCCCATCGCTGTGATGTCATCACAACTCAACAGGTCTTTTCAAAGGTCCCATCTTTGTTAGTCTTATGTGATAGTAAAATGGCTCTTTCCAGAGGTTCAAACCAGATGTTATCCTTGATTCCTTCCCAAGCTCCTCTAATCTAATCCACTGGCAAGTCCAGACTATCTCTCATTGGTCTCTTCTACCACCCCCCCGTTTACTTTCCTGATCTGGTCCTCTCGTTCATGATTCTTGCAGTAGCTTCTCAGCGGTCTTCCCTGCTTCCGCCCCTTGTATTTTATTTGCTATGTGCAACTGGAAGAGCCCATACGAATGCAGACTGCATTCTGTCTGACCTCTGCTCAAACCTTTGGTAACCTTTAATTGCACTCAGAGTTAGTGCCACTAAACCATGATTTAATTTATAAGGGCAAGTTTTAAAATAAGTGTTTTCTAACCTTTGAGTCAACCCTGGGACATTTTGCTATGAAATTTTCAAAACCAAAAGGGCACAATTGCAATACTTCGCTGTTTAATTTTCTTCTGGGTTACTAGATATTTCACTGCTGAAGTCCGTTGGAGCAGCTGGGGTTACGAGCACTGTTGCTCTTGCAGAGGGTCCAGGTTCTATTCCCAGCACCCACACGGTGGCTCACACCATCAGGGACTCCAGCTCCAGGAAAGATGATGCCTCTTCTTACCTCCATGGGCATCAGCATGTACGGGATACAGAGAAATGCGTGCAGGCAAAACACATATAAAATAAACTCATATGAAAAACAAGCAAAAAATAAAGATTAGTTGAAGTGGGAAATGAGACGGTGGGGGAAATAACTACAAGCAATGTCACCTCTGAGAAATTGGTTCTAGAAGGTGGAACCCAACTCATATCCCTAGTGCCCTCCCCCCAGAAGGATTTGCATTCTTTCCTCCTTGCACGACGACCCAAGAAAGTCTCTTCTAATTCGGATCAGGTTCAGGATAAAGCCCCTCCCCCCAGCCTCCCAGTAAAAAATTAGATTGCTGATGGACAAACAGCGAGACACTCAGCAGCTATGGGTGGTCACGAAGCCAGCATCAGAACCCAGTGTGGCTGTAGATGAGGATAAGATGTGGGCATTGCATGTATGTAATCCCAGCACTCAGAGGCTAAGGGTGGGAGGAGCTCACGTTTGAGACCAGCCTGGGTTGTAGGGTGTGACTGTCTCAAAGAAGGAGGAGGAGGAAGAGGAAGAGGAGGAGGAAGAAGAAAGAGGAGGAGGAAGAAGAAAGAGGAGGAGGAGGAGGGGAGAAAGCGGAAGAGGAGACCACAAGTTTAGATACGAAGACGATAAAGCCTGGGGTAGAACAGTAGAGGATGGAACTCAGGATTTCAAATTGGGGGTGTGGTTAGTGCTCCACTGCTGTGCTCCTCCCACCCACATCCTTAGCCAGGTTAGAGTCAGCCTCCTCTCCTCCCCTTCCTCTTCTTTTTCGATTTTATTTGTTTTTAGACTGGGTTGCATCAGGCCATGTCATACAAGGATGTAATGTACTTCAGGCCTTCTTGCCTTCAGATCACTGAGCCTTCCCTTCTTTCTCCTGGTCCTCTTTGTCCCCTTAGCTTCTCTTCTTCGTGTCATCTGTGATATGTGATTCTATGTATCTATGAAGTCCAGGACACACAGCTATGAGACAGCATGTATCCAGCTTGAGCCTGATCTATTCACTTCTCATGATCATCTCCAATGGCACCCACTCTCCTGCAAACAGTAAGCACTTATCCTTCTTTGTACATACAACATTCTTTATCTGTTTTTCTGCTGGAGGGCACCTAGCGTTTGTTCCACAACTTAGGACTTTTTTTTTTTTTTTTTTTTTTGACTTTTTGAGACAGGGTTTCTCTGTGTAGCTTTGGCTGTCCTTGAACTCACTCTGTAGACAAGGCTGGCCTTGAACTCACAGAGATCCTTCTGTCTCTGCCTCCTGAGTGGTGGGATTAAGGGCTTACACCACCACTGCCCAGCAGGACTAGTCTTTTATTGGCCCTGTATCTTTTCCTCACGAACCTAGTGACTTCAATGACTTTGGTTAAGCCAAGGGGAACGGGAGATGTTTGAATTTTATTAGATTTACCTGGGAAGCTTTAAAAAAGACTGTAGGTCCAACACATCCAAGTTTGTTAGAGTCTGTATCTCTATGGGGTATGGAGTGGTGCCAGGTTGGTGAGGCTGGGCCAAGGGCAGATCCGATTTCTTTTGGAGTTCACCTGTGTGGTTCTGATGCAAAGGAAGTTTGAGAACCACATAGTCAGTGCTCTTCCTTCAGAAATGAGGGCAGGCCACGTCTTTTGAAATGATTTGAAGTTACAGCCACCACACAGCATTGCATCATGAACTTTGAGGTGCATACGAATAACTCGAGCATCTGGTCAAGGTGACTGGACCTAAGTGGTTGGTTTCTCACATGTTCTGGTCATGTAAGAGCTACTTAGGACTGTCTTGACTGAAGCCAAGCTTTCCAACCCTCAACCAGAGGCTGCAGGCTGTGCTTAGTACTTTGTATCTCTTGTATTCTCACAAGGCTTTTAGAAAGACCATGCTTGTATTTCTGTTTTGTGGATGAGAAAACCAGGGCCCTGACAAGCAGCTTTCCTGGAGTCAAGATGCTGCAGAGGAGCAGAGGTAGAATTTGGATCATTCTAGGTGGTCTAATGCAGACGCTGGGGGCAGAGAGCCACAGTGTAATACTAATTCCATGGAGGGTGGGTTCCAGATATAACTGGTCTGGCAGCAATGAAGATGCTTTGAAGACATACACAGGTCCCTTATTTTGCCTATCAGACTACTGAAACACCAGCCTCAAGAAACTGGAATTCTCCCAGGAAATCTCACTCTGGAAGATGAGAAAGCCTAAATCTTGCTACCAGCCAGAGGAAGTGCCTCTCAGAAGGAGATTTCACATATATATCATCTAACTTGTTAGACTGGAGCCTAGCCAAGGATGGGCAGGGTCATACTGTGACTGAGAACTGCTAAGGTATACATGACTCTGACCCTTAAGTTCATTCCAGGATCCTAAAGAAGCACTGGAGGGAGTCCTGGGATGTTTTTTGTTCTTCTCAATGTGACTATATTAAACTAGTCTCCCTTTAAAAGGAAACCATTAATTTGGTCATTTTAATTGCCTTCGTGTGGATGGGTAGTGGAGCCCCAAGTTCAGTAGCAAGGGGGAGCTGCAGTCGAAAGAGACAGTTCAGTTTGTAGAAGAGTTTATGACTTCTAGAAGGTTGTGTATTTATTTCAGATGGTCCTTGGAAAAGGAGAATGAAGATACAGATGGCAGAGGGCTAACTTCCTACACCCATTCCTTGGTTATCCCTTAGGCCACTGCTATGCAGGGAAGGGGCTCTAACGAAGATAAGAACTCATTGCCAGGTGTGTTGGAAATCACTCTTAGTGACTTCAGGCATTGTGGTAAATCCCAGATCTCATATAGCCAACTGACTTCTGACTCTGTGGTGACTTTGATGCCAAGGCTTGAGGCCCTTTGACTTACCCTTCTCTGGCCTCCACCTGCCTCTTCCACTTGCTCAATGACAGGCTGTAGCTGTGTTAATTGCTGAGTGCCCTGCAGGCATCATAACCATGTACATCATAAGCACTATCTTCTCTATTGCATGCCTTTGACATCCTTTCTTTGACAGACCAAATGCTACCCATTGCTCCCAATTCAGGGCCATCTCCCTCCTCCAGGAAGCATGTTCTAACTTTCCCAGCCTGAATTAAGTAATTACCTTCCTTTGTTTGCAATGTCCTCTGTGTCTTTCAATCTTTTTTTTTTTCTTCAAGACAGGGTTTCTCTGTGTAGCCCTGGCTGTCCTGGAACTCACTCTGTAGACCAGGCTGGCCTCGAACTCAGAAATCCGCCTGCCTCTGCCTCCCAGTGTCTTTCAATCTTAGCATCTAGATAATCTACCTTTCCCTTTCACTGGACATCGAACCTTATTAGGACTGTTTTATTCATTTTTGTATTCTAGGTTTCAATGTGATGTCCAGCACATAGCGAGATGGCTTAGAAGTGTTTTCTAGTGGCCATTGGGCTAAAGTAGTCTTCAATGTTGAGTGTAGGATTAAAAAACCCCACCTGGATCATGTCCCAGGTCAATTATGTTGGACTCTTTGGGGGTGAGGCCCAGGAATCTATGTATCTAAAGCTCCCCAGTGGTTCTACTAAACAGTCAGGCTGAGAACAAGCAAGCTAGCTCCTCAGCATCTCACCTAAGTTCACAACAGACTAGTGACAGAAGACCATGGCTGACTACCTTTTGTCTTTACAGCTCAGAAGGAGAAACAAAAGAAAGCCGTGAGCAAACAGATGGCTTCTGAAGATAGATTGAAAGTAAGTATATGAAATGCCTGCATTGGGGAGGGCACCCCAGAATCCCACAATCAATTAAGAGGACGACACTCACCGGGCAGTGGTGGTGCACACCTTTAGTCCCAGTACTTGGGAGGCAGAGGTAGGTGGATTTCTGAGTTCGAGGCCAGCCTGGTCTACAGAGTGAGTTCCAGGACAGTCAGGGCTACACAGAGAAACCCTGTCTTGAAAGACCAAAAAAAAAAAAAAAGAGGATGACACTCACCAAGGTTGGGGATTACTTTTTCTAAAGTGCTGTTTTAATGACTGTAGCACAGCTGCTCAGTCTATCCTACCTCAGCTGCTTCTATACATACTTTATTTGCTTTGTGTGCTGGTGAGCAGCATTTAAAGGTTCTCAACAAATGACTCATCTTTCTTGTACTTTAACACGCTAATTGGAAGCCATCCTAGGAGTTCTAAAATATGGCAACAATAATATGAAGTTAATTATAAAGACACAGACTTGGCTGTTAGTGACTCTAGATTATTCCAGGTGTGAGCAAGTCTGCAAACCATGTATTACTCCTCTTCAAGTGGTGGTGGTCGTCTACTCTCAGTCACTGTGTTAGACTCTGGGGACACAGAAGTTTCACACAAGTCCTCATCTTGGAAGTTCATTTTCTTGTGAGTGAGTCTTTGGGCTATGTGATTATATATTCACTGCAGCCAGAGCAGGAGGGTGGCATGTCTAAGAATGAGTCACGGGGCGCTCAGCTACATAGATCTTGGAAAGATGGTTCACAGGGCAAGACTAACTTGGAACAGTACTGAAAGGACAGCTCCAGGCACTTGGGGCCATGATGTGAGTGTATGGTGAAATCCACAGCACATCAAAATGTGAAAGTCCAGAGAAGCAGTTAATGGTATGTCAGAAGGTGTCTAATTGTCAAACATAAGGAAACATCTGGTTTTATGACATGAAGGGACTGTAATGGTCACAGGGAAAGCCAGTGTTGGTTATGGATGGAGCACTGCTCAGAGACTAGCTATGCTTGTGATAAGAATAGCTTCAGAGGTCAGTGAGATGGCTCCATAGTAGAAGCTCTTGATTTGCAATCCCGATGACCTGAGTTTGATACCTGCAGCCTGCATTAAAGAATCCAGATGTGGTGTGCATCTGCAATCCCATCACTCCTTCATCAAGATGGGAAGCAGAGAATGGAGAATCATCTGGAATCTCTTGACCCAGCTAGCTTGAGCACAAAGCACAGAAGAAACAAGAGAGCCTGTCTTACAAGGTGGAAGGAAGAAACAGAGTCTGGAAGTTGTTCTCTCTCTGCCTCTGTTTCTGTCTCTGTCTCTCTGTCTCTGTCTCTCACTCTCTCTCACACTCACACACACACATACTTGCACACATGTACACATGCATGCACGTATGCACATGGGTATGCGTTAACACACACAGACACACAACATAGACATGCACAGACACATGCACACACACACATTAATAAAAAATCTAGTAAAATGAGTCTAAGTATCAGCAGCTGAACTAAGAAAGGTTTACTACTGTATACCATTCACATTGATTGCAGATTGGTGTGTAGGAGGAGGACAAATCCTGCTTTGAGTTTTTATCTTTCTGAGAGGTGGAGGCTTCAGCATCTGTAGTACTTCAGGGCTCATCAGTCGGGGAGAGAAGAATGGAACCAGCTAGTGCCAATAGATATTCTGCCTGGAAGCAAGGTGTTTCCTGTCTGCTCTCTGTTTATTGGTTAGAGATAATACCATGTTATATCCCCACTCCAGGGGATGGGGATTCGTGACCTCTATGTACCCTGAAATGATGAACAGCTAAATATTGGGAAATACTACCAATGTCTACCGTAGGGAGGCTTGCCAGCTCCATCTATGTGTATTGGAAATAAAAGGATTGTTTTTTTTCAGGCATGAATTAAAAAAAAAAAAAGACTTGATTGTTATTGACCTTACTATATTTTAGTATATGGAGAATTTGCTCCCAATTAGATTTCTATTTAAAAATAGTAGCAAGATTGGTCTTTATCAATATTAAAACTATTCCTTCGAAGCCTTGCTGTTGATTTCCAAGGGTATTATGGGACACAGCATTAAATATGAATTCCAAATACCAACCAGTATGCTGATTGCATAATAAAGTAATTTTGTTTGGATGGATGTGGTCATATAGAAGACCCCGGAATTCCAACAGTGACTTCCACATGGCAGTTAGTTAGCTCCAGGGACACGTCTACCGTGTGAACCCATGGTAGGAAGCAGGCATGCTACCACACTTTGCAAGTAGGCTTCAAAGGTCTGCCACCACCAGCCTGTCTTTCTCTTTGTTCAAGAAGACAGGTGGAAGTCGGCAAGAGAAAGAGATGGAATCCTTGGGGGGAGACTGCAGGGACTGCGTGACTGCCCTGTTTCCATGCTCCTTGGTTAATACTTCAGGTCATCAGAAGGTCACTCCCTTCTTTAACTGCGCCCCCTGGAGATGAATTGCGACAGAGCTTGCTCTCTGTCCTCTTAAATATCATAGTAATGAGCTACAGGCAACTCTTGAGGGTTTGAAATGTGTCTCTGGCAACCGAGGACATGAAAATGTGCCCAGTTGCATAAATTTCGGCACCCACACATGAATCCAGGTAACAGACAGGGAGGTTGTTCTTATTGCCTTCTTGGTGAACCGTTTTCTGCACATTTGAACTCTTCTACTTCCCATGCAAGGGTTAACGAGGGCTTGGGTCAATTGGAGGGGAAGAGTCCAGCTTCAGGTGCTACAGCACCCCCCCCCCCCCAGTATTCTGTCATGAGCTATGGTGTTGAAGAGGTCAAATAATGTGCCCCAAATTTTGCAAACATTACACTTAAGACATGCTTTCTTCGAAAGGGAGGGTGCTACTTTGGGCAGGGGGAGAAATAAAAGAAAGAAAGAGGCGAGGGGCCTAGAGTAGTAACCTTTAATGTGATATCAGCATCTACTCCCCTATGATATATTTGGATATAAAATCTTTATTGGGCTTGAAATTATTATTAAAAACGCAGTGAACTTTAGTTTGCACATTCGCAGCCTCTCGTTCCTCATATCACTCTTTTGTAAGAAGCACTTTCTTTGGTAGTAGTTGTTTAATGAAAGACACCGACAGTTATTGAGGAAATGAATGGTATCAAACACCCACTGGTGACTTGTGTGCCAGTGTCGGGCTAACTAGCTATAAAGCGCCCCGTGGGCACGTGTCAGAAAAACCTATATTCTTCTCTGTCTTTGTCTACTGTCCATTTTGGAAAACATCTATTTTTATTACCTGATTGTAAAAATTAGTGCTCACATTAAACAACTTAATGAACTGAAGGGTCTCAGACCATGCATTGCCTCACTGGGCTCTGCTAGGTCCTTGGGCAGAGGCCAACAGAGTGCTATGGCAAATACTTGGATTTTATCTTTGGGACTTAATGGGGAGGTAAAGGGTGAAGAGAGGTGCAACTATGGCTCCAAGGTAATTTGATCTTAAAAAGAAAATTTCTCTCTTTGTATTAAAATGATAATTTCACTTTAAATAAACTAAGCACAAAGGAAGTCATGTTCCAAACATAATATTCAGGTCCCAATTTTTCCCACCAGAGCATGGGCATAAACAGGAAATGTATTTTCAATGGGAGGTTAATTGTTGACACCACCATATTTATACTCAAATGGAGAACCATCCTTAGTCCATATGTCCCTGTACAATCATGAACCTACCTTGGTTTACTTGGACATTGTGCCAGTAGAAATGATAAGGGTGGAAGTTCTGGTAATTGCTTCTCCAGATCAGACCCTAGTCATGATACCAGGAGGCAAATGTTAGGGATTTAGTCTTTGAGTTCAGAATAATTGAGTAATTGGCGTCATCCTGTGACAGGCCTCCCTTCTTCCTGGTCTATTGACTAATGGCCCTATTGTTATTGTGGCGTGGCTTGTGCCCCATAGCACCATGACGCAAAACTTGATCTTTGGAAGAAATGCCTCCCACATTTATTCCCTCCAGGAAACCAAAGGGCAACAGAGTAACATTCCAGGTTGAGAACCCTGCCTTTAACACTGTGACCTAACCCATTCCAGGTGAAAAATCATTAGGTCAAAAATCCTTTCATGAGAAAATTTCTGCCTGGGTTCCTGCAGTGGTTCTCATCCTTGAATGTATATAAATGAAACACTAACCAGTGAGTTCAAACAACTACCCTGGCCTGGGGGACCCACTGGCAACTTAAAAGCGGTGTGTGTGTGTGTGTGTGTGTGTGTGTGTTTTCCCATCATGTTCTTACTAAAGTTGGAGCATTTGACAAAGCCCTGGGTACCTGTATTTTTGAAAAGTTTCTTGGACAGTCTGAGAAATTTAATTCAACTTGATTTAGGATATTGATTTTAGAGAGAGCACTGAATAGTATACTTTGGAAATGAACCCAGCAGTCCTACAGACATGTTTCTTTAGTTGGTGTCGTACATGTCTTCTTTTATGTGTTGACATATGAGTGCTATCAAGTAGGAGATTCTTGTCAGAAGACAAGGTTTATCATATTTATTTCCAAGTGTCTGATCCTAGGGGATCATTTCATGGATTCAAAACAAAATTTGTGGACTGGGGATATAGTTCCTCAGCATCACACACCCCCACACACCCACACACACTCCAGCCCACAACATGAAACAACAAAATAAAAGAGGAAAGGCATTTTCCAGGGGCATTTTCAGCATCATTGGCAGTGTGCTGAAGTTCTAAGCTCGGCAGAGGGGGCCCTTCCTGCATGCTTGTCCACGCAGGGAGCTGGATCATGATGGAGGTACCTCGGGTCCTTCTGGCGCACTGAGAATAGTTTGACATTTTATATTTATGCATATTGGCAAGAGGTACAACTTGACTATCTATTCTTCTAGTCGACAACTGTCTACTGAATCTCAGTGCTAGGAGCCAGGCATACCAAATAAGATAAATTGGGCTACTCCTCAAAGTTCTGGTAGGCTAAAGAAAATGCGCTCAAAGAGTAATTTTGGACCAGCAGCCTCATCCTTCCTTGGGACTTGTTAGAAATGCGAGCTCTATTGGTAGACATCCTGAATCTGAGTCACCATGATATTTGCAGACCACTGGCCTGTAGGAGGAGCAGTCAGTTCAGCAGAAGAGAGCCGGGTGTGGTGGGCTGAGCAAGTCGGGGAGAGATTGGGCTATGGGGTTTTTTTTTTTGCTGGGAGGAAGTGATGTTACAGATCTCTGAAAGAGCTGGCTGGGTGTGGTGAGTGGGCGGACAGAGATGGAGGATGGGGAGGTTTCTAGGCAGGGCCAATAGTCCCACCGTACTGAAAAGTATGGATGGTGGTCCTGTGGTTCAACAGGAGCTAAAAATCTCAGAGAAACTTCAAGGAAGAACAGGACTTATGCAGAAACTACAGTGAAATCCTTATCTGTGGGCAGTGTGAGTTGAAGAGACTGGGGCCCTTGGTTAAGGGCCTTTGTTCAAGTCAACAGGCTGATAAGTAGGAAGAGCAGCCGTGCAGAACCAAGTCCTTGTGAGAGCAGTTTGTCACACTACTTTGTAAGAATAGGAAGCCTGTGAGTGTCCTACCCCAAACAAAACGTCCAGACCATCCGGGATACATCCTTCTTTCTTTGGTTGACAACACGATGTGCTTTCCTAACAGATTCATTAGCTATAAACTCCCACTCTACTATAATCTACAGGTATCTAAATTCATATAAAAGACCCGAATCAACTAGGTATGGTGATATGCGTGTGCCTTTAGTCCCAAGCAGTAGGCAGACAGAGGCAGGCAAATCTCTGTGAGTCTGAGGCTGGTGAGGAGGTCCTTAGCCAGCTAGGGCCGCCTAGTGAAACATTGTCTCAAAAAACCAACCAATCAATCAACGAAATAACCACAGGAATTGTGGAGCTTTGAATGTAACCTTTTATTGTATTGATTTGTTGAACTTGTTTTCACATTCTCTGTTCAAAAAAAAAAAAATATAACTGTGGGGGCTGGAGGGATGGCTCAGTGGTTAAGAGCACTGACTGCTCTTCCAGAGGTCCTGAGTTCAATTCCCAGCAACCACATGGTGGCTCACAACCATCTGTAATGGGATCTGATGCTCTCTTCTGGTGTGTCTGAAGACAGCTACAATGTACTCATATACATAAAGTAAACAAATAATTCTTAAAAAAAACTGCTTTATATTTATAGCAATGTAAGGATCAATTAACATAGATCACAGTAGTTAAATTCTTCATCCCATTGCTCTGGCTTAGCTTCTTCAGGGCCACTGGGATCTAGGCACAATAGAACTTACTCCTATGACTCCTCTCTATAACTGAATTTAATTGTTGACTTTAACTCACAGCATAAATTCTGAAAAAAACAAAAAAGTTCACACATGTACAAATGTATCTATATCTATAGAACAAGTCTGTCTTGCAGTGTGCTCTTGTATTGCACAAATTATGAACTGCATATTATAGGTTTTTGCCAAGACTGAAAGAGAAAAGTAATAAAATCACATTTACCTTAAACACACACATGCACATACATGCACACATATACACACAGACAGACACACACAAAATAAACAAACTACCCCCCCAACCAAACCAAACTGAACAACCCCAAACCACAACAACTCATCTACTTAGTTCCATGTGGGGACAACTGTTTCTTCAATATGTGTGAACCAAGCTGAATTTGAGAAAAGTCTGACCAACTCTTGGGTCTGGTCTTGATGGACAAACTCAAGTGGACTCAACACAGCTGAGGAGCTTCCTGTCTGTTCTTTATTCTCCTTGCCTTCTCTGGAGGTAAAGTCAGCAGATAGTAACTCAGATTAACCCCCTGGTGTCCAGATATAAACAGCAGTGCTGATTAAATGGATCGATCTTGAGGGAGATGCAGCTAGAGTAACTGTTTTTCATTCAAAGGCTCCAGCCTTGTAGAAGCGGCTTCCAGGTCCAAATATATTGAATCACCATTAACTTACTGGAGAAAGCAGGAACATGGACACATGTCTTCTTATTAGATGAACATGGCAGGTTGTCTGATGATGCAAACAATTAAATGGGAGAATTTACTTATAGCTCTCAAAGGGTCCTAACTAAATTTCTCTTGTCAAAGGAACACGGTCCTCCCCGTTATCACAGTGGAACCTTGTCCCAGGTCTTGGAGAATGGATGTATGCTGATTAGTTGGTCTTTGAGAGAATGTTCTAGGTTTTTCCAATCAAAGGAATGACCCAGGACTAGCAGCGTCCCGCACATACTGTGCAGAACCTTGAATTCTACCTTTTACCTGCTGAATGAGACTCTGAGCTTGAATTGTTCACCAGGCGGTGTGTGCAAGTTAAAGTTTGTTTGATGAACACTGTTCCAGCACAGCACTCAAAACATCCACTTGGTCAGAGATGGGTGGAGGGCTTTTCACATGCCCCATTCGCAGAGACGCCGGGTGAGTGTGGAGAAGGTATTTCTCACAAGGTCTCAGGTGCTGCTGTTGGGTCAAAGACCAACAGGAGGACCACCGCTCTAGGGAGGTCCTGTCTAACACAATCATGACAGAGCCACATATGCGACTGACACTATTCTAGTTACCATATTACATCATACACCATCAGATTAGACTGTGTTATCATTTACCAATTATTTATCCAACTCCGTCCATCTAAAATGTTCAACTTCAATGAATATAAACAATAACGAAAGCAGGATGTGGTGGCTCCTACATAATTCCAGCACTTAGGGGACTGAGGCAGGGGGTTGCCAAGAATTCAAGGACAATCTAAGTTGTAGAGAGACAGTATGCTTCAAAACAACAGACGAACAGCTTATGAAATGTATGTCCTTTCTGGGTAGTAAACCTCTGAAATCTGTGGTGTGTCTCACCCATATATACATTTCCCTCCAGATCAACTGAGTCTGAAGCATGTGGATGCCATGACTAGCATGTATTTAGTATTTCTAAATGTTACTGCAAGGAATCTCAGTTAAACCTCCAGAGAGACACTAGGATACTGAAAGTGTCTTTCCACAGTGTAGGCTACATCCTTTAATAGAGGACTAGCCCTCTGTCCCCTCTCATGGCTTGAAGTGGCCTCTCTTCCACACAGGCATTTCCAGAGTGACAGATTGCCTTGGCCTCAGCAGCACGTGTAAACCGTAAGAAAGGCAGATCCCCATCCCTAACTAGGTTCCATTGGGTAGGTTGGTGCTTCGCAGGGGGCGGGGTGGAAAGGGACGCACGCTAATGCTGTCTGAATGAAACGAAGTGTGAGAAAAAAAAGTGGTCAATTTACGTTTTTCTGTAACCATAACTGCCAGAATAGGAAACTGGTGACTTTAGGCTAACCTCTTAATTAAAATATTTTTATTGGCTTATGAAGTTTGAAAGGTAGGAAACTCCAGGTACCAGAGGTTCGTTAAATACTATTCTGTGCTGCTTTGGATAAAATACAGTTTACAAAACAGGGGAAGACCTGCAAAATGAATGTGCATATAAGCATACAAATGAACCCCGGGAAGAGATGCTTGGCTCTCATTACTTACACCTTTATGCAATTACTACTGCGAAATGAATACACTCACTAAACAACACTTACTAGAAACTACATCGTGAAAACGGGTCGGGAGAAAGTTCCCATAAATATTGATGATCTCATTCTGCAGCTTCTTGGTAATTAGTCAGTATTTGGCTTTTATTACTACAAAAGTTGTTCTACAGAAATTATAATATCTGGTCCTTAAGAAAGAAGGAAACAAGAGCTTTTGGCAATTGTATGCTTCCCCTCAGAACGAGGCTAAATAAGTTATGAAGTCGGGCTTTTAAATTTGGTTTCTGTAGTAACTGAGGCAGAGGAAGCGAGAGAACATTGAAACGAAGGACAGTAGCTGTGATATTAATAATGTAGAGAATTAGCCATGTGTGATCCGACAAGTGGAATCCAAACACAGTCTAATCTTGTAAAGAAAAGAAACTCACAAGCGTCCTCGTCCTGGTCCTCGGGGGTGTTAGCTCAGGGCAACCACAGGCTCAGCATCCCCCCCACCCCCTGGGACTCCGATTAGTTTACATTTTGGATGCGAGCCAGTCTATGTTTAGGCTCCATTTTTCTAAATACAGCTGAAATAAAATGGCAGCCTGTGTCAAGCGTGTTGTGAAGCTGTTGATTGATGAATAGTGGTTTTAAATTTTTTTAGATCCCTTAAGAACTCAGTAAGTATTCGTATTTTCCCCTTCTCAAGAAGTTCCTTCAGGACCAAATTCAGAGGACATTCAGGGAGACATACAGAAAAAAAAAAAGATTTAAAAATGACCAGTTCTAACCTCGGTGAGTAAGTACATGCCTCTACTTAATGCTTAACCTGGAACCCTGCTCCTTAGTCACAGGGAGGTGCGTTTGAGCAGGGTGGCTTTCTTGATCCTCAGACTAGAGCCTTGGGTGTGGTCACTCATCTGGGCACCATGGAGCCCAGCTGTTAGGATGGCAGTCACCAGCTACACGGAACTGTTGAGCACTTGATGTGTGACTAGTCTGCCTCGGGAAGTGCTGTAAGTGTAAAATACACACTGGATTTGAAAATGGAGTATGGAAAAAAAGATAAAACACCTTGTTAATAATTTAAAAGTATTGATCAGATATTGAAATGTGGCTTCCAGAAGGCATAAAATTACACGTTTGGCTTACACTATATTTCCACCAGACAGCAAAACCATAGGGCAGCTTCTTAAATACATGAAAGCTATTACAAGCAAAAGAGTCAGGATAGATTTTTCTACCATGCTTTTTGAGATAAAGCTAACATTTAAGGCTTACTTAAACCCGTCGTGTCTTTACGGCTTACATGTGTGCCACTGGTCAGGCATTTGCCTATCATGTTTGAAAGCCTGGGTTCAATCCCTAATTGCAACCCCCCCAAAACCACTTCTTACCATTTATAACAGAGAGAACCCCAGGTGTTGTTGCTCCCTTTTTAAGTTACCAAAGAGGACACTAAAATACTTTTTCTTATTGTGTGGGACAAAATATTTTTATTTGAAACATGAAGAGAGTAAAGACAGCTAAAGGTTTCTAGTATATTTTTAATAAAGTAAAGCAGGCATCCAGAACTTTTTGGAACAGGTTGCGTCTGGTGCTTGGGCTGAGGTGCAGGACATCACCATATAAAGGCTGCGGTTCTAAGCACGCTAACACTTGTCATTTTCAGTTTTTAGAAATTACAGCCATCCTAATGGACGAGATGGGCTATCTCACCGTAGGTCTGATCATGCAGCTCACATGCTCCACCACTCCTCTGTCTTTCCTGAGGACTGTTGTGGTTAGCTCCGGGGCTTTTTGTATTCTAATTCTGCCCTCCTGGGAGGGGCTTCAGAGAAGGAGGGAGTTACACCTGTGACTTCTTGTGAACCAAGCCCCTGATGAATAAAAGAGCCAATCATCACTGGGCACGTAAGGAGGGACTTCCGGGTCAGAGGAGGAGAAGAGAGAAGGGGAGAGAGAGAGAGAGAGAGAGAGAGAGAGAGAGAGAGAGAGGTGCCTTTTTTGGAATGGGGACAGCATGATTAAGATGTAGCTAGTAGAGTCTCCTGGTATCATGGCAGATCTGCAAGGATTCGCCACCGGAGCAATCAGACTTTGATAAGGTTTACAAGATTAGGTTTTAGTTGATGCGCCCAGAGATTGAGTTATCATTGTTTCTGAACTAAGTTTGTGTTGTGTTTTCCTTCACATGGCGGCGCGTCTGGGTTAAAGAGAGAAAGATACAGCAGCAAAGTGTGGCCTGATGTGCACCACAGAGGCCATGGGGGTATTGAAGCATGGGACTGGCGTGGTAGCGACTCACCAGTGGGAACCTAGTGAGCTGGGTGGAGAGATCGTGGAACTCTGAGTCAGAGCTCCAAGAGATAAAAGCAGCTCGGCCATTGCTCGCCAGTGCATGGCTGGCCAGCCTGCCCAGGATGAGAGAACCAGGGCACAATGCTGGAGGGTGCCACAGATTCCATCCTTTTAATATTACCCACAACAGAGGACATGCCTGTTCAATCCCTTGGCCCATTTTTGACTTGGTTTGCCTTTTCTATTGAGTTATAGGACTTATTTATATTTTCTGGCTATTATTAGGCTCTTGGATATATGATTTTTAATATTCCCTCCCATTCTGCGGGAGGAATATTCCCCCCTTCCTTTATAATATCTTTTGATAGACAAATTCTTTTCTATCCTTTTAATGTTTATGTTCCTTCACCACCTTGACTGTTGTTCTTGATGCTTGCTTTGTTAATCTAACAATAACATTCTCTGTGCACTGGCTATAAATATAGCAATCAAGTGTTCAGTTGCTGGTTTTGTAGCTTCTAGTATATATATGTGCAAAAGATGCTTTTAAAAAATAATCTGTGTCAGACAACCCAAACACCTGCGGTCTTCTTGTTTTCGAAGGCTGTTTTTTGTGGCCTGGGTGCACGTGTGTTTACTGCTTTCGAACCTTGGGTTGTTATTTTGCTTAGGCCTTTGTTGATGTAGATTCTTTGCATCCTGGAATGAAGGAGGCTTTTCCAACAAAGGATCTGTACTTACCTCAGTTACAGGCCTGGGACATTGCTACTCCAGGACCAATCTCATAACGTTACCTTCAGGTTAATTTTTTTAAAAACAGCTTTAAACATGAATTTGTGTGCAAACTTGTGTGAGGCCCAGCTTTTGACCATAAATTCCCAGAGCATGATTCTGCCTGTTCTTTTCACTGCTAGGTTTTGAGATGGGAGTTTTCCATGTTGCTTCTAGGGGAGAAGCAGAGCGTTTACGTTAGTTCCCTCCTTCAGTAAGGGCGTGCTGTAGGCCCCAGTTTTATGAAGGTCGTAATGTGGGCACACCAACCTGGGTGGTCCCTGTGCTTTGTCTTCTGTCTCCAGAGCGTGCAACTGTGCTCAAGTTCACGGAGTCCTGACAGTGTGCTGGAGCTGCCAGAGGGGCCCTTCTTACCACTTAGTTCTCATGTGGATGTAGTAAAGGTGGTATTTTTATATTTTATTCAGGAATTTTAGTCCTTGTCTCAGAGAGAGAGGGAGCTGGTCCTGAAAATTAGCACACCACATTACCAGAAACTTGGCTACCTCATCAAAAGACATTTTCTTCTAGTTGTTTGAATTAGAATGTGCTCGATAATCCCCACTTTTAGTAAAGACTTAGTAAAGTGGGTCTCTCTATACCTTGCACTTCCAGGTCTAGCTGGCAGGGAAGGGAAGGCAGAAGCCACCAGGAGTGGATGGCAGGGGAAAGGCACAGACAAAGGTAAGTGGAGAAAAAGGAAGCTGTCGGGTTAATAACCCCTAAACGTCAAACAGACTTTCTCAAGTGGAAATGGGCATTTGTTTATCATGTGTGCACACATCTTAAAATGCATTCAGCACCTCGCAAAGGAGACGGAGAGCACAGAAGTCACTAAAGAAAGGATGTGCTGGATTCTAACCATGCTGTGACAGAGGTCAGGTGAGGGTGCTGAGTAGCTGCCTGGAAGAAGCACTGTGCCATTAAGTGGGACAGTCACGGAGATCTCACTCTCTGGCACCTCTCATGGCCTGCACCACCAGCATTAGTCAATCTCAGGTAGCTGTCAGGTTACAGCCTCATCCCACCACTCGTGGGGGATGCCCTTCGAGAATGAGATGCTTCATGAGACACCTGAGTTCAGAGGCACTTGTTACCTGGTACTGAATGGAGGAGACTTTGAAGAAGGATGTCTAAGAGCCAAGAGTTGGAAAAGCAAATAATGGGGTAAAAGTCTCTCCTGGTGAAATAAGTGGACAGTTTCTGACGAGTACTTTTTGGAGAGTTAAGTCCAGGTTTGAATCTACTTCATGCTCCCTGTCTTCCCTCCTCTGACTCTTGGATAAATCTGAAACTGTGTCTCTGAAGAAGTCTGTCTGTCCCTGTCTGTCTGTCTGTCTGTGTGCTTTTGTGCCTCTTATTGCTCTTTCTTTCATTGAAATGCCCAGAAAGGATTGCAAGGGGAAGGAGTGGGATATTTTATAGAAATCATTCTCAGAGTCTTACAAGGGATTAATTAACTGCACCTGACCCAGCTTACCCAGACAACAAACAGTGTCACGAACACTATTGCTTATTCCGTGACATCCAAATGCTTCTGTGTTTGACATTCTTTGGTGCTTATTCATTTAAGAAGAGAGTTTTCCACCTCTGTGTTTGCTTTGTTCTGCACATGAAATACATTCTTGTTCTGGGTCAGAGGTATGGAAGAGAACATAAGATTATAGCTATGCCTTAGTTTACATTTCAAGAGTTGATTACATGGGGAATTCAAGAAAAGTAATGTTGACTGTTACATTGTTATCTTAAAAGCACCCCGAACAATCAGTTTGAGTACACAGTAGGATAGCAGTCTTCTGTCTTAAGTGACCTCAAAGTGTGTGATGAACTCTGTCTTTGAGGTCCAGGAAAAGTTCCAGTCACTTAGAATCGGAGAGATTTCCATATTATAAAAGCCACAGCTTATGACCTCCCCAGTCCCAGGCTCATAACTAGGTTTGCAGAACCAGACATGAGTTCCCTCATACACTTGATTGCTGTATAATAAAATAGTCACGCTACCACCACACCGAGAAGCACATCTTGCCAGGTAGATTGTAACTTGCAAGGCTCGATAAATATTTACTAAATGCTCTTTTCTGGTAAGGCATGAGTCATAGGGAGCTTAAACACTTTCAGATAATAGGGAGGTGTAACTCTGCTTGCAAGTGTAAGACCAGAAACCAAAGACAAAGGGCTGGAGAGATGGCTCAGTGCTTGAGAGAACTGGTGGCGCTTCCAGAGACCTGGGTTAAATCCCAGTACTCACATCTTGGCTCATAACTGTCTATAACTCCAGTTCTAGAGGGTCCAATATCCTTTTTGGCATCTACAGGCACCAGTCATGCACATGGTGCACAGACATATATGCAGGCAACATACTCATATACATAAAAATTAATTAATTAAAAACAAAAAGAAAATAAAGACAAGTCCAAAATATAGACATGCTGCAGACTGCAGAGACTTGGGGCATGGAATTTGTTAACCTCTTTCTCCTGTTGTTACCTTTTGACTGAAACCAGTGCCCCATGGATTGTGAGGTAAACTTTTATTACCTGCTACCCTTTAAACAAATATTAGTTCTTTGAGAGCGTCATACAGCATGTTTCAATCATATTCCCCCCTGACTTTTCTCAGATCTGCATTCCCTACCCACCCAACTCAGTGTCTTAAAAAAACTTTTTATTAGTAAAATTAGAATATGCTTCATATATGTTTAATAGTATTTGATACTCTGTCGACTGAGTTCTGCTAACTGTTCAGGACAATTCTTGTTAGGGTTGACAGGACATGCCAGGTGGTCTGTCCTGTCTCTGTGTGACTGTGTGCTTTTGTGTGTGTGTGTGTGTGTGTGTGTGTGTGGCTGGTAGCTGTTGGGTTATTTCTGGTGACGTCAGGCTCTGTATGTAAATGGTCATTTCCTGACTGATTGGTTTAAAGAGTGCAAAGAGTAGAATGAGACGATTGTACATCCTGAGCTTACTTGTTTGCTATTAACAGTAAACCGAAGGTTAGAGGGGTGAACTAGAAGACTTCGTTTTACAGTAAGTTGTTATGATAACTTTATTGTCCCATTAGCATTGTGAAATGGCAACAGAACTGAAAACTTCAGAATTCAGAACTTGAGAATCGTGTGAGAAGATGGGGTTACATGCAGTGCTCCTCAAAAATGTACAATTTCCCACTTTTATTTACGTTTGACTTGACTAATAATAGGAAATTTTAAATGGTCTTATGTTGTACTAACACTGCAAGCCAGATAGGCAGCTATGGTGCCATAGGCCTATAATCCTAGCACCTGGGAGGTGGACGCTAGAGGATTAGGAGTTTAGGGCTATCTGCAGCTACCTAGCAAGTTCTACTCCCAAAACTGTCTGTCTGTCTGCACACACACACACACACACACACACACACACACACACACACACACACACACACACACGTATATATAAAGAATTGGCTCAGCTGCTAAGAGCAGCTATGGCAGAGGATTTGGGTCCCATTTCCAGTATCCACCCACAAGATGGCTCACATTCTTCTGTCACTCCAGTCCCAGGGGATCTGATGTCTCTTCTGACCTCTGTAGGCACCAGGCATGCACATGGTGCGCATAACCCTCATATCTATAAAATAATGAAAAACAAAAGTACTGTTCCATTTTCCCTTTTTCCTCTGTAGAGCCTTTTAGAAAAGCCTGATAAGTTACCTTCTTTGGTTTCTTTGGTGCCTACAATCCTGCTGACTTGAAAAGTGTGAAGGCCACATACACTGTAAACTAATGTCAAGTCTCTATATCCAGCGTCAGAAAGAACTTCAGGTCTTTCCCGTTTTCCTGACTTTATAATTCACGGTCTTAAGCACTTGTTCCTTTACTCAAATTTATATTTAATTAAGGAAGCAACTCCCTAGTTGTCAAGAGCATTATTAATACTCAGTGAAACCAAAGGCACCAAGGGGGTCTATGACAGGGTGTTAGTTCCCCATGAACTTATTTCAGTGTCTTTCATATTTCTAACCCACTCAAGAAGTGAAGTCCAACGGTTGCTGATTCTTGATCCACTATTAGGAATCCTTTAGCTAAGTCATGCTGATTCATGAAAAAATTCTTTATTTTACTAAAAGAAGAGCGTTATAAACGAAAACAGGTTCATTACCACTAATGGTCTTTTCTTCTATGGCAAGATCATCACAATCTCGTCCTTAAGGAAAATCTCTGTGTAATTGGGGTCAGACTCATCTGCAATCCCATGTTGGCGTCTCGCTCAACGCTGCATCACCAGCACTTTCCATGCCGCTCGTGTTTTCCACAAGCATCTTCTTTAATGAGAACCCATATCATTCTTGACTTAACCCCATCCTCTCTGGGAATATTTTGGTCGTTTCTATGTGTAGAAGGCCACTCTGTTCTAACGCTGCAGTGAAAAGGCTGTAATATAAATCTTTGTCTTCCCGGGAGAATATACACGGTACACCTTTGGGTTCCCATATTTTTTTCCCTTCTGTTTTCCCAAGAGTATATTCTCTGCCTGTTGCTGCCATGTGACTTTTCCTAAAACATCATTGGTTATGTCATGTGATTTCATGTTCAGCTGTGATTTCTCGTTTCCTGTTGAGAGTGGGGGAGAGGCTGGAAGAAGGAGGAGGAGGGCCCTGAGGGGCTCTCGGCTTTTGATAGTCTTGTTACTGTTGACTTCTGTAATACCATGGTGGTTCTTCAGCTTCTGAGATGGCTTCTTACTCCTCCAGCATGCTGTTTTCAGCTGGGCCTCTATTTCTTCTTGTCTGGCTACCTCACCTGACGCAGAATAAAACCTTTTTAACATAAACTCAGGCATGTCTGTTATGTCTCCCAAAATATCCATCTTCTGAATTATGCTATATAGGTTTCTAATTAATTTTCTCACCATTTTGGATTTTCTGCACATGCTAAATTATGCATGTCATGCATATGTACGCATGCATGTGTGTGTGTGTGTTTGTAAATGCATCATGAAAAGTCTGAAAGTGTACATACCACAATCTACTTATATGAAAGGGTCTTGGATTGGATTTCCAGAGATTAAAGAAAATATTCACTTCTTATGCTATATACTTCTAATTTGTTTCAATTTTATAAACATTTGTCATCATTTGAATGCAAAATGTGAAATATCCCCACAGATACTTGATTGAATACTTGGATTCCAGCTGTTGGTGATTTTTTTCTTAAAATAGGGTCTAGCTATGCAGCTGTGGCTGTCCTAGAAGGCCCTATGTATACAAGGCTGGCTTCAAACTCGAAGAGGTCTGCCTGCCTCTGCCTCTCAAGTGCTGGGTTGATAGTTGGTGGCAGAACTTTGAGGACTGTAGCCCTTCTCAGTCCTAGCTCTCTGTTTTACAACTCCCCAAGCTGTGACCAGTGCCCTGCATGTATCCAGTGACATAGAAAGAAGGAAAGACAGACAGACAGACTGGAGATGGCTCAGAAGTTATGATCACTTGCTTTTTATTCCCAGGGAACCTTAGTCTCTAATTCCTAGCATTCGCTTCAGATGGCTCACAACCACTTGTGACTCCAATACTAATGGATCCACTGGTCTCCTCTGCCCTCTACACTCGTCTTCAAACACATAGTATTTACAGGCAGACAGATGACAGACACACACACACACACACACGGACACACAAACATGTACACATGCACAGATACACCTGTGCAAACAAACACATGCACACACACAACATTCAAAGAAGTTAAGTATGACTTTGAGTTGGGAGAGATAGCTGTAGGCTTTAATAAACAAATCAGGGCTTATTAATCTATAAGAATCCAGCAAAGTTTTAAAAGTTGATATCAGTAAAACCAACAAAATACATTAGGTTTTCTTTTTGAGACAGGGTCTCACATAACCTAGACTGGCCCCACACTTCCTATGTAGCCAAAGACAGCCTTGATCCCTTTGTGTCTTCTTGAGTGCTAGGGTTACAAGTATGTGCCACATTGCCTTGTTTATATGGTTCTGGGGATCAAACTTGAGACTTTGTGCATGGTACCACAGAGCTAAAACCTATGGCTCAGAAAAGTGCATCCTGGGTGGTCAGAGCAAAGCCATGGATGCAAACCCATTAGCATTTGTCCTGAGCTTAAAAAAAAAAGTAGGACAGTCTCTTTAATTCCACTTTCATTATATCTTATAACCCTGGAAGCTTTTAAAAGAGAATCTGTGTGTGTGTGTGTGTGTGTGTGTGTGTGTGTGTGTGTGTGTGTGTGTATGTATGTATGTGTGTGCGCGCCATAGTACCAGTGTGGAGGTCAGAGGACAACTTGCAAGAGTTGGTCCTCTCCTTCCACCATATAGATTTTGGAGATTGAACTCAGGTTGGTGGCAAGTGTCATTACCTACTGAGCCACCTAGCCAGTCTTGGGTGCTTGCTCTTAACTGAAAAAAATAAATGAATACTCTTTAGTTAGCTTTTCGCATAACTGAGACAAAATACCTGATGGTAGGAGATGCTAAAGGCAGGGTGCTTGTTCAAAATCATGGCTTTAGATTACAATCTATTATGATAGGGGCAAGGTTTGTGGTGTGGTTGGAGCCCCATCTACTATGTGGGTATTTCTGTTTCTATTCATTGTTCCATTGGAAGGTAGGAGAAAAGCCAAATATGAAAGCAAAACCATAAAAATTGGTATTTATAGGAGCCCCTGAGTCTCCTGGCATAAAAATAAATCTTGGAGGTGGAAAGTTTCCTATTATCGCATACTTATGTAAATTTAATATGCAAATGACTTCATGAATGTTAATGATTTTATAAAGGAAAGTTTGGGGAAAATTTAACAATAGTCAAAGAGAAAAAATTGGTAATCTAATTTTAACTGAATAAAAAAGGAAAAGAAATATGAACTGCTTAAAAATAGGAAATGTAGAATATTGCTGACTTTCTAAGATATGGAAAAGCAGGTTTTTGTTTTCATTTTTTTTCATACAGAGTCTCACTGGGTAGCTCTGGCTGGTTTGGAACTCACTATGTAGACCAGGTTGGCCGTGAACTCACAGAAACTCAAATGCTTCTGCCTCCTAAGTGCTGGGAATAAAGACATGTGACATCACACTCACCTTTTTTTTTTTTTAAGATTTATTTATTTTTACTTTATGTATATGGATGTTTTCTCCTGCATGCATATATGTGCACCATGCGCATACCCAAAGCCGGCAGAAGTTGTCAAAGGTCATCAGACCCCCCTGGGGAAAAGTTACTAAAACAGAGCTCATATAGCCTAATGTCACAGTATGAGAAACTCAGTAGAAAGTAAGATGTTTGGTCAGTAAGTGGGATGCCTAACAAGGTCAAGGAAACTGGAACTCAGCCACTGTACCCAAGCCAGCCCACTCCACAGATCTTGGCTCATAAATGTTCACCATAATCTAATAGGTAACTTTCGTTTGGCATGGTGGTGTGGGCCTGTAATCCCAGCACCTGGGAGACTGGGTCAACAGGATTGAGAGCTGCAGGCCAGCCAGTGGTGCACAGTAAGACCTTGTCTCAAAACAGCAGAGCATAATGAATAAAGAAACATCAAGAATCAGCTCTATGCAGAGAAGGCACCAAGTGTGTTAGAGAGGAAAGGTAGGGAATGTTTCCTCCCACCAGGGACTTGGCGGGATCCATTTTTTAGTTTAGATGAGTCATTTTATACGCACATGAACAGCAACTAACACTTCAGGATCAGGCACTCTGGGCTGGCTGCTTAGTCGTCCTAGCAGCCCGACGGCTGTGATCACTGCTATGTTACAGATGAAGAGATGGGGTTTAGCAAGGCTGGATAACTTCCTGAGGTCTAGTAGGCAGCCAGGGGCAGAATTCATACCTAGGTAGTGCAGTAATGGGAGCTGCATTTCAAACCTCTGTCATCACTCCCGAGGAGTCCGCTTGTCACAGAGCCTGTTAGCAAACAAGAAGGACCCCGGCATGGTCACTCACAGCTGTAATCCCAACCCCTTGCAGGTTGACCACACTCCCACGGAAAGCCACACACCCTCCAGGAATATTGGGGCAGCACAAACTGGCCTTGGTGATGGGGAGCCAGGGAAGGACGCAGAGTTGAGTGAGAAGAGAGAAGGGGTGTGGATCTGGAAGAGTTGGGGGAGGGAGAGTGGACATGGCGAAAACATGTACAGACTTCTCAAAAAAACCGATAAAAAACATTAAAAAATTTACAACTTATAAAATGCTACCTCAGATGCAGTACTGCTTATGTTTGAATACAAATAATATATTTGCACAACTGTGAAGAAATTATTTTATTCTTCTAATTTCTACTTTCTCCCACCATACAGGATATGATGCTTGTATGCTCAGTGGTGGCCACCATGACAGCCTGTGTTCTTTGTAAGCTCTTGTTTTATATTTTTTAAATTCTGCTAGTCCAGAGGGTTTCAGAAAGAAAAATTCTCCAGGAGGAGACCAAATATTTTTTTCTCTGATTAACGTTCATTGTCTCCAAATACTACACTAAGTGAAATTCATTGTGTCCCCAGAGGAAATCAGTGGCCAGAAGACATTTTTCTCTTATTTGTGATTTGAAAATAGAGATAGGACATATTTAATCACTTGTAAGTTATAGTCCTCTTCACTAGGAAAGGAGAGTGCGTTGCATACGATTAGGTACAAGATCCTTCTGATGCGATCTTTCTAGAGCTTTGAACTTCTTACATTTCAAATGACAGCTGACTTGGCACAGCTGCAGGACACAGGAGCTGAGAGGGGCCTGGGTGATGGCTTCTCTGTATCATTTATCCCATGACTCTGTGATGTAGTGGCTTGGTAGCACACTAAGACTCCATATTGGCTCTTAAGTGTGTCTGCCTAGTTCTCAGTTCCCATCATTCAAACTGTTCTGGGATTATACATTCCAAAAAAAGCTTGGGATTGTTCAGGGAACTTTGCCTAGGACAATTAAAGTTCTGAAATGTCCAGAAAGTTGAAGTGAATGAAAAAAAAATCAGGATTAAAAATAAATCCCATTTCTCTTGCTGTGTTTCAAAAGAACTCAATCTGCATCCATTGGCCTATGCATCCTTGGCTGCCTCTGGATTGGCAGGCGTGATGCCAAGGAAGAAAATTACCAGTGCCCATTATGCCAGTAAGACCAGATGACTCAAAGTCAGAGCACACTTCCAAAGGGCTGACTTAATAAAGGAAAAGTTTTGGTGATGTACTCTGAGTAGAAGAGAACACAGTTCAGCCCATTGGTCTGAAGGCCATCCCCACCCCCCGAGACATGGCTCTAGATAACTCCCAGACATCTGGATACCTCCACAGTCAGGAAAACTTCCTTCATAAATTTCAGTCATTTATTTTATATATTATATAGTATTTCTGTGACTCCTATGTGTGGTGTGGATGTGAGAGCTGAAAGGTCGAAACATGAAGTGGCTCTGTTGAAAGCGATTTCAATTATTATTATTATTCTTTGCTACTTTCCTGCTATTAGTAATTAAGGATGGTTAGAATATGCATGGTAACTTGAGAAAAACTGGCTTTGACATCCAAGAAGTTAAAGAAAATCATGGGTAGCATCAGCTGTGTTTCTCAGTGTGAGTCTGTGCTGTGCTCAGGGCCAGGACCTCTGTGCTCCTGGGAAGGCATGTGGGCACCGCTTCTGTGTTTATTTACCATCGCTGTTATTAATAATGAAGAAGATCTTGCAGAAATGGAAGTGGGGGGGGCACCAGCTATGCTGACCTGCAATTTAATGGAAAAAAAAAAAAAAGACAAGGACAGACAACATTTAGAGCCGGATCTCTTTCTTTGTTTCTTTGTTTCTTTGTTTCTTTGTTTGTTTGTTTGCTTCTTTCTTTCTTTCTTTGTGTGTGTGTGTACACGTGCATGTACATATGGGTACGGGTGCATGTGAGCGTGTGTGCGTGTGCGCGTGCGTGTATATGAAGTGAAATTGAGGCCAATTAACCATATTTTCAGGATTTGCTTTGAAGGATCATGAGTCGAATCATAACCATAGTCAATGAAAATAAATGATACATTTGTATAATCTGACATCTCAAAAGTATGGAAAGGAAAGCCTCTGTAGAGAACTTGAAATAAAAAGTCCTGAAAGGTCCTGCTTTTATCAAGATTCATGAGGGGCAGATTTATTATAAGTCAACTGATGAGACATATGACTCACGCTCGGGGATGTTACTGGAACTGCTTTTGGATCTTATGATCACTGAAGGTAATGCTTGATCTTTTCATTGACCATAAAGATGTTTCGAAGACAGTGACATAAGCGCCGCTCAGTAGAGTCCACAAGGCCAACTGCAGCAGCAAATATATTTAAGGGTTTCGTCCAGGAAAGATGTCACGTTCATCTGACCTTTATCTTTATTGTAAGGGCAGAGATGCAGGACTGATTTTTTTTGGCTAGCATATTGTCACAGCTGTTGCCTGAGTCCTCCATGTGCGGCCCCACTCCTTGTTGACCGATGGTTATGTGAAAGCAGCCACCGCCCTGGCATGTGGGCCTTCTGTTCCTCCTACACACAGCAGATGAGGTTAGTGGACAGCGGTGCATGAATAGCAGTGGTCAGCCTCTCTTAGTGGCAACAGGAAGAGATACATGGTGGCCCTTTGTGTTGGCGGAGCTGCGATGAGTAGGATTCCATAGTGGTCGTTTCTGACAGACTTGGTAGGAGTCCTTGTCAGATACAGCTGAGCTGGGGGTAGGCTGTTGATCTCAGTTGCAATTGTACATCCATCCCGAAATACTACTTGTGGGAGAAAAGGGAGAGCCTGCAATAGGTGATGTGAGCAACTTTTTAGGTTTGGGTAGAGGAAGAATAAAAGCTTAGGTTTGGTATCCTGAAGTGCACCTATTCTAGCTGTGAAGACCAGTCTTACGAGATGCCATAAATGTGACATATGACAAAGACAAACAGCCATGTGACTTCTCTCTAGAGCATATAGCTCATGTTTGGGGAAGACCGTTCTAATATGTTGCTGTTGTTATTACTATTGCTTACTTTGTTAGCACCCATGAAAGACCCAGATGCCCACAGGCTGCACATGAGCCGGGGACTGCTGTTACTGCTGTGTCCTTTTCATAGCTTCCAGCTACTCAGGAAAAAGCTTCATGCTCCTTGAATCCTGCAACTTTGTGCTCCCGATTTGCTTTGGGAATGAGACATTTTTTTCTTTAGTTTTTCATTACGTGATTTTAAACCTTTATGTATTTTCTGGTTCCTCTTCCAACTTTGAAACCTGCAAAACTCAGCGTTTAACCTAGGATGGGATGGGGGTGGGGAAGACGCCGTTGCAAATCTACACTTGTGTTTTTGCTCTCTTGAGACAGGGATTGAGTAGCTGAGGTTGGCTTAAAATTTACTAGGTAGACCAGGATAGCCCTGGATTTCTGATCTTCTTGCTTCTACCTCCCAAGGGCTGAAATTACAGGTGTACACTACCGAGTTCAGTTTGTACACTGATGGCCACAGAAGCAAGGGTCTTGTGTAGGCGAGGTGAGGACTCTACCAGCTGAGTTACACCCCCAGCCTAGGCTGCACCTATCTGGTTTTGTTTTACCTCCTACAGTATTGCGTCTGCTGTGAATCCCCAAATCCTATGCTAAATCCAAGATTGGTTTCAAATATGGTTAGTATTAAGTAGTCTCCTGTCCCTTGTATCTAATAAAGCAATCACTACCTAGTTCCTTGGGAGGTTCAGGAGCTTAAAATGAGCTGTTGGTAAAGGAAGAAAGGAAGGAAGGGGTCATGATTCCTAGAGTTCTTCATTTAAGTGTAAAGGGACTCTGAAAGTCCATTTCCAGAAGCCTACTCCTTGCCAGAGGCACTATTTATGACTTGGAGATATCATAAATATTGTGCATTCTTTATTTGAACACCTCCTTAATGGGGTTTGTTCTAAGAGGCCACAGGTAAAGAGAGGAAAAATTTTCCTCCTTCCCACAAAAGATATGGTGAATTTCTGTTTAGAAGATTTAAAAAAAAAAAATCTAACATGACTAACATACCCATTGGTAATTATCATATTGTTCACAGAAAAATCGGAGCAGAGGAATTGGCTACATTATTCTAAACCTTCCTGCTAAAGCAAAAACACACAGAAAATTCTGTTGGAGGAACTTTGTGTATGGATAAAAGAAGTGACTTAGGAGCTGGGCTTCCCAGAACTGATCCGAGAAGAGAGTATCTACTTGTAGGTGCTCTGAGTTGTACTGATTGGATATGAGATGATATTAAAGGTTGGTGGCTTGCAGAAATGGGCACTCAACAATGGAGAGTTGACTTCACATTAGAGGAGGGCCCCTGTGGATTGCTCCAGTGTTTTCCCAAGTCTCCATTACTGTGGTGTGACTGTCATTTCTTTGCTCTTTTTTGTCTTGGAAGCTTTGCATATTGTATGCTATGGATTAAATTTGTTCCCATTTGGGTGTTAAAAAATGATGAAATCTTAATCTTAGACCTCATTATCTCAGAGCAGGGCACTGTTTACAGGAGCAGTTGAATGAGAAAGAGGTAATTAGAATGGGTCTACTCCAATACTCAAAAGGTTACATAATATTTGAGTGGGCGTGGTGGTTCCTACCTGTAATCCTAGCACCCATTCGAGACAGAGGCATGAAGATTAACACAAGCTCAAGGCTAGCTTGGTCTACATAGTGAGTTCCAGCCAGATAGGATCACGACCTTGACTCAAAAAGAAGGATGAAAAAGAAAAATTGGACAGATAGATGTGTGTGGAAGGAAGATGATATGAAACTGACAGGGGGATCTCAGTGAGGATGGAGACACAGGATGGAGTTATGGAGCCACAAGCTACAGACCATCTAGGGTCACCAGAAACCAGGTGAGGCTTGGACAGATATTCTCATGCAGACCTTAGAAGCAGCCAACCCAGCCGATGGATTGCACTTTGAATTCTCCTAACTGATACGTTAAATCTATTTTTACAACTTATGGTACTTATGGTTATGGCAATCATAGAAAATTAGCACACTGTGCTTACATCAAATTGAGGAATTTCAATGTTTCCCTCAACCCTTTGTTGTCTGTTGGAAAACAGAAACCCTGAACTTGGGAAACCCCCTTAACTCTGCCCTCCATCCTGTTTCCTCTGCAACAGCTGCAGATGACTGCAGAGAGAATACTCAGAGTCCCTGTTGGGAAGAGTCTTGTGTTCACAGGGTTTGAGCTATGTAAGTGAAGCAAGCTGTGCATGACTCTGTGCCAAGACTAGTAAAAGCTGATCCTGAAGCATCTCCCAGATGAAGGGATATTGACAGATTTTAACTATGAACAGGGTGTTGCTATACCAACCAAGTTGAAGGGGAATGTTGCTTTCTCCAAAGAGGATTCACGGAGGGATCAGCAATGTTAGCCTTCCTATCAGCTAGTCCAGGGTGAAATACTAGCTTGGGCATCCACTAACCCAAGATTGTCTTGCCCCATCTGTTTTTATGTTGGGGAATAACTTGGTTCAGGATTGCGAAGATTTATTCTCCTGCCCCGCTGCTGTCCACGTTCAGTGGGCTGCGGCTGGAGCCAAGAGATGTATATTTGAAGTTGAGCTGGTGATAGGCAGATTGTCTCCCAGTCTTTGGAGTCCATCCAAACATCTTAAACTCTGAAGTGCTTTTTTTGTGGTGCTCTGAGGACATTTCATCATGCTGTGTTCTTTGTGATCAGTTGAACCTAGCCACTGTATTTGAATGTTTTTCTAAGACATGGAGAGCTTTATAGTAACTACTAGTTAAAATGTTGGTATATAAGACTGAGAAAGTGGCAGGAGGTGTTGCTTAGTGGCAGAGGACTTGCTTACAAGTTCAAGGATTTGGGCTCAATTCCTACTGCTCCATCCGCCCTTCCCTCCACACACTCTATGTAGATGTTGGTGAAATACAAAGAACATGCCTGGTGAAAGTGGAAAATATAAATATTTCAATTTGACATGTATATATATGTACACACCCACATGGGTATCTATAATTTTTCTTAAATCCAGCTTATATATCTATATAGGCTTATTTGCATCTTTATGAATATTACAATAGTCATTTAGCCTAATAGTGCTACTCCAACAATAGTTACCACTTCTTTAATCCACTCAACAGCCTTATGAAACACATGTATGTCTCTGTTTCACTGGTTAGAACACAACAGTAAATGGTGTGAAGCTAGGATTAGAAATCCAGACCTCTCTGATCCAAGTTTGCACTATTGTCCATGGCAACTTCGTCTTAAGTATACTGTGGGGAGCAAAAGTGGCTTCTTCCCCTAGGGAAAAAGACCTTACTGAGAGGGGTTGGGGGAGAGAGCTTAATTGATGAAGTGCTTGCTTTGCAAGCATGAAGACCTGGGTTTGATCCCCAGAAATCACATTAAAAAAAAAATCCGGCATGGCTGGGCATGCTTGTAATTCCAGTGTGGGAAGGAGAGACAGACAGATGGGTTCCTGCAACTTCCTGGCCAGCCAGCCTCGACTACTTTATGAGTTTCAGGCCAGTGAGAGAGATTGTCTCAAACAAACAAACAAAAGAGCAGATAGAGCCTGAGAAATGATACCCAAGTTTGCCTTCTGGCTTTCTGGCATTAGACTTGTAGACCTATGGGTGGGGTTTGTGGTTTGTTATTCCCTTGACCGCCTGGAGGCACAGTCATATATGGGACTTTTGGATGAGAAGTGGAACAGTGAAGGTCTTCCCATGAACGGGACTGGGAGACTTCAGAAGACATCGAGCAACAGTTTTATTGACTGAGATTGTGTGGCATCTCAGGAAGGCTGCATGGGAAGAGAATAGACCACAGCAGTGGGCACCAAGGCTCTGGCCTGGGTCTCTGTGCCTTGGGCTATAGAGTCAGTCCCTGCACTGCCACGTTATTAGAACTTGGGCAAGTCTTAGAACCATGATAATGTTTAATAATAATTCCTGCTCTACCCGTCACTCAGGGGAAGGAGATGTCACCTTGAGAAGAAAACAGTTCAGGATGTGGATGCATGGGAGTAATTCACACAGCATAAGGCACTGATGGGAGGTAGTTGGTAGGGACAGGCATGCTGACCCCTGTAGCCTGTCATAAACCAAGCAACGGGAAAGGGAGTTCCCTCCCCCACTTGTGTCTATGCATATTTTTATATTGTTTTTATATGCAAGGGTGGACAAAAAGGAAAATTATACTAATAGAATGTATTTACAAAGAAAGTTAAAAAGTCAGGACAGCAAGATGGCTGAGTGGGTTAAAGCATTTGCTGCCAGGCTCAACCACACGTATGTTATGAACACACACACACAAACTCAAGTAAAAATTGTGTTTTTGAAAAAAAATTGTGTTTTTGAATTTTTTCTTAATTTTTTTTCACACAATATATTCTGATCATGGTTTTCCCTCCCCCAACTCCTCCTAAATCCTCCATAACCACTCAACTTCATGGCCTTCTTTTTCTCTTTAGGAAAAAAAATCCAGGTAAACAAAAAAAGGAAAGCAAAACAGAATGGTAAAAAAAAGAAAAATAACAAAGAGAAATCAAAAGAAACGTACACAGACACATATAAACAGCCAAATCCTATAAAAATAGAAAATGGAAAAGCATAATATAAGCAAATATAAACAGAAGACCAGTAAGACAAAAATTACCCAAACAAAGCATTATTAGACAGTCAGCAAAGATGCCACTGAGTTCATTTTGTGTTGGTTACCTACTGGTTGGCATGGAGCCTACCCTTAAGTATGGTTAATATCCTCAGTGAAACTCCACTGGAGAAAACTAAGTTTTCCTTGGCAAATGGGTTCCAACTACAGATAGCTTCCTTGTTAGGGATGGGAGCCCCTGTCGACTTTTCCCTCTCAGTGTTGGGACTGCATCTGGCTTAGACTTTAGCAGGTTCTGTGTATGCTGCCAGTCTCTGCAAGTTCATATGCATGTTAGTTGTGTCTGGTGGACACTGTTTCCTTGGTATCTTCCATCCTCACTGGCTCTCCCTGAACCCTAAGGGGAAAGGTTTGATGCAGACATCCCATTTAGGACTGAGTGTTTCAAGGTCTCTCACCCTCAGTACACTGTCCAGTTGTAGGTCTCTGTGCTAGTTCCTATTTATTGCAGGAGGAAGCTTCTCGGATGGTGGCTGAGTGAGGCACTGTCAATGGGTAGAGGAGAACATTGTTAAGACTCACTTTACTGCTTGTTCTTTTACAATAGTATTTGGTTTTCCTGTAGGCACAAGGCTTATTTAGTCTCAAGCTCTTGGCCACTGGAGCAGAGTCAGGCAGCGGTTCCATTTTGTAGAGTGGGTGGGCCTTAAATCCAATCAGGATAACACACATATAAAATCTTTAAATGTTAAAAAAAAAATTAAAAAGATAAACAAAAGTGAGAGTTCAGAAGAAAGGCTGCTATTCTGACAACCTAGAATTACATAGCCATGTCTTATGCGTGGGGAGGAAATACTGAATTAATCCGTTGGAAGAACTGGTGCTATGTCCTTGTCCCCTTAGCTCTAAGACCGTCAAAGTGTGGGGAGCTTTGTAGATTTTACAGTTGTCACTCAAACTTGTCTTGCTTCTCTTCTAGGTATTTCAAGTGTGTTTTGTTTTGGGGTGAACTTTAAACAAGAGTGGAATACTAGGGACCATGGATACCCTCAGATATTATGGCTGGTGAAGGAGGGCAGCCAAGCAGCCTTGGGAGAGCTGGCAGAAAAGGCTAGCTAGAGGGAGAAAGAGACCAAGACATGGTGTATTCTGAAAACTTATTGATTGATTGATTGATTGATTGATTGATTGATTGATTGATTGGAAACAGGTTCTCTCATAGCCCAGGCTGGCCTCAGACTTGCTGGGTAGCTGAAGATGATCTTGAGTTCCTAACCCTATTTGTCTCTGTGGGATCATGGGCATACACCATGATGCCTAGCTATTCTAGAAAGAACTGACTAGATTAGTGACTTCACATTTGTAGTTTTTGTATTTCAGAAAAGAATCTGAAACCCTTTAAGAGCTGACATCTGAAACTTTTATCATAAATTTAAATACTGGCAAAGTGCATATCACACCATTTACCTAATATCAAGTCTAAACCTTGGGACTCCAGAGTGAGCTCATTAAATTTATAGAAACTGTCCATCACATAAATTAATTGGCACAGCTAGACCTGTTGTCAAGTCATCCTGCCAATTTGGATTATTTCTGTCAGAAAAACGGTCTTATCTCAGTTTTCAATTCAAATGGACGTGTTAATATGCAGTGTTTTGGAGGTTTCTTGCTTCTGACTTCTACTTCTAAGACCTGAAGAAAGGAAATGGGGTGTGTGTGTGTGTGTGTGTGTGTGTGTGTGTGTGTGTACAAGAGAGAGAGAAAGGGGGGTTGGTCCTCAGAGAGCCATCACAAAGCTTTTCATGCTGTCAGTCTTCCTGAAGTTTCCTTCTTTCTTTCTTTCTTTCTTTCTTTCTTTCTTTCTTTCTTTCTTTCTTTCTTTCTTTCTTTCTTTCTCTCTTTCTTTCTTTCTTTTAATATTTCAAAAACGAACCTGAGTAAGACTGGACTAAGTGTGCTTTTTCTCTCTCAAGGTAGAAGACAGACAAATGGAGGCACCTCCAGACACAAACTGGTCTTAGGAAAGAAGGATGCTGTGCTTAGATATTTAGTGGCTGAGTCCCTCAGGCTCTTCCTGGCCAGATATATCTTGGAGACCTCAGGTACAAGGGCACTTGGACCTGCCCTAGTATGAAGACTCCTGAGATGACAGAATTCCACTGTCTTTATTTCCACCTGCCCTGATTCATAGAAGAGGAGTCTAGAATAATCTCTTGATCCTGAATTCCCTCACCACACACTATATCCAGCTCTCCCCTGGCAGCTATAGGCCATGTGGGTGGTAGCCAGGTGACTCCCTAGAATTTAAGTCCAAGTAGATAATTATTAATTATTATTCCTTTGTAGCCTATGTCTGGTAACCAGCCTTTATGTTTCATGAATCATGAATGAGTTGGTTTTTGTTTTTCCCCTGAACAGACAGTCTTTGTTCTGTAGAAAGAGTTCACAACTACTCATTCCCAGGCAGTCCTTGACTCTGAGCATCAGTATGGAGACAGACACAAAGCTGAACAAATAGAGGTCTCTTCCAGTCCCTCTTCACACCCCACTGGAGTAGCAATGTGAGCCATTAGCACAGGATGGTTGGGCCAATTGCATTCCCCCTCACAGGCACAGATTTGCATAGAAATTGCTGCACTGTGCTGTTAGGACTTTTCTAAACATTTCACCCATAGAACTGAACCCAGCACAGGAGTTTGCCCTCTGGGCTGCATCTCTGCAGGCCAGGAATGTGAAATTCCTTCATGAAAAAAGACCTGCTTTGGTGTCTTTGGTCCAGGAATTACCCAAGTGACAGTCTAAGATTTTATCTGTCTGCAGAGTTGTCAGGGTAATTTTCAGAGCACTGGGTGGGTGGGGAAGGTGGGACAGAGAAGTGTTAGCCAGTGAGTGCCAGGACCCTTCTTGCTCTGACTGCAGATGCCCACAGCTCTCCAGGGTTGGAGAAGGCACACAGGGCAGGGAAGCATTTGGGCCAAAGTAGTCCATTCCTGCCTCTCCTATCCAGGCTGCCTCCTCTTTCCTAAGGGGTCTCCACTCAACTTGGAGCCTGTGGTTTCCCCTTCTCTTTTCTGATGCCCAGGACATCAGTACACAGTCTGTAATATGGACTGAAAGGACCTGTGGCTTTCTTGGGGCACACTCCTTGGTGGAGAACAAGACTTAGATTCAGGTTTCAGCCAGCTTGAACAAGTAGGGGATGTCTCAGCTGTATTTGTTTTACAAAAAGATAAAGAGAGAGGGGATACGTTTTTTGGTGGAGGTGTAGTCAGGTGTGGGGGAAGGGTGTGCCTCCTCAGGCCTATGTATAGTATAGAATAGAGTTTATTTAGGGCATGGGGAGGGGAGTTGAGAGGGTAGCAGAGATAAAGGCAGACAGAGAGAAAGAGAGAGAGAGAGAGAGAGAGAGAGAGAGAGAGAGAGAGAGAGAGAGAGAGAGAGAGAGAGAAAGAGCGCGCGGCCATGAGCATGTGGAGAGAGAGGGCAGAAGGGACAAGAGGACAGAGTGGGAGCAGGAAGGCAAGAGCAAGAGCAAGAGAGAGCGGAGGGGCAAGCAGCCCCTTTTATAGTGAGTCAGGCCCACTTGGCTGTTGCCAGGTAACTGTGGGGTGGAGCTTAGACAAAATGCTAACCTACTTCATTGTATTTGTAACCAACTACAATAGATAACTCTTTGTTTTTCTTTCTCTTCCTCTTTTTGTTCTTCTTCTTCCTCCTCCTCCTTCTTAAATATTTCTGTCCCATGAAAACCCAGGAATTGTGGGATGGAGAGTGGATGACTTAGGAGCTGGATGAGTAGCCACCAGAAAGCTTCAGTCAGCCATCATCCCTGAGGCAGGGGTGGAGTCACAGGGAACAGCTCCAGTCAGCCAGTTTGGAAGAGGGGTCTGAGGTGTCTGACTTGGTTTCTTATCTGTGGGGAGAGTCTGAAGCTGGAGCAAAGCAGGGTGGCTGAGCAGGGAAAAGCCGCTTGGTCTTTTCACTTCAAGTCCTCTGAGAGAAAAGGCAGCCTATATATGGGAGCCTTTGGAAAGGCAATACTTACAAAGTTCCTACAGAAGACAGAGGAGGCCTGTTGGTGCCTTTCAATGCAGGGTTTAAAGGTTTTATTCATTTTGATTTTTTTCACTAGTTTGACTTAGGGGATGGGGTTTGCCATTTGTCTTTTTATGTAATCGTCGTGATGGGATTTTGAGAAAAGGATGGTATTAGAGGGGAACAGGGTCTGGACCGAAGGGATCAGGATGATGGGTGTTAGAGGACCGAGGACAAGGCTGGGCCAGGGCAGAGGTGGAAGGGAGCGCAGGATCAAGGAATGACCTCAACTCAGAGAAAAGCAGCTGATATCTGCTGGGGCCCGAGAGCATGGCTTACAGACCGACAGCTTGAAGGCTGCTCCTGCAGGTCCACAGCTGAGGGCATGTCCCACTTGATTCGCAGGATTTTAAAATGCACTGAAATTGTTTATTACATGTAGAAGCACAGATACCTTATAAAACTTGGGGGTTCTGAGTTCTTCATTAAAATCAGAGGAGCTGGCAATACTGCTCACAGTTCTGTGTGGTGTGAATGGTCTGAAATGGGGGGGCTGTTTCTTTCTGTTAGGGTGAGGGCTATGCGGTGTGCGGAGCTCCCCTGACTGCTTCATTTCTGCCCACTCACTTACTTGTATCACTTGCTTTGTTTGTGGGCGACACTTCATTTGTTGAGCTTTGGGCTCAGCCTGTCAGCACCTGGGGAAGGGAGCCCGGTTCATTGCCTGGCTTTTTGGAGGGGAATCGTGGGTCCACAATGTCGTTCTTACTGACACTGCTGGTCATCTACTGGGAGTCACCTCCTGAAGGTGTTAGGGCTCAGGCATGCTACCTCTACATGTGCATTTGAGGAGCCATGAGAGGCAGGATTGCTATTCCCATTTTCCCTTTGTTGTTTTTTCCAAAGCCACTCATAAAACTACCCTTTCTGTACCCAGAAGCAAAAAAAACCATTCGTATCCATAAAGCTGTTGGAGATGCAGAGAAGAATCTGAGCAAACAGGCTTTGTGTGTTCTCTGCTTGTCACTCCTAGACCACACCCTTTGTCCAGTCATACTTTGCACCTCTTCAGCAAACCAAAGTAGGAAAATACTTAACTTTCCTTGTTTAGGTCTTAATTTCCTTACAAAGCCCCCTGTGTCCCACAAAACTTATTATTGGGTGCATTTGAGTTGGTTTCTGTTATCTGTCTGAATTTATAGATAGATGTCTTAGTCATCAACACAGTGATAGTTAAGGAAAGGCTCCTTCCTTTCCTAAAAGAACATGTGACAGTAGGTGCGAAAAGTGTCAGACCACCAGGGAAGATGGCAGTAACAAGCCATCTTGTGGACCATGCACACTCATAGAAATAAGAAATGACACTTAAGTAAGAAAAGTTTGCTGCCCTTATACACAAATGACTGCAATCATGATTTTGATTATTGTATTATTATTATTAATATTATTATTTTGGTAGTACTAGACATCGAATCTAGGGCCTCCTGCATTCCAGGTGAGCACTTTACCACTGAACTATATTCCCAGCTCTTATCAGAGTTAAATATATTAATAAAGTTGTGAAAAGATTAATTGTGTGATACTTTAAATATTTTCACTAGTGCTAATAAGATAAAATGTAAATTATGCATTAGTTTTAGAAAATTGTGTATGTAAGATGTGCGTCAATGAATACACAGATATGGTACACACTTATTTACTGAGATGTATTTTCATGTTCCTGGAGCTGTGAGTGGCAAGCTTTGCACTGTTTTAAATGGGCACACTTTTGTACCTCTGTATAAGATTAGTCTCCCCTCCTGCAGGGGCTGCAGAAGCTGTGATTTTCCCCCCCTCATAATGCGGTGGGGGTACACATTTGGGCACTGAGATTAGCCTTCTCATGCCATGTTAATTCCAATCCTGTTCCTGCATCTTCCTAGCTTTTCATCTTGGGGACATTACCTAAGTTCTCTAGGCTGATTTCTAAAGCGAAGTTAATAATACCTAATGCATTGACTGCTGGGGGATTAAAGGATAAATATGGAAGGCACACTGTTTAATGCTCAGGACCTAGTTAGCCTCCATAAACAGCGGCTTCTATTATAATGGCGATGATTTGTATGGCGCTTCCAGAAACCACTTATGGAAGGTACCAGATTCTCTGGGTCAAGCTAATTATGAACCCATCAAGCTGTGTAGCATCTGGATACCACTGTGAGCAAAATGGCTAGGTACATGAATGCCAGCCCCAGTGCGGACTCCCTAAACACCATCTCACCTTTGCAAAACATTCATAAAACTTGTGTTTACTAAGGCACCCCAGTGGGTAGGAAGAGTGAAGGGAAAGGTTAAAGAAATGGTCCACAAGAAGTCTAAAGTAGCAAATAAAAAAAAAAAAAAAAAAAAAAAAGGAGAAGAAGAGAGGCTTTTAACAACCGCATAGAGAGTACTTAGGGGAGAGGAATTTACCTGGAGGCAGGACAGAGTGGATGCATGGACCTCATGCTGGGGCACTGTGGATCAAGCTGGGTTGCAACGGTTTGAGTTCTGTACTATGGACTGACCTTCTGCCACAACCTAGAGACTAAATGAGCCTAATTAAGGCAGCAAGCAAACAGATATTACAACCTGGGGGAGCAGTGAGGAAGGAGGCTTAGTGACCAGGGAAATGGCACTTGGCCTTGTCCAGCAGTGATTGTATGTTTTTCAGCACTGGAGGGTGACAGGGAAATAGTTGCAAGGTGGAGACACAGTCCGTGTTGGTGACACCTGCTGGGGTCTGTGGGCCCCCCAACTCACAAAGGTGCTCTGGTCTGGTATGAGCGAGGTGTGGTCCCTGTTGGTGAAGGCTCCTGGAAATTTTGAATAGACTATTTTCTGATGGCCGCTGATTTTCCTTTAACCCAGCCTTTTTATGATTCATGTGGTATACTGATATATTTGCAAATGGGGAAGCTGGGACCAGTTTCCTGGGCTCCATTTTTATTGATGTTTCTGAGTGGATCTTAAAGCACTGAAATGCTGACCTTGCTAAAAGATGACCGGAGGACCAACGCAAGCATGAGCAGAGTCAAGCTTCTGAGGTTTGTACAAATGCAGAGATGTCTCCTGCTTCAGAATTCAGATGAACTGGTACTTGGGCCAAACTAAAGAAAGACTAAACTATTAGGAGAAGAGTCCCCTGCCCACTACCCTGAATTAGAAGCAAGTTAGCCACTCAGGTTCAGATGGGTGGTCCAAAGCATGCCTTTGGGCTTCTGCACCCTCTGAGCCTCTCTCAGAATAGCTCCCGAGTTCTGCCATGTGGCATGTTCTTAGTGTGTCCTACATCCTCCCGGATCCCACTTGTCTGCTCTGGCTTTGAAGGGAGATCTCAAGTGCTTTGCGTCTGGGCTCCTTCCTTTGATGCATGTAGCCATCAAAGAGAATCCGAGTGAGGGAGAGGGAGGAAGGGGTGAAGGGAGGGAGGGGGGTGGTGAAGAAAGCCTAAACCAAAACTAAAAGATCTAAAGGATTTGTTGTAGTCTTGATATTGGGGACCACAGGCTTACTTAGTAGGTGTGATTTCTACTTTTGCCTTATCCACTACATCTTTGGTTAAAGAGATTCACACAGCACATCACGTGGATTAGTTAGCAAAGAATGTGTCAATAGCACGCATGATCCAGGAGAATACTGACAGGGGACTTCAGGATAGATAGGCTTAATGCCTAATAGGCAGCAGCTCTATACATGCGAAATCAAATTCAAAATATTAAAAGCCAGGCTCTCAATGCGATGCCATTCGCTGTTCCCATTGGGTCTGCATAACCCCTTGGAATATAACTCCTCTGAACGTGACTGGTTTAAAATTCAGTCTCATTCAAAGGGGCTTTGGAACAATTCTAATCTGGCTTTGGATATTTCTCTGCATCATAAGATCATGGATATTAGTAACTCCAGAGTGGGATCCACTTCTGTTGAGGAAGTGTCTGCAGTCTTTGCCTCTGCTGTGCATAAATTCACTTCTTCATCTTCCTGGACGACCTTGCTGATAAATGGAGGAATTGAAGTTGGATTATTCTTACTGGTTTTATTTCTCTTCCAGCCTGCATCAAGCAAGTCAAGAGCGCATGGTCCACATTTGCACCCTCAAATTAAAAACATAAAAGGGGGAGATGCCAGGTCTGGCATGGCCTGGGTAGGGGTGGAATGACATGATTCCCACCCCTGGAACAGAGTCAGCAGGTGTGGGCCTCCACCAGTGTTGGTGACTGCTGTGGGCATGGGGCTTGTTTGTATAATGGTGTACATATTTTCACATCCCTCCTTCTAGGAATATTCTCCTTGTTAATGTTGATAACTCCATAATAAATAGAAACCACGCGCGAGTCCAGATGTTGAGGATGTGTCTATATATTTGGCAAAATGGGGGAACACTGGGACCTTCAGGACAGCCCTTAAGCTGTGGAAAAGATGAGTTCGGCAATATACAATTTCTCAGCCATGCGCAGCATGAGGATGCAATATGAATTGTATAGGAGCTTCACGGATCTAAAGAAACAGAGGCAGCTGCACTGTGAGCTAGCTTGTCAGAAAGATACAAAGACCGGCGGATACAAATGCAGGCGGACTCCTGAGTTCAAGGTCATCCTGGGACAGATCGAATTTAGGTCCAGGCATGGTTGGAATGTGATTCCAGGGCAGGGTCCCACTCAGCTATCCTACCGTCTGTGCTTATGCTTGCTTGCCGTCTCTTCCTAAGAGTCAAGGGGCTAAGGTCATGGAATGGTCAAGAGGGAACCTGGAATAAATAACTGAATTGATATGGAAATAAAAAACTGGGTGTTTGGTTTGCATGAGATGAGCTAGCAAAACGCACTTTCTTCTTTAGAAATTTTCTCTAGAGAGAGCTGAGCCATCTGGAGATCCCTGGAGAGTGAACCCAGCTCTTCAAGAATTTTTCTAACAGGATTTCTAATTTTAGTCCAAAAATCCATGGAGAGTGAACACAGCTCTTTTAGACCTTTTCATAGCTCTTTTAGAATTTTTTCTAATAGAGTCTCTTACCTTGGTCAGAAATCCAAAGAATTACTTAGAGAGCGAACACAGCTCTATTAGAATTTTTTCTGGCTTTCTGATTTGATCAGAAAACCCAAGAATTATTTTTAGAATTTTTCAAACAGGCTTTCTGACTTGATTGGAAAATCCAAGATTATTTTATAGCAGCTTTTCTGACTTTGGTCAGAAAACCCATGAGCCATCCAGAGAGCTTTTAGAATTTTTATTGCCAGAGAGTTTATCAACTAGAGAGAGCTATCTCGAGCAGAACGTTAGCTGTCTCAACCACAGAGTTTTTTTTAGAAGAGCAAGAAAAAGTTGTCCAGAGCAGAGAGAGAGAGAGAGAGAGAGAGAGCAGACTAAAAGCTGTCTTGTGTAAACTACAGAGACGAGCTATCTACAGGGAGCTGTCTAGGGAGCCATCTCTGAGCAGAACACAGGCCACCAGCTTGGACCCATGATTTGGCTTCCTGTCATTTATTTTTGCTGCTCCCATACACCTTTTTCTCAGGAACTCGGACCTAGTTGAGTTTGGTCCTTGCTGTAAACCAAAATAAACCTTTCCTTTTTAAAAGCTGATGATCTCAGAAGTCTTGTTACAGGGACTGAAAACTAGCTAACAAACCTCCCCGACCCCCCACACAGCTCAATTGTAACTTAGTTTTTCTGGGCCAGAATCTCTGAGAGAAGTCAGCTGGAAGAAGCCTCCCCCTGGTCCAATGGTCCCCAACCTGTGGGTGGTGACCCCCTTTGGGGTCATATGACTTTTTCACAGGGTCGCATAAGACCATTGGAAAGCACAGATATGTATAATCCATAACAGTAGCAAAATTACAGTTATGAAGTAGGAACGACAATAATTCTGTAGTTGAGGGCTACCATCACATGAGGAACTGTATTAAAGGCCTGCCGCATAGGAGGGGTGAGAACCACTTTCTAGTCTTTCATGTGCTTAAGTCCCACAGTGGCCAGAACACATTATTGTTCCAGCTTCTGGTCACTCCAACCTTCCACTGAAAGTAGTCCATTCTAGCTGTATAGAAAGAAGTTCTCTTGAAATTTATAGAATTTGGACTTGAGTGCCTATCTTAATCTAGCTGTCTGATGTTTTTATTTGTGAGTTCATTTTAATAAATGATTTTACCTAATTAAAAAAAAAAAGTAATCCATTTGGGCTGCTTCTGTAATTACTCACTCCCAAAGCTGATAGGGAATTCTCAATCCAGTTTCTGTGCCCACACCATGAGGTCTGAAGACCTCTGCTTGTGACCCTTCTCTCTGTCTGCCCTTCACTGTGAGGGCTCCCTGCAATGTTGTGGTCTAACTTACCCATTAAGCTGCTATCTCCCTTTCCACCTGTACTCCCTGTCTTTTGACTCTGAATCATCAGCAACACTGCCTATGTCTGACTTACCTCATCTGGAACCATGGTCGGAGGCCAGCTTCTAGAAGTTTCCAGAGCAAGACTTTTAGTATAATTAAAAAAAAAAAAAACTTATGAAATTGCCCTTGAGTTTGTGATGAAAGTTTCCAAAGTAAGCTGGATAGTTAAAGGATCTTTCTCAACAATCTGAAGCATTTTTCTGAAAGGCAAATGTTTTGTGTTTTGTATTACTCTGATGTGCTGTAATTTTATTTGTGTCTGAATAAAAATCTCGGATAAGTGTGAATTTAAAGGCATGTGTATGAGCCATTGTAGTATGTACTGTGCATTTGCTCTTTATTGTAAGTGTCATGCTGCTGACCTAACTGGTGAAGGGCAGAGGGCTGACTGTCTACTGGCTCAGCTGAGGAGCACCGGCTCACTAGACTGTCAGGATGTCAACCACCAACTCCAGCTCTGTGCTCTGAGTGGAGGATTTCCCAGCACAGTCTTTACTTTCTGCTATTAGATCTAAGAGTTCTTTTAACCCCTAGCAGCTCACAGAAAGCCGTTGAGGAATGGTTATTGACTATAATAAAGAAGTGCAAGAAAAACCATACCCTGCTGCTAGTGGCTGGTGGAAACCTTAAGGAAGTGTGCGCATGCGTGTGTGCGTGCATGGTGCGCCTTATAAATATCTCTGTAGCACACAGGAGAATCCAAAACAACAGGTATGAAGGATGAATATGTCAAGGCTGAAGACCTCTCGTGACTGGAGGATAGTCAAGGAGAACTAAGCATCCCGGGTTGTGGATAGTGGCCTTGGTGCTGATACAGGGATGACACAGGCTTGCAAAGATGCGGTACTCTAAACTCTTGGTTCGGCCATTTCCAGCACCACACCACCTTCCGTGCTGAGCGGCTTCCCAGAGTCCTTTCTTTTCTACTCAGCACAAGTTACTTCGAATATGCCCCGATAAATGAAATAGTGGAAGAAATAGAATTTCCATCTAGAGCTTTTCAAACGACATTACCTACAGTTTTTATAAAGCAGGCCTAAATAAGCAGCCATCGTATATTCATCAAATTCAAAATTCTTCCAAGCATTAAATCAATCCTGTCACAGCAGCTTGATTGCTGGTGGATGGATGGATGGATTGAACGCAGTGTGTAGCTGCACAGGGGCTTGCCGTTGGAAGTAGAAAACCTGCTGGGAGGCTCAGTGGCTTGGTTGGTATCATTCTTTTAGAGCTCATGGGGTATTTACTGTTTAGATTCTAAGTCCGTTACTCTTGGTAAATTGTGTTGAATTGCACTATTTTAAGAGTGTTTTAGTTTCTATAAACTTAAGGTCAGTACTTCCACGACTCTGATATCCTGTCAAGAGCCAGGGCACTTCCCAACATCATTAAATCTACGGGCCAGAAGCTTACCACAGCCCAGTCTTTTGTTGATTGGAGCAGAAGGAGTAGTATCTGGGCTTAACTTAATTGCCATAAATGAATGTATTGTTAATTAGCAAATTGACTCATTAAATCCACATGGCATATGGGACCCTGGCATTATTGATTGCTGAAACTTAAGTTGGAGTGAATTGTAAAGTCTGGCTTCATAGATGCGCAAAGTTGGCCATCAAGGGGAAGGCAGGTGTTATGTTTATTTGCATAGTTTTTGTTTTATTATATTTGTATGGGTGTTTTGCCTGTATGTAAGTATATGCTCCACATGTATGCAGTGCCTTGAAGACCAGAAGAGGGCATCATCTCACCCAGTCTCAGACAATTGTGGGCCACCATGTGGGTGCCTGGAACAGAGCCTGGGACAGCTGGAAGAACAACCAGTGTTCTTAAACCCTGGACCATCTCACCATCCCAAAGATATCTGCATATTTTAGGGGAACAGTGATGAATTTTTCCTAATCTATTTATTTTCTTTTGCTGGCGGTGGTGGTTTAAATAAAATAGTCCCAATAGGCTCATATATTTGAATACTTGGTCACCTGAAGGTGGCACTCCTTGAAAGGATTAGAAGGATGAGGAGATGTGTTCTTGTTGGAAGAGGTGTGTCTCTGAGAATGGGCTTTTAGGTTTCAAAAGCCAATTCCAGACCAAATTTCTCTCTCTTGGTTTGCAGATCAAGATGTAGCTCTCAGATACTTCTCTTGCACCATGTGTGCCTGCTGCTGTGCTCCCCACCATGAAGATAAAGGACTAATTTCTGAAACTGTAAGCCAGCCCCAGCTCCCCCCCTCCATTAAATGCTTTCTTTTATAAATGTTTCCTTGGTCACAGTGTCTCTTCATAACAATAGAACAGTGACTAAGACATAAGGTCATTATTCTTGTGTGGTGTTTAGGGTTTGCAAGTTTATCTTGAAAACATGAAAAGTGGCTTCTTTAACATGACAAGCTGGGCTATGCATCTGCACAGAGCCATGTGTCTGTTTCTCTGTGTCTGTAGGAGGGACGTCTGTGGTAGTCATGTCCTGTACAGATTGGCAACCAGAGAGGAGATGGGCAGTGAACACCATAGGCAACCACATTACCTGCCATTTTGGAATAACTTTCTCTTCTGTCTGTTTCAAGTTTATTGTCTTTCAAATGACAACAAATAGGCTTTTCCAAGGGCTTTTAATATGCTGCCCATGTTTGGGTGAATGAGTAGGCTTCACTATGGGAGAATTCTACTAGTGCATTTGTCCATTGTGGAGACGTTCCTAGGGTTAGCTTGAAAGCTGTTCACAGAAGCCAACTGAATTAACATGTTAACCCCAGAAGCATGCACTCTTCAGACTTGCTAGAGGTTACTAATCACCCACCTCACTTAGACACCGGAAGCAAATGAGTTTCCATGGAAATAGGCAAGGGAGGAATTTTCTCATTGAGAACTTGGTAGACGAGGAAGTGAGCTGCTTTGGGAAACTAGGGAGATTTTCTTTCTAACACAAAGTTCAGATCTCTGTTAGCCTGGTAACTAGCCAAAAGGATGAGCTAGGGCAGAATACTCTTTCTCTCTCCCTCCCCTACCCTCCCATCTTCCTTTCTTTATTTCTATGAGACAGGATTTTTTGATCTATCCCAGGCTGGCATAGAACTTGAACTATTTCTGCTTTAGTTTCCTGAGTGCTGGGGATATAGGAATGAACCACCACAGTCAGCTCTAGACAGTAAATATTTTAAAAGTACAGCTTTGGCTGAGAGAGGTCATGTGCACCTGCATTCCCAGTACTAAGATATAATAGTGAGTTTGAGACCAGCCTTGGCTCTTGTGAGACCCTGTCGGTAGGGGAGCATGCCTTTAATCCCAGCACCCAGGTAGGCAGATCTCTGAGTTCAAGGCCAGCCTGGTCTACAGAGTGAGTTCTAAGACAGCCAGGGCTACACACTGAAACCCTGTCTGAAAAATCCCACCCAACCACCAAACCAACCAACCAACCAAGCACCCAGCTTTTGTGTTACATGACTAGTTGTGCCTACTCAGCTCTCACTGCGTAGTGAAAGTGGCCAAAGCTAATGGGTCTGGTTGTTCTCACAACCTTTATTATAGTACAGATCGCCCCTGGGCTATGGTTTGTTGACCACTGAATGATGTCCAGGTGCAGTTAAGCCTTTTGGCTTCAGGTATATTGAAGGTAATCACTAAGACGTAGAATCCTCAGAAGCAATGGCACATGTTGGGTCGTCATTTTGTATGAAGGTAGGTAGGGCACTCTTTTTCTCTCCTGGATTGTTACAGCTGAGTAACTGACTAGGGAGCTGGACTGCAGACAAGTGATCATTTCACTTTGCTGTCATGTAAGGGCATTTTTCCCTCCTTCTGCTTTTTAAATTCTGCTAAGATACTCATACACAATAAAATTTCAGGAAAACACGTATTTTTCTCTCAGAGTCTGATTGATGAAAAGCTTTGTGTGTGTGCTTTTTAACTCAAAGAATTAATTTGCTTCCCTCCTTAACCCAGACGTAGCTTCCTTTCTTAGATGGGAACCAGCAGGGAGGGAACCAGATGCCGTTTGTGTTAACACCAGGCGATCCACCATGACCACAGTCAGGATGCTGAGCGCATTGCTGGCAGGCGGGGCCAGGGCCGGCTGACTTATAAATCAACAAGGCTTTTGTAAATGTCTCATATACTATATAGCTCCTCCATTTATGGAACCCTTGACGTGTTTATATTCTCTCTCTCTCTCTCTCTCCCTCTCTCCCCCCCTCTCTCCTAAGTTTACATTTGTTTATTATTCTGGCACTGCTTTCTAAGGTCAGAATTCTAATTGTTCTTGAACTGGGACGCTATAGACAGCAGTCCTTTTGTTGGTTGGACTTATGGAATAACGCTGTCTCACGGGCCACACCTACAGAAGCATTAACATTTCAAAAGAACTCGGGGAAGAATAGCATTCAACACACAGCATTTATGTGTCTTTTAGAAATCTTTACTTAACTGGGTGTAATTTCATTTCTGTAAATTCCTTTTTTTAAAGTATTGGATAAATTAGCAGATAATTATTATAAACTTTCATGATGGTACCTGACAGCTTAACAAATTTCCATTCTGGTGTGTGTGTGTTTGTGTGTGTGTGTGTGTGTGTGTGTGTGTGTGTGTGTGTAAGCAAACCTTTTATTTTTGTCTTTTTTTTCCATGTACAATGCGGGGAAATTTTTAGAATCACAAATTTCAGAGAAAGGAATGGCTAAAGAGACAGTTTTGGCCACAGGCTTTATTTTACTTTATGCTATTTTATTTTTACTGATAGGGCACCAGGAACTTGGATAAAAATGGTTTCCCAGGTCTCATAGCTCTGGGAGCTTCAGAGGCTCATAGGGGTTTTACTCTGGTGTGGGTTGAGCTTTCATGAGGATAGAAAGTTCCAGAAGTGGAGCCTAACTGGGGGTAGGGGGACGGCCAGCCAGAGTTGGGCACCAGACTCCAGGGAGAGCAAAGAAGGAGAGAGAGTGATGTATAATGGCGCATATGTATGAAGAGCCAGAACAAAATCTATTACTTTGTATGCTAACCCAAAAAATTAATTAAAAATAGAGACCAGAGGGGCCAGCAAGATGGATTAGTGAGTAAAAGGGGTGTACTACCAAGACCGACAACCTGAGTTTAGTTGCCTGGATCCATACGATAGAAGGAAAAAAACCGGATGCCTGCAAGTTGTCTTCTGGCTTCCACCTGTGTGCCATGGCGTGCATGCCCCTCCCAGTTAGAAAATTACAATTAATGAAGAAGAAAAAACAGTGTTTCTTGGGGAGAAGCAGGTAGTTCAGGCAGAGGCTGTGAAATAGCACACAGTAAGCGTCCTCACCCTCCCCGAGAGGTTCCAGAGATCGCTTAGTGCTGTTCCGGTTTAGCTGTAGTGCCAGAAGCGGTGTGTGGTCACATGGCTTGTACATGGGCTGCTGCCCTGCATTTCCTTTATCTTACTTCTCATTAGCCTAACCACCGCAGAGAAGTCTTCAATCCTGCCTGTAGTCAGAAGGGAAGGCACAACTGGATGGCGCTCAGCGTCACATGTCAGCCGCCTCTGAGGTGTGAGGATCACTCAAGTCTACTTCATTTAACATGGTTAAAGGTGAAGGGTCAGGACATATACATATTGACTTCTTCCTTTTTATTTCATTTAAGTCTTTTAATGATGATATGTAATCAAAACTCCCTACAGGTTGTGATTCTTAGTAGCTTCACCTCTTAATGAGTCTGTGTTAGTAGTTTTAACACATAGCTATCAGATCAACATGGTTGGTAAATATATACCAGAGTGAATTTTTTTTTTTTTTTTTTTTTGGTTTTTCGAGACAGGGTTTCTCTGTGTAGCCCTGGCTGTCCTGGAACTCACTCTGTTGACCAGGCTGGCCTCGAATTCAGAAATCCGCCTGCCTCTGCCTTCCAAGTGCTGGGATTAAAGGCGTGTGCCACCACTGCCCGGCGCCAGAGTGAATTCTTTCCTCCAGCGGAAATCTGTTCTTTTTGCTATGGAGAAGTACTTTATAGTATGAGATATGACCATAGGCCCATTCTCATGGAGAAAAATCTTAGATTTGTTGTGGAGAGACTCAGTACAAATCCTGGCTCATCTATTACTGGATTTGCTGCATTTGACAGTCTTGGGCTGACTGCAGCTTCTGTGAGCCTCCGCTGTAGAAAGAGGATACTAACGTCTGCCTCATTGGTGTTTGGGAAACAAAGAAAATCCCATCCTACTGGTAGAAGGAAATTTAACTTCTCCAGGTCTCCATGCTTCCTTATCTATAAAACATGGAGGTCCAGGTGGTATCGACTACAGGAGGTGACTCTGAGGAATGAGTTAGTGCCCACCAAGTATGCCGATTTTACATCATCTATTCCCCCCCCCCCCATTTCCTCCTCTTATATTCTGTTTCTCTTCTATTCTCTGAAAGTTAAGAAGTGATCTGGAAAGGATGAAAGAGTGCGTTCTTCCAGTTCACCAGAAACAAGTAGCTGTAATGCCCCAGTATGATAATCCTGAGAACACAGCAAAACAAAACACAACACCCACTATCAAGTCCACCACAGAAAAGACAGATTCAGCTTAGTTCTGGTTTTGGCTTGGTCAGGGAAACCTTATATTCTTCAGGTTCTGCAGGACACAGAGTGGGATTCAGGTGGTGAAACATCCCCATGGGTTGGTAATTACTGGAGTGGAGTGGAAGGACGCAGATGTTTCTGTCGTGCATATTTGTAAGTCTGAGGTGATGTAGAATGCTCATTAAGCAGATATACACGGTATGTTCAACTGTGAATGATGCGTTAGCTGAAATGACATATATTTGTATATTATATTATGTGTATGCATACATACATACATACAGTATGGAACTACTTTAGAGGTTGGTGTTATGAGGGCAAAGGTCAAACTGGCTTTTGAGTTTGTACATTTTGAGTTGTACATGAGGGTTGTACATTTCTGGAAAGTGACTGAGAACACTTGGAAGGTGCTCTACAAGTTTCTCTTGTGTGGCTTCTGTCTGACTTACATAGCTAGCTCTTGGGAGGAGGGCTCTCTAGGATGCCTGTTGAGCTATCTGAAAATCATGAACGGCTCTAAATGAAGAAAAGGTGAGACCACCAGAATGTGATTCATACCTACAGCCACCTCACACCAACACTTTCATATATCTATCTGTCCATCTGTTCATCCATCCATCCACCCATCCATCTATTCATCCATTTACCCATCATCCACTCATCCATCCATCCGTCCATCCATCCATCCGTCCATCCATCCATCCGTCCACCCATCCATCTAGTCATCCATCTACCCATCATCCACACGTCCATCCACTCATCCATCCATCCATCCATCCATCCACCCATCCATCTATCCATCATCTCTCTCCCTCTCCCTCTCCTTCTCCCCCCCACCCCCCATCTCAGAGTTGACTGATTTTAAAGAGGCTGCTACAGGAATCATTGAGAATCCGCATGGAGAATCACTTAGTCAGGGTGCACTAAGTGTCCTTAATCCATATTAAGGACACACTGTGAAATGGATCTGGGCACAATTAGTCTCAGTAGACCGTTAGAGCCACAGTTTTGTGGAGGAATCACTCATTTGCAAATTAAGAATGTTCCCATTAAAGACATCTGACAGAACTGGTATGAACTGTCCCCCAAATTACTCTGGGGTTGAGCTGCAATATACATATTGAAATCCCAGAGAACATATTGAAGCAGAGAAGAGCAGCAATGGCCTGTGGTACCCATAATCTTCACTTAAAGAGGCCCATAGTGCACATTTACATAGCAGACCATGCCCTGAGTTCAGTGGCAATGAGGTGTGGACCGAATCTCATTGAGAGCTACCAGCACATTCTCCCACCGTGTGATAGTAATAGCTCCAGGGGAATACTTACACACTCAGGATCTTGAAGCAACAAGCCGATGAAATGGATGCATTTTAGTCTTTACTTTCACAAGCTAGTCCCCCCTTTATGTGTTCATTTCTATTGACATTAAATAAACTGAAGGATCTCCCTTTCCTTGAAATCTAACTCAGAATGAGAGTTTAAATCTACCCTAACAATGCCGTTCAAAGTTGAGTCATGTTATAATATACTATATATCATACATTGTCAAATATTGCTTTGGTTTGCAGACATAATTAATATAAGCTACCCATTAATAGTATGATATATGATCCAGGAACCTTTAATATAACAAAAGCCAATGAATATTTATCTCTAATGTGCTATAATCTTTTCTCAGATCACAAAGCATTAACAAAGGGTATATTCTTGAATGTTACACTCCCATGGGTTTATGTGAACTTTTTTCTGGTTTAATTAGCTTATTCATTTTAATTAAAGCATAGTGCAACATTTACATGGTGTTTAATCTGAAAGTTAATCCTGTTTTCTTAAAAGATTAAGTGTAGTAATAAATATAAAATAATGGTGGCTGCTTCTCACAGGGCTGGTACTTGGGAGGCATGAAGAACTTCTAGAAATAGAAACAAATTTTCTCCAGTATTCTTTCCTGAAAACATGGCACTACAGAATAGATTTTAACATTTTCCTGACAAGCATGTTAGCTGCCACCATTCTTCTTCAGCTCAGCTCTATCTATCTAACCTTTGCTATTGTCACGACAGTCATGTCAGCATCTATGTGGATAGCCTGTGTAGGAAGCCTCTTCTCTTTGTTTGAACTCCACAGAGATGGTGGTTTTCTCCTTCATCCTAACGTAGCCACTTACTTCTGTGCTCACACTCCCGATGAGTGTGGGAGTTACTCAGGAGTGCCATTCACTCTTCAGCTACCGATTCGTTTCTTTCTTGTCTTGGCTGCTGCAGCACTTTGTTAGAACCTCTGTCTATTGACCCCTCCATCTCCTTTTGCAGGCTCCTCCCCTCAGTCCACTTACATGTCATGGCCAGTGCATCTTGCAAACACAATCAGTTCCCTTGCTCTCTACATTCCAACACAAACTCCTATGTTGGCTGAGACCAACCCTTCTTTGACCTTGCCTGTCTCTACCCCAGGTCTCAAGTCTCAATCTTTCCCATTGTTAGTCAAATGTGCTTTGCTATCTTGGAAAGAGTTCTCTCCAACTCTACTTTCCTGCAATTGCTTCTTAACATGGTCAATGATCTTAGCAAGTATGTGCTCAAATGCATCTCACTTGCTCTCACCTCACTTGTGTTTTTGACTGGTTCCAACCGGGTTTCTCCCCATCTCTCCACAAGAGTCATCTTGCTAAGGTTGTTCACTGTCACATGATAGCAGATGTAACAGACACTTTTCAGTCTGTATTCTGTACTCTTTTGCAGTAACATTCATAAGAGCTGTCATAGCTCCTACTTCTCTGGCCTTTGTTTTTGGCTTTATCTTGGGGTCTTCCCCTTAGCTACCTAAAATCTAAATAGGATACCTCAGAGCAAGTTCTGGGCTCTCTTATCAATCCGCCTTTGAAGAAAATACAGGTTTGCACAATTTCCTCAAACTGTAAACAATACAAGACCATCAGCAGAAAAATGGAGAGACAAAAACCTGTGCTATCTATACAATGAAATATTAATCAGCAATCATAAAGAATAAGCTACAGAACCATATAACACCATGGGTGAATGAATCTCACATGCTTTATGCCAAGCGACAGAAGACACGTACAAAGAGTACATGTGTATTGTAGGAATCCATTTATTTAAATTCTAGAAAGTGAAAACTAACTTGGAGAAAAGCTGATCAGTATTGTTTGAGACTGGGGCAGAGGGAGGGGCAGATTGTGGAGGAACATAGGAAACCTTTGAAGGGTGGAGGTGTTCTGTATCTTTGTCCTGAGGATGGCTTCATAGGTGTGCTATCAGTCAAATTATTGGAAGCTATACCTCAATAAATCTGCATGCTGGCAATTCTCCTGTTTATGACTTTAACAAAGAACTCTTATGAGTTTCAGACTGGATCCAGCTCTTCACTTGATATAGCCATTTTGATATTTCAAAGGAATGTTCTATTTAATAAATCTAAAATGATCTCAAGACTTACTTCCCAGAGGGCTTCCTCTCATTCAGTACATTTCTGTCTCAAAGGGACTAAGAGAGGTAACTAGGGATCTCAGGATATAGTGCTTTTTAAAGTTAGACTTTAAAACTTGTTTGTGCATGTCTATGTGTGTACATGTGTACATGCAAGTGCATGTGGGTACCTATGGAGGTCAGAAGAGGACACTGGATTCCATAGAAATGGAGTTAAGGTGGTTGTGAGCCTACCCACTTTGGATGCTGGGAACTGTAGTCTTCTGGAAAAGCAGCAAGTACTCTTAACTCCTGAGCTATCTCTCCAGCCCAGGATACAGTCTTAAATAAAGCAGAGATTTGTTTTTGTATCATATGACAGTTTAGAAATGGAGTGCACTGGAGAGATAGCTCAGCAGTTAAGAGCACTGACTGCTCTTCCAGAAGTCACAAGTTTAATTCCCAGCAACCACATGGTGGCTCACAACCATCTGTAATGGGATCCAATGCCCTCTTCTGGTGTGTCTGAAGACAGCTACAGTGTACTCAGATAAATAAAATAAATGAATACTAAAAGAGAGAGAGAGAGAGAAATGGATGACGAGGTCTGGTGAGGTGACTTCGTAACTCCAACTCTCGGGATGTCAACTTCTAAGAAAGCTTCGATTCTTTTCACATTTCACCAGAAGGGACAGTGGAAGGGTAACAGAAGTGACCGCACCTTCTTTTCAGGTCAAAACCTCGATGTTATAGGGCCGTATTTCACATCCTAGTAGACTGGGGACTATTGTCATTTGTAGCTCTGTGTTCAGCTGAATATTTATTCTATAAACCTTAATTCCGTGATAGAAAGGAAAGCTGATACCAAGAGATAAAGCCTTATCTAGCTAGGGCTCTCAGTGACTTGGGCAGATGTACGTGTTCAGGCAGGAATTATGGTATTTCGAGACTATGATATTTTACAGTGTTCACTACATTTTTGCATGGGTTGGAGGGGTTGTTTGCATAAAGCATGTCCTTCCAGCACAACTCGAGGCTGACTCAAGACGGCATACATTGCCTCGTCCATTGGGTGGGAGAAGGCACCCACCAGAACGGTGGGGAGTGTGGACACCAAAGCCTTTAGAATGGAAAATCTCTTCTGGGTGGCCACCGCATGCCTCTCTTTGCTTCCTTTGCATGCATCATGGATGCAGCCTGCTCTCTGCCACTTGTGGAAGAAGCCACTTTTTTGTGCTTAGTGTTCCTGGGGGAAGACATCTGTTTGAGTGGGACATGGTATCATCAGCCTTCTCACTTCAATTAAAAGATTACAAGGCAATCAACCGGGGAGAAGACACACAAGTTACTGCAAAAACTACTTTATGTTCTCAGAGTGATTCCCAGATTAGATCCTGTTCCCGTAGGGTATGGAAAGTGGGCATCACTCTGGATTTGTATTCTCAGTTGTAATTTCGGAAGGTAGAGCTAGTTTATCAAATCACCTGAAACACGAGGGGTTTCTTCACCTCCTTAGGAAGAAACATCCGGGTCTGGAGAACCAGCCTTGGTAGAATTATGGCTGTCATTTTATTTCTAGAAAGCAATGTGTAGTTCTGAGGACTTCCACATTAGATCGCAACACTTAGCATTCATACAATCTTGAGTATAAAAATAGTTTGTCTGATGAATTCTATCCCCTGCGACATTTTGCAGTCACAGGTCAGGGTACCTCATAGCGATGTTATGCTGGAATGGTAGCTTTTCCCTCTTAAAGATGAACAAGATGAGATTGAAAACAGACGTCATTTTCAATCATCTGACTTCAAGGAAGCCTCAGTTATTTTCTCAGAAGGAAGGAACAGAACAATTTATGCCTCTTATTCTGATGCCACTGGAAACGGGTACAAAAACCTGGGTCAGCCAGTGCCAGATTTCTGTCTTTTGGACTGCTTGTTCTTGGAAGCTGTGAGCTACAGAAGGAAATACACCTCCTCAGGAGATGAAGCTGGCCAGAGTGTAGCCATCTGCTCTGTTGGCACGGACTGATAATAGGCTGACTCCATAACTAATGGAGATGGGGAAGACATGCCATTGTTGGTAGGGACACATTGAGACAGACCCCTAAGCTGTCAGCAGCTTTAAGTCTTTGGGACAGCTACTGTAAAAACCATACATCTTGATGTACAAAGTGATAGAGTCTTGGTAGCAAGACAGCACCAGTTGTGAAGGGATACCCCCTTCTGGTCACCATCCCTACTAGGTGCCATTTTAAAGATTGACGGTAGAGCAATAGACAGGAGAGTGCAGTGGCAAATTAGGAAAGCACAGGAATCACTGCACATGTTTTTAACTACAGTTATGAGCGTCAAGACAAAAGTAGGGTGATAGTTGGCAGCGCTGGGGAGGGATTTTAGTGTGAGGGGCTAGGCTTGTAGGGAAGGCTCTCCTGAGAAGAGGCATTTCTGGTAAGCCATATAGGTTATTCTAACAGATCGTATAGACAGCTCGGGAACAATGTCTCTTCCCTGCTTTACGTTTGGTGTTTAGGTGTCCATCCTCTATGCAGCTGTGTACTTCAGGGGAAGTAGAAACCGAGTCCTGATTGGTCTGGGTTAATCATAATGGCCTTAGTCCCTTGGTAGTAACTGTTTCAGGACCGTGTTAAATTAGATCATGTGACTATTTAGGGCATGCATTACAGATCCGCTCCAAATGAAAACGAAGTATGCTAGAAAACTATTGGGGAAATTTCCTCCGTTTTTATAGTGGAAAGGAGATTTCTTTTGCGTCTGTCATGGTTTGTGATCGCGTGTACAGCTCATTTGACAAATATGACACATTAAAGACAGAGAAAGGATGGAGAGGGCTAGGGAGAGGTTCTGAAGATCCCGTGCAAGCATAAGGACCCGAGTTTGAGTCTACAGAACTCATGTAAACAAGCAGGGCCACGCTGTAAGTTTCTGTCACAGCAGTGATAGGGTGGGGTGTTGTGGGGAGAACCCCTAGGGCTTGTTGGCACCCAGTCTAGAAGAATCAGTAAGCTCCATTTTCAATTTTTCCTGTCTCAAAGGCTGCTTGAATGGCTTAACTGGCTCAGATGCTGGCTCCTGAGCCTGGTGACTTAGGTGGAGCCTTGGAACCCACACAGTGGTCTGCAGCATGAATAAAATGAACCAAGACTGACTCAGTTCTTCGATTTGACTGGCTTCCAGAACCAGTCTCCTTTCTCCTTTGTTAGTGTCTCGGGGGTGTTCTGGGTTCACTGTCCATTGGAGCTGCCTGAGAATCACCTAACTTCCTTAGCAATTGGACTGCATCTTCAGCATTTAACTATTTTGGGTGATTCAGAGTAGCCATAACATATTTGCTACAACGAATCCGAAGATCTTCCTGGGCTGATCTAGAGTTCTAAGGGAAAATTTGAGAATTCCAAAAGATTGGGATCTGAAGTACAAAGGCTTGTGCAAAAGAGACCCCACGTGAGCCCAGCAGCGGAGAGGCTCAGGGGAATAGTGAGTCCAAAATATAGCTGTTGGCTGTGAGGGTTCTAATTAGCCAATTTCATTCTGGGAGGGTAGCTTTCTCTGGATGGCTGCCTGCAAGAGCCAGACCCAACTTCCCAATGTGGCATGGTGTCTAGGAGCTCAGGCTCTAGAAGCAGGAATCATTTGGCATGCTATCCAACTTCTCCAAGCTCTATCTTAACATAAAGGAATGCTGGGAAGACTGCTGGTGCCCCATGACGTGTGTTTAGCACTGTGCAGGTGCTCTCGGGAAAATAATGATGACTTCAAATCACTGTCACGTTCACTGCTGCCCTTGGTATTTGTGAGCTGAGTTGTGATCTGCCTAGGAATGCCACACAGAGGACACCATCAGAAGACTCTGCAGTTGTTGGGGCTAACTCAACGCCACAAGACCACACTAACTGATGCCCCAGGTACCTTACCTGGGCCAGAGAGCTTAAAGAAGAAATGGACACACACACACACACACACACACACACACACACACACACACACACACACACACTCCAACCAACCAAATGAAACCAGAGGAATCCCAAACCCCACAGTTTTAAAATAGTTTGATGTAACCAGGGACATTTATTTCATATAACCAGATCTAATTTGAGAATTTGGCTGTGATTCTTAGTCTGAACTTTCAAGAATCATGACCACAAATACATTTTTTAAAAAAAGTTGACTTGCAAAGGGAGGACTTGATGATTTGGTCTGTGGCCTTTGATGGGTTAAGTAGCCTGGTCTGTAGATTCGTGACAGGTGCCTCATATTCCGAGAGAGCAGTTTTGTTTTGGAAAAGGGTGTGTAGAACCTTCTGGGATGTCTCTGGCGTGAGCACAGCCCGGAGAAAGCCTGCTTTGCAAAGCTGGTTATTTATTTTACTTCTGCCAGATTATTGAAAGTTTGCCTGCTGAACACCCCCCGGAATAAAAATGACTTATTCTCAGGCTTCCCTTGCTTTTGATCCTGCTGCAGGATGGTGTGTTTTTCCTAATGATGCAGAATCTCTCGTTAAGTTCAGGAAACAGGATATAAGGATAAGTCAATTGACTCAATTTATGGACATAATAAAATGGTCCCTATTACCTTCAACAGTCAAGGCAAGACAAGGTGAAACACAGTGTTGTAAAGTTATTATGACAAAATAGTTTAGTATTTACCTGACCAAATAAAGTGAAAATACTGCATTTATTTTTGAAGCGGCATTTCAGACATTATGACCCAAAATTAATAGCGGTAGACGATCGTTTATCCTGTCGCACAGGGATATTGCAGAGTTCACTCAAAGCCAGGAATATCTGCTATTAAATCATGGCAAAGTAAAAAAAAAAATTTTTTTTTGAAGTATTTCCTTGTGTCTGCTCTATGTCTACCATTGGCCCCACCAAGCCAGTGTTAACAGCTCAGGCATTTCTTTTTCCATCTTGTAATATAATTAAAAACAAATTTAGAAGCAGAATGGATGTTTTGTATGTTAGAGCCCTGTTAGTTTGGGAAAGGAATGGGCAATTCGTGCAGCTGTTTCTGCTGATTATAAACCCAGAAGAGAAAAAAAAAAAAAAAAAAAAAAAAAAAGGGAAGAAAGAAATAGAATTGACCAAGTATGTTTACTTTTGTTCCCGAGTGAAAAGTAACTCTTTGGGAACAGACACGGGAAAATTAGGTGTAAATCAAATATTTTTAAGTAGCTCTCCATCAAAAGAGATGCGCATAAGACAAAGGCAAGAGGCAAGCTTCCAGGGGTCCAAGCACCTAGCAGCTCTGGACAATATTAGCAGCTCACTGAAACTATTGCAATTCAAGCTAAAGTTTAGTTTGTTTCTGGACTTGGCCATTTTCTGTACTCTAGGATCGAGAGTTTAAAGTGTAGTGGTTTTATGTTTTTGAATTAAGATGGGACTATAAGTTCATGTTAGAAAAGCAAGACTGTGGGAATACAGATGATTTCACACACGTCTGTGTTTGCATCCCTTGCTGCAGAGGTGTGGTGTGCTCAGTAAGTCCCTTCAAGGCTTTGCTATCATCATCTGTACGAGACCACTCCCAAGCCGGCAGCGGTAGCGCATACCTTTAATCCCAGCACTTGGGAGGCGGAGGCAGAGGCAGTTGGATCTCTGTGAGTTTGAGGCCAGCCTGGACTACAAAGAGAGTCACTCCCAACAGCACTGTCTAAAATGGCACCCGGTCAGGCTCACATTGCCCCAGTCACTTTACCTGACACTACCTTTTCCTCTAATCCACTAGACAACTTGTCTTTTATGCTTGACGTTGAACAGCTTCCTCTCCCTCTGCATGTGAAACCAGGCTCTTCAGTCTGTCAGCAAAACTCCCAGAACAATGCCCAGCACACAGTAGGACCTCAACACAGTTTTTTTAAAAAAATATAAGTCTCTCTTCTGCATAAAGTACCACATTAGCTTTCATGGACTTCATAGTAAAGCTTGCGTTCTTTAGATGGTAGGTAGGACTCAGCTTCAGCCTAGCTACTCAAATACATTTCCCCATTTCTCCCTCAAATGCTTCAGCTCTACTAAATCATGGCCCATCTTGCTTGCTTGGTCTGTGCTATTCCTTTGCCTGGAATTCTTTTTGGCTTTTTTCTCCTGGCTAACTCGAATTCAATTATCAGGACGCAGTTTAATTTAGGTTTTCTTTCCCCTCCCAGGAAATGTGTGGTCTTCCAAGTCTATGCACTTCTAATCCCACCACGCTTTATTAACTCTGGTACATGATTTTGTATCGCCATTGCAGTCCTGGCTCCCCTCTCCCTTAGGCTGTGAGCTCATTGGGAACAAGAGCCAGGCCCGCCTTGTGCATAGTTCTCTTTGTGTGGAATGCGGTGCCTGCCTCCTCTTAGGAGTTTCCTGGGGTATGTGTTCAATCAGTGATGCACAAAGCGAAGGACATATATGATCCAAAGCCAGCAGTGTCTATTTTGGTAAGATCTGGGAAAGGCTAACCGGCATCCCTCCCTCAAGTGTTTTTATCTTTGGGGACACATCACTTTTGCCTCCAGTTTCCCTTCTCACTGAGTTGTCACAGGCTGTTAATTTAGTGTCACAGTCACTAAGGAGTGGAGAAGCTGGATGCCCAGGAGCAGGGAGTTCAAACCCCACTCTTGCTATTTACTGACTCATTAGCTTCTCTTTGCCTGTTTCCTCACTCAAACAATAGAGAAACTTATGAAAATAATAGCACCTAGCTCAGGACACCTGGAAAGCCTCAACCAGTGGGTGTACATGAAGCTCAGAGAGTTTAAGACATTGCTGCTCCCAGGTAACTGTGTAAACCAGCCTGTTGCAGCTAGTGGAGATTGCAGGGGAGCTATGCAAGCCCTAGGGTTCCACCACAGCAGGTAAGTGGAGACATCTCTGTTGCAAAGGTCCCTTTGTCTGTCCTGCCACCAGCATCTGTCCACACTGCAGAGTCCAGCACTCTGTGCTTACTGCATCTGTCTCCTCCCACTTCCGCAGCTCCAACTGTCAAGTTCTCTGTCTCACATGTAGCCACTCAAGTGCCTCTGTTCTGAGGTGCTTTTAAAACTAGACTTTATGTGTCTTTAGGTACCGGGCCAGTGACCATGGCCATCCTCAGCCTTTGTAGATGTTCACTGCTCCTCCAGTATGGCACCTTTCCTAAGCTGCAATCACAGGTTCAGGTTTACTTCTTTTGGACAGGCTCTCATGTAGCTAAGGCTAGCCCCAACCACTCTATTTAGCTAAGGATTACTGATCTTCTTGCCTCTGCCTCCCAAGTGATGAAATTACAGGTGTGGGCCACTGACACCATTATTTTTGGTGGTGGGAATGGGTAGAGTGCTAGGCAAGCACTTTACCCAGTCTTGTGTTTTTTAAATTGCAAAATTTTTTTATTCTTGTTAGAAGGGGAAACTAATAGCAAAGACAAGGTTTACGTGCACGTGCGTACATGCGTGTGGCATTTGGCAATTCTCTGCTCTTGCTTTACTTTTGAGAGCATGCAGCACCCATGGCCATTCTGATGTGAGCAGTACAAGTGGAGGACTCACCCCAGAGAAGCATCCCTTGGCTTTCCTCTTAAAGGAGTCCTTGCCTAAGCGTTGGAAGCAGCCACTTTGGCAGGACCCAGCTGCTACAACATTGTTAATGCCAGCAAATAAAAGTGTCAGCGGCCTGGGCTGGGGGCAGCTAGCAGCCTGAGTTCAGTGTTCGTCTATCCAGATCTGCCTTGTAGGAGGCTGTTTCAAATCTAGCCCACATGAGTAGTGATTCAAAGTTAGTCCCTATTGATGGCTTGCCCTGACCCCAGGAAAAGGTGTTTGGAGGTCTCCCTGCAGCTGCAGCCCACCAGGAAGGAGGGCTGCCTATGCTTAAACTGCCCTCTCTTTCCAACAGATGGCCCCAGCCCAGCTAACGAATGGTGTTCTGAATGGTTGGTGGAAGCTTTCCACCACTGCCTGTCCTGATAATAGAATTTTTGTATTACTTCTCAAGAGACTCATAATCACGTGAAAAAAAAGTAAGGCGGCTCGTTTTCTTTTCACCACTGGACATATTTATTTACAAAGAGGGACTTTAAATGGCCGAGCACATGCTTTCCTTGGTAGTAAAACTCCACCCTGTGATTCACCGAGTCTCTAGCCTGCTTCCGGCATCGCGCAGGCTGTGTAATGTCACAGCACTCACAGGGATTTTAGCCTTTTCTGCTTGTGCCACTGGACAGATGATTTCCACATCTGGTGACGAGAAAGACTGTTTTTCTGCCCAAGGTTACTGTTTACATTTCAGTTTGAGGGAAAGCTGTAGCTTTGGTACTTACAGCTGATTGTGTAGAAGAAAAGGCTCGTTTTCTCTCTGTGTGAATATTGAACATACAGCTTCTGAAGCCTGTCCTATCATCAGCTGGGTCCTAGCTCTCCAGCCAGGAAGGCTGTAGTAAGTGTGAGGTCTCAGGAGGGGAGGAAAGCAGAGCTCCTTGGAATGGGCAAGCTGTAGTCACAGGCAGGCATTAGAATGATGCTTTTGAGTTCTTAAGACATGAATATAAGCCCTGGACACTAGGAAGTAAAACACACTCAGTATAATCTGAACTCCAGAGCATTAGGATCGAGGGACGCAGCCAAGTGCACACTGTGGTGGCAAGTAGGCTTCGTTCCAAGCGTGGGCCTGTTAGTAATTCTGGCCTTTGATTTCTGGACTTTCTATAGTAAACATATATGACACAAATAAATCTCTATATAATTAATGTTTATTTAAAAAAGAAAAGTGGAACATCTATTTCCACTGGTGACAATTTTGAAAGGTTTGATCTTTCACAGTGTTACAAAACTCCTTATTGTTCTGCTGTCATTCTCTGTGGGTAGGTAAATGGTCCCTCCTACCCTAGCTCATTCATGGATTTGCTGTGTATTTCACTCACCTCAGAAGTTAAGAAGTTTTGTGACAGATGCCAGCTTTTCCAGTGCAAGTCAGGTGCACTGGGTGCTTTAATGTTTGAGGACTTTATCTTTTCATCCGTGAGAAATGTGATGAAGTTTCACACATAAACATAAGGTCCTACATATGAACATATATAATACCTATGTCTATATAGAGCACATATGCTCACGTGCAAAATTTTGCTAGAGTTATTTAAAACAAAAAAACCTTCTTTAAAGATAATTAAATGGCTAGCTTTTGTTTTTGATATTTGACTGTTTTAGGAACAAATGGCCCCTTTATTAAGTGGTCTCTCTTTTCCCCCCTACCATCAGCAGTGGACTTGTGGGTTTGAATGAACACTTCGCTAGATTAACTTGGAGGTTTGGACCTGCTCAGTGTATTTGTGTGCAACACTCACAGATGCAATTATGTCCTAAAATAAGGATTTTGGAAATGCACCCTCTGGAATCATTGTTCTATGCATGTTTGTGAAGAGTGTTCTGTCCTGAAAGAAACATCAGGGATGCTTAGCTCTCTCTAACCCTCCCAAGTCTGTTCTCAATGCCCACGTTCACACTAGTAGACCCTAATGGTCTGCAGTAAAGGTACTCTTCAGTCGACACCTAAACCAGGCAGCACACAGAGGCACCCCTTTCAGAGTACTGTCAGAGCCTATGTTATGGAAGAAGCAAACAGCTTTCTCTTGCTATGTTTAATGTGAGGCAGGAGAAAGGTAAGCAATATAAGCAATAAGAAACATAAGCAAAATATTGTATAAAAATAACTTAGGGTTCATGCTTAAATCAGAACCCTCTGCTGTAAGTTTTCCAGTGAATTGAAGGCCTCCCCCAGATACCTAAGTAGCTATAGCAACCATTGCTTGAATTCAGCTCAGGGAAACACTGGCAGCCAAGGCACAGGGTATAGGGTACAGGTCCTTGGCTTCCTTTCATAGGCTGTTTATTCCCTGATTTCAAGATGGTGCCTGTGGCAGCTTGATTCACTTCAGCACCACCCCCACCTCCTGCTCTAGGCCACGCCCACCTCATGCTTTAGGAACACCATCTATCCCTCCCCCCCCTTCTTTTCTTTGTCCTTTTGTATCAGATCCAAAAGCAGCTGTGTGCGTCGCAGAAACTCTCCCCTTAGTGGTCTTTGCTCTCCCAGTGTGGTTTGTAGGTCATTGGATCTTTATTCTAGTAGGCTATGTGTGCACAGTTTAAAGGATTTTTTTAAAAAAAGAATTCCTTAGGAGGAAATATTTGAGACTACATCACTGAGTGTGTCCACAAAACCTTCTAAGCCTACACTGTGGAATGTGTATCTTTTCAAGGATGGTGGTTCTGTTTGTGCAGTGTCTTAACGTATTGCAGTTCTCCATCACTGTCTCCCTGTACCTGGGAAGTCAGTCTGCCCCTGCACTTCCTGAAGTGTACGCAGATCTGTAAACAAAGAGAAGTGGTTGGAATGTCATGGTTGTTTTACAAAAGGTACCCATGACTAGGCTAATTGATTCCGAGGACTTCATTTTCAATAAAGGAACAGAGATTAGTTTACTGTCAATCTTAATTATTCCATCCATCAACCATTTGTTGCCCTGGGCAACTGGCATCATTTTTGCTGCTTGCTAATTTTAGCTCATTTTACTTGGTGGAGCTTGTGTCTTTTGTTTCAATTTTGTGGATTTGGCTGAAAGAAAAGGGGAGGTGATGTATGTATGTTGCTTGTATAAACCTGCTTCCTGAATCCATCAGCAGAAGACATTTTGGTTTATCTTTCTCTCTCTCCCTTCCTTCCTTTCTGGACTGACTATAGATTGAAAATCTTAAGTTGCTGTATATGTTCAGGTAAGCCAGACATGAGCTTGTACATGAATGTAGTCTGGCCTAAACTGGAATGAATGAAGAGAAAAATATAATCCTCATTGTTCAAGGACACTTGGTTACAGTCTCAAAGCCATATCAAAGCTCTGGCTCTTGGAATCCTAATATGTCCTTTTTCTAGGCTATTTTTAAGGGGCTTTTTGGTTTTACTTTGCTGCATTTCAAATGCTTTTCTGTGTGTCTCTCATTTCTGTGCCCTTGTGGTCTTTGTCTTCTTGTCTGCCTTTGTATAGCCCCCCTTCCTTGGTCCCTTGGATTATATGCAGTCTGCACGGAGAGATCTAATTGAAGCTGTTAGGAAAAGCAATGATTAGAAATTTACCCAGGTGAAAAGCAATATAGTACATCCAGGCAATCAACAACTATATGACACAAACCATAGGAGTATATTTGGGAGCTTGATCAGAGAATAAAACATACTATCGTTTTAAAATATATAATATTTTAACTAATTCTTTGAGACTTTCATATATGATGAAATGCACTTTGATTACACTTGTCCCAACTCCTCCCCTTATCCACCTCTTCTCAATTTCATATCCTTTTTAAAAAATTCATTTTTATAATTCATGGAGCTCAATTGGTGTTGCCCATATACTCATTGGTATGGGGCCATCACCGGAACATGGCCAACCCATCTTAAGGAAAACTGATTCTTGAGCCCCTCGATGCCAACAACTGTTGATAGCTCCTCAACTAGGGATGGGGCTTGTTGAGTGCAAGTTTTTCCTCCCGGCCTCAAGCTCCTGAAATAATAACGACTCTGAGACTCACAATGTATTTACAAACACCCTGGCTACAAGCTTTGGTTTGTTCTCTGACTTGCTCATAATTTAATATCCCATTTATTCTAATTCAAGTTCTGCCACGAGGCTGGTTACCTCTGCTCAGCACCCAAGAGTCTGTTTTCCATGTTTCCAGGCGAATCTCTCCTACCTCTATCCCAGAATCCTTTGTGCCTACCGGATGTCCCACCTTCTATTCTACCCTTTCCTATAGGTCATAGGTTTTTTTAATTGACAAGTGACACAACCACACAGTACACAAGAGATTCTCTCTACAGTGGCTTGTGAGTTCCTCTCCATGCTGGAATGATTTGATCTTTTTCAGATTCTGTGCAGGCAGCCACTGTACTGAGCCTGTGAGCACAGTGGTCTGGTCATGTCCATGAACACTGTTCACTATGGTCCTCCCCAACTTGTTCTTGTAATATTTCCTCTCCACTCTGTTCTGCAATAGTCCCTGAGCCCATAGGAAAGGGGTGTGATCTAGATACCCTGATTTTTATTAAGCACTCCACAGACAATTATTCACAGCATTTTGATCGATTCTGAGTTTCCACATTAACCACTCTCCACTGCACAAAGACACCTCTCTGGTGAGTTCTGAGAGCTGCCCTGATCTACAGGGAGAGAAATGAATTTAGAGAGCAGTTTGATACTGAGGCCATTTAGCAGAAAATAGTAGTAGGCTCACCCCTGCGGCCTGTGAACTCTCCAGCCGTAGGTACTTGGCCAGATTTATAGTACCAAGCATGTGTTTCCTCCTGTGGAATGGGCCTTAAATCCAACCAGAAAGTTCCTGGTTATCCTCATAACATTCCTGCTACTACTATGCCTATGGGCATATCTTACCAGGCTGGTCATTATTGTAGCTTGTAAGATTTATAGTGGGGTAAGACTGTTGCTGACTCTTTTTTCTCTAGCAGCCCACACTATGAGAAAGAACTAAAAGGGAGGCAACTTCTTGATCCGTATCAATTCAGTTTCTCTGTTTCCTGTGACCAAATTGTGAAAAACTAACAATCTCTTCTAGACATAGAGTCTGAAGATTCTGCTTTTGGATCAGATGTTTCTTCTGCCCTAAGCATGTTTGGCCAAAGGGAGTAGGATGACACACTCAGAAGCTCATTGGCTGTGATGGAGAAAGGCCACGTTCAAAGCAAGAGTCCTCATGTAGGCATCTCTGAAGTGTCTACACCCACCATCACCATCACCATAACCACCATCATCACCACCATAATCCTCCTCCTCCTCCTCCTCCTCCTCCTCCTCCTCCTCCTCCTCCTCCTCCTCCTCCTCTTCCTCCTTACTTTCTTGATGTACCACTTTTAGGACTTGATGGCTTATAAAACTACAGTTTGGTTATTCCAGTGTCAGTCTTTTGAGATCTGCAATCACTGTGCATGTTACCAGTTATTTCAAAATCCTCATTTCAATTTGTTATTGTTACCACCCCATAAACCTGTCTAAAATATAAGTTTTAGATATAACATTTTCAAATGTTGTAGTAATCAGCTCCTTGCCCCACCCTTCCCTACTTGCCCCAAGCCGTAGATTTGGAATGGACAGTATTCATTATTCCCACGCTTAATTCTCTCTCTGCACTTTTCAACTCTCTCCACTTCCCAGATAATGGAGTTCCCAAATAGCTAATATTTGTCCCTATGCTTCTAGCCAAGTAAACGGTGACTAAGAAGTAGGGTAGGAATGAAAGACCCGTGACAAGACAGGACAAACAGAGTTTCTGAAAGAATTTAGTAAGGCAAATTGTGAAATACCTCCAGTGTAAATTATGGTGCTTAGAATGCTCTCAGAATAAACATATCTGAGTGGTACAATAGTTTAGAAACCAGGAAATTAAAATAAAGAAAGAGCTGCTTCACTGGGGGATAAAAATAGAACAGAGGAAATTAAGAAATAGAGGTTTTCAAATTTGCAAGAGTTATATTTATCTGTCATTTCATCAGAGCTTATGGAAATTGAAGCTACGCCCTATAATACTTTGTCCTGTGTAGTTCCTTAAATTTGTCAAAGACAGAGTGACAATATCTTCATTATCATAACACCTAATAACAATGACCATAAACTTGTGTTCTTAGCAGATTTCATATCAGCTGTGTGCGATGGGCTTTGTCCAGCATGATGTTTATGGATATATCATGTTTATGGATGATGTAACCACAGCAAGAATTTATCTCAAAATTATAAAGGCTGGTAAGTGGCGGTGCCAATGTTTGTGTTCTGGAGACTGAGGTCGGTATTTTCACTTTAAAAGATGACACTGAGAAGGCTCTCTGTGTGTCTATAACACATATTAAATGTTCATTTTGATGACTGCCCACATTGGAGAGTATTATTTTTCTGTGCAGAAAGGGACTATCTGGTACAAATTTAGATTAGTGTGAGTGAAAATTAAATTTTCTGAATTAAGGTATTTACAAAAATGTTGTAACCAAATACAATGGTTTAATCAATATAGATGTCTGTGGAAGTGGGAGGGAGGATGTTTGGAGGGAGGAAGGCACCAGGAGGAGGGGAGAGAAAGGGTGAGAGAAGGAATGGGGGGGCAAAAATTACAATGATAAATGTGTATGAAAATATCACAATGAAACTCATTATTTTGTAGATTGAAAAAATAAATGTCCACTTTTCCTTTTACAGTTTAGCCTTAAGGAAGGCAGGGTTCCAGAACCATTCAGGAATACGTATTCCTTCACTTGGACATTCAGCCAGTGCAAGGGCGTTGCTCATGTCTGCTTGGCTAAAACTGACATTATATCTCCATTCCAGCCCATGGGAAGTGGGAGACTTAGAGTTATTAAAATCAAAGAGCTAGTATTTGCACACATCATTCTTGTTTGTGTTCTATTTAATGAGGACTTAGTAACATGTCTATGTTTAGCTGCAAGGGAGGCTGAGAGATGACCCCGCACCAGGCTGCGAGAACTAACAGGCTGAAACAACTGCAGTTCTAACTTCATGGCTCTTACCTCTAATAGAGGGGATAGTCCAGCACTAATTTATTACAACTTGTGCAGGATTCTAGTTTTAAAGAGAAGAAACAGTTCCCTGGGTACCAATTTCCAAAGTAGTAACACAAACAATAATTTATTTTTTTTATGAGTTTGGAATTTTTAAAGTTAGTTGGCAATGGGCAGGTGTGATTCTTCCCCTTATTTGTAATAAAACTATTTTGTCTGGAATGTAATAAAGACAGTAAGAACAATACCCAATGTCAAAGTAAGGTTTATAGTCAGAATTATTTAAAAACTGGAAGAGATTGTAGGCTATTGTTTTAGTGCAAAAAGAATGATAAACACTGTTGAGAGAAACTTTGCTATATAATTAAAGGATATTTATGGTCATATACTAACTACATAGGGCATCTGACTAGATGTTTGAAACAGCTTATGGACCCGTTATTAACATTGCTATCTTTTCTTTATTTGATTTAGAGATAAGATTGAGGGGTGTATAGACAGAATGAAAGGGGATTTAATAACAAGATTTGGCCTCACACAAAGTAGGTGTTCTGATTTAAAACAAACAGCACACAGGCACAATACTCATGTCTGGAAGCCTCTCAACTTGATTAGTGTCCTTGGGTGAATTAAGAATCCTCAACCTGCCTGTGGGGGCCCATGTAGAACAACACAGTCATCTGAGCAGCCAACGGCTCAGGGACAATGATGTCATTAAGCCTAATATGTGCATTTAGATTCAGTTTTCATTTCCAAAGAATATTTGCTCTAGAAATTTCTATGCATAGGATTTGATGTGAATCACCATGATCCCATGCATCATGTGAAGGAAAATGATTTTTTAATGGGCGTGGCCAGTCTTCAGGTTACTGCTGTTTGTCATTATTCAGTGGGTCTTGGCTCCTGGAGTCACAGCTTGTTTGTTTTGGTGGATGCACATTCTCTTTTGCTTGCATAGTTTTGCACTCTTGCTGGCCTGAAGCGATCGTTAGCTTTAGTTTATGGACCAGGAAGGAGCTTCTCCAGGGATGGGTACTCAAATCACAGAACATGAAGCTGTAAATGTCTCACACAGTACAGTCCAATGACCTTGACAGATGAAGGAATTGAGGCCCTGGGACTCTGTGGGGCTTCCTGAGGGCTTCCTCTGATTCAGGGCAGTTGTACTAGAACTTACATCTCTGGACTCCCAGTCCAGTCTTTCTCATTACCTTTCAGCTTTATTTAACTAGAGATGTTAAGCAATTTGAGATTTTACTGAGTTTTTTTTGAAGTCCTGTTTTTGTTTTTTTTTTTGTTTTTGTATAAATATCACTTTAGTTTAAAAATATTTTAATCCCCTAGTGAATTAGGCACTTCTTGGCACAGTAGGGTGAATCCCAAGGACCAGGAAGGTTTCCACTGAGAGTGCTTACTTAGACTTAGACATTATATTGAGTGTATCTAGATCCAGTCATTTTAGTTAGGTACATGGGTATCCAGGGCATTAATTTCTTAACTACAGCAGGTTTAAAAGTCACAGTTTCGGTTACTTCTTTAGCATGATATATTTTGTTTTGATGAAATAGGGGCCTTCATAGCTGAAAGGCATGAAAACCCCGAGGTCTGAGAGATACTGAGAATGACGTCAGGTGGAGGTGGACGGTGAATCTGAACTGATTCAAGTCTTTATCACAGAATTAAGCATCTACTGTGTCATTGCTATTGGTTTCAATGCCTGTGCAATGAATAAAGTCTAGCATAAGGTGGGAATGAGTTACTGTGGTGACATGTACTCCACTGATGAGTTACGCATCCTTTGGTCAGTTACATCTGTTTCCCAAAGCATTAGTTTTCTCCTCTGTGGTATGGGGTAAGATCACTTGGGTCACAACAAGGTGGTGTCCAGAATGAAACAAGAAGCTGTTTGTGAGCATCTGTCAAAGCAAGCAGCACCATTCAGACAGGAGACATATGGCTTTTTGTTCAGTGTAGTAGGTTTGTTACTATGTCATTTCAGTCAGAGATGATTCAGCATCGCTTCCAATTCAGCATGGCCCATGCTCTAGAAAGTTAAGGTGTTGCAAATTCATTGTGTATGCTATTCTTGTATCTCATTAAAAATTTGTGTGTTCAGATCCCACACTGACAGGTTATAGGAGTTGGTATCTTTAGGAAGAGATTAGATCATGAAGTAGAGCCATCTGGCGTAGGGTTAATTCTCTTACAGAAGAGGCCATAAAAAGTTGCTGTGTCCCTTTCACCATGTTTGGACCCAGTGAGAAGGTGCTATCTATGAACCAGAAGTTTCTCACTAGGATCAGAAATGGCCAGTGCCTTGATCTGGAAGTTCTAATTTCTATTGTTTATAACTTACCCACTGTCTGGCCCTTGGATAAGGTGATCTGGATAGACAAAGACAGTAGTTTGGTCCATTCACCGTTTATGTCATGATCTAAGACCCTGGTGCCTAGTAACAAACTACTAAATTGAGTTGACAAGCTATCTTTGTCACTGATGGGTATCTTCTTTGGATACCCCCACTATGTTACAACTCTTTCTCAGCAGCCCCAGATCCAGTTGATAAACAGGGAAGAGCCACCTCCATCCATAAGCATGGCTGATGCCATCCCTAAGCAGAAGATCTTTTCTGCTGAGGTCTGTCATCGTCCTAGGTGCACAGAGCTGTGGTAAGGTGGTCAGGAGGCCAAGAGTGAGTCCCAGGCAGGCACAGGGACCACTCTTCTCTATAATCCTGCATGGGACTGGAAGCCTGAAACCCCATCCTGTCTTCATTCTGTCTTTTTCCCTCCTCCTCTCCTCCTCTTCGCCATTTTCCCCTTTTTGGGAATGTACTGGCTGGTTTTGTGTGTCAACTTGACACAAGCTGGAGTTATCACAGAGAAAGGAGCTTCAGGTGAGGAAATGCCTCTATGAGATTCAGCTGTAAGGCATTTTCTCAATTAGTGATCAAGGGTGGGAGGGCTCACTGTAGGTGGTGCATCCCTGGGCAGGTAGTCCTAGGTTCTGTAAGAAAGGCTGAGTAAGTCAGGGGAAGCAATTTAGTAAACAGTATCCCTCCTTGGCCTCTACATCAGCTTCTGCCTCCAGGTGCCTATCCTGAGTGAGTTCCAGTCCTGACTTCCTTTGGTGATGAACAGCAATGTGGAAGTATAGACTGAATAAACCCTTACCTTCCCAACTTGCTTCTTGGTTATGATGTTTTGTGCAGGAGTAGAAACCCTGACTAAGACAGAGAAATAAAACTCACAAATACAAAACTTAGGGACATTTGTCTCAGACTTAGAATGCTGTCTCTGACAGTTACACTGCTCACCTTTATCAGGGTGCTCATGCTGATGAGGAAAGATGGGGAGATAGCCCTAGTGGCAGCATGGTAAGGAGATGCACATCCAACACCCTGGGTGCTTTAGCCAAAGAGGCATTAGATGAGGGGCCAGGCAGAGTCAGGATGGACTTCGAAGCCTATGCAAGGGACATGCAGCTGCTGCTGCAGGGCCACAGAAGTGCCTCAAGGAGAAATAACAAGGACATGTTTGCACTGGACCATTCTGCTCTTTCAGTAACCTTCTGCTTGGAGGCCCACAGTGCTCCTGGACCTTTGCTGGTGGGATTCAGAGGGGTGAGGTTCTGAAGCTGTATGTTCTAGAACAGCCCAAGAAGGGTTAGTGATAGACTCACACAGAATTGATGGTCAGATTACTTTTGGTTCTACATCAGTAGAAGAGATTACTGGCTTTGGATTCAGAAGGTGCTTGTGTTACCTGAGTCCAGTATGAGGGTCATGCTCAGAGGTCTTGTGAGAGCCAGGCCACAGTCATGCCCTGTTCCCACTGCTGGGCTCCATGTTTCGAGGACAAGTTTAATGCTAATCGGCTCTGACTTGGTCTGTCGCCAGCCACCTTGGCCCCTTTGTTTTTCCTTAGAAGAAACTGAGCCCAGCAAGAAAGCTTTCATTATACCGTGTCAGCCCTGAAACAAAAAGAAACTACAACCAGGCGTATGATTCTTACAGATGCAGTCTATGACCTGAAGGAGTCCCACACTATGAAGCATCATTCTTGGCCCCTCAAGACAAACTGCTTTTGGCACTGAAAAGACCTTCTGGTTTGCATGCAGGCATCCTTACAGTCCTACAAGTAGCCTGAGGTCACAGAAGGGACAGTATGTATTAATTATTTTTTATTATCAATGTGACCAGACATGTAACATGAAGTAGTTTGGCGGAGGGAAGGTTTATTCTGGCTCACAGTTCATGGAATTCAGTCTCTCATGGCTGAGAAGGCACAGCAAGTGGGGGCGCAAGACAGTTGCTTCCATCGTATTGGCAGTTCAAAGGGTCTCGACTGGAAGTAGGGAAGGCTATACGAGGTCCAATCCCAGAGTCCTACTTCTCCAAGTCTGTCATTTCCTCATAAAAGTCCTTCAGTATTTCCAAACAGCAGTTCCACCTGGGAAGCAAGTGCTCAAACACAGAAGCATGTGTGAGGTGTTTCATACTGGATCCGCGACAACTCCCACAAATTGTGCGAATAAGCACTTTGTGGTTTGACACATAGTTCCACAAGGATGTGACCATCGGATGAGTATCTGACACTTATTTTAATCAAAGTGAGATATCATAGCAGACAAGATAATGATGGAAACAGCATGGCATATCAATTACTTCTCTGTTGCCGTGATAAGACACCAGGGTCAAGGCAGCTTATAGAATGGTTTATTTGGGCTTATGGTTCCAGAGTGTTAACATGTACGATCGATCATAAGATGCAGGCAGCAGGCTGCTAGGGCAGCAAGCTGAGGGGTTACATCTGAACCACAGGAGGAAGCAGAAAAATTTAAAATGGTGGAGTCTTTAACTCCCAAAGCCTGCTTTCGGGGACATGTTTTCTTTACCAGGGCCACATCTCCCAAGACGCTTCAAACTGAACCATCAGCTGGAGTCAGAGGCTATGGAGTCCAGAATTGCGATTCACTCTGTGTGTGTGTGTGTGTGTGTGTGTGTGTGTGTGTGTGCGCGCGCGCGTCTGTCTTTCTTTCTTTCTTTCTTTCTTTCTTTCTTTCTTTCTTTCTTTCTTTCTTTCTTTCTTTCTTTCTTTCTTTCTTTCTTTCTTTCTGATTCCTTGACTTGTTTCAAGCCCAGGCACAATTCGTTGCTTTTTCACCACGTACTCCAAAGCGCTGCGGCATAGATGCTGAGAGGTGGTTGGGGTTGGCCGCTAGGTTGACCTGCTGTCATGAGAACTACTCCCCTTACTTCAGAGAGCAGCAGCAGGAAGGACAAGAAGGAACATCCCTTCCCCTGGAGGCAAGGCAATATGGTGGCAGAGCGGCCTGGTTTGGGGAATTCAGCTAATGTTCTGACTGGATTCACTGGCGGCTGTGGGGGACCCTGAGTAGGGCGTTCTGGTATTGATAGATGATCAGCCAAGACAACTTCAACTTTAGGGCTGTACGTGCGAGATACGGTGAAGAAAGGAGAAGGGAGCTTTCCTTTCCTAACTGTAAATACTGCAAGTAACATTTAGCAAGATCACCGTTTGAACTGTGTGTGTCCCTATGGTGATTTTCTTTTATGATGATCTTCCCCTCCATTTCCTGTTAGTTTTACCATTCTTACTTTTGCTTCTCAGTCCCCTTGGGGGGGGGGGACCAGCAAACCAAAAAACTGGTAAGTAGGATTTTGTTTCTTATCAGTACAGAGTTCCTGGGGGGGGGGGGAAACATATCAAGAGTTCAATCTATTTGTTTGTTTGTTTATTTAATGTGCATTGGTGTTTTGCCTGCATGTACGTCTGTGTGAGGCCATCTCCCTGGGACAGAAGTTACAGACAGTGTGAGCTGCCATGTGGGTGCTGGGAGGAGTTGAACCCAAGTCCTCAGGAAGAGCAGCCAGTGCTCTTAACCACAGAGTCACCTCCAGTCTCTTAAGAGTTTGTTTTATCTGAGGTGTTTCACAGATCTGGATGCTGGCAGGAACATGGGACAATGTGTAGTAGGGCCGATGGTAAAATACAATGTTTAACAAATATCTGAAACCTGGAGGTTCAGAGGAGGGATTTGGTTAGGTAATGACTGTTGTCAAGAAGAAACTTAATCCATGAGACAGCCCCCCCAGCTTAAAACTGATCCTACTGCCCCGGCTTAAAACGATTCCTTCACAAATTGCACTTAAAAATAATTGGGAAAAAATTTTAAAAAAGCAAATCTAATTTTTCAATAAAAAAATCAACTTTAAAAATTCCTCCCTGGTGGTCCACTATTATTAAATATTCTACTGGATTTTTTTTTTAATCTTGCTTTATTGGAAGGAGAAAAACAATTATCTGTAAACGTAATTTTTAATGCATGGTAATAAAAATAAATGGCACAGTTCTGCTACAGTTCACCTAAATCTTCTTCCCTGGTGGTCTCATGGTATTAAATAATCGGTACCACATGTATTCATCATTTGCTGACAGCAGAAGAACAACTTTGGCATTTTATTGTCTGAAGGAGCAGGCTCGGTGTTGTTCAGACTTCTGGGGGCTCCTTTGCTGATGGGCTGTGAAGAAGTCTTCCTTTTCCTTGCTGGTGGGGCTGTACTCTTTTTTTTTTTTTTTTTTTCTAATTTACATGGCAATTAGTTTACAACCAGAGACAGGCACTCCTTACAAGGTTGATTTGAGCTCCTCTTTGCAGGTTGCCCTGAGAATGATTTAGCTTTCTGTTTTGTTTTTCCGTAGTAATTGGGGCAAAGAGAATGTGTTATATATTGTTAACTCTCTGTTGGGTGGGAGACATGCAACTGGGCAATGTAAGTAAAAAAAAAAAAAAAAACAAAACCATTACTGAATTAGGGTCTCTGTCCCTCTCTCTCTCCCTCTCTAGCTCTCTCCCTCTCCCTCTCTTCCCCTTCCCCTCTCCCTTCCCCTTCTCTCTTTCCCTCAGCAGTGTAGAAGAGGTAGTATGGGCAACCTCTTGCTTCCTTGGACCCATCCCCTGAATTGATTACTCCATGGGTAAAGGGAAAGCTGAGAGCGTGAATGTTGGCTTACATTTCCCCTTCTGTGTAACGGGAACAACACTCTCCTTTGTGAAAGCCCTGAAGCCTATATAAGCTTTTGAGAGGAGGTTGAAGTCAGTGCTCCATTGACACACTCCACAAATGCACTTCCTCGAGATGCTCACGAGGAGCAGGAGGCTGCATTGACTGTCTGGGGTACACCAATATGCCAGACACTGTCAACGCTGTAATTAAAAAAAAAACACAAACGAACATGTTCCTTCCAGATGGCTCTTGATGGGCCCTTTGAGAAAGTCAACCTAACTTCTGTTTCTGAAGAACTGGAAAACTCTCTGCATTAGCTAAAGTCAGGGCACAGCTTGTCTAGCCAGAACAGAACAAGTTACCATCGCGAAGGACAAACACTGTGTCCCCTGTGCCCTCCTTATCCACACCTTCCATAACTGAGAGGGATGGCACAGAGGTCCATGTGTGGTCAACGCTTGTGAGTCTAAGTGACTTGTGGTTTGTCTTGACTCAGTAGCAGAGCAGGGAGAGGCACTGCAGGAAGGGATCTCCTGGTGCTGCTTTCCAAGGTGGCCCCTAGCCAGAGCAATAATCTCCCAGATTGCAAGTCCTTCAACTACCCCTTATTAGCTGGCTGACACTGGGCGCCTGTATGAAACCATCTGAAGCTGTGTTTCCTTACTTAGAAGACAGGTGACAAAAGCTGAGTGTCTGAGCGAGCTCTTAATGCTGTGGCTGGCACAGGCTGAGTGTTCACATGTACTAGGTTTTCACTAAAGAGGATGTAGAAGATAAATGAAAAATAAACTTTGGGGGTAACTGATGTTTTTGAGCCTTAGGAAATCATCTCTAGATTGGCCCAGCCTTGAGTCATCCTGTAAAAATGAGAGTTAAAAAAAAAAAAAAAAAAAAAGAGGATATCTATATCTATATCTTCATTTTTTGAGATAAGGTCTTGTTATGTAGCCCAGGCTGGCCTTGAATTCATGATCTTTCTGTCCCAGCCTCCTGAGTTCTGGGATTACAGGTTGGTGCTACAGCCCTTAGCCCGAGCTAGCCACTTTTAATACATGACTTTGTCTTCAAGTCAAGAGCACCCCTGCCTGTGGCCATTTTCCTTTGAAGTTCCTCAGTTGCCTTCAGAGGTTTTATGGATCACCACTAAGCTGTGGAAAGAACAGAATGTGAACACTTCACCTGGCCTCAAATGTTTAGACCTTGCTGTTCCAGAGAGTCAATAAATAAGGAGCATCTTATCCCATCATTAGGAAATTCGACTTTGATTCCATTGCTTCAAGAATTTTCAAAATTTAAGACACGAAAACCAAGGAAGCAAAAGAGAATCTTCCCTGTTGTGGGAGCTGCAGATCTGTCTTCTACTGAGCTCTGAGGACTTGAGCCACAGGCACTTTCTTCCATGAAGAATTTCCCCTGCACTGGAAGACTGAAACAAGAATCCTGAACCCCATAGGAATCTTCAGCTTGTAATTGGAAAAGTGTGCACTGGCGTGGAGCTGGGCCACCGCCAGGCTGTGTGTGGCAGGAGCCAGTCTCCGCTGAGCTCCGAAGCAGTCTGCAGTTTATGGTGAATGAGTGTCTCCACTGGAGTCCTTTTGAATGGGCTTTATTTAGGTGGGTTTTTTTTTTTTGTTGTTGTTGTTTTTTGTTTTTTGTTTTGGTGCTGGCTTAGGGAGAAAAGCTTTTTCTGAGAGCTTTGCAAAGCCAAGCAGTACTGAAACCCTGAAGCCCTGGAGGGAACAGGAATTGGTTTTGTGCTGTTTTGCTTTCAACTGAGAGTTGACACTCTTTGGTTTCTCCTTTAAACATCTCCCCCCACATTGCTTTGAGCAGTGTCCCTGGACTTGGGGGGAACTCCCTCACAATGGAGCTATTACTGATTTATGTTCTAGTGATAAGAATGTGTTTTACTGTGGTCATAATATTTGTTCAATTTAACTACTATGTACTGAAAAGTATCATAAAAGCTTCCCCTCTGATCAAACATTATGAGACAGAGGATTATGAACTGCCCCCAATCTCTGCACTCCGACTCCTGTGAGATCTGTGGGCACACCACCATGAAGAGAGGACAGACAATGAAACCTGTGCCCTCCCACTCCGATATAGGTTGTCTGAACCTTCCCAATGTATACGTGTCATCAGCTGAGCCCCCGGGTTAAGGTTTAAAAACTGTCTTCATTTCTCCTGGCTCCACCTCAGCGTAGCACCAATCTTCCTCCTTTGGAAATTAGGAATTTCACTTAGATTTGCTGTCAACATGTGAACCTGGCTTGGGTTCATGTATATTCTGTGATTCTACTTTTCCCTATCTTATCTTCTATTTTGATCAGTTATTATGAATACTTTTTAAAGGCATCCCCCACATTTGTTTTTGAGATAGGGTCTCACGTAGCTCTGACTGGCCTGAAACTCACTATGGAAACTAGGCTGACTTTGAACTCACAAAGATCTGCCTGCCTCTGTCTCCATCCCCAGTGATGGGATTAAAGGCATGTGCCACCACACCTGTTATCTAATGCATCCTGATTATTTCCGCTCCTAATTCCTCCTTCCATTCTCCCAGCAAGCTCTCTTCCTACCTTTATGTCCTTTCCATTCATTTTATAACCTACTGAGTCCAGTTAGGGTTACCCCCATATGCATGAGTGAGGTCATTCACAGGAGCATGGACAACTTACCAATAGCCACACCTTAGTGTGGCTTATCAACTGCCAATAGCTCCTCTTCCGGGCAGGGCTTCACAAGTCCTTCTTCCATCTCTGCTGGGGTGTTGAGTGGTTTGATCTTGTTCAGGTAATCAGAGCTGCTGTGAATTGATGACAGTTGCCCTGCAGTCCAGGGATCAGCATTTCACAGGACCCTCCCATTCTCTGCCTCTTACATTCTTTCTGCTCTCTCTTCCTTGCTGTTCTCTGAACCCTGGAGAGGTGGATATGACTGATTGATTTAAGGCTGAGCACTCAATAGTCACTTATTATCAGTCTCTGTATTGACTGATGCCCACTGCATCCCTGCCCAGGTTGAGAGAAACACTAATATATGGCTATGAACAAAAATATTTAGAAATCAATTTGACAGCATGTCCATTTAGCAAAACAAAGCTGGCAGGTTTCCTCTTAAGGTCTATGACTTCCCAAACTATGGGCTTTTGACGAGGTTTATAGGTACCAGGAATGAATTCTCTCCTATGAGACAAGCTGCAAAGCCAAGCTGAAGTGGTTGGTTACTCCTCTAACAGTCATGCCACTACTACACCAGTGGGTACATCTTGTCTGGCAGGTTGGTATTGTGCTATGCGGGGTCCACTGATGGATGAGTCCAGTGATGACTTTTCTCCCTCAGTAGTAGCACCCCTCCCCCCCCAGCACTATGAAAGTTAACTAGTGGGGAGGAATTTTCCAAGTCAATTCTAGCTTGATTTTCTGTCCTGAAACCAATGAGGCCACCTTTTCCAAGTAATTTCTGAGCTACCACTTCCACCTACCATGGAGCCAAAGAGATAGAAAGAGAGCGAATTCTCTACTGCAAGGTTCAGAGGTGGAGTTCTCTGCATCTTTCATTGTGCCTCTTCTGGAAGAGCTTGTGACCATTCTTGTTTTGTGGTTTCCATAGCTGGCAGAAAGAACTCTCTACATCCCCAGCAACTCAGCTCCTGCTTGTGCCTTTAGGCTTGCCTGGAGAATAGCTCCACCTCACCCCCTGTGGGTTCCCCACTATAGAACCTTCCGTGCCCAGGGAGCTAGATTGTGAGAGGGCACACTGGATGCCAGAACAGAACCAGCTCATCAGGATCGCGCACACAGCTCCCAATCCGATAAGCCACTGGCATAAACAAGGCATGAATCTTACATCCTTTCTGTGATGTAATCACATCGTCTGCATATCCTTGTAAGGGTTCTCAGTTTCCTCTTCCGTTAGGGACCATGCTGAGCAAATCAGCCTGCTTGCCAGGGACTCTGCTTAGGAAATCCGAGAGTGATGGACAGGGTAGAAGTGACTTCAGTGTTTCTATGAAAGCTGTCACTTTCCCTGCAGATGTGACCTGTGTGGCAGGTAGTGGAGGTTAGTGTCACCATCCTTGCCTATGTGGAGGAGAAGCAAGGACTCACATGAAGATGGGACATGGTCAAAGACAAGATCGCTTCTGGATAATCATCTATATTCACTCTTTGAGAATATGTGGGCATTTATAGGAAAAATGAAACAGTTTATAAATGCAACCCTTTGTAGATGTTAAATGGAGTTTTATTAAATCCTAATGATTCATATTTCAACACTGAATCATTGAACCTCTCTCTAATAGCTTAGTTTGTAGCTATTAGTCATGGTGGTATTGCATAAAGGTACAGGGAAACTGACTGAGGCAGGGAGCACCATAAGTCCACAAGTGGACTCTGAAGACCTGCTGTGTGGCTTTGGGCAAGTCACTTAGCTTATCTGTGCCTAAATTTTCTCACATGTAAAATGGAGGAATGGTAAATGTACTTATCTCACAGAGTTAGTATGAGGAATTGATGTATAAATTCATGTAAGGTGCTTGTATTGGTGCCCAAAACTTCTGTTTACTGAATGCTTCTTATGACATTTTGGCCACTAACATTATCAAATTATTTCTTTTGATTTTGGAGATTGTAATATAATTACACTATTTCCTTTTTCCTTTACCTCCCTCCAAGCCCGTCTGTACTCCCCTTCATATCCATGGCCTTCCCATGCCCCCTTCATTGCAGTTACATGCACATATGTGTGTGTGTATATACATGTGTTTTCCTAAATATAGCCTACTCAATCTACATAATGTTACTGGTATGTATACATTTTCAAGGCTGACCATTGCATATTGATAAACAATTGGCATGCCCTTTTCTGGGGTGTCTCAGTAACTGTTCTTTTGCTATAAGGAGACACCACTACCAAGGCAAACTTGTAAAATAAAGCATTTAGCTGGGGGCTTGGGGACTCCCAGTTTCAGAGGGTCAGTACATTATCATCTTGACAGGGAGTATGGCAGCAGACTGGTTGACATGGTGCTGGAGCAGTAGCTGAGTCACATCTGACTTGAAAGTTGTAGGCCTTAAAGCTCACTCCTAATGATGTAACTCCTCCAACAAGGCCACACCCCCTAATCCTTCCAAAAACAATTCCACAAGCATTGAAACATATGAGCCTATGGGGTCTGTTCTCATTCAAACCATCACACTGGGCAAGCTATTCCCTCTCCCACCTATTCTCAGCATCTCTTGGTTGCCTGTACTTCTTTGTGTAGGTTGAGCCTTCTGAGCTTTTCCTGTCTAGTTTGCCATGTCTTTTGCTGTTGCTCTTGTTCAGTTCACATGTTGGTCATGTTGGTGAGATGTTATGGCTGAAGTTTCAGAGACACGATCTCAAAGCAGAATTACTGATCCTCTGGCTCTTAAAGCCTTTCCCCAACTTTTCCCACAGTGATCTCTGAACCTTGGACACCAGAGTTGTATTATAGATGCATACACTGGGACTGGACTTACTCCACAACTCTGCATTTTGAGTGGTTGTGGATTTCTGTAGTGGTCTCTGTATGTTGCAAAGAGAAGTTTCCCCGATGAGGGGTGATTACTGTGACCAACAGCTCTCTACTTGGACTTGAGATCTGCTCAACAAGAAAGCAATCACTCCTGGTGCTTATATTTTTTTGAAATAGCAACTGCCAGTTTTAAGTGCTTCTGAAGAAACATTGGCAGCACCTTTTTTTTTTTTCTTTGAACTAGATTTTGAGTCCCTTTGGTCATCTTTGTGTCTCTAGCACTTATTTGGCAGAAAATATCCAAAATTATTTCTTATAAGAACTAAAGAGCAAATCACAGTGCACGGCTACTGTCCCACCTCCCCTTCGGCATGGGGAAGTAGGAACTGAGCTGGGACTTGACCATGGTGCCAGCACCCTCTGGGGAGCTTCTGACCACAGCAATTAAGAATTCACAAAGATGATTAATCTTACACAGCTATGCTAGTAAAATAACTTTGATAGGCTCATTGCACTGGGATTTCCCTAAAGGGCCCTAGAAGCCCTCTTCTGGCTTTTCTTTTGGGCAGGTGGTTCTAATATACTGTAGAGATGTTAGCCATGTACTATTTATAATAAATCTCCAAAGGAAGAATTCCTCATCTTCCTTGCTGCTAATACAGAATAATTTAGTGGCCAATATCTCTTTAGTGAGAACTTCATTGGGTAGTTTTCAAGGCATTAAAGATTTAGGGGGAATGTAATGAAAGTGAATATCGGGCTGGAGTTCTCACTTGGGTTTCTGTTTTCCCTCCTGTAGAGCTTCTTTGAAACTAAAGCTAAGTGGATACCAGCTCTGTGTGCCTTCACTGGAATTGTATCTAAGAAGATGTCCTGCCAAATGATGTTTCTTCACTGAGTACTTATTGGGAACCTTCTGTGTCCTGGGTATCACGCTACAGTCTGGATGTATTACATCCTGCTCTCTGTGTTCCTACCTATTGGTTCTTGTAGCGACATGGTAGAGCCTGAACGTGGAGACTCTGTGTGTGTGTGTGTGTGTGTGTGTGTGTGTGTAGATCAAATTACAACCCTGAGTGTCCTTTCTTAGGTGGCAACCCCCCCAAGCCCTTTAAGACAGGCTTTCTTACTGGCCTGGAATGTCACATGTACACTAGGCTGTTTGGCCAGTAGCTCCCTAGATCTGCCTGTCCGTTTCCCCAGTACTGAGATTACAGTGTGTGCCTCTATGTGCTGCTTTTATTTTTAAAGATTCATTTTGTTATTTATTTTTCTATATGTGTGTATGTCTATGAATGCGTTTATGCAGGCAGCTGCAGGTGCCTCCAGAGGCCAGAAGGAGGCATCAGATCTCCCTGTAGCTGGGTTACAGGTGTTTGTAAGCCACTGGATCTAAGTGTTGGGAGCTAAACGCCCATCTTCTAGAAGAGCCCTGAGCATGCTCAACCATCAAGTTATTTTCTTTAGTCCCATGACAGGGTTTTTTAGAACATGAGTTCTGGCAATGGCACTGGGTTCTTGTGATTGCACTTCACCAGCTGACCTGTGTCCCAAGCCCCTCAGTATCTTAGAGAAAATCTTGGATGAATAATTATTTCTGAGGGAGTGGCCAAAGATGTGCTGTAGGGTTGGGATAGGCAGATAACCTTATACATTGCTGCTGGGAATGCAGATTGCCAGGTCTTGATGGAGTCAATATGGGGATTCCTCAAGATATTAAAAAGAGAACGTCCATATGACGTGGTCATATCACTGGTTGTAGATCCCTTAAGAATCAAAGCCAGTGTGCTAGAGAGACACCTGGACATTGGTTTATTAGGACAGTATGTATATGAGCCAATTATAAATCAGCTTAGCTAATGTCAACAGAGAGGTAGGCAAAGAAAACATGTACACAGTGGAGGTTTCTCAAGAAATAAAAAATAACATTGTATATTATATAAGAAATCATACTGAAATGACGAACATTAATCAAGTTATTTTAAAAATGAATGATAAATAGGGGGGGCGGTGATAAAGGTGGGAAGCTTACTCACATGAGGCTTGGAAAATAGGCAGGGCCAGACCACACCCTGACTTCTCATTCATATGTGCTGGCTTTGAGCTCTGTTGGTTAGTTCTGGGTTACTGTGTACCTCAGGAGACATTGTATGGAAAAGCTGGATGGCAGAAGTGAGTGAAGAGCTACTCTCTGTTCTGAGCACTGGTGGCGAACTCCAGGTTCCGGACAGCCAGCGATGTGTCTGGGACCTGCTCACTCACTTTGTAAGTGTAGAATACCGCCCAGGTCTGTGGACCCTCCAGCTTTCACCAGATTTCAGTTCTTTCAAGACGGGCTAAGTACACGTGCATCTCTAGGGCTATGGTTGAACCTGAAGCTGAGAAGAGACAGACTCAGCCCATCTGTCCTTGGAGGCCTCGATTCGATTCGTTCTCACAGACTCTTGCCTGCATTTAGCTTGCCTTCCGCTTATCAGCCAAACAGATTTATAGAATTTTAGGGGGCAGCAGTTGCTGTTTGCTGCTCCATCACAGTTGTGTGAAGTCTGTCCTCATAATAACTCCTTTATCCTTTGGTGTTGTTGTTTTACTTCTCACATCCAGCCCTAGCTGGTATACCACGAAAAGGATTCAATCAGCAGAGATGACCACTGAAAGGCTCTATGCGGGAGAGTAGCACGCTCAGCACTTTCCCCCATCCTGTCTGCAGCGTGGAGAAAGGCTTCACAGGGGCCGGTTAGGTCAAGAGCAGATGAGAGGAGATTTATAGGCGAGAAGGCTGATGCCAAGCATAACCAGGCTTCCGTTTTCTTCCTGGCCCAGGAGTTAGATTAATTCTCTAGCTTCATAACAATTGGGAGAGGCAACACAGTGGAGTCCTGGCCAACAGTATGAGTGCTGATATGATGTTTACAGCTTCTGCTCCCGGCAAGCCTCCATGTTTTCTCATCAGCTAGATTGAGGCAGCGCATGCAGCGGAGGACTCTAAAGCGCTCCCTAGTAAACGCACGGGATAGCAGGGCCAAGGTCTCTGAACCACTGTTTGCAGTAGGAGTCTATTCACCAACTCTCCTTGAACTCTGCTGGATGGAGAAATAAATTGTTACTCTGTCCAATCACGCAGATGTCGGGCTTTAAGTAGTGGCACACATTATTTAACGCGGATAATATAGAATGTGGACCATGGGCAATGCAAGCAGGATCTGACAATGGGAACTAAGAGAGATATTTGAAAGTAGAATCCGTAGTTGTTACTGATTGATTCAAAGGGTTAGCGATGGGGAAGAATGAATTAATGAACTTCTAAGAATGAGGACGAATTTTTGGTTTAATAATAGTGAAGACTAGGACTGTTTCCGAGGATAACAGATGTTGACAAAAAAGCAGATTTTTGCAAGAGAAGGAAGAATTCTGTCTTGAAGTGGGGAGTCAGAAAACTCGAAGTAGAGATGTTACTCTTTTTCACTGTTTCCTTCTGGGAAATAGGTATTAACTCTGCCCAGTGCCTTGCCGGGCATCGCAGTCAGTCTGACTTTCGGTGTTGTTTCCCTTCTACTTTTTAAAGCCTCTCCAAGATGATGGTATACGGTCTCATCATACCAATTTCTAGTTTATAGATACAGGGGCTACCCCACAAAGATGGAAGAAGGCTCCGTGTGGCCTTGACTAGGCTGCTTACCTCATTTTTTCCTTACACTACACCCTTTCTAATTCAACCTTTGGCTGTTTTATTCGTGCAGGCAATGCGCACAGATTACCCATCCCATTACCCTCTTATCCCCCTCCCCCACAGACCCTCTTCTTCCCACTGGTTCCCTCCTACTCTTGAGGTTTTATTTTTGTGTGTGCAGCTCTTGTGCAGATAGCCACACGTGCCACGTGTTCATGGTTACATTAACCAGGCCATGTATACAAGGCCACATTCCACAGAGCTCCTGTTCACCCTTTAGTTCTTTTTATTTTTTTTATTTTATTTTTTTTCCTCCTTTTTTATTTTTGATACTTTATGTACATTTCCAATGTTTCCCCTTTTCTGAGTCTCCTCTTTGGATACCCCCCATCCCCTCCCCAACCCGCCTCTAGGAGGGAATTCCACCTCCCATCCCCCCCACCCTCCCCACCCCACCCCCGTCCACCCATCCCCATATTCCCGCCTTGACATTCCCCTTTACTGAGGCCTCTAACATCCTCAGGCCCAAGGGCCTTTCCTCTCTCCCTGATGGCCATTGAGGTCATCCTCTGCCACATATGTGGTCCAAACCATAAGTCCTGTTCACCCTTTAGTTCTTTTTATTTTTTTTAAAAAAGATTTATTTATTATATATACAATGTTCTGCCTGCATGTACACCTGCACACCAGAAGGGGGCACCAAACCTCATTCTATATGGTTGTGAGCCACCATGTGGTTGCTGGGAATTGAACTCAGGACCTTTGGAAAAGCAGCCAATGCTCTTAACCTCTGAGCCATCTCTCCAGCCCTACCCTTTAGTTCTTAAAAGTTTTCTGCTCACCCTTTCTATGATGGGGAGTGGGTTAGTACAGATGTCCTGTTTAGGACTGAGTACTCAATAGTCATTTACTCTCAGCCTTTGACCAGTGGGATCTTTATATTAGCTTCTGCCCACTGCAAAACGAGGCTTCTCTGGCCTGAGAGGATGGCTGTGCTGCTGTAAGCTTACCTGACTTTCCAGATGGAATATAAAAGACAGCAAGGTCAACTCTCCTGAGGCATCTGTCTGTTTGGGTCTCATTGATTGTTATTGCCAAGAAGTCTTAGGCTATCTCTAGAGGAAGGGTGATTGTTAACTTGTATGGTCTGACTAATTCCTCATGTCTTCGAGGTTATTGATAATTAAAGTGGACAATAATGATTTCCCATTTATTCTGGCTTTGGATGTTGGCTCGTGGAAGTACACTTGTGTCCTCTGCCAAATTGGTATTAATTGATTTCAGTTTTTATAAGTGGTTTATCAAGTCTGGATGTAAACTAGAAATCCAGATATGGGAGATCTAAGACTCCATGGCTAACTTCTGGAGCCCTAATCCTCCTTTGCTCTGCGTGCCTCACAGTCTCTTCTCTGTGTGGCCTGAGCACACACATTCCTTTATGCCCCCAGTATGTCCCTACTGTGCTGGTTAGTGGAAAGTGGCTGAGCATAAAGCCCAGCCAGCAGGGGCTCCTTCCTGTGTTCGGGAAGCCTAAATCATGGGGAAAATAGAGAGAAATGACCAAGCAGCTTAAAATGTGAGCACTGAGTGTTGTGAAACCACACACAAGGGACACCTGACCTAACATAAGCCATTGTCAAAGATGGTGGAGTACAGACAGACAGAGTGAATGAGAGAAGAGCTCAGGAGGGAGAGGAGGGCAAGCAGGCTTGTTCCAGAAATGCAGGAGTAAAGGGGACTTTTTTAGACTAGGTGATCTCTGTGTGGCCTTGTCTCTTGCCTAGCCCACAGGTAATGCTCCTTTGAGACACTCCACACTGACCGCAGAGGACTCAACTGCCAGAGAACGGGCTGGGTTGGGACTGGAAATCTTAAGCTTCTGTTATATTTGAGGTTCATTTCTTCTAGTGTTTTCAGTCTGTAAACACCATTTCTGGACTGAAATTGTCCTGCTGTGTCTCACAACAGGTGCAATTACTTTGCATCAGTTAATGATAAACATGATAAAATGCCACACGGCACACTTTGCACGCAAGAGAAATGATAAGAAAAAAACTTTAGTACAAGTTTTGGTGTGTGTGTGTGTGTGTGTGTGTGTGTGTGTGTGTGTGTGTGCGTGCACACCCAGCTCCCCACTTCTTTTAAAATATTTGTGCCCTAGTCTTAATGAATCAGATAGGGTACCACGCTGGTATTATAATTGAGTGTATATTATTTTCATCCCTTTGCAAAGCATCAAATATGGCATATGGAAGAAAAGATTACAAACCCAGGCAAACATACCTGTAGTTTTAAGCCTAAATGCAAGGGCAAGCATGCTGGAAACTGGTAGCTCACAAAACATGGCTCTGGGGGTACATGACAGCTGTGACTGGCAAGAACATGACAGAGTTGTTTGTGTCAAAGTAGAGTAAGGGGGACCGTGACCTGGAGAAGACCTTCTATGAAATGTCTCTACCATTTCTAGGGAAATCCAGCTGAGTAAGGTTCATGAAACAAATTTAAGAAGCTGTTCTAAAAAGATGTAAGATTCGAGGTTTTATTCCACCCCCACCCCATGGAATGGTTTTCTCTTCTTTTGGCTTTTCCAGGGAAGTCATTTTCCATCCTCGTTATAGGGAGAACAGGCTTGCAGAGCGCACTCAGGGTGGTAAGAGATAATGAGATCTGAAGTGTCAGCAGTTTGCAAGAGGAAGCCCCCACCCCCACCCCCACTGCCCGAGCTCTGTTATTACCTTATTCAATTTGCACTTTATTTTGAAGCAGACGTATAGAAATAAGCAAATTATTAATTCAAGCTTGTCTTCAATTTTGTGCTTGGCCTGCAAACCTCTGCCTCTCTTCTTCGTTCCCCAGGCAGACTGCTGAGGGCCCGGTGATAGGCAGAGGCGGGCATATTCATTATTCAATACGAGCTGCAAGCAATTTGATATTTCACAAAAGTATGTGGCAGAGCCGGGCTTGGGGGAGGTGTCACTCAAGGGAATGTAGTCTCGACTGCTCCTGTTGTCACGCTGAGCACTGACATTAACCATGTTCATGTGCTTCCAACATGAGGCTCATTCTGCTGAGAGTCCTGCTTCCAGCCAGCTGTTTTTGTCTCTGAGACATATTCTATTCTTTGTGTAGGTGAGCACTTCTTGAGCCAGGCCATATGCTCAGCACCACAGGGACTTCATGGGTTCCGTCTGGAGCCCGGGGAATGATGAGATACCAAACAGCAAAGGTCAGAGTCTCCTGGGTAGCAGCCATGTCGGGTGGAGGTGGGGTGTGCATGGGCCCAGCTCTTGAGGGCTCTGCAAATTTTGAATGAAAAAGTCTTTGGGGTTCATTTGTCTTAATGTCTTCACTTTTCCTGAGCAGAAGCTTAGGACTGGAGAGGTGAGTTGATTTGTTCAGGGTCACACAGCTAGTTTGATGCAGCCTGGAGACTATATTGCATATATATCTGTATCTTCCAACTGGGGACCCTTCCTGCTAGGACAGCAGACGCCTACAATGGGCCTGGAATCTAGGGACTGCCCAGCTCAGAAATTGAAATGACAGTGGTTTATGAACTAGAATATTTTTCAAGGAATCTGTCCAAGACATATTTGCTCTTAATATTTCTTCTCTCATATCAGCACAAAGTCTGAGAAACACTTTCCCAACACGAGAGAACAGATCTCATGTCTGCAGTGTGTGAAGTTGTGGGGCCTAAACTGCTCCCTCCTACCAGGAGCAGAGAGATTCTATATTGTCTTTTTTTAAAAAGATTTATTTATTTTATGTATGTGAGTACACTGTAACTGTCTTCAGACACATCAGAAGAGGGCATCAGATCCCATTACAGCTGGTTGTGAGCCATCATGTGGTTGCTGGGAATTGAACTCAGGACCTCTAGAAGAGCAGACAGTGCTCTTAACCACTGAGCCATCTCTCCAGCCCTTCTATGCTGTCTTTTGAGGAAGTATCTTACTGTATAGCACTGGTTAACCTGGAAATTGCTGTGTAGAGCAGGCTGTCCTCAGACTTGCAGCCATCCCCCTGCCTCTACCTCCCAAGTATCAGGATTACAGACGTGTGGCTAGCTAGGAGTGAAGATGTTCCGAAAGGAAACACTCAGGCCCCCCTTCAGCTGTTAGGCTAGAAAGACAATGGACTCCAAGGGATTGGAATTTCTTCAGGAGTCTTATGTTGGGAGAAGGGAAAGTGGGGGTCCAGCCTGCGGAGGAACTTGTCTCCCAGGAAGAGCTTTCGGGCACCACCTTGTAGGAGACACTAGAGTTGAGATGATGATGGGTCAGGGATGGCAGGACCTTGACCAGGGCTGTTTAAGTATGCATCCCCTTGCCTTCTAGTTAAATCTAACCTCATATTAGACACAGCAGGATGCTGATGTTGGCCTTTTTATTTGTGCCTTTCCCCGGTGTGCCCATATTGAACAAATATCTTTCCTCTGGACCTTATTATCACTTGTCTCCTGCATTGGTGTACTAGGGACAGGTGGGTGAGCCTCCCTTGTAAGCATTGCCAGGGCCCATGCTTTGGCCCAAATACCTGGTAACAACCCCATCAGCCTGTGCATTTTGTAAGATGCTATTCTCACGGCCTGTTCTCACTAGGCAATAGCTGTAGCCACTTTGGGCTAAGAACAGTTCATGTGAAAAATGAACAAATTTAGGTGGATCTAGCAGACAAAACACGAAACTCTGGGATGCCCTCACCACCAAACTCTGGGATATGCTAGACACCACCATTCTAAATAGTGTCCTTCAGCATCTGGGGCTGTCTGGGCTGCTGCTGTAACTCATTTTCTTGCCATAGACAGAAGTACTTAATCAGCAGACAAAGATATAGACAATTCCCAGGAGGGAATGGTAGGTTTACTGGGCTGCAGGGGGAGGGAAGTTAGTATACTGTCCTGGTATGGCAGAAAAGGAAATTAAGGATGTGAAGACTGTGGTCCTCTTAGTGTAGCAGGTAGCACGTCAGTTTCACAGTCTGAAAGAGCATGGAGACTTAAAAAACTCACTTCCCTGGGGCACCCACAATCCCTTGATGTATTTGCTTTGGCTCTCAGTTTTTAGACACACCCATGCGTTCTGTGCTTACTGTGCACACTCAGCAGTGATTCCAAACAGTGTTCTCCCAGTGTGGGAGGAGGGACCTTGGAGAGTTCCAAGTCCATAGGGAGGCTCTAAGTTTGAATTATATTCATGACTACATCAAGATGTTCCTCCCTTTCCTCTGTCATGGTGCACGGTGGGGGTTTCCAGTCACAGGTCATGTGATATGCAGCAGATTGGATGTCGGAGCAGGTGTGAGAGTCAGCTAATTTTTATTAACACCCCCCCATTAAAGGGTTTGCAAAGATAATGATGCCATTACTCTTGCTAAATTTTATTTTGTTTTGTTTTGGAAAATGTAGTTATTTTACATAAAATGTTACTTATATTAATATGTAGTTTATTACTGTTATTTTTAAATGAACCAACAAACATTTTATACATTTTTGTTTTAATTTCTAATTGGGTAAATATCAGTGAATATAACTCATGTATGCAAAAAAAATTCTTTGCAGGTCCTCAATATTTCAAAAGTGAGGCACACTATATATATATATATATAGTGTGTGTGTGTGTGTGTGTGTGTGTGTGTGTGTGTGTGTGTGGTCATATGTATGCCAGTGTTATGTACATGTATATGAGGAGAGGTCACAGACCAACCATGGGTGCTATTCCTCAAAAGCTGTCCCCTGTGTTTCTGTGAGACAGAGTCTCTCCCTGGGACCTGGAGTTCACAGGCTATTGAGCTCCAGGGATCTATTCATACCCACCTCCCCATGTTTGGATGTAGCCACGAAGCCTAGCTCTTTACATGGGTCCTGAGACCAGATGCTTCTGTGTTGAAGCATGTTACTAACTGGGCTTTCTCCCTATCTCAAAATCATTCTAAATTAATGAGATTTCTTTCTGTCCATCTCTGTTTCTCTTTCAGACAGATGCTGGGTATACATCAAGTGAGGGTTTTTCCTCCCATGGGAATCACATTGGACGTATGTATTTCTATTCTAGTAACATCATTATTCAGCCCTTCAAACATCTCCTTTATCAGAGCTGTCTACAGACCTCCCCAAAATTCTGTTTTATGGCTTTTATCTTCAAGCCCTGGTTTTGATCCACAATGCTGGATTTCTACTAAAACCTACACTGTGTCTCAACCCAGACTTCAACAATTTGGGGTTTTTTTTTGTTTAGTTTTTGGGGCAGCATTTTCATTCCCTATCATAGGTGTGCCTTGAATCTGCAGTAGTCTTCCCACCTCTGTTTCCTGAGCACAGGGGTTGAAAGGGTGAGCTATGGTGCCCGGTGATCCATCACTCAGAGGAATGAAATCCATAACCCACAGTTTTGTAGCAGAACATTCCTGTGTCCAGAATATAGCTCTTAAGAAGAACTTAGAAAATGGTGTTTATAGCTGGTGAGATGACTCAATGGTAAAGAAGAGTAGCTGCTCTTCCAAAGGACCTGGGTCCAATTCACAGCCCCCACATGGCGGCTCACAAATGTCTGTAATACCAGGAGATCCTCATGGAGACATAAATAAGAATAAATAAATCATTAAAGAGAGATAAGCAGTGGTGGTGTACACTTTTAATCTCAGCATTTGGGAGGCAGAGGCAGGTGGATATCTGTGAATTCAAGGACAGCCTGGTCTACAGAGTGAGTTCTAGGACAGCCAGAGCTACACAGTAAAACTGTCTTGAAAAACAAACACAAAACTAAGATAATAAATAAAATAAAATAAAATAAAATAAAATAAAATAACTGTTTTTGAATAATAGATGTACCATGGGAAATAATGTGGCTTTCGAGACATGTGCTTTGAGGGAGACACTTGCTTTGAGGGAGACACTTGCTTTGAGGGAGACACTGTTTTTGGAGATGTGAGGCCTGGTGTGTTCATCAAAAACATCTTCTCATTTTCTGCTTTTTTCCCCCATCAAAACCACAGACCTCACACAGGTTGCGGTTTTAGCAGCATGTTTATTTAAACCCTAATCTTGGGAGTTGCCAAGGATCTTTCTGATGGGGTAGTAACTTTATGCTGGTTTCCGTGCCCTGTGGTAACCCTCAGCAACAGACATGTACTAGCGCTAGAGAATTCTGCTCTCTGGATCCTCCCAGGAACACTAAGCTTGTTTTGGTTACCTTTGAAAATATGTTCTGTGTTTACAGGAGCCTGCATAGTGATCAGATTTTAGAAGAATCTGTATATTTTCTTGGGGGAAAAAGACATAGGGCTTTAAAAATCTCTTAAGAACTCGGCACTCTCTGTTAGAACTCCTTTGGTCAGGCTGTGGAGCAGCCTCTGCAGGAAAATTTCTGCTGGCGTCCACATCAGGGCTGAAGGAAATATGCAGCCATGCATCTGAACAATGGAAGATTACCTTTTCTGTCTTCTAGAGAGATTCCAGGTATTGATCCAGTTCTGCTGGAAGGGTCTTTGCTTTGTTCACCAATGAATTTTAAACAGAAGCCATCTTGGTGATTCAAAGGCCAGTGAAATACAAGGTGCCAGACGTTTGCACAAGCATCAGGTGTAGGAAGGTTTGCAAGGGTATGTCACAGTGTTATTCAATGTTAGTGCTTTCTTTAAATTGAATACTCTGTGGGAAGGTATAGATTGCCTCTTCCATCTGTCCACCTGTTCTTCAAAGTTGCTTCTGCTGCACAGGAGGTTTGCCGGGAGGTGCCAGTTCAGTGTGCTCATGGACATCACCAGAATGAAAGAGAATGGCTTGTCAATTTTCCCAGCGTTCGCTTTCTTGAAAATATTATAAACATTGCGATTCTTACTTTCCATCTGCATATGACTGTATGTATTTTGTATATAATTATTATTTTACTATTAAATCTGGTCAAGGATGATGAAGTAGAAGTGACTGGCGCATAACTGGAATGGGAGATAAATTCAAAGCTAGCCTGAGCTACATAGTGAATTTTAAGTCTGCCTGGGCTACAGAGTGAAACTTTGTTTCAAACAACAACAGAGGAAAGGGAAGGAGAGGAGAAGAAGGGAGGAGGGGAGGAAGAGGAGAGGAAAGGGGGGAGGACCATAAGCTTGCTGTCAGTAATCAGGGCATCTGAACCTGCTTGGTAGGTTATGGCTCCGATTGACTGTTTAAAACAGTTGGCAGTAGTTCAGCCAGAGTGGTATCAGACTGCAGTTTTAGTATTTTAGCAATAATGATGATATTGATTTGTTTGATACTGTATTTTTTGGGATATGCCAAGGGCAATGTTGTCTTGGAAATTATGTAATGAAGATAAGAAAGATCTACTGTTTTACTTATGGTTATGAAAAAAAATTGCTTGGGTGGTGCCTTAGTTAGGGTTTTACTGCTGTGAACAGACACCATGACCAAGGCAACTCTTATAAGGACAACATTTAGTTGGGGCTGGCTTACAGGTTCAGAGATTCAGCCCATTATCATCAAGGTGGGAGCATGGCAGCATCTAAACAGCATGGTGCAGGCAGAGCTGAGAGTTCTACATCTTCACCTGAAGGCTGCTAGTGGAAGACTGACTTCCAGGCAGCTAGGATGAGGGTCTTAGAGCCCACACCCACAGTGCCAGACCTCCTCCAACAGGACCACACTTTCTAATAGTGCCACTTCCTGGGCCGAATCTATACAAACCATCACAGGTGGGGTCACAAAAATCCTTTCTTCACTTCCCCTAGTGTATAACTTTATCTTCCCGTAAAGTTTAAATTTCTTTTCATTGTTCAAGTGTATATTCTTCTTGAAAAAAAAAAAAAAAAAAAAACAGATGTAGGTAAATGAGTTGTTTTTTTTTTTTTTTTTTAAATTCCACACTAATGAATATTCTTTTGGTTTCAAAGCAATGGAGTCTCCATTCCCTTAGAGTAGCGGGATCACAGTAATTGAAAATGAAGTATGATTTGGTTTTCTAGAATATAAATTTTCAGGATGCATCTTTCAGCAAAAAAGAGACAGATTGTTATTAATAACACTTACAATAATGAGTAGTGTTTAGGGTGAGACACTGAGGCAGGAAGAGTCCTTGAGGGTATATGTTCTAGCCACTCAATACTTGAACCCCCTCTTCTACGTCCAACCCCTCAAGGGTCATCCAAGCTGTGCTTAGCCACCCTTGGCTATCTGGAAGCTCACTGACATTATTTCTTCAACAAATAACAGTTGTCGTGGTTCAGATGATCAGAGTCTTAATTTATCATCATACTGTGTCTAATTGCATTATAATTATCTATTATTGAGATAGGAATTTACTATGATATAAAAATACCCCTTAAATCAATCGCACTTGAAGCACTGCATCCTCATTTGCATCAGACATCTTTAATTGGAGAGGACTGGCTGACTTGAGATCAAAGTGTTGAAAGAGACCTTGAGACATCCAGGGGCCTAATGTGTCACTTTCGGCAGGCTAGGTGTCTTGATGGGCCTTTGGTAGATGTTAAAAGAGGCTCCCTTGAAAGGGAGAGCTATGGAGTTGGAGTAAGAACCTACTTTCAGGGGACTGGGGAGAAGGCTCAGTCAGTAAAGTTCTTGCCACACAAGCCTGAGGATCTGAGTTCAGATCCTCAGAACCCGTGTAAAGAGAGGAGAAAATAGTTGAGCATGATAGCTTATCTGTGACCTCAGTACAAGTGTTGCAGAAAACAAGTGGGTTCTGGGAGCTGGCTGGCGAGCCGTCCTAGCCAAGTAGTGGTTTAGGAGCCAATTGGGTTTAGGAGATGGCCGGTGTTCACTCTCCCTTCTGGGAAAGGAAAGAAAAGGCCATTATGTACATCTATAAATCCTACCTTTTATAATAATGAAGAAATTAAAAAGAGCCAGTGCCATTTTCTTTCTTGATACAGTTAGCTGACCAAACCCCTTAACTGGAGGGATCAAGTGACTGAGTGGAAGACAGCATGCTGTTTAGTGAGGTCTACGGCCAGGGCCAATACCGCCGCTTGATTTTCTCTGTCATGAACATGTTATTACAGGTTCTACCTTTTCTAGGAAATTAACCCCTCCAGTTCCCAATCCGGGCATCAAAATCTTCCCAGTGTTTGGGAAGCATCTCACATGGGAGACTGTGGGATGATCCCAGAGGCCTTGACCATCCCTAGTTAGTGGTGATAAATCACAGGGGCAGATTCTTGCTGCCCTCCAGGGAGCCCAAACTCTGTAGCACAGACCCTAGAGTTGGTAGTGTAACAGGCTCCTAGATAATTCTGAAATTCTTTTAGGTTCAGGGATTAATAATGGAAGACTGTGTCTCCAGGAGCTTGAAATTCCAACAATAATCTCTTCAGTCTCTAAGAATCCTGGATAAGGAAAGCCATGGTCCAGTGGGTGGGTAGTAGTGAGCAGGAGTTAGGGATAGGGTGGGAGAACATGAGGGGGAGGCCTGATGAATGAGAGCTCAACCAGCAAGAGGGAGCGCGGAAGAATCAAAGAGAAACTTTGTGCGTTTGACAGTGGAGCTTGGAGCCTGCTCTGCATGAGTGGACCCAGGCTGGAAGCCTGCCATCTCACTTCCTCGGAGATGAAGATAACGGTAGCGAGATAGCGAGATAGAGGATTGTTGGGTTTCAAGAATTTATACGGTATGATGGTTTTTAGTCTCTCCCCAATCCAAGAAACAAAACAAAATCCAACCGCTTTGTAAACTAACTGTCAAGTCTGTGTGCTGAGTCTTTCCTGGTATTTATTAGATGTGAAAATAGCATGGCTTCGCTCGAGGGGAACTGCGTTGGAAATCTGAAGGTGGAAAGGTGAATGTTCCAGTTGGGGGGAGAATTATGTGAATGGATGAACAGCAGTCCTAGAGGGAACAGGATTCCGGAGTTGTGCACGATATTCTTTGTGCACTCTCCGTCAGATCCCGGCTTCTTGAGGTTAAAGCTACAGGGATGGAGGAGAGGCCAGCATTGTCCCTTCCCTGGCACATGACCCACAGTCAGGAAACCCAGTAAAAACCAGTTCAGTTAATTGAAAACACTTTATGAAAATGATTACGGATACTCTTTCTATAGAATTAGGGAGAAAGAAAAAAAGGGACTCCATTTAAAAGAAAAGTGTTTCAACAGTTCTCCAGTTAGGTTTGATTTCGCCCAAGCTTAGGGTGTTAGCGTCTCCTTGAATTGTGCCCGGCTCCTTTTTCTTAAGATTATGACATGTTAAATGGTGATTTACTCATTTCTGTAATTAGATGTAGAGATTAGAATCCCCTTTATCTTACTCTGCAGTTTTCCTTTATGGGAAATTATGAAAGAATAATAGGTAAAAAGTTCAGAATGGGAGAAAGAATAAACAGAATGCTGAATGGGTAATAAAATATTTAGTGCTTTTCAATTAACTGTTCTCACGATTAGTACACTAGTATATTATATCATAAAAATCATGTCTATTAATTTTTTGCAGCCATTATCTTGACTGTGATTTACTCCCTTCAAATCATTAACAATGCCATTAAAAAGGTGGATGGAGATGAATGTCCTGGAGAGGGTTCAGGGATGTAATAGGATTATTGTTCAGGGTCACATGGAAATTGAAGACCAGAGAATGGAGGGGAAGGGATGGGAGAGAGAAGTGCTGAGGGCAGGGAGAAGATGGAGGAGGAGAATGCACACAGCCCATGGTGCGGAGTCCAGTCGGCCCCTCCATGAGAACCTGGGGGAAGGGGGAAGAAGATGCTGCGTATAAAAGGCTCGGTGACTCGAGGGTGTGGGCTTTTCTTGTGGTAGAATTTCATTGCTTAGAGAGGGGAAGGGAAATCTGTGTAAGGAGGAGGGTCCTTAGGGTTCCCCCTGGGCCGACGAGGCATCTACATTCCAGGTGATGCTCCTGAAAGAACCCGACTCTTCATGAATAGTTCTCATTTTTGGGAAAGTGAGCAAGCCACATAGACGGAGGAGTGTTACCCAGGTGAGACTGGGGGACTCCCATGTTGTAGCTGGGCCGTGTGCTGACAACCTGCAGACCCTATTCCTTTACTTCATTTTCCTTTGGCTAATCAGCTAGCTGTCTGCAAGGGGGATGCACCATTAACATCCCACACATATTTGGCCTATGCATGGCAAACGAGGTTTATTACTATAGAGAACAATGCTTTGGTCAGGCGTTCTTGTTCTTTCGTTTTCTGTTCTTCCCATGGCGTTGGGACAGCTCTAAGGCCTCGGTGAGGACAGCGACAGTTTGGATTCCAGGTCTGAGGTCTTGATTTCCCGTCTTAGCTCTGTGGGTGCATTTGGAGATGACCAAGGAGTGTCCTCCTACTCAAATACGGTACAATTTGATGGCAGAAGTCAGAGGGAGACATCTCTGGTTTTAAACTTTCAAATGAGACTTTTCCCTGTGAAAGGTGGTCCCGGGATACATCTTCATAAAGCCTATCATTTGTCCCACTTTCGTAGGCCAGAAATAGAAAAGTGAAACCGACTAACCCATCAGACTGAATTTCTAGCAGCCTAGTTTGCTTGTGAGAATCATTTTTGGCTTGGACATTTTAACCAGGAAACATAAAATTTCTCTATCCTATTAATACCAGCTGTGGGTAGTTGGTCAACATTGATGTTCACTGCCAGATGTTAGCTGAAACCTCAAAAACAAAACAAAACAAAACAAAACAACAACCAACCAACCAAAACAAAACAAAAAACCCCAAAAACCAAACAAACCAAAAACCAAAACCAAAAACCTCCTTTAAAAGAAGTTGTAATGGCAACATTTTATAAACCAGAGTCCATGTGTTTTTATTATTATTATTTTTCTAGACTACTGCATTCCTGATAATAATTTCAATTATGAAACCTTATGACATGGAGACACATATTTGTTTATGCAGATATTAAGTGTCTGTGGAAACATTATAGGTAGTATCTAGCACCCATGCATCCATTTAACTACTCTGAACTTAGCCATGTACGTGGGTGAGTGGGCGATGTGCTGACCACACACTGCTGCCGCTTTCTTGATCATTTTGGATCCTTCCAGTGGATCAGCTCATGTCCATTGTTGGGCTTTAGAATCAACGATGAATGATCGCGTTGTCACGTTTTGACCATTGGTGCAACTCAGCTTAAATGATGAAGGCCCGAAGGCCTGTCTTCCTTCTCTTATATACCTATTTTTGTTGTTTGCTTGTTTTGAGACAGTTTCTCTGTGTAACCCTGGCTGTCCTGGAACTCGCTCTGTAAACCAGGCTGGCCTTGAACTCAGAGATTCGCCTGCTTCTGCCTCCTGAGTACTGGGAATACAGGTGTGTGTCATCACTGCCCGGCTATATACCTATTCTTTTAAAACCATTTTAAAAACTAAAATATCATTATGTCACTTCCCCTTTTTTTTCCTCCCTCCAATCCCTTTCTATATACTGACTTAAAATGGTAAGAGATCTTTCTAGAAATGGGAAGTTTTCTTAGTGAAAACTGAGGAGGCTGCCATTAGACAAACTGTAAGACATGGTCATAAGAACAAATGTTTCAGGAAATCAGAGTCCTACCCTGTCCAGAGAGAGGTTGCCTACAACAGAATTTCTCAAAAATCCTTTACCGCTGGAGCCACTGGGCACTTGTGAAGCATCACTGGCCTCAGGGGCTGCCGACCAGGGGCTCACTCCCACCTCAGCTGTGAGTTCGGGCTTTCAGCATAAGAATTGCTGGTCCCTAACACTGAAGACCCTGACCAAGTCCTTTTGGGCTGGCATGTGAGTAGTAAATTCTCTTGTTTGTAGTTTTTAAAATCTGAGGCATGGTCTGGCTCTGTAGCTGAAGCTGGCCTTGAACTTGTGTTCTTTCTGCATCAGCTTCTTGTGTGCTGGGATTCCAGTCCATGCTATCACATGATGCTACCTTTGAATTTTTAAGAGTTTTGCAAGTGATTATTTTGGTAGTTAGAGTTGAGAAAAATTGTCTCGTGTAGTTTGAAGGCAAGCTTATAATAGTTCCTTATTTGCATCAGGTAGGAGATGACAATGGGGGGCCAGTCAGCATTGCTCAGACAAGCAAGGAGGAAGACCTTTCTTCCCAGTCTGGTGTCCTACTTAACCTCCTAATAATCTCCCTGTGTCCAATTGCCCTAGTCTGAAGATGGTCAGAGTGTTTGTAGTGTATGGTAATTTGTCAGAGCTCCCAGTGACAGGATCCTGGTTGTTATCCCCATCCCAGGAAGGACCATCTGGGCTGACAAGCCCTCTTAAGCTCCTTGATCTTTCTTTTTCTGCAGCTAAGAATGGCCAAGCTCAGGGTTCACACTCTGCTTCAGGGACAGTGACTACCTCAGTGTGCTGGCTAGTTCTTATTCAACCTGACACACACTAGAGTAATTTGCGAAGAGGAAACTTCAATTGAGAAAATGCACTCACCACACTTGCATGTGGGCAAGTCTGTGATTGACGTGGGAGGGCCCAGTCCATTGTGGGTGGTGCCATCCCTGGCTGATGGTCCTGGGTGCTATAAGAAAGCAGGCTGAGCAAGCCATGGGGAGAAAGTCAGTAAGCAGCACCCCTCCATGGCCTCTGCATCAGCTTCTGCCTCCAGATTCCTGCCATGTTTGAGTTTCTGTTCTGACTTCCTTCAAAGATGAAGCCAAATAAACCCTTTCCTCCTCAAGTTGCTTCTGGTCATGGTGTTTCATCACAGTAGTAGAAATCCAAACTAAGATGTGCAGCAAGGTATCTGCCTTTAGACTAAAGAATCTCCCATCCAGAGGCTGAGCTGTGATCTTGTCAGGAGCTAGTTCCTGAGAAGCAGAGAAGATGTGACATTCTGTTCAAAGGGTGATCTGGGCATTGAGCCATAGTTTAAAAAAATAGGTTTATTTAAGTGATCTTACCAATACTATGAATTATCCAAAATATATTTGAGAGGACGTGGGGTCCAACTGTCAGTGAGATTGCACTGGAAACTTCTCTGGCAATGTCTGGTCAGAAGTTGTTATCTAGATGGCAAGGCTAAGCTAGTGGGAAAAATGAAGGCCTTTCTAGCTTCCTTTGTTGAAGGATCCAGTCTTTGACCTTACTGGCCTATCCCAGACCTGGGAGTGTCCTTATCGAAAGCACTTTCTGAGTGGTGCTGAGAGAACATGATGCCCACAGGACGTCAGACAGTCCTGAGCTGACCTGTGATGAGTTCTCCCTGACAGTGTTTAGGCAAAAGTGTCACTGGTCACTAGTGTGGGAGAAGGGTATAGAACAAGGCGCCTTTTATTCAGACTGCTGGGGGGGTCTCACAGCTTCAGCGACTATGGATATGACATCATGTTTTGAAACAGCCTGTTACTAACAGCCAAACCCTCCTGTGGTGCACATGTAGCTGCTCGTAGCACCTTATGATGCTGGTTGAAATGAGGGGTTCAGGTTTTGAATGTGGCATGCATCCGTCACAGAAATTAGGAAGGGAAACAGTGTCTTATTGCAAGACATGCACAGGTTCTTTCTCTCATTTCTCTCTCTCTCTCTCTCTCTCTCTCTCTCTCTCTCTCTCTCTCTCTCTCTCTCTCTCTCCCCTCTCTCTCCCTCCCCCCCTCCCCCCAGTGGAGGAGGCAGGCTCACACTATGTAGGTTTAAATGGCCTGGAATTTGCTATGTAAATCAGGCTGGCCTCGAACTCACAGAGGTCCATCCACCTCTGCCTCCTGAGTGCTGGGATTAAAGGTGAACATTACCACTGCCAGTCCGAAGATTTTTTTTTTCTTATAGAAGCCTCCGGTTCCTTCCTGAATGACGTGAAAACACTGTGAACCCTGTTTTCATCACATCCCAGGAAACTGCAGCATTCAATCCCGACCACTTCTAGGGCAGAGTCCCACACCAAAAGCCACAGTGCTTCCCCGGAGAGACAGTTTTTCTTTATGGGACACAGCTTTCAGTGAGGTGAAGAGATACAGGGGCACAGATAGGCAATATGCGGGAGTGGGGGGAGGGGCAGAAATCCGCAACTCAGAACCAGAATAGATTGATTTTGTGGGGAATGTGGGCCTTGGTGAGTCTTATGATTTTCTCAACAGCACCCTTTCAGTTTCTGCAGCTCCCCACAACCACAGCTCGGAGCAGCGTGGGAAGACAAAGACAGCTGTGCCCGCTGGCGGCCTCAGATGTTCCCACAGCAGCGCTACACTGCAGGGTCCCCAGGGTCATCAAATATGCAGAAGGATGTTGGAGTCCTTTGTATCACAGCCAGAAATGCCATGTGCTCCGGGTTGGATCGTACTGGGCTCTTGTTCCTGCCAGTAGAAGATTGTGAGAAAGGGGAAATGGCTCTTTTATCAAACTGTATGCTGATAGCAGATTACGGGTGTCTTTGTGCGCTATAGAATGACAGATTTTCCAGGTTCTTGTTAAGGAAAAATGGCTAAACAAGAACCCTACTGGAATAAGAGTCCATCCATTCCAGAAGAAAAGCACTGTCTTTAGTTCTTATTGTAATCTGTTTTTAAAGACTGCAGCCTTTAAAAGCTGGGAAGAGCCAGACTCAGCCCACACTGCAAAGCCTGTTGGGTAGTTGGCTGTTTTTAGTTGATAAGCTTGGAAAACTAAAGCTGCCTTAAAACTCCCTGGGGCTGGGAATGCCGGGAAATGCCACTGGGTGGAAGAGCACTCTGCCACACAGCAGATGGCTCCTTCACTTCCCTTCAGATGGTGACTTCTTTCAGAGGGAGATATGCAGCTTTTGTAATTGAGAATTAGAATATCCATCTCGGTGACTTTTTTTTTCTCCTATTCAGACTGTTTTTCTTAACACAGCTAAGAGTACTGTGCTTTTGGAGTTTTGTCTTTTCTGAATGACAGATTCGCAGGAGATTAATATTATTTCACTGGTCAGTGTCAGCTAATGGGGAGATTAAGTGGGTTTCCATACCAGCCGTCCTTGGTTCAGTTTTAGCAAACATTTCCTAAGTGACAGGGATAAGAGAATAAGAATTTACTCATTAAATTTTCCCATGAAAAAGCAGGGTGTGGTGGTCTGCCTCTTATTAGAGCTGGTATTGAACTGTAAGTAAAAGAGGAGGAGGAAAAAAGAAAGGAACGAAGGAATAATAATAATAATAATAGTAATAGTAATAACAACAATAACAACAGATAAATGGAAACTGTAAAAGTTTAGAAGGCTGGTTATATGTAGTACTAGGGACAGCATCACAGCACAAGCCAGGACCTGTTGGTTACAACACACCTTAAGATATAACAAATTGTGACCAAGATCCACATCTTGGAACAAACAGGTCATCAGCTGTCTTTTCCACACTAGATCAATGAAACATGTCCTCTGCATAAAAGGTGGTGAAAATGGAGTCCTTTATGATTCTGAGGTGGGCCGCTGCTTTCATTAACTCTAGGCTGTAGCCTTGATGGTTGCTGGCCTGAGAGGTAGGCTGAGTACATATGTGGATTTAGACTGAGGAAGTCCTCAAGACTTCAGTCCCACAGAGAGATTCTGACTCTAATGAGCTGAGCGACCTTGACCCAGCCCTTCAGCATCCTGAGCCTTCCTTTTCTCAGCCAGGAAAAAGATCTCCTCAGGGAGTAATGGGAAACTGAACTGCTCTTAGTGTCTGAGAAGATGTAAAGAAACCATGCTAGTTTCCAATAAGACTATTTTAAAAAATAAAATCATGTAGTGGGCAAAGTCCTTTCTCATGATTCCATTTTTATTATAATGTTAGGTCTATAAGCTGTACACATTGGTAGGTCTCACTGGGATGTTCCCATATGTGTGTGTGTGTGTGTGTGTGTGTGTGTGTGTGTGTGTGCGCGCGCCCGTGCACTTTGCTCAGTCTCACTCTTTGTTCTCTCTTCTCTCCTCCTCATTCTCCTTACCCTGCCCCTCCCCACCATGGCCATCCCGTAAATGTCAGACTTTTATTTTCAGGATTCGTCTGTTTATTTCTTTTCTCTTTAGAGCCCACATATAAGAGACAACAAGCAATACTTTTCGTTCTATGTCTGGCCAGTCTTGCTTTGGATAATCCCTGGTTCCACCTGTCTCCCTGCAAACGGGGTGATTTCATCCTCTGTGGCTAAGAGAACTCTGCTGCTGTGTGTACCAGATTTTCTTCATTTGTTCATCTGTTGCTGACACCTAAGATGGCTTCATATTTTAGCTATTATGAATAGTGCACACAGGAAACATGGATGGGCAGGTATCTCTTTTATATCTCAAGTTCATTTCCTTTACCTCTAGCAGTGGTATACCTGGGTTATGTGTGTTCTGTTTTTAGGTTTTTGAGGAACTGTCATAGTGGTTTCCATAGTAGCAGCCCTAATTAATATTCCTACCAGCAGCATTTAGGAGTTTGTTCTTTCTCTACAACTTCATAAGCATTGTTATTTTTAGTGGGCAGAATTCTATAAAAACATAAATATACCCAAGAAAAAAATATTTTTAGTCAAGAGATGGGAAATGCTTCCGACTCTAGATTAAGCCTCAACATGGTCTTGAGCTCCAAATACAACTGAGAAACCCCAAATGGCTGTTTGTTCTGAACAGAGGGTGAGGAACACCTGCCGGCAGACAGGCTTCAGCCTCAAGGAAGCAGGATTCTCACTATGAGTTCTTCGCCAGCTCTATAAATGCATTGACTTATCTACTCCTCAAACCCCGGTACAAGGTGGTGGCTAGGTGGTCAATATCCACCTTAGGGACGAGGACTCTGAAACGCAAAGGTAACACTGATTAAACTCATTATGTGGTGGGGCATGACTAATGGTCTGGGTTATAGTGATTTGGATCCCCAGTGTTATGTGGCCATTGATTCCACAGTAGTGAGAAAGGTAGATAAGGAGAGCAACTCTAGGCTTCTTTTATTCTCCAAGGATGAGACCAATGGCTCTGGACTAGGGAACCTCGTTCCAGGAAGCCCTCTAGAAATGAGCACCCATGTGACCTTGCTTAGGTCATTCTATCTTGTTTTTAAAGGTACATTGTACATTTTATTTTTACTTGTGTGTATCTGTGTAGGGGTATATGTGCGTGAGTGTAGGTGTCTGTGGATGCCGGAGGTATCAGATTCCCCCTTGCAGCTCCAGTTGTGAGATGCTTGATGTCGGTGCTTGGAACCAAGCTCTGGTCCTCTGCAAGATCAGTGCATGCTATTAACCCCTGAGCTGTCTTTCTAACCTCTTCTTCTGAGGGATAACCTCCACATTTGTAAAATGAGGTTGTACTCCTGCTCCTTATAGAACAAAGAGGATACTGAATAATGATTGTATCTGCAAGTCACATGGAAGACTGAAGGAGGGTGTCTCACCTCAGTGAAGCTGCCCCTCAGTGACAACAGCTGTTTAATAAGCATTTATCCCGTAGAGGTGAAGGACATAAAAGTCCTATGTTAATCCTTATGATCTGTACTGAGATGAAAGAGCAGCTGTGGTTTGCTTACTTTATTCCTTGCTCAGGTGTTCCTGACATATAATACTATCTCTAAAAGATTAACTTATTTGTCTATGGCCATACACATGTGCATGTGTGGGTATGTGTGTCTGTGCACAAACATGGAAGCCAGAAAACAACATTGGATAGTTTATCTCTTGTCGTTCTCTGCCTATTCCTTTGAAAGAGAGAGTCCTTCCCTAAAGCTAGGGTTTGCATTTCCTCAGCTGTGCTAGAAGCAAGCAAGCTCTGGAGATCCTTCAGTCTGTGCTTCACACTGAGAGCTGGAGTGACAGGCATGCACGGCATGCCTGACTTGTCATGTGGGTACTGGGATATAAACTTGGTCCTCATGATTGTATAACAGTGCTCTTAACTGCTGAGCAATCTCTCTAGCCCCAATAATAATAATAATAATAATAATAATAATAATAATAATAATAACAACAATAACAACAACAACAATCACCATGTTGACAACAACCTAAGTTTTTCTCTAACCTAGTTCTCCCCATTTTTCAGGCCAAGTGTCTACATCTTCTTGCTTCTAGTGCATTATCTCACGATGGTCATTGTTTCATTGTTCAGTCCCTTGCACAGTGTGGTGATCTGTGACTGTTTAGGTGACCAGTATGAACCCTGGCCAAAGGTCTTTTCTACCTCGTGGGCAGAGCCTATTGAGTCTCTTGTGCCAGAGCTTTCTGGTTTGCACAAAACTCTGGAGCAGATTGTGAGAGGTGCATGTTCCTTGTAAGAGTTGGGTGTAGTCTGATTGTGTGAGATGAGGCAGGTAAGATGGGAAGGTGGGGCAGTTTCTTATTCTTACATACTGAGAACATGGTCCTGTTTCAAAAGGCACGCCCTCAGCTTTCTGTGTGATGCCACACGAAACCTGGCATCTCAGGTCATAGGTGAAAAACTAATTAATGCTAATCCAGTATTAGAGAATTTACATAGAATGTGGAAGACAGAGTCCTTGCTTGATTTATAAAATGTCCTCAGCGCTTCATTTCTATACTAGGTCAGTAACAACTGATAAATCACACCAGGCTGGTGCATCAAAGCTCAGATGGAAGAAGAGCCAGGAGGTGCTGGGATATAGAGGGGTAGAACACATGTCTATATGTGGATAAAAGATTTTAAGGAAGGGGGGTCAAAATAGAGTGCACCAAAATCCAACAACTCATAACATAGATCTTTTTCAAATGAACAAGGACATTAAATAAAAAATTCAGAAATGTATCTATTTAGAAACACAACATTAAGTAGTTTTAAAAGGGTATGATGTATTGGATGGAGTGTATTCAATAGGAGAGCATTCACCCAGGTTGCCCAAAGTCCTAGGTCCCATTTCTAGCACCATACTGACCCACCCAGCCAACCACCCTCCCACCCAGTAAGGTACACTATAGTAGATGGCCTGGAGGGAGCCTCTGACTCATAATACAAACATTTCTTTCATAGTAATTGTAATTTAATGATAGTGTTTTGTGACTCTATTTAGATACACATTTTGATCTTAAGAAATTATTGGCTTATTTGCTATTGTCTGTCAGTCAGTGTCTGTGGATCTAGAAAGCACTGCCATGTTCTCCATCTTCGAATGTCTTTAACATGGTGTGTGTCTCTTTATACAGTTTGAAACATTTGTAACGATTTCTGAACTTGTTATGTTATCGGGAGAAAACTTACCTTTATACAAAGTTCAGACATTTCATATCTATAGAAAAATTCAGTTTTAAATGATTCTGGCATTTGCAAGACGTAGAATTTTGGAGTCCAGCTTTGTCCAGCCTGGTTCTTGGGAAAATGAAGTTTGTGTACAGAGAGGAGCAGCCATTGAGGAAGTGCCTCTCTTTGGGTGAGAAGATCCGAAAGAAATACCCAGATGGGTCCTGGTGGTTGTAGAAAAGCTCCAAAGCGAGGACAGGAGACCCAGGCAAAACCGAACCGAACCAACAGAAACCTCTGGGTGCATCTGCAATCACATCGGTCAGTTCTCCTTCTCGATTAGGACATGCATTACTGAGGATGGCTTGGTTTTCGTTGCCACCAACTTCATTGCACCCACTTCGGCTCAGGAAGAAGACTTCTTTTCTACATCCCTCTCAGAGATGAAGATGTCTACGGTCTGGGAAGCTGCTGTCCCTGAGGTGCATTCCCTTCTTCAAAGAAAGATGGCGCCCCTCCTTACCTCCACCTCCCCCTTCAAGCTCAAACGCCATCTCCCTCCTTGAGGACCTGCACCTCTTAAAGGTTTGAGGCTGTCTCTCCAGCCCCTCAGCGAGAGAGGTGATAGCAGACAACCTCTGGTCTACTTCCTTCCTCTTCTTTCTTCCCCTTGTTTGCTCTCTTGTTGCTTTACCATCTTCATTGCCAACCTCTGTTGCATCCAAAGATTATTTTGTTTTCTATGGCTTTTCTAACTGCCCAAAGGGCTCTGAACCTCTATAATCCCTACCTTTTACTGCTTTATTTTGGGGGGGCTGAGGAAAAGAATTAAAATTGTAGCCGGGCAGTGGTGGCGCATGCCTTTAATCCCAGCACTTGGGAGGCAGAGGCAGGTAGATTTCTGAGTTTGAGGCCAGCCTGGTCTACAGAGTGAGTTCCAGGACAGCCAGGGCTACACAGAGAAACACTGTCTCGAAAAACCTAAAAAAAAAAAAAAAAAAAAAAAAGAATTAAAATTGCGTGTGTGTGTGTGTGTGTGTGTGTGTGTGTGTGTGTGTGTGTGTGTGATGAGAATCACATCATTCTGAGGCGAACTGAGTAACTATTTGTATGCAGCACGTGGAAAAAATAAATGAATGCAGTGTGCATACAAGGACCCGGCACTTCAGCAACTATCTACTGTGTCTTTTTATGTCTGTTTTTCTTAGCTTTGTGAGGTCTGGAGCCAAGTATTGTGTTTCCTGTAACTCATAATGGAATATTTATTGAGCACTCAAAAAAAAAAAATACTACTGAATGAGAGAATCTATTCTATGTTAATACCACAGACATAAAAATAGCACTTTCTTTCTTTTGACTTTACCTTTATTCCTGGGCACTTGATTATTTTATTCACCCTTGATAATTCTATTTTACAGCTTCCATTTCTCTTATATCACATAAAAGTAATATCTGGTAGGAATTGCTGTAATTGAAGGTTAGCTGCCCATCCAGTTATGGATCTCATTTAAATATACACCGAATTGTTACTTTGGCTCAAACCAGCTTCATATCCATGTAGTAAAAGTAATATTTCATATGTGTCTTTAAAAAAAAGAGCCAAAATATGTTCCTCATAGTGATTGCACCCTCAATAGGAAGACAGAGGCAAAAGCATCTGGGGAGTCAGTACCAGCCAGCTAGGAGGATGTCGTGATAGCCTGATTCTGTCATAGCATCTCTGTAATTTCACCCTTACCACACCCATCCAAGTCAGTAGGGGAAACCCAACTGTGGTGGGCATAATAGTAGTTCCGCCCAACGATGTCTACAGTCAATCTCCAGAAACTGAAAACACGCTGCTTACATGAAAAAGGAGACTTTGTACATGTGATCAAGCCCTTACAATGAGAACATTTATCCTGGATTTTCATGTGGTTCAGCCTAGTCTCATGAGTCCTTGATAATGGAGCCAGTCTCTGTCGCAAAGGAGCAGACAGACAGCAGCATGAGAAAGATGTGGCGCTACAGTCTTTGTAGCTGGAGGAAAGGGGCCATGACCGTGAGGAGCCTCTCAAGGCTGGAAAAGGTAGAGAAGCTTCTCATTTGGGTTTGCAGGAAGAAGTACGGCTTTGTAAATATTTTGATCTTAGGTCATGAAATTTGTGCTCTGTTTATGAAACACACACCAGGAGAACCAAGGCAACGAGAGGGCGAAATTAAAGACAGCTCCAGGTTAGTTTCAATTTATATGTGCACATAAAGAAGTTTATTGTTTTCACTAATATTCTCCTTCTCTTTGTCCCCTTTCCTTCTGCTTTTTTAACCAAAAGGATTTTTCAATTTGCATTTATGCCTGTGTGTCTGCATGTTTGTGTGCTACACTTGTAAGTACACATAGAAGCCAGGAGAGGGTGTCAGATCCCCTGGAGCTGGAGTACAGACGGTTTGGAATCATGTGACTCGGGTACTGGGAACGGGAACAGAACTCAGCTCTTCTGGAAGACCAGAAAATGTTCTTAACCTGGAGACCTTTCCATCCCTACTCCCAATTTTTCTCCTCTTATTCTTTTCTACAGAGTTTCACTCTATAGCCCAAGATAGTCTCAAACTTGAGACATTCTTACCTCAGCCTCTCGAGTGCTGGGATTACAGACACGCATCTGTTTTCTTGATTCCACTGAACAAATAGACCAGTATTTAAAGAGCATCTGTTTGAAAGATGCCAAATGTAAGTTTACATGGGCCTTAGCTTGGACATATGGGAAAGCTTACCTAAGGTTGAGACAAACAAATGCAGCCGATATTGTATGAGTTCTTTCTCCCAGGGGGCGTGTGAACTTGATTATAGTTCCTGATAGCTAATTCATAAGCCGTCTGTGGGTATGAAGCAGGTGTACAAGCTCAGAGTTCCCCTGTGATTCTCGGCAGAGGGGATGGTGCCGTGGCAGGTGGATTTTAGCAAGCGACCCTGGGGTGTGGTTTAGAAAAGTGGGAGGAGAGCTGAGGCAGAGGAAGTAAAGCCCTGGGGTGGATCTGAGGAAGCTTGAGCAGCATCACAGAGCTCCAGCAGTGGCTTCTGTCACCTGGGGTGCTCTCCTCACTTATTGCTGTCATAGTTGTGTGGAGTTAGGGAGTGGGGACAAGTTGTCTTAGAAGAGAACCTTCTTCTATCTACCTTAATATACTTGTCTCTTCCAAAACACAGAGAAAAATATAGACACAAAGAAAACAATTACTCATTGTTCTGTCCAGCTCCTGGGCTTCTACAGGGACAAAAGTGAGTCTGTATTTAAGCAGGAAGGGGACCAATGTGCTTAATGGGATCTGAAATAATTCCCGAGACAAATCTTTGAGTGTCATTAGGATGCCGTTACTGTGGCCTGGAAACATGTATGAGCTAGAATATCTGGTGTGTACGAAGGCAGATATCTAATGAGAATTACTGGACATTTAAAACCACCAAAGGCAAAATGATGGCATGAGCTACATACAACCAGTAACTCACTAAGTCTCCGAAAGCAGTAGAGCCTCAGGATGGTTGTCCTGAGTTTCTGCTGCAAAGCACTTGTCTGCAATATTTTAAAGACTTAATAGAATTTTATTTTATTTTTTTGGTTTTTTCGAGACAGGGTTTCTCTGTGTAGCCCTGGCTGTCCTGGAACTCACTCTGTAGACCAGGCTGGCCTCGAACTCAGAAATCCGCCTGCCTCTGCCTCCCAAGTGCTGGGATTAAAGGCATGCACTACCATTGCCAGGCTCCAATCAATGTTTTTTAATATCCTTTTAAATGTGCCATTTTAATTGGGCTCGGTGGGAGGGAAAGGCACAGAAAGACTGGAAAACATCTAAAAATGGCTTAGTCAGATCTTTGAAAAATATTTGCAAGTGCAAATTTCTGTCTTGGTTTGATTGCTGTAGAACAGGGTTAAAGGGTAAGATCAGAAGGGCTTATTCCCCAGTGAAGAAAACAAAGACTTCTCTCCTAGGTAGATCTGCTCAGCTCTTGGCCTGGCAAAATATTTTCTTTCAGAAGGGCATGATATGTGTAACTTCTTTTTAACAAATAACTACCTTTATCCAGAACTTTCTCTGCCCTCTCTGGCACTCAGGAGACCTAGAGAACACACATCACACTCCTGCTAACAATTCTTTGCCTGAAGGGTTGCCAGGGGCTATTTTGGTTTTAATAGTGAGAATCTGCCCAGACATCTGGATGAATAGCAAAAAGTACCATTAACTTTTCAACTGGCTGTTGGCACAATGTCCACTCCACCGGTGCTGTTACCATGGCCCAGTTCCCTTTCTTCATAACTTACTTTTGCATGGTGCTTTATTGCTTAAAGGATGATTTCATATATATTACGCTGTTGGGAGCCCCACGATAGCCATATGAGATGAGGAAGTTATTATTAGTTTCTGTTTTATAGATATAGAAAGCGAAGCTTGGAAATAAAGAAAGGTTTACCCAGGGTCAGTTCAACAAATTCAACTAACATTTCACAAGTACTGGAGAATGCTTCATACATCCCAGGGGCTTTCTGAACCCATTCCCTTACAATCTTGCTTAAGAACCCAGTAAGCCTTACAGCTACCAAAGCTTCCCACGTCTTCAGTGCCTTTTCTTAAAACTGTGCCATTTTTCACATGGCACATGGAATTACCTGAAGACTTTACCTCTGAAAATATTTTAATGTAAGTGCTAGTTTGTGTGAAGTTACAACTTAAAGACATGGTAATGGACAGATAATTTTGGAGGATGGCATTAACCACGTGGGCATTTGGTTTTTTATTTCTTTAAAGGGGAGTATTCAGGGGTGTGTGTGTGTGTGTGTGTGTGTGTGTGTGTGTGTGTGTGTGTGTGTGTTTTAAAAAAACAAGTATTCCACTGTAGTGTTTGATCCCACTACTGTATAGTGGGGTATTGATCTGATGTGTTCCATCCTGGCCAGAGGTTATCAGTGTACACACACCATGACACAGACTGAACAAGATGAAGAGAAAGGCTGGACACAAGGGCAAGTGACTGAGTTATTATGGATGCTAGTGGCTATACTGGGACCACAATTGGAGACTTTGATGATTTTTGATTTAACTAGTCCTATTAGTGAGTGACATGTTTGCTAGTTTATTGTTTTTGTTTGTAATTTTCTAGAGAAAAAATATTTTTAAAACTACAAACTTCCCAGATTAAAGTAAGAGGTCCAGGTCTCCTCTCCTACACGTCAGTGTTGATTTCTTGTCCTTAAGGAAAAATACAGAAGGGGGCTTAGCAGTTAAGAGCACTTGCCACTTTTACGGAAGACATGGATTCTATTCCCTGTGACCACATGACAACTTATAACCCCAGCTCCAGGGGACCTGATACTCTCTCTTCTGGCTTCTGTAGGCACCAGGCAGGCAAGTGGTGCACATGCACACATGCAGACAAACACTCATGCACATAAAACAAAATAAATACTCGAAAATAATACAGAACGACCAGGAAGTCAGATTGGAAACCATGGAAACAGGCTATGTTCAGCAGAAGAGTGGGGCGCAGTCACATAGAGCCAACCCGGAAGAGTAGGTGCACTATCACAGAAATGACCTTGCCCTGAGCTCTGCTACATGGTTCTTGGGTATTGAGCTTTTTGGGGACTCAGTTTCTACATGGTAAAGCTGAGCTGTGATAATGTCTATTTTTAATTAATCTTTAAAAAAAATTTAGTGTGTGTGTGTGCATGCATATGTGGAAGTCAGAAAACAACTAATAGATGTTGGTTCTCTCTTCCCATGTAGTCAGGTAGTCAGGATTGGCAGCAAGTGTCTTTATCTGCCGAGTCACCACACTGCTCCCCACCCCCAGGCAGTTGTCTCTTACAATTACATAAAAAGATGTTATGTGAAGGGAGAAGCAGAGAAAAAAAAGTATGCAGAACTTGCTCAATAATGGTAACAGCTACTATTACTGTTACTGAAGTTCTTACTGTCACAGCAATTAGAGGTGGCAGGAAAGGAGGAGACATTACCTCTGAACTGACACCATCTTCATCCTAAGGCATCCTGTCATGAACAACCTTGATCAACAAATCCCATGAGGACCTCAAGTTTCAGTTACGTTAGCATGTAAGTATGGCAGGACTCCATTCGCGACATCCTTAGATTGGTTTCTCCTGGAGCTTAGATTCCAGATGCGGCTTTCAGCCACTGTGGGGAAAACTTTTAGTTTCCTAAATTTCATTCTGCCTGTGCTAAGTGAGAGCTAAACCATGTCAATCAAATCTAAGAGGTAGAACCATTTGAACCTCTGAATAACCCCCTCTGGTGGCTCCTCTCTTTCCTTGCACCCACCCCCGACTAACACGCACCCTCCTTCTCTGTTGTTCTTTTTGTAGTTAATAACCCGATGTGGGGACGAAAACAAGTAGGAAGCCACTGTCTTTCTTTCTTCCCGTATCCAGAGGACTTTTTTGAGTGCCTCTTGCATATGAGGAGGCGACCAAGTGGTAGGGCTCCCCCAGGCTTTTCAGTGGACAGCAATGAATCATGGGTCCAAGCAGGATCTGGCAGTATACGAACTTTGTAAGTGGAAACAGCAGGTTGGGGGGCAAAAGGGCAAAGTCTGTCCAATGTGATGAGAGGCACCAAGCCTAGAAGGGTGCATGCGGTCTGCGGACATCATTATTAGCAGGTCGGAGACATACTGGAGAGTGTTCAGAGAAAAGCAGCAAGGATGATAAACGGGCGGAAAGACTGATTTATGAAGACGCACACAACAAAATATGTATTCTTGGATCAACAAAGACTTCACAAGAAACGTGATCGCTATCAACGAGTCTCTGAGGGCTTCGAATACCCCCGAGGATTTCAGGGTTTCGTCTGATATTTGAAATGGTGACAGAGAATCAGCGGCTGGCAAATTCTACCTGTGGATCAGAGACTATGAAGCCAGCAAATCCATCTCCGTCTCACTGACAGAAAGTGGCTTCAAAGGACGGCATCCTTCAGCTGTTCTCCCTCCTATCTCTACTTCTGCGCTTGTAATTACGTAGGACCACTTGTTTTCTGCTTATGCTCAGTGAGTTTAATGTGTGTTTCCTGTTTATATATACCTTCCTTCAAGATGTCAAGAATGAAATATTTCATTTTTTTTTTAAACCATTCACTTCAAAGGCTGGAAGATGAAAGCAGTAGAGTTCTGAACAAACTTAAAAAAAATCAGTTTGCCTGCTTAACCCTTGCTGAAGGTCATTGTCATCACGAAGGGTTCTATTCCTAGGAAAAGCCAAATGGGTGAGATAAGTCTATAAAACTATCCTTTCGTGCCATATTTAATAAAAGTTTATAAACACACTACTCACAGATGATAGAGTACAAAGCTTTCAAAGGGTAAAAATTGAAACGCAGGCCAAAAGCAAGCCCTGGCTGCTTAGTGTAGTCTATCTTCACTATGGGGTCTGTGCAACTCCTATGGGTCTGGACCTGGAATTTGGTTCCATAAACCCTTAGCGGAGCTATGTCTATAGATTGGCAAGACTTTGCTCTCTCTGAGCGGTACCCCTTGTAAGTGCTGAGAGAAGCCACAGGGCCTGATGGTGGCCTGGCCTCCAGTCTATTGGAGTATCTATCTGATTATTATGATACTTGGGCAAAGATATCAGTTCTGGATTATAAATGCGATCAGGGAGGGATCAAAGGTGCAAAGGCTGTTGGTTTGGCCCATCTTCTGGCCTCAGTGGGACTTGTGACTTGTTTGTTGTGTTAACTAGGGCCCAGGTCTTCTGCTGCTAGGTGAGGCTATGTATAAAGAAGTTGAGAGTGCTGGGGACATTTATTGCCATGATGACAGCCAGTCAGGAGTGGGGCCTGTGCACAGACAAGGAAAACCACAGGAGCCCTAATGACAGTGAGATATGAAGACTAAGCTTATACGGAAGAGACTTTGCCAGTCTCTGCCCATGTTACTTATTGGAAAAAATCATATCTGATATATACATGCATACACACACATATATAATATGTATATTACATATACATGTATATAACACACACATGATAACATATGTTATATATATACATATAACGTATAACACACACACATACACACACACACACACACACACACACACACACACACACACATATATATATGTATGTATGCTAAACAGTTTTACCTGGGTCCTGTTCTTACATGACATAAAGAATCTTAGGTAATATTTGAATAACAGCCAAGTTGAGGGCTGGAGAAATGACTCAGCAGTTAAGAGCACTGACTGCCCTTCTGGAGGTCCTGAGTTCAATTCCCAGCAACCACATGGTGGCTCACAACCATCTGTAATGGGATTTGATGCCCTCTTCTGGTGTGTCTGAAGACAGCTAAAGTGTACTCATCATATATATAAAACGAATAAATAAAATCTTAAAAAAAAAAAAAAAAAAAAGAACCAAGTTGAAGGGGGGCAATTAGGGGGAAGAAAGAGAACATTATGACTGGTGAAAGTAGTAAGGGAAGAATATAAGCAAGTTATAATTATATATATCTGTGTGTGTTTATGTATGTGTGTGTGTGTGTGTGTGTGTGTATATAAGTGAAAATATCATAACAGGACTCACTATTTATGCACAAAACAAAACAAAACAAAACAAAATAGAAAAACCAAGCTGGGCAATTGATATTACATATTCCAAGTGTAGAAGGGAGACGACTATGTGGGCTAGAGAGTAGTAGGGGTGGTGGGGGTGGCATGAAGGGTGGGAGGGAGGAGAGGGTGGGTGCTAACCAACACTGGTGCTCATTAGGTGCTAGAACTGGGATGGGCTCTCAGTAACCTCTCTGTTGAGTGCTGCACAAATGAAGAGGCTAAGACTCAGACCAGTTAAGCACCTTGTCTTAGTTGTCCCACGGGTGAGGGGAAGACCTCAGGGTCAGAGCCCATGCTCTTGCCTTAACTCCAACCATCTTCAGCAGCTTTAGGTTTAGAGCGCCTGGGGCCGGTGGCAGGTGTTCCATCTCGCACAAGTCACTTTTGTCCTAGTTTCCAGCTGTGTGACAGAGTGGTGACAATGGCCATCCTCTAGAGCCATTTTTAAGACAGGAGGCATCGTGTAGGTTGGGGTGAGCTAGGTGGATCCTGGGTATTGCTCTGATAGGAGGAAGACTGCAGAGGAGTAGTGACACTTCTGTTTTTCTAGGGCTTTAGCTGGCTTTGGGGGAACTGCTGAGATCAACCTGGGAGAGGCAGGGAGCTGGGGGAGGGGCATGAGCCTTCTCATGCCGAGGCTGTGCTTGATGGGGAGCACAGGGATAAGCCTAGGCTAGTGCTCCTGGTTAGCAGCGACTCTCACTTATCCATCTGTTTATTAAAGGTAAAACACATCTCCTAAGTCCATTGATCCTTTCCCCGACTAAGATGTGTTGTTGGGCTGTCATGATGGTTCAACTGGTAGAGGTGCTTGCAGTGCAGGTCTGATGGCTTGAGATTGACCCTTGGGTGCTAGCATAGAAAGAAAGAACTAATTCCAAAAGTTGTTTTCTGATCTACACACTTGAACCTGGACTTGCACATACATATCACACACAAACACACACACATATATCCAATAATAAGTAAAAATTTACAAAAAGACCCATTGTTGCATCATGTCTGATTTTTAAGTGTATTAAATTTTACTAGCTTCCTCATATGCAATGAATTTTTTCTTCTTTAACAGTATATGTATGTGCACAAACATACATATTCTTTTTTTTTTTAAATTTTTGGAAATAGGGTCTCATTATGCAGTCTTGGCTGGTTTGGAGCTAGCTATGTAGACCAGGATGGCCTTGAACTCACAGAAATCCTCCTACCTCTGCCTAAGAGGTGAGATTAAAGACGCTTACCACCATCTGGCTTTTCTGTGTTCTGAGATAAGGTCTAGCTACGGTGCCATCACTGAGCTCAAATTTGTGATCCTTTGGTTCGAGTCTCCAGAGTATTGGGTCTATCATGAGCTATGTATTTTTACATTTTACTTTTACAGTTCATCTTTTTTCTCTAGTGTAATAGAAGCTCCAGGGGATAAGTTTACAGTTCTGCCATAACACTTGGAATAGTGTCTACCCCAAACATGGCATATCCTGAACAAATAATTATCCAACTAAGGAATGAATCCCCTATGTGCTTATAGCAGATGGGCCCTGCCATGCATGGCTGCCGTCAGTGTATGGGCCCTGCCATGCATGGCTGCCGTCAGTGTATGGGCCCTGCCATGCATGGCTGCCGTCAGTGTATGGGCCCTGCCATGCATGGCTGCCGTCAGTGTATGGACCCTGCCATGCATGGATGCTATCAGAGGGAACTCTTAGCCTTGGGTGTCACTGCACACAAAGAGCTCAGACATTGTCACTTCTCTCTTTAACCCACCAGCACATCCAGCTTCACCTCCGAAGAGGGCCTGGGGATTGCATGCTGCCTCTGGACTCTTCAATCCTCCTGCCGTGGATTTCCATCTGTCACTTTCCAGGTTGATGATTTTGTCTCCAAAGGACTCTGACAGCGTCAGTGCTGTCTGTACTTAGAGAAACCCGCTGCCCTTTCTGTTTTGAGGATGAAAATCTGTAAGATGAATATTTCTTACCACTATTTTCTCATGGAGTCTAACTTGGACCACCACCACAGTTGCCAAGGCCGACTCTCTTCCCACTTTCCAAAGACACCTCAAATTCTAGAAGAGGCAGGGAAGCCAGGAAGAAAGAGTATATAAATACTGCACTCTTGAGTTGTACTGAAAAAGCATATTGTCAACAGTTGGCTGATATTGAGTCATTACTTTTCTTTTTACTTTAACTTTTTGTGGGAGCATGATTTAATGACTATCAATAAATAATAGTTAAAGACACAATGAAAAAAACTGAAGTGTTGAAATCCTAGAATATTATACCAAACAAATATCACATAGCTATTTATATCTTCCTCTGATAATATCGCCTAATCACTAAGGGATTCTGATGGCCAAATTATATCGCTCCCTGCTTTTTGAGCCCAGGTTAGCATTGTTTCACAATCTCACAATCTTCCTGCCTTAGCCTCCCAAGTTTCATGGTTACAGGAGTATACCATAGCCCAGCTTGAATCCCTTCCAAATTAAAATGTTTATTGTGATCAAAGGGAACCATAAAACTAAGAAGGTGATGTCAACTGAAAGATAGCTGGAAATAATCAAATTGTAAAGCCACAGACTCAATGGACTTTCCACCACAATTTCAAAAACCACAGGGTAAGTGACAGCGGGCAGTGCCTGATCCCAGTGTACGTCTTTGCCTGTCTTTTCCTTTCATAATCTAAGCCTAGTAGCCTTCTCAGTCCTGCCTATACACTCAGTAGGTAACACCCTCGATGCTTTCTTACTGTGTGAAAAGCACCCATTCCTGTAACACCCTCTGTGTGGCACCGTGACTTGGTCTTCCTGTGAAGCCAGGGCTCAGAGCTTCCCGGTGTCAGGCATGATCAGGGATGAAGAGCCCCATGACAAGCAAGGACTGTTGGTTCGATTGCTCTGGGCACTTACTGGGGCTGCTTGCTGTACCTGCGGGAAATCACACCCATGTAGGTTTCCGGAAGCTTTCCGTGCTTCCTGCTCCCGGCTGGCAGGAAGACGGGAAGATCTAGACATGAGAAATAAGGTGGCGGAAGTTGTCTGTTAATGTGTGCTGGCGGTGTTTAGTGGAGGAAATTTCATTTGGTAGTTGATTTGAGTTTTAAATTGACCGTTAATCTTTCTTTATGACTTTTTTTGGGGGGGGTAAGCAATATTTTTCAATCACATTTTATTCAATGTGTGCCCGTGCCATAGTACTAATTTCCAGGTGGAAGATTGACTTTCAAGGACATCCTTTTATCCCCCTTACTTGACAGATTGAGTTAGTTTTAATTCCAAAATTCCAGAAACAAACCTGTGCCACAAGAGAAGCCTGGATTCAGATGAGAATCAGGGTCTTTGAAGATTAACTGGAACACAGAGGTTAAAATGCTTATTTGCTATTATTTTTTTATTTCTGGAGAATCAAATACTGAGCAGCCTACAGGCCAAGAAGGTCAATATCATATATGGGAGCTCATTAGAGGCTACACTGATGGTGGGATTACAGTTTTACAGAGAGAAACACCAGTCAGCTTTTCATCACCAATGCCTGAAAATACCCTCCACCTGTACCTCTATGCAGTTTTGAACTTGGAATCTTTGCGATAGTACATGTAACACCCACCACCTCTAGAAACAAGTGATTCCATTGAATATTAAGACATTCTCTAGCTAGGTGGTAACTTAGAAGGGAAGAAACTTGCTTTATTGTTTATTATTATATTTATTATAGCAATAAAACTAACGTTAGATAGAAGTATCGGGGGTGGTGATGGAAGAATGAATATTGATTTATATAAGTCTAAAAGGCATAAGTAGGGAAGACAAATCACATGCGTATATATGTATATGCATACATACATACATACACACACACACACACACACACACAAGCTCTGCTTGCATGTATGCCTACACTCCAAAAGATGACATCGGATCCCATTATAGACAGTTGTGAGATGCCATGTGGTTGCTGAGAATTGAACTCAGGTCCTCTGGAAGAGTAGCCATCTCTTCAGCAGGACAAGACTTTCTACACACCACACAGAGAGATTCTCAGCAGTTGGAAATGAACAAGAAACACTTAGATCTCATAGTTTGACCAGTTGGGCCTGGAGGGTTGATTGTCAGTCAGGGCTGTTTGTCGAAACAAGATTGATAAGCCTTAAGGAAATGGGTGAATGAATTTAAGAAAGGGGAGAAGTGTGTGTGTGTGTGTGTGTGTGTGTGTGTGTGTGTGTGTGTGTGTGTGTGTGTGTGTGTTGGACCTGTAAGTGTCTTATAAATGGAACTAGGAAAATGGAAGCTGGTATATGGCAGGGACTGTATATGCCACCTCCTACTTTGTCAGTGGGGAAAGGACATGTATGCTCCTCCCACATTTTTGCCTTTTGGGGGGGGGCGGCTAATGGAGATATTTTATTGTTTCTTCCTTAAGAATCCATGAAAGTCCACATTTTCCTGATGGATTTGCAAACCCACCCAAGCCCTCCAGACCTCTGTTTCTCATTTCTGAGATTGTCCCCTGGATGCTACCTGTAGGTAAAGTTATCTGTAGCTCCATTGAGCTTGTCTCATCTTTGGAAATTTTCCGATGACTTTAATATAGACATGAGAGTTGACAACAACAGAAACTAAAGCTGCAACAGTGTGATTTATTATGGAGCATAGTTGTCAGAAGAGACAAAACCAGCATCGATGGAGGGCAGTCACAGAAGATCCACCGTTGCCTCAGAGGCAGCAGAGGGCTGACGTCACATAAACGGCCACAGAGAAGCAGTTCAATGATTTTCTTTGTGTTCTTCAGGGAGGCTGTATCTAATCTGATGCAGTTGCTCAACGGGAGCCCTGCTAATGACATCTCCACCAAATATCAGCTCAATAAATTGCTTCCCTTCATTAATCTGAGTGTCAGTGTTTGCATTAATGGTGTTTACCCAGCAGAAGGGCTAAGGGAGATAATAAAGACCATTTTTTAGTGACATATGAGGGCAGCGTGGATGGAGTGGCTATAGAGGGTCTCTTGGTTCTGGTGGATCAAAGTCACTTTCTTTACTTCTGTTCACTCTACAATTATTCTCTGAGCAACTACTATACGCCTGGTTTTATGTTACAGCTCGTATACCAACCAAGACAAAGCTTCTAGGCCATTGAAGTAGGACACAAGTCATCACCCACATGTATAACTGACTGCAATAAAATGTTTGAAGGAAGTGATATAGCTCTCTGAAAGAATAAAATGAGGGATCAAATTTGGATTGAGATGGACCAGAAAAATCAAGACTTTTGGCTTCAAAATATTCACCTGAAATAGGATGGCTTAGAAGTCACAGGAGTCAAGGCAGAGAGGAGAGGGAGCAGGGTGTGGGGGCGGGCATTTTAGAGCAAGCGAATCTACAGGGCCTTCACATCAGTTGCTGGGCCACTTTCTCTACTGCCCCTTGCTTCAACTTTGCAAGTTGAGTTTAACTCAAGTGTGTGTCCAGTGTCAAGTGTGAGTAAAGTATACAGTGGTGAGCTATTAAGGCCAGATAAGAGAGCCAACAGTTTAACCCCAGTGTGGCAGACATGCACAGAAGGGAAAGGGAACAGTGCTTCGAGGAAAGCCTGCCCAAATGATACAGAGCAGTGGGGACCCAGAGCCAGGATCAGAGGCTCGAGGGCCAGTAGAGAGCATCCTGGAGCCCCAGTGCTTGCTGCTTAAGAAGAGTAGTATGATTTGTTTACTTGTCACAGTATCTCCGTGTATAGCTCAGGCAGGTCCCAAGCCTGCCAGCTTCCTGATTTCATTCTACCACACCCAGTCCGTTAATCTGTTATTGACGCTTCATGTATTAAGGTCATTTCATATGGAGACTTGCGTCGCTGACTCTTTACATGTAAACATGCTTCTGACAGGCAAAAGCCAAATCAACCGTATATCACACAGAGCAATCTGCTTTATCCAATGTATTATGTAAAAGTCACCATCCAGCAGCCCCCTCACACAACACCTACAATTATATTTAGCCAAGATTTGAGCATCTCTTGGTCCAGTCAAATTGACATAATCATCTCCCATCACATTTATTTCCCTTCCTCAGCCATCCACAATGTGGGTCCACTCTCATATGAGGATGTTGGGTCCTATGTCCCAGAATAAGCTTTCCTTGTTACTTTTTCAGTGAAGATTGAAAGACTTAGATCAACCATAAAGTATTTCCTGATTTCCCCGGTTCGATGTGTACAGGGAATATATGGACAGTCACGGCTCTCTTCAGGAGTGCCGAAGTAACTGAACACTACCTCTGCTGACCATGAAATGTGCATGTGACCATCTCACAAGAACAGAAGTCTCCTCCCTCAGCTGCTGAACCAGAATTCTGACTAGGTGCTCATCAGTGACATCAGAGACCATTTATGTAATAGGCATGGGTGCAGGACAATCCACACACAGAACCCCTGAGCAGTTGTGTGATGTTTAGGTATTTCACCTCCATTCCCACTCATACAACCCTGGGATGAGTTGTATGTGGTCTCTTCTGCATGACCTGGAGCCTTCACTAGGTGAGTATTTTCTTTGTTTTGTACTTAAATCTTCTGGCTCATCTAATCAGGAGCCCCGGGACTTCTTGGGCCCTCTTGTCCATAACATCAAACCTCCCAAAATGGCTAGTTATAGAGAATCCAGAAGACAGAAATATCTGCTACCAAGTGTCTCGCTTGGTACCAGCAGCAGCTATGTTAATCCAAGGGCAGAAATGGAGTGTTCAAGAACAAACAGCCCACTGGAACGAACACTGTCGTTGCTGTTTCTGCCTCCAATTCACTGAGTGTGGGAGTACATATAATGGGCAACCGAATATATCATCACTAACATTTTTGTTCTCAGAAGTCACATTTATAATAATTTTTCATGTGTCAGTCTCTAGGTTCTGTCTATTCAAAACTTCATTTTTTTTCTTTTTTTTAAAGGTTTGCCTGAAGCCCAATCTATCTATCTATCTTTCTTTCTTTCTTTCTTTCTTTCTTTCTTTCTTTCTTTCTTTCTTTCTTTCTTTCTTTTCTTTCTTACTTTTTGAAACTTTATTTACATTCCAAATGTTTCCACCTTTCCAGATCTCCCCTTTGTACCCCCATCCCCTCCCCCTGCCTCTATGATGGTATTCCCCCACCCACCCGCCCACCCACCCACTCACTCTCATCTTCCCTCCTTGGCATTCCCCTATATTGGGGCATCTAACACCCTCAGGCCCAAGCGCCTCTCCTCTCCCTGATGGCTAATGAGACCCTCCTCTGCCACATATGTGGCCAGCACCATGGGTCCCTCCATGTGTATTCTTTGGTTGGTGATCCAGTTTCCGGGAGCATTGGGAGGTCAGGCCAGTTGACATTGTTGCTCCCTCCATGGGGCTGCAAACTCCCTCAGCTCCTTCAGTCCCTTCTCCAACTCCTCCATCTGGGACCTCATGCTCAGCCCAACGGTTGCTGTGAAGTGAATCTTCGGTATTCTGAACTTTTGGGCTAATAACCACTTATCAATGAGTACATACCGTGTTCATTCTTTTGTGACTGAGTTACCTCGCTCAGGATAATATTTTCAAGTTCCATCCATTTGCCTGTGAA
>CM052701.1:93548014-93637216 GCA_028551405.1 Uromys caudimaculatus
AACTTTTCCCCTGTGCCCATGTGTTCGAGACTTTTCCCCAGTTTCTCTTCTATTAGATTCAGTGTATCTGGTTTTATGTGGAGGTCCTTGATCCACTTGGACTTGAGCTTTGTACAGGGAGATAGGAGTGGATCAATTTGCATTCTTCTACATGTAGACCGCCAGTTGAACCAGCACCATTTGTTGAAAATGCTGCCTTTTTTCCACTGGATGGTTTTAGCTCCTTTGTCAAAGATCAAGTGACCATAAGTATGTGGGTTCATTTCTGGGTCTTCAATTCTATTCCATTGATCTACCTGCCTGTCACTGTACCAATACCGTGCAGTTTTTATCACTCCTGCTCTGTAGTACAGCTTGAGGTCAGGGATGCTGATTCCCCCAGAAGTCCTTTTATTGTTGAGAATAGTTTTTGCTACCCTGGGCTTTTTGTTGTTCCAAATGAATTTGAGAACTGGTCTTTCTAAGTCTATGAAGAATTAAGTTGGAATTTTGATGGGGATTGCATTGAATCTGTAGATTGCTTTCAGCAGGAAGATTGCTTTCGGCAGGATGGCCATTTTTACTATATTAATTCTACCAATCCATGAGCATGGGAGATCTTTCCACCTTCTGAGGTCTTCTTCGATTTCTTTCTTCAGAGACTTGAAGTTCTTGTCATACAGATCTTTCACTTGTTTGGTTAGAGTCACACCAAGATACTTTATATTGTTTGTGACAATTGTGAAGGGTGTCATTTCCTTAATTTCTTTCTCAGCCTGTTTATCCTTCGAGTATAGGAAGGCTACTGATTTGCTTGAGTTAATTTTGTATCCGGCCACTTTGCTGAAGTTTCAAAACTTCATTTAATTCTCACAGCTGATCCCCAGCTCAAAATATATAGATTTGGCCAATTCACCTTCATGGTAGATGGAAAAATAAGATATATTCAAGTTTTCAAAAGGAAAGTGGTAATGCTTTTTTTTTAAAACAAAAAAATACTGATTTAAGCAATCCATTTATTCGCCCCTCCACCTCCTTTAAGATTTTATTTGTTTTGTCTGTAAGTACACCATCATTGTCCTCAGACACACCAGAAGAGGGCATTGGATCCCATTACAGATGTTTGTGAGCCACCTTGCAGTTGCTGGGATTTGAACTCAGGACCTCTGGAAGAGCAGTCAGGACTCTTCACCACTGGGCCATCTCTTTAGCCCAGTGGTAATGCTTTTAAGGAGAAAGTAGGGCCCTTCTCTACCTGCTTGCTTGTCTATCTGCCTCATTCCATATCTCTTATTTACACTGTGGCTGGTGTGGCTGCCAGCATAGTCTGGGGGGACGTTACAGGCATATTACACAGTCTCAGGTTTATGTGGTCTAAAAGTGTGTTCATGTAGACTTTCTAAGTTTTGCTCTTGTGACACATCTGGTAAAGTGCCTGGTATGTTCAATAATTTATTGTAAAATTGGCTTCCAGGGGCCAGGGAGACAACTCAGGGGATAGAGCACTTGTCTTGAAATTTGGGGACTAGAATTTAGATCCCTGACTCAGGAGGCAGAGTCAGGGTCCCTGTAGCAAGCTGGCCAGCTAGACTGGCTGCATAATCTCTGTGCTCTGTGCTCTGAGACTTTATTTTGGTAAGTAAAGCAGGGAGTGGTCTTCCAGAAAGGCACCCCGTGCCAACTTCAGCCCCTACACACTTATGTACATATGCCTGCATGCATGTGAACATGCATACACAAACATGTACCACATGTGCAAAAATAAGTAAATAACAAATAAAAATAAGCACTTGTTAAATGGTTTTCCATCCCTGTGTGGTAGAATTATGAGCATGTTTAAGGAAGGCTAGGCTACACTGTGATCTTCAGTGTAAATTTGTATATATTAAATGCATTTTTGGCTGGTAATGAGTTTGCTGTGGTTTGATCCCATTATAAGTTGAAGAGAATCTATACATCTCCCAAACATTTTCTGAGGTCAATGATGGCTGTTAGCTGCAATAAGATAAACATCTCATCCATGTTTTAAGTTCATTAGAAACACACACATACACACGCACCCACATACAAATAAGTGTATACACACGCATATATCTTAGTGAATATCTGCTGACTAAAGAAAAGTATTTAACTGAATAGGAGATGGAGAACTCGAGTTTTCTGAGACTGCTTTTAAGTCTCTGTAACTATTGGTCAGTTATCTATGGTTTCTACTTTACTGTATTTGGGTTGCTTGTACAAAAAATAGTGATCAAATACCTCACAAGGCTGGGAAAGTAAATGGTGCTCTGTAGTTCTAAATATTTCTCATTGATTCATTGAAGGCAAGTAAAGCAAAAGTCACTAAGTGACCTCAACATCCTGCTACGTGCTCAACTGTGTTCTACCACAGTGGATGCCCCCTGCGAAGCTGTATGTCCTAAATCTTTCTTGACTGTGCACTCACATCGGTGATGACTAAGCCTGTGAATGTCACCAAGGAAGTTTGAACATACTTGGTGTCTCTCAGCCCAGGAGAAGTGGCTTAGAGTCCTCTGTGCCAGCCAGCTGTCACCCACCCCTAATGTTTTATGAGCCTTTTAAAAGGGTGAGTATCCAGGAATGATACTGGAGCAGTTGTCAGTACCTTGAGGAGCTACTTCTTGGACTGAAGTCAAATTGTGATGGCTTGATGCAGCCCACGGAGGCTTTAATATCGGCCCAGTCCATCACCCGCTGAGAGCGCTATTAATAACCAGGTAAAAGCCTTTGTGTATAAGCTGATTCCATTTACAGTTATATCATGTCAGGCAGATGTCAGGGTTCTATCTTGTCTTAGTCATAATGATGGCTAATATGATCCATTCAGGATAATAGATGGGGAGGGAAGAATTACGGAGTTAAAAATCAATCAGTGCTTTCTCATACATTTCTGTGCTTTTGTGGCTGGTTAAATCATCAAAGACTCAAGATTGATTTTTTTTTTTTTTAAGCTTTTCAGAGTGTGCTACCTTTCCACTTCTCTTTCCTTTCTATCCTAACACCCCACCCCTGCCCCTTAAACATGTAGACAAGAGTCAAATTGTTCCTCCGGATAAATACAGAGATGCACTCTGCCCCAGAGGGAAGATTTATCACACTGATGGCAGAGCTGAAAAGTTGTGCATGCTACTGTACGGGACAGACAAGATATAGCAGATGATAAGCAAGAAGCACTTTGTATTTTTATTTTTCAGAAAAAAGTCATTTTTACTTGATACTCTGTATTTTATTTTCATCAGCTAGCACAGAGGCTCAGTTTATCTCACCAAAGAAGATCTGCCTGTGCTGTTTATACAGAGGTGTCTGTTAGCATGTGTCGATGTACACATTAGCAGGCCCTGTCTGTGGCATTGAGACGAATATGCTGTAGATGTGTCTGCATGTTTGCCAAGGTTCTAAGGCACTACAGTGACAGTGCAGATCAGCTCATAGGGGAGCCATCTGTGTTCTGTTCCCGAGACGTTAAACTGCTCCAGATAAGCACTATTAAAAAGCAAATAATGGGATTTGAGCAGGCTGGCATCAGTAAGGGAGTATTCCAGAGGGCCAAAGAGAAGGGACTAGAACTGAACAAATGGTGCCAGGCGTATGGTAGTGCATGCCTGTGCCCTTTGGCCAATGGAGGGGCCTTTTGGGTGGTTGAAGAAATGGAAGAGGTGTGCCTGAGGCTGGCAAAATGCCCACCTAGCACAGCCCAGGGCTGTCTCATGCTCCTGCAGACAGATAGCACTTATTTTGGAATAGCCTCAACTACTTGCCTTGCGTGGCTTCCCACCCCCTTGGGGTATAGAAGCAACAGCCTTTGGCTACTGCGCGATCCTTGGAGGGTTCTTTACAGCCAACCATCACATTTACAAATTGCCTTTTTAAAAACTCAGATTATATTGATTTTACCATGTAGTCTGTCTCCTGCTGTGACCCAGTTTGATAAATATTCCAGTTTATCACAGTCTCTTCCCTCCTCATGGGCGCCACCCTACTCGAGGCCGCCATTGTTTCCTGATTCACTAACCTTTTTCTCTCTGGCGATTTTACAGCCTATTCATCAATGTACACCAGCCAAAACAATCTTAAAAACTGTAAATCAGATCATGATAATCTCCTACCTAAAACTCTTGAATGGCTACCCAGAACTATTTTTTTAAAATCCAAAGTTCTCACACTGATTTAGGAAGCCCATCCTAAAATAACCCTCTCTAACCATTCTGATCATATTGACCACTCTCCCTGCAGGACGGTGTCTTAATTGTCCTGTGAGTCCCTAGTCACATAGACACTCGGATTTTCTCTTCCTTAATTGTTAAATGGTCAGCGTTTCCATGATCTGAATATCAGAGTTTAACTGTGACATCCAGTCACTTTCCATGACAACAACTGATTCCAGCATTCTACATAACTTTCCACCTTCCTCCACCTACCTATTCTAAGTGCCTGCCTATCATCTGTCTGTCTGCCTACCTATCATCTGTCTGTCCGCCTACCTCTTATATATCTAGCCATTCTCATTCTAGATCAGTCCTATATTACCCCCATAAGAAGGAAAGTTCTATCAAAACACAAGCTTGTGTCTTTTGTCCTGTATTGTATCTCCCATTATATCACATGGTACTTGACACTTAGGCTCTTGGTACTTACAGCATGACTAAAGCAATGAACAGCTGAGAGGACTCAAAATAGAATGGCGAGGGTGCCAGAACTTGATATTTGGTGGGACCAGATAAAATCCAGTTTTTTGGAGATGGATTCCAGAGTCATGCTAAAGTTGAGATTCCATGCCTAATATTCTCCCCCACTTTCTTTCCTCCCTCCATCCCCCCCTGTGTTTGTTTGTGCATGTATGCCTATTTTATGTGACTTGTTTGAAAGTCTGATGATGCTAATAAATATTTGTTTAGAAAAAATGTTTTTAATGCACAAAATAAAACATCTAAAATACAAAGCAACCAATTATATTAAGGATGCTTACGGAGGACATGCTAAAGTTACAAATTATATGTATTAATAGTCTAGCAATAAAAAAAATGTGATGTAGTGATGAGTATAAATGAGATATCTGCAAGAAATGATGCTATGAAAATATGGAGTCCCAGTGGACAGACTGTATTTTCCTTTGCTATCTTTGGTCACAGTTTAGGTAATGATATATTTACTTAGAATTGAATGGAAATAGTCTTTTCTTGCTCAGGTTCTGGGATGTTCTCACTCTGTTCGTTGATTCTGTGTGGGTTTGTTTAAAATCCTGATGCACCTGGAGCCGAAGCAGAGGTAGAAGCTCAGATGTCCCTCCAAGGCCAGAGAGGCAGGCAGAACTTGCGCTGAGGCAGGAAAGTGATGGTCTGTGCGCACCTGCTGAAGCACATCTGTATGAGAACACTTGGATGGCCTCCATCTTACCAGAGATTAGTGATTCTCAAAGGAGTAGAGGAGCTAAGATTGCTCCCTTGATCCAGACCCAAACTTCTATCTCCTTTAAGAGTGAGTTTCTCTTTGAGAAATCATGAGAGACAGTCTTTTTCTGTTGAGATATTTGGGACTTCCTGTTTCTCAACAAAGAGAAGCTCAGAAGGTGGCTTGATATAGCATCTCTCTGCTTCTCCTGAATCATGTTTGTTCCAGAACATATTAACATGATAGAAGGGAATGCTCTGCAAAACATTATATGTGTATCTGACATAAAAGGGTATGTATCTGACATAAGAGATTTAGGGCAGTACACTGGAGCACTACCTTTATATATAGAATGTATAAACACTTACAGATGGGACCCATTCATCACATTTATGATCTATAGACTCTGCCCAAAGTAGTTTCTTTTCTACTTTGTTGGTTTGAGATCTGTGAAGTACATGTGCAATTGATCAGAGTTGGTTATATGTGTTGCCAGTTCCCACTATAGAAAACACCAAGGCAAAACACACTCCTATTACAGATGTGTAGCTTATTGTTTGCATGGTTGTCCTGAGCTCCATATATCAGAGAGCTTTAACAGAATGCAAATTTCTATTATGTGAAATGTTGAATTTAATGGTGGTCCTTCCCCAAGTATTTTTGTTGAGATTAGCTTTGAAGTTTATAGTTTGCGAAACTGAAATGGTCATAAGTTTAGCTCATGGTAAGCTTTGGGTTTTTTTTTTTTTGGTATTTGGCAAACCAAACCAAACCAGAATATCTTGAATTTGGTTACTGGATGATTCAAAGGGTACTAGAGTCTTGTGTATTAAATCAAAGAGGTGCAAAGCTTAGAAATCCTTTGTAGTGTCCCCCTTTCCCCCCGTATGGTGCCCATCAGTTGGTTGGGAACCAGAAAGGGTTTCTAGGGGTGACTAATTCTAATGCAATTGTGATAGATCTGGGCTTTGGGGCAACTTTTCAAGTGGAGTGGAATGGCTTTGGGTTGTTGAAATAATTTCTACAATGTAACTTGTCAGATGACATCTTATTTTATTAAGCAGACAAATTGGAGTAGAAATCAAGAGCATGGAACTCTTTGCTAAAATAAATCAGCAATGATTCCCTGTGTGTTTGGAATAGAAATGGGGGGTAAGTCTTACAAGTCCCCCATGACATCTGACAATCAAATTAAAGCCAGATGTAACCTCTATCACCATAGCCTGTCCCTTCCAACCATTTCCAGATAGCTACTATATGTGATTCTGATAAGTAGCACATGGTCTCCTGGTAGGGACTCACCAGAATATGCAATGGAAATCACAAAGGCATGTGTATAGGGCAGGTCTTCTTTGCTTTAGTGTGGTATGCTGGGAGGTTGTTACTTTTGGGAAAAGTTCTTTGCCACCTGCTCTACTCCAGACCAACTGGTTGGTATACACTCTCAAATGGCCTTTCAGACCTTAGTAATAAGAAGTGGTCACACTGGGATGTGTTAGGACAATGAGAGTTTAATTCCCTTGACCGGAAGTCATGGCTAAGCCTCTTGTTGAGGCTGTGGCTCAAGTTTGCTACAGCTAGTATCTCTTCCTCTGTTTCCACTTCTGGGTCAAATGCTTATTACCCTTTAAGGCTAAACTTTTATAAGTAATTAGCAGTTGAATCTTCCCTGAGCTCAATTCTCTTATCCATTTTCTAACCAAATTCCTATTGAAATCAACCACTAGGCTTATTGATTTAATTTAAACTAATTTAATTTTAATCGATGGCTTGCAGTTGCCTTCACTGGAAGTTTAAATTAAGAAAGCCCCAAATGAAGTAAACAAATGGATTTGCTATTTCACAAATATTTACCTTTAAAATGGTTAGTCTACTTGTGCCCATAAAGAAAATGAACCTCTAAATTTTACACAGCACAAGAATCAAGCTGGTAATCACTCAGAAAGACTCAGCCCTATGTGTGCTCCCTGCTGTCTAGAATCCTGTTCTCCCTGTTGAGAGTGATTGGTTTAAGAATGATTTCCCACAAGCTGCCATATTAAACCTTCATTCACCTTGGAAATAAAGTCAGGGTGAGATCTTTGTCAAGGGAGCAGAATTCTGACAGCTCAAACATTTCTTTTCGAGTTGCTCAGCATGACAATTGTGAAGTCCCCAATGGCTTTGAAAGACTTAGGAATAATCCCAAGACTGGACTTGCCTGAGGGAGCTTTTGGGGTACACCAATCAGAACTGAACAAGAAAAGCCCACTTTTTAAGTTCTCTGTGGCTGCCCTCCCTTTTTTTTGAGTTTGAATGTCTTTCATCCTGGCCAGAGCCGCGGCCATTTTTCTCCATGTTTGACCCAGCCATTCATTCCACCTTCCTTTGGCAGAAGAATAGAAAACAACGTTTGCAGCATCCCTAAATTAATTATACTTTTCTCAAGCTAAAGGACTGTGACAGAGCCCCAAAACAGCAACTGAAAACTAATTCCTTAAAAGAATATGAAAAAAGGAAGTTGTATAAGATGGGGTAATTAATCTTGCAATAAAAATAATTGTTTACAGTTAAAATTAATGTAACATGCATTCCTCAGCAGATAATAAATTATGGACTTTCTCATTAGCATTTGAATTGATTTCCTCTAATTTCTGAGGAGCACATGAGCATGTGACTAGATTAAGTTTAATTGGACTACAGCTGGTGCTGACTGTAGACGCAGAGGGTGGGGGCTTTGCTGACTGATTGGCTGACTTGCTTTGAATTTTGTTTCCATGGTCTTTCTCTTTTTTCCTCTTTGCCACTGTTTTTACCCTTACAGGTAATACACATGGCTTTAAAAGGTAGTTAAGCAGAGATGGGACTGTGCTTTGGATAATGGCTGCCCATGAATTCCTACCAAGAACAACCCAGTTTGACATATGTTTATCACATTTGATATTTGTTATTATTTTTATTCTTATATAAAAATTATTTATTCATTTATTTATTTTACCAACAATTAGCTAATCAGCTTTTTAGGCATTCACTATGTACCACTATTGTATTGAGCACTTCGTGTGCCATATTTTGATGTTCAGGACAGTTTCTCTGTAGATTTTTCTTGGAGTATAAACTAAGGTTCAGAGGAGTAAACTACCTTATTATCAAAGGAAACACAAATGGATATGGTACAGTTGAGATCAAAATGCCCACCCCCAATTTTATGAAATCATACTCTTAGCTACTTATTACTAAATTACTTAAAGAATCAAGTGGTTTAATTGTTCCTGTGGTAGAGAAAAGAAAAATGACTTACTCTGTAGCCATGGCTAAGCATCTGGGCAGGTCGAATAGCATCTTTAGGAGATGGCAAGCAGCTAATCAGGGGTTAATTTACAGCTGATGAGGAACTATATGGTCACCATGGAGATAGGCAGGGCTTCTAATAGGCTCATAATTAGAAAAAAAAGCATGAGTCCAATTAATATTGGTCTATTATCAGGCTTGTGTGAAGAAACCAATATTTCAGAAAAGGAAAGAAGAATTGATAAGGCTTCAGTTCTGTTCTTCTGGGGTGAAGCTGATTACAGCTGAGAAAATTAAAACAAAAGAATAATTGCAGATTTTTAGCTTTATAGTGCTATGTTTTCTCTTAGAATGAATTTCTCACTTAAATGAAGTAGACCTATTTAAAACAATTTGAATAAAAAAACCCCTCCAGGGAACCAACAAGACTTAGTGGTGTGAGGCTTTGAGGCTTCCACATGTGAGGTTTTAGCACCTACAGGAATGGTGCTAAAAATGGTGCAAGCCTTTTGTGATATCTACAGACAGGAAGAACAGCAACTTTGAGGGAGGCATTCTCTTAGAAGTCAATAGAATAATATTTAGTGAATTTAATGGCTTCTTCTGGGTTACTGTAGTCCCTGTTCTGAGTCTCTTCTGTCTTGTCACATTGTTGGTTATTTATTGCAGACTACCTCCTGAACACAGGGCCCATTTTAAGTGTAATAATTACAGGAAAGTATAGGGATTATTTATCATTATAACCAAAATTTTATTTTATTTTGGCTGGAAGGATATATACCTCAAAAGACGTTGCTTCCCTCTTCTTTACATAGTTTGAAAAGCTGGAACTGCCATGTGGCTTGCATGGGACCTCTCTTGTTTTGTTTAGGTCTGGCCTGCTGGGTTTGCTTAGAGTTGCTTGCGCAGGCATGGGTTGACAGTTATTTGCTGGAGTAGGGGTAACTAACTCAACAGTTGGCCACACCATTGAAGAAAACAACTTCCCTCACCCTTCAGAAGTCATTGACTGTCAATAGCTTCTCATGGGGAGGAGGCTTCCTGAACCCTTGCCCTATTCATGATGCAGGGTTGACAAACCCAGTCTTGTGCCAGTAACCATAGTTACCGCGACATTATAGACGCAGTTGTCACGTGACATCCAGAAGCTGGTGTTTCATAGAACTGCTTCCAATCTGACTCTTACATTCTTTCTTCCCCCTCTTCCACAATTACTCCTGGGCCTGTTGGAAGATTCCTGATACAGTTGTCCCATTCAAAGCTGAGCACTCAGTAATTGCTTGGTTTCAGACCTTGACCAGTCATGAGTGTCTGCACCGTCACCTACTGCAAAGAGAAGCTTTTCTGACCAAGGCTGAGGATAGCACTCATCTGCGGATATAAACACAGTCTTTTCTATTTTTAGAAAAAAGAATGGATATTGAACTTCTGCCTCGTCGTCTTTACCATATGTATTTATATTGTATTCTGTGGGTTATTCTTGATTTTGAATGTTGATTTATTTGGCTATATGGATACACAGGAGACTGAGGAGGCATGCTATTAGGTTACATTTCTGTTGTTTTGGAAGGAAACATTTGGTCAAGAGAAGAGCTCCCAGAAAGTTGAAAACTGTTTTTGTTTTTTTTTTTGAAGTAGATACACATGCACACACTCATTTTGAGTCTAGTTTCCTCTGCTTAAGTATTAACCACAACAAGGAGACAAGGTGGTAGAACTGTTAATATTTTAGTTGAATATATGTAATTCATATAAATGCCAGGGAACTGTCCTGCTTAGAGCCTATTCTGACCCTTTGGCTTTTTATACTTTCATATATTATTATTGTTGTTGTTGGCTGTTTAAAATCCATAGTCCATGTCCCCGGTCTCAGCTTTATCATAAGCTGAAATATAGCCCCCCACAAAACAAAGTGCCACGTTGTTGCAGGCTTGCCTTCTCACCTCATTATGGTACAGCAGAGCATGATGTCACACTTGACCCGGTACCAGCCTGCCCATAAATGACACAGCCTGTTCCCCTCTTACTTCCTGGCTCAAGCACCGGGGAAGGGGTTTAGTATGAAATTCATGCCGTGATGACAGATTTAAAAGTTGCTACAAACTCTAACAGACAGCAAGTGCGGTTTGGAGACATGCACACAACAAGCACAGCTCTCTTGTATTCCGAAGTGATGACATTCTTCGTTTAAGGAATTATAGCTCATTATTGTAGCCTGTCTACGAAACCAGGTTGGTAGGGCGAAGGGGAAAGAAGCCTAAATTGGATATGAAGACATTTACCAGAAGAATTTCCCAAATGTTAATGAGCAGCTTAAGTACTGCACACATGTGTAGTAATGTAATTGGGGTTGATGCCTTCTGGGGACTCTGAAGCATTTCCTGCTTTTTTTTTTGCCCATTGTATTTTTGGGGGTCGAACGAGCCCCTTAGATTTCTAACACTTTGGCTCTGAGGATCCACATAGTGAAGCATTGTAAATCTGTAGACAGCCAACAAATAGAGGTCCAAGCTCCAGCTACTCTGGTTTGGGTTTTTCAGGCAATTAAATGAATGGCACTTTCTAAATGTGTCTAGGGGAAGTGTAATGTGTTACAGAGAGAATTTACTAGAATGGGCCAAGGAGGTATTCTAGAGTGAGCATTTCTGGGAACGAAGAGGTTGTGTGTTTGAGTATATTCTCTTTGGTTGCTTTTCAACCTCTTGGGGTATAGTTAGTCCATTCATCAGGTGAGAAGCAAGAGATTTATCCAAGAGTGTCTTCTTGTGAACAGTCTCCAGGTTTCTGCAACTGGGGAAGGACCACTCTAGGAAGTATGGGTGTCAAGTTGGGGTGCCTGGGCATTCAGCTGCTGCCCTATACACCAATGGGTGGGGTTTCTGGTAGCTTCTGCTCGTATGCTTCTAAGTCTAGGTGAAGTCGGTAAAGGAGCAGGAGAATGTGAAGTTAAGAGGACACCATTTAAACATCGGTCTTTCTGGGGCTCTGCATTTGCCCCTAAACTGACTGCAATACAGAGAGCAGATGCAGATCATTCTGCAGCAACCTTGCATTTGCACATTCATTGAAGTTCGGAGGTTTAAGCTGAATGCCCATGAATCTGTAAACTCAGCAGGATATTTAAACTCCACCAGTAACGCCACTCATGTGGCGTGGAGGCCAGCCACCACTTTCTCCATTTTGACCAGTTATGTGTCAAACAATGTCCCATGTGTGAGCATGAGGAGGTGGCAAAGAAGCCTGCCTTGACCTCTGGTGTGAAGCAGGGCTTGCAGATGTCTCTGAGAATTTAGAAGGAGGGGTCTAATCTTGGGATTGCTGCAGAAAGCCACCCCCAGCTTCTCTTGGGGGCTTTCATATATACTAATTCATTTAACTCTTCAGGCATCCTTGGTCTGTGGGTGCTCTTATTGTCATTTACTCAGGAAAGACACTGAAGCCCTGGAAGCTAGAAAGATGCAGTCAGAATCCAAACCCAGGTCATATTTCAAGTTGGTGAGCAGCACTGCGAATGAGTGGCATCACTCGAATGTGAACTGTTCCCTGTAGGCCTGTGTGTTTGAGCACATGGTCCCCAGCAGGAGAAGCTTTTTCAGGAGATGTTGGAAATCATGGAACTAGAGGCATGACTGATGGAATTCTGTCATTAGAGGAAGGCATTTGAAGGGTCTAGTCTGTGCCGATGTCTAGTTGTATTTGTGCTTCCTGATCTTCTAAGATGTGAGGAACTGGCTTGACACACTCTAGCCACCGACCACAGAGATGTGCAGCCATGCCTGTCCTGGCGCGGCAGACTGACTTTGGGAACTGAGAATCAAAATAAATTCTTTCTTCCTTAAGTCATATCCTTCAGAACACGGAGAGAAGTAACTAATACAGGTCTTAAAAGATAAAGGCTAGGAGAGGCAGAAACTGCAGGAATCCCGAGTGTGCAGCACTGTGGCTCTGACTTGGAGGTGTGAGTGGTACGGTGTGTGTGTGTGTGTGTGTGTGTGTGTGTGTGTGTGTGTGTAAGATGATTGGACGATAATCCAGACAAGGGTGGACTCCCGCTTACAAATGTTTGTCAAATAAATGGTGCTGGGTAAAAGCACCCTTCAGCTGGCCAGTGAAAGGACAGACTCTGATTGGTTCACTTCGGGGCAGTGACTACCTTGAAGCACCATAGGCATTCCAGAAGGAAGGGAAGAAGAGGACATGGGCCATGTTTTGTGTTGTGAGTGTTTTGGTCAGGGTTTGTGGTACTGTGATAAAACACCATGGCCATAAACAATCTGGGGAGAAAAGGGTTTATTTCAGGTCATAGTTCATCACTGAAAGAAAGGAGGAACCAACCAGGAGACAGGAACTTGAGCGGAAGCCATGGAGGAATAATGCCTGCTGGCTGGCTCTTCATGGCTTGCTCTGTCTGTCCTCTTAGAATATAGGATCCCCAGCCCAGGATGTCACTACTCACAAGGGGCTACCCTCTCCTATCACTAGCAATCAAGAAAATGCACTGCAGGCTTGCCTGCAGGCCAATCTGGTGGGAGCCTTTTCTCAGTTGAGGGGTTTCCTCCTTTCAAATGACTCTAGCCAGCCCATGAGGCAAGGCTAATGTTGACATAGATTTTAGGGTGATTGGTAGAGCCTGGAGGGGCCAGAGTTAAAATGTCATAAAATTTAAACAGTTTGCTCATATTTGAATTCAGAGAGGTTTTGGCTCAGGATATAGGCATCCACATACTCAAACTGTCTGTCTATCTGTCTGTCTGTCTGTCTGTCTGTCTGCCTGCCTGTATAGATTTTCATTATTTTGGCTGAATTCAGGTTTCTTAAAACAATGCTGCTTGTGGTGATAATGGGTGCCCCTGGACAAATCGTGTGGAATGACTGGAGATGAAAGACTTAATTGCTTGTTTAATGTTTCCAGCAGATACACAGGTGGGACCATTTTGATGCCACTCAGCCTTAAAATCCACTTTCTCCTACTAAATGCCAGGCTATTTTGGCAATCAAGGATGATAATTATGACAGTAGCTGGTCACACGAGCTTGGCTGTCAGGGTTCAGAGCTTTGTGTGATCAGTCAGAAATTTGGGGGAAATAAATGTGAAATTTAACCTTGGTCCCTGGGGCCAGAAAGGCTGCTGGAGAGCAACGGTTGTTTTCCAAGTGACTGAATGAGTGTAGGAGTTAGTCAGACTACTTAAACTTAAGTTCGCCCTGGCTCTTAGATGGAAATAATAAGCTAAAATCACTTAATGACCTGCCTGAAGTTTTTCAAAGTTCTTTGTATTTCCCCCTCCTAAATATAGGTCCTTATCATTTTATAGTTAATTATTTTTGGCTTTAATTCTGTACTGGGTTTTCATGTATACACCATTTCTCTTTCTTTCTCTGGACCTTGTAGTAGGTCATGTTCATGTGGGTACATAATAAACTCCTAAAAATAATTTTCATCATGATTCATTGTCCATTAGTTTATTCAATAATTTGTTCATTTTCTGTTTTTCGATTGAATTTAAATTAAATTGTTTTAAAAATTAGTTTTCAAAGCAATAGGTTTTCATATGGAGTTTTCATCCGTATTTCAGTTTGGTCCTTTCCCTCTGCCCCTTCCCTCCTAACTCTCTGGATTCTCTACTGATCCCTTTTCCTTATTCCTTCTAAGATTACAGACCATTGCTGACCCTGTACAGGACAATGGTCTGGGAGTAATATGAGTATTGGTAAGGGCAGGCGGGGCTCACAATATGAAGTCACATGACTTTAACCTTTATCCGCAGCTCGGTAAGCAACTCTCATATTGAAAAACCAACCTTCCCACCTTTGACGTGGGGAATTGCGACACGAGGCGGTAAGAGCTTACCCCTCAAGCAGCTTCTCACTCTGGCCTGGAGCTTCTCTTTGCATCTGTCTTCCGTTCTCTTCCTTCCTCTTGTGGTTTATCGTTGTCTTTCCCGTTCAGTGACTCTCCAAGGCAGTTGGCTCTGCTGGCTCTCTCACACATGGGGCAGCTCCGTTCCAGGCTCTGTTCTTGGTGAAGCTGTGTGTGGTTCTCTTTCCTCGTTCAGCCAAGCTGTTTCTTTAAAGCCCCACTCAATCCCATCAGCCTGACTGATCTGTCTCGTCATGGTTATGCTTACTCTCTTTTTCTTAGTAAGATTTAATTTCTTCATTGTATTTTCCATTGTAAACACTGAATTATCCCCCCACCCCCCACGCCTACCCCCGAAGTCCCTTCACCCTTCCCAGGGCAAGTTCTTTATTACTTTGACTCTGTGCTTGTTTTCTATGGCTACCTCATATTCCTGGGCCCAGGTCCAACCAGCACAGAAGTGGCTCCAAGCTATAGTTGTAAATGTTGTGACTGTAACACCTGGTATTATCTGAATATGACCTATTATTATCATCATTATTACAGCACTTAATAGTAGTATACAAATATAAGTGTACTTATGCAGACACTGAAGCAAAAGATTTCCTAACAAAGCTAAGAGCCACTCCCGTTTTTGTTAGAGAGAACAGATCTGTTGACTCACACTGTTCAAATTATTTCATTATTTCTGCTGTTAGTTTTACTGACTGAAAGGAAAACTTGAAAGTTGCTACAGGCTTTCATTATGATCTCTAGAGAAGGCTGCGAGGCTTGCGTCAAGGGAGTCGTGGTGAAGTCCGGGGGAATTTGCATAGAAAGAATCTACCTTTCTGATCATGGGTCTAGATAAAAAATATGGAATGAAAAGCTCCAGGGGCCAAATACTGGCTCATGGGGGCAGGTCCACATCCACAAGTGGTATGGGTGTGTGGGTGTGAGTGTGTGGGTGTGGATGTGTGGGTATGGGTGCATGGGTGCGGGTGCGTGGGTGTGGTTGCGTGGGTGCGTGGGTGCAGGTGCGTGGGTGCGAGTGTGTGGAGGTTATTTCAAAGGCTGTGCTATTCCTGTCATGCTTCCACAGAAGTAGCATCTCCAGCAAAGCAAGGGAAAACTTCTAGAATGCCTTCCCTGCTAGTGGGAGTGAACGATTTTTAGTTGTGTTATCCCACATGTGGTTAGTATCGGAACACGGCCAGCCAGCTCCAGCCGGATCTCTTCTCACAGCCTGAAGCTGTGATGCATGCAGCTCATTCTCCAGTAGCGTGTGAAATCATTTTCTTGACAAATTGGGTCTAACTGTTGTGATTATGTTGTTGCAGGTTGTAAATACAGAATAGCAAAAATGTCACCGGCTCATTGCCATAGATAGGATGTTTTAAAAAAGGATTGATTATTTTCTTTTCAGAAATATTGATAAAGTTAATTTAAACAATCGTTCTTTTCTAGTTGTGAAAAAGTCTATGATTGTGAAACAGTTTAAAATATATTTTCAAAGGTTCTATTTTCCAGTGATATTTTATAAATTGGAATTTATAAATTTTATAAACTACCCAAAATACCAAAAGCAAATGCTAACAAAGACAGAATCATAAAGGAAAAGACTGGTAGTTGGACTGTTTTAGAAACCAAACTGTAGTTGAAACACGTACTCCATAAACAAAGGAAAGAACAGATTCAGTTACCACTTGCTGTGAGAGAGTACATCTCAGACATATAAAGAACTCCCATAAATAAAAAATGCCACCATGGCAACAGAAAAACGAGAATGACCAAATTACATAAGGGCATATTAAAAACTACGGATATGCAGAGAACCACAAATTGAAGCATGGATATACATTTTCTTCTATGACATGAACAAATGTTGAAAATGGTTCATATTATAGGAAATTAAGGAAACATATATTCTTATAAATTTGTGATCGTGATAGAGATTGGCCTAATGTGTTCTATTAACAATTTGGTGGTGCAACTTAGAGCTGTATACGTGCCTTAGAAATCCACTTCTGGAAATGTACTTGATGGGACCACTTGAATAAAAATGAGAAATGTGTGTATAAGTGTAGTCAGTATTGTTTATAAGAGAAATTGCCATCAGTTCAAATCTCATCCAGTACGGCTCAACTCTGGGATCACCGGTATGGCATCGCATATTATTAGGACTTTCAACATGAGCATGGGATAGACCTCTGGCTTCCTCAGACACATGCACCCACATATACATGCATGATCAGAAACATGTACATCACACACACACACACACACACGCACACACACACACACACACACACACACACACACACACACACACACAGTCTTAGATTTGTCTTAAGGGCAGTTGAATACAAGTGCCACAGGCCATCTCAAGAAATCTATTAAAAGGAGTCTTAGAATATTTGCTGAAGCTCTTCAGTTTTTATGGTTACCACTTGGGTACATAAATGTTTTGTGCAAAGAGATGGAGCATGAGGAAACCTAAGACAGATATGTTCTAGGACAGGCTGTAAATCTGGACTGCAGTACCCCCAGAAGGAGCATTCCTGAACAAGCGTATGTAAATTGAAACTTACAAAGCAAACCATAAAGGCACATCATGGAGGGTGGTGCTACCAACAGGGTCAGCAGAGTAAACACAGGGAGTAACCTCACATTATCAGGGTCATCACAGATAATTCCAAAGGTGCTATATACATCCTACAATCATACACAATCGCAAGGCTCCACCCATCGGCACGAGTTAGCAGAAGTGACAAGCAGCAGCTGGAACTGCATGATGTATACAGCCAAGCATGCTTGACCTCACCAGAGGGAAGAAGTAGAGGCATTTGTATTATAAATAGACTGATTTTTAGATTTAAGTTTGAAGTTTATTAAGCTATGACGGTGAGAGAGATGCCTCTGTTTCTTCATACGTAAAATGGGAATAACATATACCTTGTGAAATCTGTTATGGTGCCTGGTGGAAGTAGACGCTCAGTAAAACCTAACCGTTATGAATCTGTGTAGGCTTAGATTTTTTAAAACCTACTTTAATAAGGGTTCTTAAATGCTTCACCCTCCCTTCTATCCCACTGACCAAACATAGGGGAGAAGGAAGGTTAATAGGAAATGGAGGATGTGGACCTATTTAGAAGTAGGTTTTTTTTTGGGGGGGGGCAATTTCAAACACAAATCATCATCAGCAACCCAGTCTAATTGCAAAACCTCAAACATGAAGAATCAATAGTGTGGCTCCATCCCGAAGAAACTGCAAGGCTCTGCCTATCGGCATGAGTCAGCAGAAGTGGCAAGAAGCAGCTGGAACACCACCAGAGGCTCTTTGGTGCATTTCTCTCTACAAAGTCTCCACAAGTGAAGATCATTGAAGAAAGCAAGGTGAACCAATGCCAGAGCAACATCCACTGTCTATTGGGTTATACTTACACTCTTTTTAAACATTATGTGTCCTGTTAAGCATCTGCTCCAGCAAAACATCACATGCTCTTTCACCAGGCAGCTTCTAGAAAAACACCACCTGTCTGTTTTCAGCAAAACATCCTCTTATGTGTCTACTTCAGCAAAACATCTTCTCATAAGATAGTTTCCAGAAAGACATCACACGACACAATCAAGTCCCCAAAGAACCCAAAAACTTCCACTTCAAACCTGCTTTAAAAATATTTCATTTTATGTGTGTGGGTGATTGGCTTCTAAATATGGCTGTGTACCACTTGATTCAGTGTCCAAATTGGCCAGAAGATGGTGTTGGATTTCCTGGGATTGGAGTTACAGGTGGTTGCGAGCTACCATGTGGGTGCTTGGAATAGAACTCAGATCCTTTGGAAGAGGAATCAGAGCTCTTAACTACTGAGCTATCTTGCTAGCCCACTTAAAAAGAGTTTTAAGAGGCTTAATGATGCTTCTTGGAGTTGAAATTTCTCCAGTGTTTCTACCTATCCTATCCATCTATCTATCTATCCATCTATCTATCATCTGTCTATCATCTGTCTATAATCTATCTGTCATCTGTCAATCATCAGTCTATCATCTATCTATCTATCTATCTATCTATCTATCTATCTATCTATCTATCATCTATGTACTGGCTGGTTTTGTGTCAACTTGACATAAGCTGGAGTTATCACAGAGAAAGTTGAGAAAATGCCTCCATGAGGTCCAGCGGTAAGGCATTTTCTCAATTAGTGATCAAGGGGGGAGAGCACCTTGTGGGTGGTACCATCTGTGGGCTGGTAGCCTTGGGCTCTATAAAAAAGCAGGCTGAGCAAACCAGGAGAAGCGAGAAGCAAGCCAGTAAGTTACATCTCTCCATGGCCTCTGCATCAGCTCCTGCTTCCTGACCTGCTTGAGTTCCAGTCCTGACTTCCTTTGGTGATGAACAGCAGCATGGAAGTGTAAGCTCAATAAACCCTTTCCTCCACAACTTGCCTCTTGGTCATGATGTTTGTGCAGGAATAGAAACCCTGACTAAGACAATCTATTTATCATCTATCTATCTATCTTTCCATCTATCTATCTATCTATCTATCTATCTATCTATCTATCTATCTATCTATCATCTATCTATCAACTGTCTATCAATCTATCTATCATCTATCTATCTATCAATTGTCTATCAATCATCTATTATCTATCTATCAATCATCTATTATCTATCTATCTATTTATCTATCTATCTATCTATCATCTATGTTTTTGCAGCACTGGTACTTGAACTCAAGTTCTTATACATGCTAGACAAACACAAACTTTTTTTTTTTTTTGGGTACAGAGTCTGACATTGTAACTCAGGTTGGACATGGACTCACTGTGTAGCTCAGGCTGGTCTCAAATTCTCAGGCTATTGAATACTGGGATTACAGGTATGAATCAACAGGCCTAGAATTGTTGTTGTTGTTACTATTGTTTTAATAGGATCTTGATAAATCACCTAGATTGGTCTTGAAGCTGATATGCAGTTCAGGTTGGCCTTTCTTTTTCCTCAGCCTCCTGAGTAGCTGCTATTAAAAGCTTGGGCCACCACAATTAGCTCTAAGGCTCCCACACTCCTCCTCTTTCTCCTGCTTCTCTCTACCCTCCCCCTCCCCTTCCACTTGTGGTGGGTGTAGGCGTATGTACATGTGTGTGCAAGTATGTATGCATATACACAAGTGTTTGTGTGCTTGTGTGTATGTGTGGAGGCCAGAAGTTGATATTGTGTATCTTCTACTTCTTCCCACTTCATTTTCCAAACAAGGTTGTTCACTGAACCTGGAGCTTGCTGATTCAGCTAGCCAGTGAGCCCCTTGGGATCTGCAGGTGCCATGCTCATCTTGTGGTCCCCGCCTCCGACCCTGCTGGAGTTACATGCTTCTGCAACAAACTTGGATGCTGGGACCTGAATGCAGAACTTGATGTTTGTGCAGGAAGTACTCCACCTACTGAGTCATCTCCCCAGCCTCATCCAATTCTTAGACACTATTTCAAGGTATATATATTTCATGGGCAATCGGTTGGTTGTTGCTACATGCTGGTCTCTGTATTAGTAACATTGGGATGTCTAACTAGAGTCAGAGAGACAACATACACCAGTATTACTCAACTAAGATGAAAACAATTGGTTTGGGTAAATACGTTTTAAAAGTCAGTAAACTGGGTCCACCATTCTAGGCAGTTGATTAGGATGTGTTTCATAGCTTGTTCTCCCTTGATAGGTCTCTGGGAAGCTCAGCGTTCCCATGCCCTGAGCAGATGTTGCTTGGGAGCATTTTTGAACCTTTTCTTGGTTGCAGGGGTGATTGGCAGCACCTGCTTTGAAATTTTTCCAAGCCTAAATGCTTTCTGCTCTATGGTACATCACAGAGCCCTGGGAATTCAGCAAAAACACTTTTCATGTCCTGGAGCTGACCCTAAGCTGAGGAAAGAGAACAATTCCAGCTGGTCTTGCTGCAAGAGTTCTGGTAGCATAGCCCTGTGTGGTGGAGTGGCTGGAGGCACCTCTAGATCTCCTCATGGATGCCAAATCTGTCACCTGCCTGTGCCATTTCCATTCCTAATCTCCCTAATCAAGAACTGGCTCTGGGGACCCCTTAGAGGGGTTCTGTTCAAACTCTCTGCAATCCAGCTTAATACCCACCTACAGCTTTCCATTACAAGTTAGAGTGAAAGCTTGTCTTGTCTATTTGGTGAGCAAATGCTCTACTTTGCCAGAGATTATCCCATTTTGTGCCCACACCTTTAACAATGAGAAAACTTCCCCTTTAGCTCTCAGATGTAGCCTTCGGGTTTACACATATGCACTGCAGCCATTCAGACTACTGACCTGCTATGAAGGGCTGATCTGATCTCACTAATGTCCCACTTGCCTTGGAGGACTTTGTGACAGCTTGATTACTCTACACACAGCTGTCTCGTCTTTGAAGACATCAGTCCTATTAATGTCCCAAGACACTAGTCATTTTGAGTCGGTCAGTCCCCAGATATTGATTTTTGTCATTCTTAACTCAAATGCCACCTCCTCAAAGATACCTTTACAACGGTCTAAAGTAGCACCCCCACTATTCACACCAATCACTTCAAGACTTTGTTTCTTACAGTGATCTCAACGGTTCTCCTAATTTATTAAATTGCCTGTCTCTATTCCCCAGATGAGTAAGTATCACGAGGCCAGGACTCTTGCATGCCATGTTGATGGCATCCTTATTTCCTAGGAAAAAGCTTGTTCTATAGAAGGTGGCTCATAATATTTGCCGAATCAAGAAACCGCAGCACAAATCCAACTTTTGTCGAAAGGGAAGGGGAATGGAACGCCTCCAATAGTTGGTTGCTTAAGATCCAGTCTCTTAAAAATAGCTTTGTTGAGACTTATTTTGCACACCATACAATTCATTAAAGTAAATGATTTTTAAGGATATACATAGATGTTTGCATCCCATGTCAACTTTAGAACATTTTCTTTACCCAAAATAACAACCCCAAAATATAGCCAATACTACAAGTTACCAATAGAATCCAAGCCTAGACAACCAACTAATCAGATTTCTATCTGGATAGTGTTGCTCACTGTGGACAATTTTACTTAAATAAAATAGCACCAGAAAACCAATGAGTAAATAAAATTAGGTAATAAAAAAGCTTATTATTAGCAGTGGGAATAAAGTTAATTAATATGAACTGCTTACTATTTTTTCCTAATTAGAGAACAGCACTGTTGTTTTCATGCATTTCAGGGGAACACTCTCACCCACTCACCCACACCCCTGCAGCAAGTGCAGGAGTACCAGTGGTAATAACGAATATTAACAATACATCAGAAATGATGTATTAAGCAAAATCAAAGTTGATATTTATGATAGCAGAATTTCTCTCTTATGCCCTCTTTTCATTGCTGCAGATATGAGCCCATTTATTTAGCATTAACTAAGAAATGGGTCTTTTTGAAAGGGCAAATGCACGCAGGTGGGAAACCCTTGTATCTTTCTGTTCTACTCTTATTATTCAATATAGTTACAGGAAACTCTTCGTCTATTTTCTTACAGCTTCTCGTGCTTTCGAATGCTTTCCCCGCATCACATCTATTGCTTCTCACAACCCACGAGAGAAGGACAGAGATGTCTTCTGAGCCACCATCATGATTTCCACCTAGGTAATGTTGGTACAGGGGTTCTCAACCTTTCCACTGCTGCAGCCTTTTAGTAGAGTTCCTCATGGTGTGGTGACCCACAACCATAAACTTATTTTCATTGCTACTAAGTACATAACTGTATATTTGCTACTGTTATAAGTATATGTGTCTTCTGATGGCAACGCCTGTGTAAGCGCTCTTCAACTCCCAGGTTGAGAACCACTGGGTTAGGATTAAGTGTTACACTATTGTTTCTTCTGCTACTTATTAATACTTCAGAATTATTAGATGTTGCATTATACATGTTTAATCTAAATAATAATGGAATCCAAGTGATCGATATTTCTGGCCCTCCCCCTGCTTTTCTCTTTCAAATGCTTGTAGCCAGCTTTTCCTTCTGTGTTTAGGCCTCCTGACGGAGTTGAATCTTTTCCAGAAAACAGCCTCTTAAAAGGCCACTCTGTCACCATGGAGAAACGTGTAAGAAACTTAACTAGCTATCTGCTTGGAACCCCTCTGTCTTTGGGGTTCTCTGAACAGGTTTTATGACTTTTCAAACTCTGGTCTTTCAGCAGACTTGCCTACTTTCATTGTATCATCTTTGAAAATTCCTGGCAAGAAGAATAAACTTGCAGTCAGTCTGCCTTTGTGTGCGAACTATCGATCAGAGCATGTGTGTGCCTATGGAGGGCAGCCCCCCCGCCCCCCCCCCCCCGTGAGATACAGAGGGGTGGGGCTGCGTAAGCTACTAATTCATTACACCGGGGATTTTGTTAGGTCACAAAGTTCAGTGATTTCCTGGGAAGGGACATCAGCTTTAAAACAGACAGGGTTTTAATTTTTTTTCTGAAATAGCTGTAAAATGAACTTTTACTACTTCCTGCACCTCACTGTCTCACCTGGAAGGGGCATGTGGTTACCTGTCCCTGTAAATTTACTAGCGCTAAACACTGACAAGGGCATCTATTGAAATAGTTGTCTTACGGTATCACTTTTTAATGTAATGAGTGAAACCGATTTGATGCATAGCTTATGCATACTCTTTGCATAGAGTTGAGTGAGAGATTTACCATTTGGTGTAAAGATATTTACATCTGTTCATCAAAATACGACTCCTTCTGTAGACTTCGAAAGCAATGCCTGTAATATACATTATTATGGTAATTTAAAAACAGAACACAGAGTAGAAAGAGACCATGAGAAATGCAGGGCATCTGATCCTCTACAGCTCTAGTAAATTCTGTACCTTAGAGTACACCAAATACATTTTGGGTTTCTCATGCAACAATCATTTTGGAAATGCATCAGCCAACCGGCTTCTTTTACTCATTATTATTTAGCCTAAAGATCTGAGGAATCTGTTTTTATTCTGTCATCAATTTGTTTCCAAGAAACGCTGCAGCCTTTGTCAGCTTGAATGAGCATTTCCTGTCTTCCCACTTACAATGATTGCCAGCCTGGAGCCCTCGCCACTCCCGGCGCTCTTTCCAAGGGTCGTCTCTCTTTTCTCCGTGGAATGTATTCCTCTACAGATTAGTTTAACAGATATTTCAAGAGAAGCATCTGAGATGCTGACTGTTTTTACAACACCCCCCCCCCCCAGCAAAAGATTAAGAATATCTTCCAGGTTCCTTTTATTTTTCTAAGCATTAAATCTTTTTGTCCAAATCATGGACAAAAAATAGCCAGGATAGCCTTCGTTGAATTACACAAAGGGCATGTGGTTTCGACCTCGGCAGGAACACAGGCTGCTGCCTAGCTGTCCAGGCGCTATCCTTTCCTGCAAAGGTGAAATGATTTAGAGGCCTAGAGAAACTTAATTTTTCTTGATCACCATGTGCAACCCGGAATTTTAATGGCAGGCATAATTAATTCTTCTGATGTTAATCATCAGGGCTGGGCTCCACAATTATCAGCCTGGTGCAGCTGGGGCATGGTGCAGACATGAAAAATTAGGAAAATGAATCAGTAATAGGGTGGCAGATTTAATCTGCGTCATGAAAACAAAGTTAAGAAGAGGAAGACCGGGAGAATCCCTGCTGAAGCTTTTGTGCCAGTGCGCGGTGACAGAACTGAAAAATGTTGCCGATGTCCAAAGTGATTGGTAATTACCAAGCCATTGAATTTTTTATTGTCAATTTATCATTGCGCCAGAGGTTAAATTTAACATCTTCTTCTAAAGCCATCACTCTAAGAAGGCGGCCTGCGTCACATGGCTCAGAGTCAGCAAAAGGTCAATCAGGTATCTCTTCTGTTTGCATGCGCCGCCAAACTCTCCTTCCTCCTGGCCACTTCAGACTGCCTCCTACCTGGCTGTTATACCTGGGACTTCCAGATAAGCATCAGATGCCGTCTCTCTCTCTCTCTCTCTCTCTCTCTCTCTCTCTCTCTCTCTCTCTCTCTCTCTCTCTCTCTCTCTCTCACACACACACACACACACACACACACCTCTCTGTATTGGTATTTATTGAGAGCCCTGGTGTAAGAAAAGAATTATTTCCCAAGTAAGAAAAGCCCCATTAGTCTAAGCCCCTGCCGATCCTTAAGGTGCTACTAAAAGAAGACTGTCAATCAATCTTTCTCTGGCCCTGTCTCTGTCTCTGTCTCCGTCTTTGTCTCTCTACTTCTTTCTCTCTCATTAGAGGTATTAGAAGAAATCATATGACCCTCATTAAAGCAAAATTAGAATTACACAATTTCAATGGACTTAGATTTAATTCTTTTTCTTTTTGCACAGGATGTCTTTTATTAATAGTTGAAAGGAAAACCCGTAGTTTAAAAGGAAGGGGATATTTATCCACATGAATACCGCACACTTGAAATAACCGAGTCTTTAAAAAGCATTCGGAAGTGTTTGACAGATCCGGAACAGATAGTGAAATTCCACAGGGGCAGCTTCTGTCCACAAAGCGGCTTGAATTCTTGAATCCTGCATCGCTCCATCTTGAATGTTACTTGCTTCAGTGTTTTTGTTGTTTGCTTGTGCTTGCTTCCTCTTCCACGTGCAATTTGAAATATAGAGCAGTTTCTTATTAAGGGAATGACATGTATTTTCTAGAAATTAAAAATAGAAAGAGCCTTTGGGGAGATTTGAAAAAAAATCAATGTGTGTATTAATTACTGCAATTCATTATCCAAATAAAAGTGAGCTCAACCTCTCATTGGATACAAATTTCGGGACAGAAGTGTTTGCAAAAGACAAAGCCTGAATTCTGATCATGTTAATCTGCAGATCAAAGGCTCTGTGAGTCTGTGCCTGGTGGAAGCTCCTCCGGGGATAGAGGAACTGGGCTCCATCCCAGGCTGGGGCAATGAGTTATTACCGCTGAATACAAAAGCTGGCCACGTGACTGTCACCTACCAGCAGTGGCAGGAGTCCTCCTGCCTAGGTTTCCTGAGACCTTGCTTTTCTGAGCCCTCACTTTTCTATAATTAAATCCGAACCATAAAAGCCATACCTGTCAAATGACCTCCAGCTGCCCTCATAAACAACGTTGGGAATTTTGCTGGTAGCAGGCTGGCTTTGGGAAAGAGCATTGGAAAATCTCCTGCTTAGCCGCCCCTAGCCTTCTCTCTCACACTTAACTCTTTTCTTCTTTTTCCCCCTTATTTCTTCCCACACTGACCTTTATGCTCCCCCATTTTGGAATTTAAGTAGGGGACTGGAAAACACACAGCAAATAAAAAATATAATATATTGAAAAGATTCTGCCCTCTTCTGAATTAGTAACCTGTCCTTTTAGGAAGAAGAGAAAGTGGGATGAAGGAATGTAATTTTTCTAACAGCATTTGGCTGCCTTTCTTTGATCGTGGTTTATGGCTGGAGGATAAATTACCACGTGAAGGTTTCTGTTTAAAACCCGAGCGTGTTTAGTATGATTTGAATCCTGCCGTATTTTGTATAGTCGCCTCTCGCCTGAGCAAGCCTTAATGCAAAGGACGGCAGCTCAGAGCGTAGCACATGTTATGGAGTTCTTCTCAGCTATTGGAATCTCCTACTATTTTAATTGGATTCTTTCCAAAACTGCAACTAATTAAGAATCAATTCAGGACCATTAGCAAGTGGGACAAGCTAGCTGGTGCTGCATATTTCAAAAGAGTTAGTTTTAATGAGAGATGTTACTAGGTGGGGGTGGGGGTAGGGGAGAGAAACAGATTAAAGATAGTGTAGGGACCATCTTTGGCTACCCGAACGACTAATGGTACATGAAAAGATGCTGAACTTGTAGTCCTCTGTAATTGCTCTACCTACTGTTCTTAGAGAAACTTTAAACACACAAATGCAGGCATTTAGGGGTGCGTTAGAGGTTCAGTAGCTATTTATAAATGTTACAAATGGTTGGCTTCTATAGTGGAGTGCCCTTCTCATTGGAGAACCATATGTTGTCTGCTCTCAGTCGCGTTAACCTCGGTCCCGCCAACCCGCTTTCTCTTCTCTGGGCTTTGTGCTGGCGCACATCTGTGTATCAGACTGCAGTGCCTGCAGATGGTCTTTTTTAATTTGTTCGAGGGTTGGCTGTGCCATATTTTTGACAGCTGTTCTCCAGGTCCTTTACCACAGAGGAAAACTTTGTTAGAACCTGGTGCTAGGGAGGGAAATCTGATTCTCATGCCCTCATTACTTGCTTCTGTTCTTTCTTGGATCACAGTATCCAGTCCTTCTTTGTTATTCAGAGTTGTGTGCTCATGCTCCTCTCCAGAGAATGAAGGTAGAAAGTTAGTGCCTGGTGAACCGCTTTGACCATTACATTTTGAATATATGTGTGGTTTCAATGGGTAGCCGAATATTTAATCATTAGGGAGGGAAGGCAATAAATCAAATGTCTGAACTTGGATGCATTATCTGATGTGCTTGATTTCAGAGTTAACCTTCTTCGTGGACTTCTGTCGTGAGAAATTACCTGGACCAAGTTTCTTCATTTGAAGCAATCATAACCCAACTACGGCGCTCTTATGATTGTAAGATGATAACAATAAAAAAAAAAAAAAAAGACTGTTGGCTTCTAGAAGTGGACGCAGACAATAAAAATATATTACTCTATGGGAAAATAATTTAACTAAGTTTAGGTTTGATTACATGTTTGAGGTGGTGTAGAGTAGAGATTGAAAAGGCAATTACAAGAATATTGCAGACTTATGAGTTTAAAGGATTCTGTAAGATGTGTATGGCTAAGAGACTCATGAATGTTTATTGGGAATAGTTTCTTTCTGCTTAAAAATTTTATCAAGACAATGGAGAGCCCTTTTGAATCTGTGCGCTGTGATTTATAGTTGGGCTTCCAATATGGGGAAATGTTTCTTGTACACACTGCTATCCACCCACTCACCCTAAATCCTCCATGACTACCCCCATAGCCCCTTTCTACATCTAATCAGTCTCCAAGATGAGCCAATTTTCCCTTCATTGCTCAGTTGTCATCCCCCTCCCCCTCTTTGCTTCTTAGTTTAGTCTGTATAATTTTTAAAAATATTTTTATTTATTTTCTGAGAATTTCATATACATATACAGTGTATTTTAATCATATCCACAACCCACTCCTCCTTGATCCCCCATGATGCCCCATTTCTTACCTCTGTTACAGCGAAGACCCTTCACCTCCCCTCTTCCATCCACTCTCACTCCTCTAATCCTTCCCCTAATGCACCTGGCTTTTGCTGTTGTCTCAATTGTCACATTACAACTTAATTATCAATTCACTCACTTTCCCCCATCTTAGGCTGTGATCTGTTTAAGGGCAAGGACTAAATCTTTCATACCTATATCTCAGGACCTAAAGAATGCATACAGTAGGAGATCAAGAGAAACTGAATTACCTCCTACCATATATTACCCTGTCTAAGCTGTGAGCATATAGTGGGAGTGGGACCCACAAAAATCTGTGTCTGTATGAACTTCAGATTCATGCCAATGGCTGGGAAAGTGAGCAGGCGAGCTTCAAAGCTTGCTTGTCTGGATGGGTGCTGTGTGAAAAGTTTGGGTCTTGTTCAGGCTCACACATGACCATAGGGGAATACATGGAAGGAATCTGAAGTGCCAAGGAATCCTGCAACTCCCAAGTTTAAAATCAGTTTCACACTGCCATGTATTTCAGAAGAGTAGATAATTTAGGGAAGTTGAAGAATGAAATTCTCCTGGGCCAAGAGTATGTGCTTGCTTGGCTGTCAATTCTTCACCGTTTCTTTGTGCCGTTCTAGTTTGACTCTATGACTTACTTTGGCCATTGGTTTAATACCAAATGTAAAATAGTCAGAGATGAGAAAGTGCTCTGGAGTTTGCCCATTTTTGTTGCAGATAGAACCATGAGCATTGCCATCCCATGAAAATATTTAGGCTGGGGTATTAGAAGCTGAAAGATACATGGCTTGGTTACCCTCCTGGCTCTAGCCAACTCGAGACAATCTTTTGGATACGTGAGGAAGCCATTATGGATACTCTTGCTCCCAGCTGACCGTCCAACTGATCACAACTACTTTTGCACGAGTCAAAAGCAGCTAGTGCTATCTCAGATCAGCAGCACCTTGGAGCCGACCAATGGCTTGTGAGCAAGAAGAAACAAATATTGCTCAAGGACTCTATGTTTTGGGTGACATATTATGTAGAAGAAGGTTAAATAATAGGAGGCTACCAAGTAACATCTCCATTCTAGTTGGACAGAAGAGTATACTACATCAGAAAGTCCCAATGAAATGGAAAAGTGATGCAAAAAAAAAAATCAATTTTAAACCTAGTGATGTGTGATTTTTTTTTTTGATCCTTCATGTACCTTTCAAGTACACCATCCCACCTGGCATGGGCAAGTAGTGAAAAAGCCTAAGATGTGGTGTGTTTGGGTGGCAATCAGTGAACAAGAAAACACCTTCCCAGCAGTTCCAGGGGCATGTCCCCTCTTTGCATCTATCTGTTTTTCTAGTCTGGATCTCAAGTCCCTAAGATAGTCCTAGAGGCTGCCCAGAATCCTTGTAGTGATTTCTTTCTTCCCATTAAATGAGGTAGTTACTTAAAACCAAGGACAGTATATTGGGTGACACTCCATTATTATAGTTTTAAAAGAGAAATTGGGGTCAAGACTTCACAAAGCAGGCTGGCTAATCACATTAGTTGAGGTTCAGTTACTGAAATAAAGAATCCTCTCTGGCTAGTTTTAGCAGGGTAAGAAATTAATTAGCTTGCAGAATTATTGGGAAGGTTGAAGAAAATAGATCTGGATTGAGCTTTCTAAAAATCTCTTCTGGTTCTCTACATATTTATTTATTTATGTTCCTTGGTGTTCATCCCTCTACTAGAGTGTAAGGCCCAAGGAGTAACAGCCATTGTTTTATTCTCTTCCACACCCCAAGCACCTAGAACAATGTAGCACCTATAGGCTTTCAATAACATGGGTAAGGTAATAAATTTTGATGCCAATAAGGATCACTTTGGAATGAGAGAACCCAGAAGGCCTTTTAGTCGATTCCTGAGGGACTGAATAGTTTCAGATGGGAAGAAGAATTAAAGAAGGGCACAGATGCATTATGGGAGGAACTTGGGAGTATATTAGAAAGATTATTAGCTCCATGGACAGATTGTCAGAAAGACATGGTAGGGGCTCTGAAGAGAGAAAACCTGGGCTCATGTGCTAGAAGTAGGAATCTCTTTTTATTTCTTTCCAAGGATGGGGGTGGTTTCACAGTACAATCCTGCAGCCAAGCTCTCTGATCCTCAGGCCAGAGATAAAGGAGCTGATAGGAGGGGAATGTGTGGCCTCTGACAGCCATTTTGGTGTAAACTCACTTGCTGGGTGAGAAGCATGGGGAGTGTGTTAGCTAAGGTCTCACAACAGCTCACTGTCAGCTCAGTAGGTGCCTGTCAGAGTCTGTGAACTAGGAAATGTCTGCAACAGATATAGTAGCCTGAGCAGCAGCTGGATGGAGTCTACCATTATATCCCTACAAAGACTAGGTGTTTTGGGTGACTTTTTTGAAATTGGAGATACTTGACTCTCTGCCAGAGGACTTATAGGAATTTAGCCAAACTGGACCTTACTGTCTACTAAAAGGATTTATTATTTTTTCAAGACAATGCATCAATACATCAGTATTTAACAGATTCAAGTTTGGCCATCTCCTGATTTTAAAAAGTATTTGTTTATTTTATGTACGTGAGTACACTGTAGCTGTCTTCAGACACACCAGAAGAGGGAATTGGATTTCATTACAGATGGTTGTGAGCCACCATGTGGTTGCTGGGAACTGAACTCAGGACCTTGGGAAGAGCAGTCAGTGCTCTTACCCACTGAGCCATCTCTCCAGCCCAAGTTTGGCCATTTTTTATCAAAGAGGAATATGAATAATGGACTTCTGTGTGACTGGCAACTTTTGACTAGGGTTTCCTAAATAGAGAAAACAACTTACAGGGCTTGAGATAAGGCTGGGCTGATTTAAACATTTGGGTCGGTTGGACCAGGCAAGCCTCAACTATAGAAAGAACCAAAGACTTGTCAATCATAAGGGTTTTCTGACAGATTTTGGTAAGGATCTGGGCAGACTTGACAAGAAGGTACTACAGGGGAGAAGACATCCCATCTGGGCCTTGTAGGAGACTCCAAATTACCACTCTGAAGACATAGCATAAGCATACAGGAGACCCTAGGGCCTACTTTGTTAGGTAGCATAGAGCTTTATCTATCTATCTATCTATCTATCTATCTATCTATCTATCTATCTATCTATCTGCTCATCAGAGACAAACAAGTTGACCTGTGGAAACGAGAGATCCAGATTGTACATAGCATGCTGTGCAAGTTCAGGAGCATCGCTAATACTTTGGAAAGATTGCTGAAATGACAGCAGACATTTTAGGGACATCAAAAAGCAGCAAACGGACCTCTGACTCCATGCCTTCTCCCAGTACCCCCACCTGCTGCCTCTTCTTTCCCCTTTTCATCCTTTCTTTCCCTCTTTTCTTCTTGGCTTTATTCTTTTGTTAATAAAGAAGCCACATCTAGCAATATATTTTTAATTAAATTCATTCCTGAAAAATTCCATTAAAAAAATCTACTCTAATTCAATAGGAGCCAAGGGACTTGGAACACACCTGAGATGTATGCCTTCAATCACTGAATTTCACTGATAGATTTTACAACAATAATCTGTTATTTAGATAACTACATTTACGCTCTCAATAAATCGAGACCACTGGTAGTTATTCTCTGTGTTTAAACAAAAAAGAAGAGCAAGAGGCTTCGAAGCTTTTATTATGTTCACAAAGGAACAATATTGAACCAAATGCCTGAGCCTGAGCGGTTAGAGATGGTTGACCAGTTAGCGAATTCCACCCAAATTGCCAATCACAATGTATTTTACCTTAGTTAAAAAATTGACGATGTCTACTCAGCTCCAAGGGGATGTCTCCATCATCCACACCTCCCCATCTCCTCAGGGAACACTGTGGAAGAGGAAGTGGACCGAGGGTAAGAACCAGAGGGGTTGGAGGACACCAAGGAAACAAGGCCTTGAAGCACTGCAGGACCAGTGCACACATGAGTTCAGAGACCTGGGCAGCATACACAGGGCCTGCACAGGTCTGCACCAGATAGGGGGCCTAGTACTGAAAGAAGTGGACACATCTCCCATTCCTCACCCAGAAACTATCTCTAATTAATAGTCATTTGCAAATGAAAATTTAGTTTCTTCCAAGGGAGTCTCACTGGGGAAACAAGCCACTATCAAGAGCAGGCCCAGCAGAGCTGATTGCCTAAGGAAAACCAGCTCAAAGGGTACCTTTGGAGGTTGTTTGCAATGTTGAGTAAGGGTGTTAGTATTTATTCTTTGTTTAGTTTTAACTTACAGGTCTTTTTTGTATATATTATCTTTTGGTTTTGTGTTTTCCTAGGAGTCCTATGTGTGTGGATGTGTGTGTTTCTGTGTCTATTGTGTTTCTTGTGCTTTTTCCTTTTCTTGGTTCACTTCTTCTGTTGTTTGTTTTGTCTTATTCTAATATGTTTGTTTTTTTGATTTATTGTATTTTATTATTGTTCCTTAGATTTCACTTTATTATTATTTCTTAGAGACAGACAGGATGTTGATCCAGATCAGAATCAGGGGAGTTGCAGAGGACCTGGGAGAATAGGGGGAGGGAAAACTGTAATCAGAACATATTGTATGAAAATATATATTTTCAATAAAAGCAAACATGTTTTGTAAAAAAAAATTAAATATGCTTCCCTATTACATAGGCTAAGAAAGAGTTGACTTATATGGTATAAGCAACATACTTTCCTACAGTTGGAGATGTATATTGAACAAACCCATCAGTTCCCAGACCTTCAATAGAACAGGAAGGCCTCAGTTTCCCCTTTCCTAGACAGTAACACAAAAGGACATGCATGCAAACTTTCAAACACATTGATACAAAGAATTACAATGAACTCTGGAGTCTACTGAGGTATCAAGGGAACCTTGGATACAGAGCTAGTAAATTTCAGAGCAAATATTCTTCAAGTTGCACATGATTCTCATTCTTATGTGTGTGCGTGTATATGTGTATGTGTATGTATGTGTGCTTGTGTATGTAAGGGTGCACATGTGTACATGAATGTGTTTGTATGTAGGCCAGAGGTCAACCTTCAGTTTGGTCCATTAACAGCAATCCGTGTGAGTGTGTGTGTGTGTGTGTGTGTGTGTGTGTGTGTGTGTGTGTGTGTGTATGTGCACTTTTGTGTGAATGCAGATGTTCACATATCATGGTACACATTGGGGAAGGGTAGCTTTGCTTGTCATTCCTTACTTTTCACTTTATTTGAGACAGGGTTTCTCTTTCGTTGAGTGATGCTGTGCATCCCAGGTCCATGGCATCTGAACATCCTTCTGTCTCTCCCTTGTTCAGCACAAGCATATGCACCATGCCTGGATTTTTCATGGGTGGTGGGGCTGTAGCTCAGGTCCTCATGTAGCAAGCACTTTACTGACTAGTCTGTTTCCCCAGACCCTGCATTATTCTTCTGATGGTTTCGGTCCTTGTTTGCAAACTCTCTTGAGGTAGAGACTGGAATTGCTGTACATTTTAAAAAAGCTGTTGTCAGTTCTTGTAAAAAAATTTCTTTAAAGGGAAATTCTGAAAGTTAGTGCTTAAAGTGACATTTGAGTGCTGTCAATGATCTAGCAAATCCTTGACTGAAGATTCACCTCCCATGAGTCTTCCGTCATTAATCGGGAGGGAAATTTCCATCTGATCTTCATTAATTCCTTTCTCACTGTTATTAACCACTTAGAGGCCCTCACTTTTCATAAGCTGTATTCTAAATGTGTGCTGGCATTGGGCTTGAGATACAATGTCTGAGTTTGTTCATGAAGCAGGCAAGGCAGGTTATCACAGGGATACGCTCAGAACACTTAGACGTGAGCATTGCTGTGTGCAAGGCACTCTGAGATTCAGCAGAAAATGTTATTCTGAAGTCTGAAAAAATAACACAGGGAACCAATATCTGACTCATCTGCTGTGGATGTCGGTTAATTTTGCACATTTTGTCTCATTAAACATCCAGTAAGTAAGCTAGAGTATGCAAGAAGTGATACTTTATTCCTATACAGCAAACAATTTCTACCTGAAGAATTGATTCTTGGTGGTGAAGAAAATGTATTCTTTCTCAACCCAGGGTAAACTGTTAACTTACTAATTGCTAAATTAATAATTTACTTTCTAAATAACAAATACCCATTCCTCCCTCTTGAAGCCACATTCATTTCCAGAGAAAAGGATTGTGAAAAGTCATAGTTGAAAGGCTAGCTTCTCGTTCAGATTTCTGAGATAGCTAAAAATATAGAGCAGCACTGAGTCTACTGTTACAGTTCGGTTTTGTTGGGATGTATATATATATATATATATATATATATATATATATATATATATATATACACATGTGTGTGTGTGTGTGTGTGTGTGCGTGTGCGTGTATCCAATCAAAAGTAATTGTCATAGTATATTTTGGCTTCTGTTACAAAGATACTTTAGAAGGAACCATTAAGAACAAAATATGACATCTGTATGGAAAACGTCAAAACCATTGCATTGTATGTTACCCTTTAGAGTTAATACAAAAATACCTTGGACTGGCTGATTTATAGTTAATGCAGCTTTATGTCCCTCAGTCTTAGAGACTGGGAAGTCTGAGGTCAGGGCATCGGCAGATTTGCTGTCTGGTAAGGACTTGTGATCCTCATCAGAAATGTCGTTTCTATACCCTCACATGGGAGAGAGGGTGGACTAGTCAAGGCTCTCCCTCTGTCTCTGTTTCTCTCTCTTTTGTGTAATCTGCTTATGTTTGTTTTAAGATAACTTTTTCTATGATTATAGATGCTTGTGCACAGATATGCAGAACATAAGAGTTGATAAGCATTTGTCAGCAATGCACTCTGGTATTGGGGTGGTGATAATCTCACACAGGAGGGGTGTACCTCTCAGTATAGACTTACCAAAAGTTTCACTTGTTGAAACTTTTGAATGGGGGGGGGGTACCAGTGTCCCAATTATGGCAGCAGATCACTCAAAAATGAGATGAAGTTTAATTGTGTTACTTGGAGAGAAAACAGCTGCATCTATAAGTTAGATCAGAAAACAAAAAGACTCGAAGCTGGGGTGGACCTGTGTTGAGTTTTACAATTTCAAGAATATTTTGTATTTTGCTTGGTACTAAATTTTTATTGATCACCATCACAAACACTCTAGTGTTTGCCTGACTTGGCAAGCAAATACTGTCAGAGACAGTCTTCTCTACCCACACCCCATCCATTCAGTGGTAATTTAACATATTGGGTCCAGCTGGATATTCAGGTATGTTCAAGAAGTACATATTCACTTACATATATTAGCGAAAGTTTACGTAAGGAGAGGCCACCATACTGGGACATTACAAAAGGCTTTGGACACCTGAGAACTTGGGTTCAAAAGTAGAATTTTATAGGAAAGGAGATTTACCAAGCTGCAGAGCAGGGGTCTAAAAATAAAAAAAAAAACCCCACAAACAGAAATTATGAGGAATAATTGTTTTATCCTTTAAAGCAATCTGCTAGATGCACTTCCCAGGGCAAGTGTAGCTCAGCTTCTGTGGTAGGCAATAAGGACAGGGGAGGATTTCATTAAACTGACCTGGCAGGACTCTCCTGCTTGAACTGATTCAATCTTGAAATAGAGGAAACATAAGGTTGAGCCTAGTCAAAACAAAACAGAACACAACACAACAAAACAAAAGTAATGGAAAATGAAATTATCATGTTTCAGGAAAACGGATAGAATTGGAAATTGTGATATTAAATGAAATAATCCTCACATAGTGAAGAGGATGAACCAAGCAAGGCTCTCTCTCCCTTTCGCTTTCTCTCTCTCTATCTCTCTCTCTCTCTCTCTCTCTCTCCCTTTCTCTCTCTCTCATTTGTGTAATATGCTTAGCTTTGTTTTAAAGCAACATTTTTTCTTGTTTTCTATGATTATAGATGCTTATAGAAAAATATCTAGAAAGACAAATACTGCATGTTTGCCCGAATAGGCAGAACGTTGACTTTAATTTTTACATGCCACCCCCCACGTGTGTGTACAAGAGCATGCATGTGCCCTCGTGTGTACAGGTCATACAACTAGAAAGGACACCATGAGAGGAGACAGAGATCTCAAGGGAGTGGGGAGAAAGAAAAGAGAATAATAGAGCCCATGTGTTAATACCATGAAAGGCAGGTGGGGTTATGGGATGAGAAACGCATCCAGAAGGGGGAGGGGAGGGCGAGAGCAGGGGAGGAGGAACAAACAGTACATGAGGTGTGACAATGAACCCACTGCTCTGCATGCCTAACAGCATTTAAGGAGACATGCCAAAGAGCCAGATGAAGGTGGTGAAAGTCATTCTTTCCGGTGTAGACCGTGCAGCTACGTGGGGCAACAGACAAAGGGGACAGGGTGGAGGGTGAAGTAGCGCTGTGAATTAAGCAGTGGGGTTGTGACAGGGGTAAAATCAGTGAAATTAATTTTATCAAAAGGTCCACTGACTGACTCCTCACTCGGGCACTTCCAACAGTGTGTGGCCAATGGCAAGGATCACACAGTCATGACTGCATAAAGCCCTGGGCTGCAAGAAGCTGCCTCTGACGGAATTCTCCTTTCTCACACGCTTCTGTAGTCCACACCGGAGCTTCCCTGACTGGCACTCGAGCACTCACTTCATTTGTCTTCCGAAAGAGCTCTGTCCCAAGCCATCATTAGACTACAGTGTGATGATGGTGTTTTCCTCCTCCTGGGTCATGAAGTACTGCCTCTCCCCTCACCCATGGCAAGGTGCATGCCTGGCTCCCCTATAAGGAAAGGACAGCATAACAATCTTATTTGAGTTTCATGTGACACAAGAACCTTTAGCAATGAAGACCCAAAGACCCATGGAAAACTACCTTTGAGGACAGTCTTGTCAAAGTGTGATAGGTGGACAGAAGGGTGTGGCCTGATGCTGATGACTATGCACTTAGCAAGGCCATATTCTTCAAGTTCTTGGCTTTCTGGTGTTGTGAAAGACTTTTTTGGAATGACATTCTTAGGCTCTTTACTCAGAGAAAGAAGGTCAAAGACTTCTTTCATGACTTGCTTTGGAGGCAGACGGCTGAAAGCCAGAGTGACAATCAGGTCTTCTGGCTTTTAAGGTTTTCTCAATTTCCTTTAGCTTAACCTACTCAGCATCCATGGGTACCACATTTTGGAGTAGCATTTCCTGTACTCCACATAGTAGTCTAAATGGAAAACCAGGCCACAGGCACAATCACAGAATGTCTTTTTCTTTGTTCTAGTTTCTACATTTTGAGATTGCCAGGCTATTATGCCTTAGAGGTTCTACAAACCAGGTTGCTCCTGGCTGAGAACCTCGGCAATTCTTCTGCATGTAGAGATGCTTAAATGTTGCTGTGGCACCGCAGGCTTCCTGGGCTGCTGCTATCCTTTCTATCTACCTGCCGCCTGTTGTGCTCTGTGCCCTGGCCCTTGAACTCGTGCTGAAATCTGGGAGAACTCAGGTGACTGCCTCATTCTCTGATTTGCTCCTGTGCATTAAACAACATGGTTTTCATCATAGCCAAATACTTAAACAACCACTGTAAAATGCAAGTATCCCAACACTTGCAGCGTGAAATTCTGATGTGTGTTTCTCCACCAATGGATTCCTTGCTTGTTAAATTTTAATATTAGCTGAACTTAAGAATAGTTTCCAGATGCTCCTAGTAACTGGCCAGAACATATATTTAAATCCTCCATTGAATAGAATTTGTTAGAAGAAATAACTCAGCTTTATCAGAAAACAATAATACCAATGAATAGTCATTCACATGTGCATGGACCTTACATTTTTTGTTGTTTTTTGAGGCAGGGCTTCTCTGTGTAGCTCTGACTGTCCTGGAACTCACTCTGTAGACCAGGCTGGCCTCGAACTTCTGGCCCCACCTCTGTCTTCTGAGTGCTGGGATTAAAGGCGTGTGCCACCACGGCTGGCATTTGGAAGAATTTTTCATATGCTTATGTAAATTTAGGGTATAGATTGAACAAACTGTGCTGAAAAGTCCTATCAATAAGCCCAAGCTTTGTTACCATGGCAAACCCATGAATGATCAACAGTGAGGCACATGCAATGAATACAAAGAAGGATTTGGTGGGAGATCTAGAAAATCAGTACAGTTATTTAGCAATATGCTGTAAAAATCCAGTTCTTCTTTTTAAAAAAAATGTAATTAAAGAATGCCTTGGCTTGCATGGTGGTTCACACCTTTAATCCTAGAGTTTGGGTGTCTGAGGAAGGATAAGGAATTCAAGCTTAGCTTAGGCTACCTGAGGAGACCTTGTCTCAACATAAAAGTACTCTGAGACTTCAGCAGCAATGCAGTGGCAGGTGATACTATCAACAAGGAATAGATTGTTTCACATCTCCAGTTCCTAGTAAGTCCACCTTATGGATAACAATGGCTGATTGCCTGGATCACTCCTCTCAGTAACGAGTTAGGGAGTGGTTTACCTTGTTTCCCTTTCCACTCCCCACCTACCCACAAAGAAAGGAAGGAAGTCCCAAAGCCAAAAGGGACTAGGTCTGTGGGAGTAGAGGGTGGGATGACAGGATTGTACTGATCCCTCTTTGAGGCATTCCTGAGCTCCCATGGACACCACAGAGGGCCTTAGGCTAGCCCACTCACCTTGGAACCTGGCTCTCCATGAGACTGAATTTCCATGGCCTGTGCCTCTCTGAATCTCAATAGCTTTCGCTCTGTAGAGAGCTTGATCAGGCTCCTGCTTGTGTGTCTGTCCTGTGTTCTCTGGAACCTCACTGCTGACAGCTGCCCCCTGAGGACATGTCTCTCTGTCATGGCTGCACTGAAAGTTTATGGTCTTTAGGATTTGGCTTTTCTTGACTCCTCAGTCTCAGATGCAAAAGCAGCTTCTGTGTAAACTATCAGATGAGGTTCTGAGCCTTTGTTCAGCCCTGGGAAATTTCCCAGAACCCCCAGGATTGCCTGCGGATTAGTGGTGGTGAGTCCAGACGGTCAGCAGCACCCTTTGGAAAAGTCCTATCCTTGGGCTTTGCTGGCTTAATGTTTTATTATTATTGTATTCTTAAATTATGAGGTGACTGAGGAGGGAAAATGTGGGCTCTCTGTAGAGGGGTGAAAGCTTACAACTCTAGAATAAAAAAAAAGTTGAAGTATTTTGAACCTCTTTAATAACTGTCTCTTATGTGGGTAATATAATTACCAGAGGAAAAATGAATAAAAACTCAAACCCAATAAATTACATTTCCACTGAATCTCTTTCCTTCTATTCTAAGGGAACAGGATTGTCAAATGCTTTCCTGCCACTTTATTTTTTAAGTGCTAAGACATGACATGGTTCGCACTTTAATGTATTCACTCATGTTCAGTTTCAACAACACTGGGTGGGAATTAGTACCCCATAATTCACACTGTAGGGTGTCTTATTACAATTATAAAATTTTATTATAAAATGTTTTTTAATATTTATATTGTTAATTAAATGACGATGGATTACTCATAAATTCAGAACAGAGAATTATGGTTCATTAGTCCCTGCTCAGACTTCATATTAGCCAATCAGAATAGTTGCTTTCTTTCCCTACATGTATAGATGCTTGACAGCAAAGCTTACAATATAGCTGTCCTTTGAAATTTGTCTCTGAAATAAGAAACTCTCAGAGCTGTTGTTCTACACAGAAGGTGATACAAAGCTGCCATTCTCTTGGGGTGATTTTTTGAGGCACTGTGTGATATTTTTTAATCGTCTTTTGAATTTTGGTTTCTAGAGAGAGTTCTACTGAAAGCGACTCCACTAAGGGCAGGTGTATCCTCGTGTAGAGACTTCGGCTTGCTTTCCCATAAACTGCTTTATCTGTCACCTGAGTTGTGACCAAACATTAAATGAAGACATATAAACACCTAAGCAGCAACCCCTGAAGGGTAGGGAGATGAGAGACTGCAAGAGAATCTTCTAAACCTGCACTGTCTGTAATGTAACCTTGTAGCCACACTCGACTGTTCAGTAGTTAAAATGTGAGAAGTGTGAGTGAGAAATTGAATTTCAAATGTTTTAATTAATTAATATGCAAGCTATTGCATTTTTAAAAGCCCACTCTCCCAGTCACACTTTGTTAACATGCTGGGTTGGAAAGCCATGTGACTGAGGACTTCTTCGTGGCCAGAGCTAGAGCCAAAGCACAGGGAAGCTGGGAAGATAGATGTTGCAGGAGAGCTCCACAGGCCTCTATGCTAGGCTGCCTACAGTGCGGGGCGTGGCTTTGGTGAAGGCAGTCAGACTACTGTTAAAGAACCCTGTTGAAACCAAGGCACACTGGTACCAAGGCTGTGGGTACAAATATTTTCTTTTTGCTCACCCTGCTCTTCTGCCGAATGAACACCCTCAAATCAACCACCATCTTATTTACGCCTTTTTCCCTCTTGATTATAAATGTTGTAAGCCTATCACCTGGGAAACCTTTGCAAATGTGGATCAGATCCTGTGGGCCTCCGGTGTAGCTTCCACTCTGCATTCCTAAGAAGGTGCCTGTGTGATGCACAGGGTTGAGGAGCACCCTGGAGTCTGGAGGCTCTAGAAGGTCTAGAAAACATTTGCATTTCAGAACTTCAGTATCAACACTGTCCTAATTACTGGCTTAAACATAAAAGGTTCCCGCTTTCCAGAAATCAATACGCTTTTAGTTTTAAACTCAGACTGGGAACATTTGTTTGGGAACCAGGGGCGACAGAAGGTTGTTGTGTTTGGAGAAATGAGGCTCGTTACTTGCAACACCAAGACTGGTGTAAATCCGCACTGTTGTGGCCCTACCGGCATTCTGGAGGTGCTTAAAAAGCAAGGAGGAAAAACCCGGAGAGGAGAACCCAGTCAATTTTTAAAAAATATAAATAGCTACACGCTGTATTTCAGTGTTGTTGTGACCACACCTTATAACAACACCATGCTTTTGCAGCAAGCTGTGATTTACAGCTAGTTGAAGAAGGAATCGATTGTAGGTAGAGGCCAGCTATTGATCAGAAAAAGGGAATGGAAAACTGGAATGCTTCTTAAATAGAGAAAAATTCAGAATTAGAAATCAGGTGGCAGACGGGCCACTGTTTGAAACAAATACAATGAGGACCGCTTCATGGCATCCAGATGCATTCTGGGATGCTTTGCTTTCTGATAAAGATGGAGGGGTTGAGAATACTAAGGAGCAACAAATCCAGAAGGAATGGGACTTCTATGTCTTGTTAAGTCTTCCAGACAGCAGAGACAGTGGAGCAAGCAAAGCTGCGGGAGAGGATTGTTCTGCAGTATGAAGCTAAGGACAGTGGATGTCAGGAAGATTTACACAGAGACTGATAGACCTTGCTCAGTTATTTCTGCTGTCTAGAGTGGAGCCAAGACCAAGTTGAGCAGAAACCTAATGTTGTGGGCATCCGCACATGTTTCATACTTTGTGTAGTTCCTTTTTTAGTTGAATAATTTGATGTTTTGGGGGAAAGGAACATCAGGAGGAAAGCAAAGCCCTGTAGGACTCCCACTCATTCATCTCTGGGGAAGCTGAGACAGTTTCTTGTTTTATTTTTTGCTTAACTATCAGTCCTGAGACCTTTGTCTACTTGGTGGCAATCACCTGAAATCAGAGAATTATTTCTGTCAGGAAGCTAGGAGTCTCATGGTAATTAGTCTTAAACAAACAAACAAACAAACAAATAAAAGTCTTAACATCTGAACATCTAACAGCAAACCCCTCAAAGACTCCAAAAAGTTACTACTTTGCTATTTGGACTGTATTCTGATTTAACAGATGCTACCTGCAGTTAGGAGACCAACCACTGAATCTAAAAGAAATGCCATTCAAGACCATGAAGGGCTGATAGAGTGAGCTGGTCTGGAATTTGCATAGATTCCATCCACTCTTGCGCCATGAGAGCCCCAGTTACTTAGATGTGATCTAGTGTCTCTCCTGGTGCTGAGGTAGCCACACCCTCTCAAGTGGAGATAAGGGAGATCCTGCAGCTGCTTCTGGGTTCCCATTGATCCTGCTTTTGTTTTATTCCTCCTTCTCCCCCTCTTCATTTGCCCCCTCTCTCCCTTCCTGCAAACACTCAACCACAGTGTTTTTAGTAGTACTGCGGATTTGAGGCCTTGTGCATAAGGTGAGTATTCACCCCTACCCGAATTGTACCCCCATCCAGTCCTAGTGCTGTTGACTTTGCGTCTAAATATATATTTAATATTCATTATATTCTATTATATAATATATGGTCAATTTTATTTTAGTATTTTATTTGTTATATCAATTAATTGATAATATATAGTTAAATCATAATTATATATTTATTATATATGAACTATATATTATTATATATGACTTAGCCATAGGTGACTAAGTTCTGCCTTCCTAAAATACAACTACAGCCACTAAGACTATATGTATGTGTGTATGTATATATACATATATATGTATATGTATATATATATGATACTTAAACTGTCTTCCAGCAGAGCACTTTAAACACAATGTGGGTAAACTGACACCTTGTTTGGTCAGTGGTTTCCAGGCATCCTTCCATGCTTCTTCTCATTTGTAAAATTAGGACCTGGATCCAGATGCTCTGTTCTGTCTTCCTCCATTCTGACAAACTCTCTTCCTTTAGTTCTTACCTTATCTATACTTCTTCACAAGTTCTGTTATTTATTTTCACCCTCAGAATGTCCCACCCTCAGCCTGAAGTCTGCGTCCCCAGTCCCATTTTGTCAGTGGTTTTTCCAATCTCCATTGTTTCTTTAGTGTATATTTATGTATTGGTTCCTTAAAGCTTTGTTAACTGCCGGGAGACTAATTTTCTTACAGAAACATTTAGTGCCTCTGTATGAGTTTCCATGATGCCTTGGCTAGAGTTAAAGTTGAAGATTTGTCAATCAATCCACTTCCTTCTGATTTCAGTACTTAACACTATGTCAAGGCAGTAGGACAGAGGTTGTCAATGTCCTCCACTTTATTAAATCAGAGACTGCTTCCTGGGCCTATGTGTTAGACCCCCGGATGAGACGTTTCTAACTTCCAACTTCCGGTGGCAGGTTCATCTTTCCAAGATTTCTTTTGATCTCTTAGACCCCATTTCTCATCTCTCAGGTCTGTGTCCATCTAGACCCCCATTTGAGCTTTAGACGTGTATACCCCTCTGCCAACTTGACACTTCTACTTTGATGTTTTCCTTATAAGAAATTTGAATGAATATATCACAAACTGAATCCCAAACTGGCGGTCGTTCCGACTTCTCACAGTGTTGTTGCCATCCACATGTCGCCTCTAACTAAAATCTCTCTCCATCACATTCTTTTTTCAACCAAAACCAAAGTCCTATCAGCTTCTTCTGTGTCTGACCACCTCACTCTCTCCACTGCCAAGACATTAGTCAAATGAAGGTCATCTCTCAGTGGAATGTCTGAGAAATCCCTCTAATTGGTTAGGGTCATGTGACTCCATTTTACCAGACTCTAAGCCATAGTGTGTCTTGTTCCTCAGGGTCATCTCTGAAGAATCCCTTCAGGATGCTTGTTCATTATACTAAAGTACTTTGATTTTTGGTTCGATCCAGGATCAGTTTCCCCAACCTTTGGCCTTGCAGATCTCCTCCTCCTCGACACTCTGCTTTCCATGCCTCCTTCCTTTGCTTCCTTGACATTTTAAGGTCTTAGCTTGCCACTTCAAAATGCTGTTTCTGATGTCATAGATCAGATCTACTGCTTCATATTCTTGGCACATAGCTTCCTCAAACCCCAACATTACTATATTTTAAAAACATCACTACCTCACAAGATTAAATTATGAGCAGAGACGAAACTACACTTATATCATTGTGTATTGCACACAGTAAACACCTGCTTAGACATAATAGGTGCTCAATACACACGTTAGATGATGAGCTGAGCCAGTATTCATTTTGGAATTTATCATATCAACACAACCACAATCACTTTGAAAACAAGAAGCTGACTTTTGTCTCTGTATCTTAATTGCCAGTGCGAAAACCAACAGGAGGTGTAAGCCAGATACCTAGCTGCCCACTGAGAACAGCCTTTCAGTTCTCATGTGTCAAATAATTTACAGTTTAATACATGGAAGATAGTACTGACTGTAAATGGATGAGCACTGAGATCCTTTATGAAAGGATCACTGAATACTTTTCAGAATATGGCCAAACTACCTTTATAAAATATATTGGAAATATTTTTGAGACTCTGGAAAAGTCCTAGCTATCCCCCTGCCCCAGACACCAGAGCAAGCGTTTGCACACCTCTAGGGCTACTCTCTCCTTCAAAGCACTACCACTTAGAACAACATGTCAGTTGAGCAGATGGAAACCACACTTTTCTAAAACACAAAACAGAACAGTGCCAAGCCATAGCTCAGCTGCTAAAGCACTTGCCACACAAGCATGAGGGCTGGAGTTTGGATGCCAGCCCCCATGCAAATGCCAAGCATGCAATCCCAGTGCTCAGGAGATCAGACGGAATCCCCAGAGCAAGCTGGCCTTACTGTAGGCTGTGGGTCCACGTGAGAAACCCTGTCTCAATAGTTCATGTGGAGAGTGATCAAGGAAGACTCCTGATATCAAAATTAGAGTTCTGTATGCGCGCACACACACACACACACACACACACACACACGTGCACATGCACCCTCTCACATGCACCCCCCCCACATACTACATAAACACATACATTATACATGCGAATAAAAAGAAGACTTAGGTGAAGCAGGCTGGCCAGTTGTCTGTAACTGCTAATCATTTCTCCATGATACATTTAACCTGAGGCTTCAGGGCAGCTTTTAAATCTGGCATCCTTTTCCAAGACAACATTGCAATAAGCATGACTCAGAGGACCCAGAGTCTTGCCAGCTCCTCCTGATGCTGAAGAAAGCATGCAAGGGCCAGAGTGCAAATGTCACCATGGACTGTTCTGAAGAGGGGTTTGGACAGAGTTGGGGGCGGCACCACCAGCAACAGCTCTCTCTTGTCTCAGTGGGGGATCCGTCCATGTGCAGCAAGGGGAAGAAATGAGAGTACCTGCCATGGGGATTTGAGAGGGAAATTGATTGCATCCATTTAAATACGTGAGGCTCCGGCTTCCTCCTGACAGTGGGACTCTTGCGTCCTGCCTTGGGGGACTTGAGAAAGGGAAATTGAGGGTGGACACAGAGAATACTGTGATTCTCTTTATCCTGGGAAACCAGTGCATCCTGGGTACAAGCCAGAACTCCTCCCAGACCATGAGGATGACATTAAGTTCAGGGCAAAGGTGGTGCTGAGTTCCTGCTGTGTGGCTTGGCAATCCTGCTTGCCATTTGCTTCGATACTGATCGTCTAGAGGGAGCTCGCCTGGAAGGCTGTGCAGTCTTGGCTCTGGCCCCACTCATTTATTGGCCAATTGAAGGTGATAGAAAAACATGCTGGACGAAAACACGGAAAGGTAGGGGAACCGGCAACCTCAGGCTTAACCCTTGACGGCCTAAGTTCTTACAGAGCAAACCATAGTGGACCAACAGCGTCAGAACCTATAGGGACTTGTGGGAAACACACATTGTCAGGCTCTTGTCTAACCCCAGCCGGGCTGAATCAGAGGCTCTGAAGGTGCACCTCAGTCATCTGTGTTTTAAGATATGGGAGTAAGATCTGAGAGCTCCCTGCTTAAAGTGCTGAGATAACATAAAAATTACGGTTTCCAAATAACAAAAATGAGTAATAATAAAATTATAATCACTCAGAATCAATGTAGCACACATGCTGGGAAAGTTGGGGAGATCAGATGAGCACATCTTTTGAGATGATTTGGCGGGGCCAACTTCAGCAGTGACCACAGTTAATATTAGGTTGATACATTAGCTGGCTAGGCAAGAACATTTTGCATCAGTCAGAACACATCAATAGCACAGGTAGTGGACATTTTTCTCTTCCATCTTCAAGGTCACTGAGGCTTGGCTGGGCAACCTGTGTGTCTGAGCACTGCTCAGTCTTGAATGGGTTTGGGTTTTATTCATGTGTTGTCGTCTTTCTCCTGGGACCCCCAGCTAACCCAGCCATGTTCTTGTCATGACAGTGATTGACATCAGACTGGACAAGCCCAAGTAAGAAGCCCTCTGGAGGGCTCAGCTTAGAGCTGAGACAAAAGTCTGTTTTTCTTATCCAACTCACCACATTGGGTCACATGTCCAGACGGCAAATAGATTTGCCCCTCTGAGGATAAAATCTGGACATTTACTTGGAAAGGGAATATATTAATTACTACTCTTGTTGCCATGACAAAATCAACTTAAGGAGGAAAGCATTTATTCTGGATCAAAGTTTAAAGTTCCATTGTGGCAGAGAAGACATGGTGATGACAGTCGGTCACATTGCCTCCACGAAGAACTGGCTGCTGGCATTTTCTTTTCTCTTTTTATTCAGTGTAAGACCCAAGCCCATAGGATGGCATTGCCAATATTCCTGATTAAACCTCTTTGAAACATCCTAGCAGACATACCCAGAAGCCTGGCCCCTAAACGAGTCTAAAATCTAGCTGAGTTGAACGTGTAGATGGAGCATCACAGAGTTACAGGAGGAGATGAGGGCTGGGGACATTCATGAAATCACTCAACAGTAGCCAAGCTTGACTTTCATACTATTAGCAGGACAAATGTGATTTTGGCTAGAGAAAATGTTCACTTTTACATGTAAATGAATACTGTTTTGCTCTCTTTAGTTGTGTTGTGTGGATCTCAGTAAGGACAGGTTGAATCTGGTTTCATCAAGCACACAGGTGCAGAATAAAGGCCAGGCCTTTTTGAGCCTCACAGGAAATTGATAAGATTTAAGGCCTTTTGTTTCTCAACTGCATATCAAACTGAAACCTTAAAGACAGATCTATAGATAGGAACTTTATACCCACGATGGCCTTATAGTCCAAGAGGGGCCTGTGAAGGATCATGTGTGTGTTTGGAATGAGATTTCTAAATGAGATCAGCCTCCCAGGGTTCTGGGGTTGGTTTAATGGCATTCTGAACCAGCTGTTGATGCAGGAATACTGTCTTCAGTGCGCTTGCCGTTGCCAGGTGTGACTGGACACTGGATGGAAGCTCAAACCAAGTGGAGACCATTCTTTGAGACGTGTGACAAACGTGAGTGTGTCTCCTTCCCTACCTATTCCTAGCTGACATTCGTAAGGTGTGGAACACGTAGGGGGGCAGCATGTAACTCCTGTTAATTGGATTCAACTTCTAAAGCTAAGCTCTCTTATAAGGTGGTGGCCAAAAATGCAATTTTATGTATTTACTTATTTTTTCCATATATAACGGGGATGGAATGGTTTATCTTCTCTGTTCTGAGTCTTAGCTGAAGAAGAAACTCAGATAATTCTGAAAACCCTCTTGCTTTATTTTTAATGTTTTAAAGTGTCAATTAATCAACGCCATGGCACATGTATGAAGATTAGAGAACAACTTGTGGGAGTCAGTTTTCTTCTTTCATCATGTGGGTCCTGGGGATCAAAGTCAGGTCTCGGGCTTGGCAGCAAGCACCCGCTAAGCCATCTTGCAAGCCTCTTAGTTTCCTAAGAAGAGTCCAGCCTAAGCCAATGACAGAGCAAGAATCACCCAGGTGGAGAATAGCCAGTGTCTTCACTCCACCCAACTCAGCTTCCTGACAGGCGGAGTGTTCAGGGTTTGATGAATGCACTGCAAAGTGAGCAGCTCGACTTTACAATCTGAGGATATTCATGGAACCGAACCTGTGATGTGAAAATAAAATTGCTTGCAGTAAGGTGATTAGCAGGGTAGCGACCCTGGACCCCTGAGCCTGCTGGACAATGACCTTCAGGGGAGGAGGGGGAACATTAGGCATAGAACCGTAGTCAGAGCTCAGTTGCTTATCCAACACTGCAGTTATTTCTTTGATTAGAAGCTAAGTTTTGAAAAGATCTTCAGAGTTCAGTATGATCTGGGAGTGGGCCGTCAAGACGTCTCTACACCAGTGAATCCTCTCAGGGTCCCCTTCTAGGCACCCTTGTTATAGGTGCCACCAAATGCTTCTGCTTTAAGTTTGCTGGGAATTCAACCCTTCCCTCTTCTCTTTTATGATGCCTAACAGGAGGGTGAAAAGATACAGGCTGTAGAGCCTGGCGTGTGAGTGCTTCCCCACTGCGTGCTGCTGTTCTGTGGAGGAAGCCGCCGCCGCCAACCGCTGTTTTATTAATAATGAGGCATTCACATAAATTCCATGCAAAATTGATTTTTGACTGTTATATAAGAATCAAATACCGGGCTTTAAAAAGTAATTGAGAAATCTATTTGTAATTTACTTTGCCTATAAGAACCCACTGTCCTGCCATAAACAATTTTACAGTATTTTCCCCCTGTTAAACAGCTATTTTTATACATCTGTTGGCTTCTTTTCTATGACATGCAGTCAGGAGATGTAATGAATACAAGGCTTGAAAGAACGTGTGGCCACAATCTCTTACAGGTCTGTTTTCAAGGGAATCTCTCACAAGCAGTGATAGTGTTCTTGTCCCAGTGCAGGTGACAATGCTAATGGCTAATTATCTGACACGGGGTGTTGACTGATGGGTCATGCACACACTTCTGAAGAGAGGGCAGCCTGAGAAATAGCTAAGCACACAGAAAGACAACAAAGACCCAAACAAAGAAACAAATGACAACGAAGGCCCAAACCAACAAACCAAATGCGGTTTCCTACTTTATTATTTTTTCAAAGCATAATTGGAATTTATTTAGGAATGATTTTAATATAGATTTAAGAATGAACATTATGGGAAGGATAAGGAGAGACACAGAAAGAGACTTGGGAAAGGGACTGTATACACTCATCTATGGGTGTGGGGTTCTCAAGAGAGTCACCGACACTTACCTAAAAAAGGCTTTTGGGGAACCTATTCAGTATTCTGTAGTTCTGTATATAGTAAAGGCAACCAGTCATATTATAAATACAATGATTTATGTGAAATTAGGGGGAAATTACAAAAGACAAATGATTAGCATCAAGAAGACAGCAGGGCAATTTTACATATTCTGGCTTAATTTCCATTTTAAAAATATTTGTTTGTTTATTGATTTTCTAGGGGATCAAACCTAGAGCCTCGCTCATATAAGCACAAATCCTCTCTCACTGAGTGACACCCCAACACTGCCTTCTCATAGGGCTATTTTGCAGTTGAGAGCACTCTTCTGTTCCTACCTCAGAACCTTTTTTTTTTCTCTTAAGTGATCTTAATTCTTTGCATTTAAAAAAACCTATTTTCCATTGTTTTATATATACTCTACATAGGGTAGAATTTCAAGTGAACATATTGAACAGTGATAACTTTACACAGTTATGTGAACATTACCAAGAACAAGTTAGAATATTCGAATCACTCCTGAAAGCTCCCATTCTCCTGAACTTACGGCTCCAGGCTGAGCTGCTTGTGGCGGTGGTTTGGCCTTTTCTGGTATGTCATGGTAATGGACCCATAGCACACAGTGTTTGCATTAAGCTTTCTTCATTCAGCATGCTTTTGAGATTCAGTCATGCTGTAGAGTGTATTAATATTTAGTTCCTTTTAACGACAGGCTACATCACAGTTTATCCACACAGTGGTTAATAGACACTTAGGTTGTTTTTAGTTTCTGACTCTTAGGAGTAACATGGTTAGGAACATTCGTGATCACGTTTGTGTGGTCATACGTTTTGATTTACCTCATGACTGAGAGAGATGGCTAGGTCGTGTGGCTGGAGTGGGCTTAACTTCATTAAAGAATTTACCCCAGTCTTACTCTTTCGCACCGGCTAAGTGTGAGGGGCCCATTTCCTTACCAATACTAGGCAATGTTGCGTGCGTAGTGAATGGCCTTTGGGGTTTTGTTGGCACATTTCATAATTTTTAAAAGGTAAGAATTTAATTCTGAAAATGTCCATATCACACATATTTTGTTTTATGAGTTGTGCAGATTGGGTCCTGTGTGAGAATTTTTTCAACAAGTGTTATTAAAATTTTTTCTTCTATCATTCTCCCAGCAATTTAATAGTGTTAGCTCTTGGGTTTAGGTCTAGGGTCTGTTTTTAATTTTTTTTTTTGTGTGTGTGTGTATGTGTTGGATTAAGATAAAGATTAAAATTTCTCCCTACAGGTATCTATCTAGTTATTTTAGCACCCTTCTGGTGGCTTCCCCACTTAATTGTTCTAGAATTTGAGTTAAAGACCAGTTGACTACTGCTTTACTTCTGGATTCTCTATTCTGTTCCACTAACCTGTGACTCTACTTACTCTGATATCAAACTGTGTTATGTTGGCTTCCTTACAAGTCTTAGAATTAGATAAACCCCTTAGCATTATTATTTGGCTGAAAATTATTTTGCCTACTATAAGTTGGCTTTTGTTTGCTTGTCTTTATGATACTGATGATCGAGCCCAGAGCCTGACACAAACTCTCTCCTACCCAGCTGTGTCCTTCTTAGCAACTCTCCATCTTCTACATTTCTATATAAAGCTTAGCATCTGCTTGTCAAGTTCTTTAAGAAGCTTGCTGGGATTTTGATTGGGCTTGCATTCAACTTGCAGGTAAGTTTGGAAAGAATTTCATCGTACAGTATTAAATATATTTAAAACTGTTACTGAGGTTGAAATAAGCATAAGATGCATTGAAAATATATCAATTTTTACAACACTGGGAAAATTAACATACCAACTTATGGAAGCAGGTTGGTTAAAAAGTTAACACAATGGGCTAGGGAGATGACTTTGTGAGCAAGCATGAGGACTTGAGCTCTGATCCTGAGGACCCAAGTAATTAGTTGGGCATGAGGATGTGGCGCACGCCCTTAGTTCCAGTGCTGGGAGGTAGACAGAGCTCAGGGGTTGTGGCTCTCTGGCCAGCCAGTCTAACTAATTGGTGAGTACCAGGTTGAGAGAGAGACCCTGTCTCAAAATATAAAGTGGAGAACAAGAGAGAAAGATGCCTCATACTGATATCTTGCCAAGATAAGCACATTGGCCCTCACATGTGGGAACTCAGATACTCACCCCCCAATGTAGCATAAAGTGTTCCTTGTCATTGATATTTAATCAATGTGTGACTTGAAATAAATGTCACTGTTACTATATATCTGTGATTCATATCTATTTACATTCATCCATGCTCCATCCTGTTTGACCTAGTAAAACACAGGATTAAGGTGGAAGCAGAAGATAATATGCCTGTGGCAACTATGCCTGGCAAGGCAGATTCATTTCCCCATTGACTGACTTGATGATCAATGCACTACAGCTGTAGTTTGAAATTTGAATCTTCTCGATTTTGTTCTAGTAAGAACTTCTTTAAGATATTTCTTATATTTCAGGTGTAGGCAAGATTTCATTGGGAAGGCTCTATGTTTGGGACAATGGAGACTTGAGTTTATACAGCAGCTGTATCCCTAGAAGCTTATGAAAGTTATCCATGCTTCTGAACTCAATTTGGGAAAACAATACCTACCACACAGTGATGATATTTTATATGTAAAACACCTGGCACATAGATAGCTGATACAATGACAGAATAACACTGACAAATAAAGGGGAAGAAGAGACACCTTGTTGTCTAGAGAAAATGTAAAGGCTCCGGGGATATTGAAATGAGTTACAATGCAGGGTGAAGACTGCTGACTGTGTGGGGCTTAGCTGGGAAGCTGTGTGCTCTCTGACCTCCTGTCCCTAACAGTGACTCACTGCACTGTCACAGAAGCTCAGAGTGAAGAGCATTTTGTCACCTAGCAGTGCTCCAGTGGGAAGGTCTGAAATTGGATGGATGATGTGACTGTCCACAGGCAGTTCAAGCATTTCCAGTGATGAGGAGCTTGTGGTACTGAGAGTTCTCCTGTGGCGTGGCAAGCAGGGGCAGTCTTCAATCTGTTATAGGTACTTATTAGTAGTCATGTGGGTGCTGGGAACCAAATCTGGGTCCTGTGTAAGAGCAACAAGTGCTCTTAACTGTTGATCCATCTCTACAGCTCTCATGTATGTACACATATATTTATATGTAGGCATATATATGTATATGTACATATACGTATACACGCATGTATACACGCATATCCTCTTAGTATACACACATACATACATATGTACACACACACACACACACACACACACACACACACACACACTTAATATGTAGCTGAGGTTGATCCTGAATTTGATTTTTTTGCCTCTAACCTTCTGAGTCCTAGAGTTACAGGCATGTGCCCCTATGCTCATACTAGGCTATAATAAAAACTAAGGATTCTGCTTCCTAAAGTATCTTAATAACTGAGTATGGGTATACCTTCTAAAGCTGTATGCTTAGGCTTGGTGTTGGCTGGTTAACTGGAAAAGCCATTTTAAATCAGGTGAGGCAAATGCTGTTTTCGCCTGCGGCACAGACCTTTCTCTTTGTTCAAGACAGAACTTTTCTGGTTTGATTCGGTGACTTGCTAGTGAAGGGCAGCCTCCTCTATAACCCACAGGATGGAACTGGAGTGACCTAAGAGTCTGAGAAGCCTGGGATTGTTCCAAGCCACCATGAAAATCATGTTCCTCTTTGCCAGTAAATACTTTGGGGGTTAGTATGTGATTCACTTCTGCCATTGAGACGAATGCACAGTCAGTTAAGGATGATTAAGATACATTTCCCTTCTACTAAGGAGAGAAACAGCAAGGCACCAGGGCTGTTCAAACAGCCCAACTTCCTGTCCTCTGCATGCTGGAGCCTCAGGCAGCCTGCTGTTAGACACTGAGCAGCCAAGGCCATCTCAGCCTAGAGAGCTGACCAGCTCCAGCCTCACAAAGAGCCAACCAGGGAATGTGGGGCTTCAGGCTCCTGTAGAGTAACAAGTGGGTCTATACGGCACAAAGCCACGGGGCAATAGTCAAACACTTGATATGGAATTAGTTTTAAGGACATATGCATTTTCATAGTCTTTCAAAATTCAAAAGTATATACCCATTCATTTGCTCCTTTTTAAAAAAAAAGTAGGCCAGTGTGCTCTCTTTAATTGTGATTGGTGATTTGAGCTTTCATATCAAACCATATCACTAATTTTTGGGCTGTTTGCTGTTTGGTTTGGTTTTGAATTAGAGACATTATAAATGGTGTGAATGCAGATGGTTAGCAGTTCATGATGTGTGGGCCATGGGATACCTTAATGGTGCCGTAAAACTGAACTGTATTCCCAAGAAGATCAGGGCTTTTCACCCTCATTTGTTCACAGAGTCATGGGTTTCCCAGGGGCTCTGTGTCTTGTCATTCTGCACTATACTAATAACCATAGAAGAAAGACGAGTATCTTGCTGTCTTTAGTTATGCTAGACTCGATGTTAAAACACTGTAAGGCAACTCTACTTCTATTTTTTAATTTAGAAAATATATTTGTTTGTTTGCCATAAAATTAACCTGTTGAATATTTTTATTCATAAAAATGCTTTAGAATTTAACTTAATTTTAATTTATATGTATTTTTGCCTGCATGTGTGACTGTGTACCATATGTGTGCCTGGTGCCTATGGAGGCCAAAAAGCTCAGATCCTCTGGAACTGGAGTTACTGATGGTTTTGAGCTGCCATGTAGTTCCAGGAATCAAACCCTGGATGCAGATGGCCGCAGAGTCCAGAAAAGAGCATCAGATTCCTTGGAGCTGGACTTACAGGTGACTGTAAGCCATCTGAGTGCTGGGACCCAAACTTCGGTGTTCTTCAAGAGCATCACATACTGTGAGTCACAGAGCCATCTCTCCAGCCCTCATTTAGCCTAATTAATATATAGCGATTAAAAATAAAAGGGTATTATGACAAAAACCGAACAATCCATGACTACATTGTAGAATGGATAAGTTTAGCTAATTAACATGTACATTATTTCAAATACAGAACTCTTTTTTTGTGGCGAAAAATTCTTCAAATTTCCTCTGTCATTTTCAACATAGTACGTTCTTCTTCATTGTAATCACTATGTTATATCATAGATTCCTCGAATTTTCTTTTTTGCTTTTGACCCAAATCTTCCCAATGCTCCCATTTCGCAGGCCTAGTAGCCACCATTGTATTCCCTGCTCCTGTGAATGGCACTTTTAGACCCTATGTATCACAGAGGGGATCCGTAGAATCTGTCTTCCAGCGATTGTGTGTCTACTTAACAGCATCCGTTAGGTTCATATATTGCTGCAAATGGCAGACTTTCCTGAGGCTTGAGGGCTGAACCCCATTTCATTGTGTGTACTAACCACACTTTCTCTATCCACTCATCTGTCTATGGACACGTAGATACCGTCTAGATCTCCACTGTTGTTAACAGTGCAGGGCAATGCTTCTTTACACTGATTCTTTTGGATATGCACATAGATGGGCCATTTTCAGACCACACAGGTCTGTTTTGAAATCTCTGAGGCCCTGCTGTGTGTTGTCCACAGTGACTGCACTGATTTACACCCATGGGCAGTGTGCAAGCGCCCTCTTTTCTTTCTGTCTTTACCTGTAAATTTACTTTTACTGTTCCCCTTCCTTATTCTCTTTATTCGTGGTGCTGGAGATGAACGCCGTGGTTTTATTTTCAGTTTATTTACATTATTACTGATGAAATCTACCAACTCATCAGAACATGCCCTCACTTAGTTTAGAATGTGAATTCATTCCCGAATGGAACCTTGACAGCTTCCCACAGTTTTTAGTTGTGCTGCTCTTTAGTTACGTCATTGGTCTACCTAAAACCTATAGTTGAAGATTGCTTTGGTTATTTATTCAAAATTTCCTTCATAACTCAGTTTAGAGCAGTGGTTTTCAAGGTTTTTTTTTAATTCTTTGAGACTAAATGACATCGTTTTCCCCTTTCCCTGTCTTTTCTCCAAACCCTCCCACAAACCCCTGCTTGCCTTCTTTCAAATTCTTGGCCTCCTTTCCATTGGTTGCTACTACATCTATTTCTCACTCTCTCAGCATTCCTTAGTTCTTGTGGTACTTTCCTGTGTGGTTGCAGCCTGGTGGGCTTCCTCCTGTCTACTTTGCATGTCTATCACTATTTTCCTCATGTTTAGGTGGTCATGTTGGTGAGACTTAATGGGTGTAGCTTCTGACGTTCCTAGGTGACACATCCTAACAGCAAGCTCCCAGACCCTCTGACTCTTACAGTCTTTCCACTTCCTCTTCTGCAGTGACCCCTGAGCCTTAGATGTGGGAGTGCTCTGTAGATGTGCCCACTGGGACTGGGATCCACAGCTCTGCAGTTTGATTGGTTGTGGGTTTCTGTAATGGTCTCTGTTGCAATGAGACATTTCCTTTATGAGGGGTGAGAACGACACTTATATCTGGAGATTTGGAGCCAAACTATTCATTGTTTTGTTTATTTGTTCATTTATTGACGCACGTGATAATAATGGTTGGTTTGATTGAATGGGTGGTTGGAAATATGTGCCCTTTATAATTTCTGCTTTAGGGAATTGCCTCTTAAAATGTTTTTATGACCTAATTCATGGGCATTGCCTCTGAACATTGCTGCTCTTTGGTGCAAAAAAATGCTTATGGCTATTTTCCCTTTATGTGGACTAAGCCTTTTATCGACCCGAAATGGCTTCTCTGGACCGCTGGCTGCTTTTTGGCTTGTTTGCATGTCTCCTAATGCACCTTCTGCATCCTTATCAAACACATATTCACTCCCCTGAGTATTTCTTACCGTTCTGAGTTACTTAGGTTTTAGCTTCGTCTTAAGCAACGCACAGTTGATTGCTATTTTCAAAGCCAACTTGGAAACATCAGTCCTTAAACGGGATGGTTTAACCTGCTTTCAGTGTTTCTTATAACTCAGGTTCTCTCTTTTTCTGGAATCTTCGCTGTTTCTGTGTCATTTTCTCATTTGCTCTGTGAAGTGTGTTTTATTTACTTCTATTGCTCCGAGGTAGTCTTGAACGATCATCTTATTGCTTTGAACTTACTGTTGGGTTTTCTCCAAATTGCTTATGAAACCATTCTCTAGTGGTCCTCAGATTTTCAAAGTCAAGAGTTAGACCATAAACTTTAAAAAGTTAACATGCTTTTATTCTCTCTCCCCTGCCCCTTCCCCCATTTTGCTAACTTGGACGTATTGTGGTCATTACTTTTTTATATAACACCTTTATTTTATGGCAGACAGTTCTGACACATGTTTTTTGTTCTCAAGAAAATTTGGAAAGAATTACTTAATGTGATATTAAAATGGGAAACGTCTTTTCACTGCTTATTGCCAGTTCTTCGGAAGCAGCTTGGCTTGATTTGTGTGTTGTTTAGCTTCAATCCGCTCTCAGTCCGGAGAAGTGTGTCTGCTTACCAAGGTGGGTTTGTTTCTCGTTGGTCTAGCTCTTCTTCTTCTCCCCATCTCTCCACACCTGGCCTCTCCATCAGGCCCTATGGACTTCTCATTGGGTTCCCTTTGCAGACCTGTATCTGAAAGGCAAACTGACACCCAGAGCTCTTATCATATTTCTAGAGTTTGACCTACTTTCTTTAAGTTAGGGGTTCTCAACCTTCATAATGCTGAGTCCCTTTAATGCAGTTCCTCATGTTGTGGTGACCCCAACCATAAAATTATTTTCATTGATACTTCATAACTGTACTTTTGCTACTGTTATAAATAGTAATTAAATATCTGTGTGTTCCAATGGTTTTAGGTGACTGACGTGCTGCTATGACATTGCCTCTTTCCTGCCTTCACTTCACTAGCCTGCAAGCTGGAGCATTTAGTAGAGGTGCTTGCCAGGGGATGTCTGTTTTCTCTTTCCTTTCATCATACTTTCTTCAGAGCATGTCTTCATCGTGATCATGAGGCAACCCCAGTGCCTGGCTGCCTGCCGTTCCTTCTTGCTGACAAAGTCTTTTCTTGGCAGCAGTACAGTCTGACTTTATGAGAACAACAACTAACCAACCAACCAACATCCGGCTGATAGATTCTGTATGGAAGGAAAATACCACTCAGACTTAGAAAGCAGCACTTGTGTGGAGGAGAAATGGCTGCCTGATTTAACAAGCCAGGTGTCAGGCAGTGTGGATAGAGTAACAAGCCTTTCTCCCTTCAGTCAGCTGGGCTTTTTCTGGGTCTGTTGGTATGCATAGGTGAGCCACTAATTGCCTTTTAAAGAAGTTTAGGCCCATTAGCCTAAGGTCAACTGTTCGTTTTAACTTTGGGGGGCAATGGAAAATTTGCCTGCCAGAGAGAGAGAGAGAAAGAGAGGGAGAGAGAGAGAGAGAGAGAGAGAGAGAGAGAGAGAGAGAGAGAGAAACAATTTGGTGGAAAAGACTATCAGGACTGTTAGCCAGAAACCATTTAAATTGGAACTCCTTAGGGACATGTCATTTGAAAAATTATTTGCCAGGTTGCCTTTATTGGCTAAATATATATGTGAGATGTAGACTCTATTCCAAAGATCCCCATGGAAGAGAGGGAGAGGCCAGCTTACAAGTCATGCCTTGGCATCGGCGGTTGCCCTCCCTCTCCCTGGCTACTTCGTGTCCCTCTACACTGCTTCCTGCTCTCAGGCCTGGGCCTTAGGTTAGGCTCCATCTTGCATCTGTTCTCTCCCATCTACTTGATGCAGGCATTGTCCTCCCTGACTGACAGCTGCTGTTTTACTCATCAGAATCTTTCTGGACCATGGTTCCCAGCTCAATCCTTGAGGAAACACTACCTCCTGGAGGGGCCTTACCCTTTCCTCCCTCCTTTTACAGAGGCACAGCAGGGCAGTGGGCGCTTTATTGAGGAGGTGGTCATAGGCAACAGATGGAGGAATGTCAGTATTGCTACCTAACAGCTTGCAGATTCCAGATCGACCCAGGCCCCAACATGTTCACGGGCAGAGCATTTAAAACTCGGCATCACGCTGTCCCACGGACGTGCTCTGCTGGTGTTGCTCAACCTCGGGTCTCCGTGGGAGGGGGAGGGAGTAGGATCAAGGAATGTTTTCCATTTTTGTGTAAAGTCAGGATGGATTTACCTAGTAACAAAGATTTCAAATGTTTCTTTACCTTATGGGTTTTATACTGACAAACGGATGTAACTGAGCAAATCAAGGAAATACATAAAAAGTCCCAAGACAACGAAAAGTCAAATTTTAGAAGTAAAGGCTCAGATCACCATTAAAATCCCCTCCATGATTCTAATGTTAAGGCTCAGAGTGACTGTCATATTTTGAAGGTGTTAAGGGTTTAATGTTCTGGGGCCTGTAGATAAATTCCATATTTAATCTCTCTTCTTTTACATTTCCATATTTTTTACAGCTGTTGCTAGCATGAATAATCTCTATAAAAGCAGAGCCATTCCAAGAATATCATAACGACTGTGTGCTTCACCTTTTATTGGGTTGTTTTGTTATGCCAGGTAAAAATGCACTTGTATATTTCTCATTTTTACCAGAGCAATGAGTAGGAGCGTATCAAAATGTCAAGGCATTTTTTCCAAATGATCTTTGCCTTTCACCATCTTCAAAGACAAGAATACTAAATTCTCAGTATCTTAACCATGTTACTTCTCAAATAATACTTATTTTTTTTCAAAAGTAACACTAATGGAAACATTCTGCACTAGGTTTATACAGCAGCCAATACCCAGTCTTCACTGCTCTCAAGGTAAGTTATATAAATAATACTAAGTAGCCATGCCATGCCATTCGTTTTTATATCCCCCTTGCACATGTTAAATAATTACTTCATAAATGGCTACGTGTTAGTTGTGTTCCTGATGTGCCTCATTGCCTCTGGCACAAGACCTCCACATACTTATATTAAAGCTGCTTGAGACCGAATGGGAAAATGGGCGTTTAGTTTGCAGGGAGGGGAAGCAGTTATCCCTAGGAACTCAGAATCCCAAGTCTGCAATTCATTTGGTGATGCACTGATCGTCCCTGCACATGACAACCATGGCCAGGGAACCCTACACTGTGCTTGAGTTGAGGCTCCCCTCTGCCCAGGCAGGAGAAAGTCTGCCCCTGAGGGATGATCTGGGAGATCTCTAAGGAGCCCGGTGCTTTCTGGCTCTGTGTTTTCCTTGTGCTTACAGGTAGGACCAATGCTAGCGTGGTTGGCTGTATTAATCAAAGCAGCGGGGTGGCTGAGAGACCTGTCGATGTGATTGCTCTACTGATATAGATACTCATCTTAGATACTAGGTTCCATTATTTGAGAAGTAACATGGTTAAGATACTGGTATATTCTTCTAAGCAGAGACACCATCCTAGACACCTAGACATCCTGGACCACCATCCTAGACAGCCAGAGAGCTATAACTCTCCTGGAAATAAAACAGTTGTTGGAAATCCTGAGGACTCAGAGAACCCCGTTTCCTCCTAAGTCCACATGATGTATGTAGTGACAATTTTGGAGTCTTACTTTCTTTGAAAAGCACAAAACTATCATAGGAATATGTTTTTGTTTTAATCCCAGGTGTGGAAGATAGGATGGGTTGTTGGTTGGTACTGTTCATTGTTGGTTGTTGTTGGTCATTGTGTGTTAAGTAGTTGTGTGCAAAGGTCAAAGTTGCCCCAAAGAACTTGATGCCCTTAATCAGCAGGAAGTGGTTTTATGATAATGTTGCCCCCTTTCCTTCCTACCCCCCTTTCTCTCTGATCTAGTGTTAGGGAGTTGAAAGAGTGGGGAAGGGCGGAAGAAAGAACTCACAAAGCAGCCAAAGACCAGCTACAGCCGTAGGCTGCTGCCCTTTGAGACACACAGGGAAGGAAGGAAGCTGTTCAAGATAAGGACATAATTTTCAAATCAAACTGCATTTTCTGAGTGCCAAAGGATGGTATAGTCTTGCAGGGCTTCAAGGATATTAGTTATGATCTTTACAGTGACACGAAGTTGGCAATGAAATTTGATTTACTGGTTGAAAAATTTGAGGCTCCGAAAACCTATACATAACTGTTTTTTTCTTTCTTTTCTTCCATGCTTGAAACTAAGCCAGAGCTCTGTACATGCTAGGTAAGCACTTTACCACCAAGCTATGCCCCCAAACCCTTACCATATTTCCTAAAGTCACAGGATTACTAATTGTGGAGATGGGACCAGACTTCAGAGTTTCCTGTTTCTAGCCCTATATTCTTACCTTTGCCCTGACACAGTGCCATTAATATTATTAAAATGTGCTGTGTTATATTTATTGAACCAAACATAATATTCTCCCCACAACCCCATTTTTTTTTGCCTCAATATAGGTCTATAAAGTAAAAAATATAGGTATTACATTCTATGAATGAAGAAGCCAAAGCAAAAAAGTCTAGTATGAACAACTCAGCAGGGCATTGTAGGACGTTCCAAGGCAAAGACAAGACACGACAGTGGCTCTGGAGAAATGTATAATCTAGTCAGGACCAGAAATCCTGCAGTCCTTAGCTTGGGCTGGAATAATAGCCGAAGAACACATTTTGAAAGGGTGGTGCTTAACAGGCTAGGTAGTAAATTTGAATATCCACAGGTCTGATGATGAAGACTGCTTTGTATTGTGTAGCTATTTCTTTCAAATTGAAAAACCTCTAGGAGGAGGGAGGCTCCTAAGATTCAAGAACCCAAGGGAGCTTACCAAGTTCAACAGGTACAGGAAGTTACAAGACTCCTGAGGCTCATCTCTGAGGCTGGGAGAGGAGGAGATGGATCCAGCAGCATGCAAGCTGTGCAGGGACGGGCACTGGTGGAGCTTTGGGGAATCATCGCCCATTGTGGTATGGGCTGCTGTGTCGAAACAGCTGTCTATGAGTCACCATGGGTTCCAGACGTCCACCCATGCTCCTGTAGGTAACTTCTATACACATAGTGGTTCACTCGACTTGACTGAGGTGGAAGTGTTTCTTTAGCCTGTAGTTTGTGCCCGATCTAGGATGACTAGATGTTTGTATATATGCCTCTCCAAGAAAACTTATGCATGAATTCCCCCCGCCCCCACCGCCCCAGAGTTCTTTTGGATGGGCTGGGATAAATACAGGGGGCCTGCATTGTGTTTCATCCCTTTCTGCAATTCTAAATTCTAATGGCTAAACACTGTTCTTGAGACAGTCCTAGGAATAATGTTTCAGAGCTCTGGATTCTCTGAGCTCCCACTTTTCTTGACCAAATATACTCTTGTTTGAGTTCCATTGGGAAGAGGGGAGGACATGGAGGCAGATGATTCTTTTTCGAGGCCTCTGAGTCAGAAGTCCATTCCTTAAATGGTGCAAATGTAGTAGGAAAGATTGGTTCTAAGCTTCTGATTAAAAAGTATGGATGAGCATCTATTAACAACCTCATATTTTCCTCCTTAGGAGAAAAAGCCTTGAAAGTTTTAGCGTTGGGAGAGGCAGGAAGTTCAAGCCACACCATGTGTTTTCTATGTCTGAGATAACTGAACTCAGACTTGTTCAAATTTTCTGCCCACAAGTATCTGACTTAAGTGCTTAACTCTGAACTCATAGTTCATGCCCAGTTGTGTCTTTCCAGTTATCTCTAGAATTTTCTAACGTCTAAGAATAGACTATTGTAATTCCTGATTTTGTAGGCATGGGCTTGGCCTGGACCTAACACTTGACTCTTGGTGAACCTTCAGTTTATATTTGTTGAGAATTGTTGTTAATAAAATATGTGTCTTTAAAAAAAGATTTAATTTATGTTTTTAGACAGCATTTTTAGATTCATAGCAAAATTAGTAAGAAGGCACAGCATTGCCCACATGTCCTCTGTTGCCACACGCAACCTTCTCTATCATCAGCATCCCCCACCAGCCTGGAACATCTGTTCCTGTTCCTGTCCCCTGCCTGGACACATTACCACTAGTCAGCAACCACAGTTTGTTAGGGTTGGCTCCTGTTGTCAGACATGCTATGGACGTAGATTTATTTTTATGTTTTTCAATTTACTAAAGTTTTATTTTAGTTTTTTAAAATTGAAAATAGATTTTAATACAATATATTCTGCTAATAGTTTCCACTCTCCCAACTCCCTCCAGATCCTCCTTACTTCCCCATCTACCCATTTTTTCTCTTTCTCATTAGGATACAAAAAGCATCTCTGATGATGGTAATGATGATGACTATACAAAATTTGATAAATATAAGCAGACAAACAGAAGAAAAAAAGCCAAAGAAAAAGCTCAAGAAATACAAATAGACACAGGAACACACCTATTCACATACACAGAAATCCTACAAAAACACAAAACTAGGAGCCATAATAGATACACAAAGGACAAGGAACGGGAAAAAATTCCTGACCAAGCACCATGAGGGAAAGAACCTCCAAAAGTGCCCGTGAGCTCATTTTGTGCTGGCCGTTTATTGCTGGGCACGAGTCCTGGCCTCAAGAGTGTTTGGTATACCCTGATGGAAAAAGCTAAGTTTCCATTTGTGAGCAGTTATCAATTGGAGATAGGTTCTGGGTTAGGGGTATAGACTGTGTCCACTTCCCCTCTCAGTCCTGGGACCCCCACCAGGCCAAGACCTGTGCAGGCCCTGTGCATTCATGAGTTTATGTGAGCATCGATCCTGCTGTGTTTAGAAGGCCTTGTTTCCTTGGTGTCCTCCATCTTCTCTGGCACGAAAAACCTTTCCACTTCTTCTTCAGCAGGATTCCCTGAGCCCTGAGGGGAGGGAATTGATGGAGACATCCCATTTAGGGCTGAGTATTCCATGGTCTCTCACTCTCTGCATCTTGACCTGTTGTGGGTCTTTGCATTAGTTACAACCTACTGCAGGAGGAAGCTTTGCTAATGGCGACAGAGGGGGACACCAGTCTTTAGATATAGAAGAATGTTGTTAGGAATCATTTCATTGCTATGTTCCTTTAGTAGAACAGTAGTGTTTGGTTTTCCTCTATGTCCCTGGCCTATCTAGTTTCAGGTTCTTGGCCATGTGAGCAGTGTCGGGGATGGATTCCATCTCGTGGAGTGGGGTTTAAACCCAATCAGATATTTGTCGGTTAGTCTTACAAGCTTTGAGCCATTGTTGCATTAGCATGTCTTGTAGGCAAGTCATCGCTGTGCATACGTGTCCAGTGAGTTGTATAGGTGTTGTCTTCAGCAATAGGGCTTTACCATCAGTTTGCCGAGAGCGACCAATAGCATTGGCAATAGTCTGGGCTGTTTTGGGTTTCGATAGGACCCATTCAGCCAAGAACTCATTAGATGTAACCCAGTCTTGGAGCATTTGGTGACAAGAGATGTCCAGCTGGGGCTCTGACTCTCAAATTATTTGGGGATTCTATTTAGAGCACTTTCATATATGTCTATTTCTTAGGAAGCTTCTTCCATATTAAGTTTCCAAATGTGACCTCAAATGGTCCTCAGTTTTAACTGTCCTTCTCCATCATCTTCCCCCCACCTTCCTGTTTGATTCTCCAGTTCCAGTCAGACAGATTCATAGGGACTCGTCTCCATCATTGTGGCATCATCTGGAGTGTCTTCTTTGCCTTCAGCATTGGTTCATAGAAAAGAATTCACTGCTGTGGGAAAGAGTGACACTATTTTGGAGGGCAGGTTTATTGCAAGATGAAACACTCTTGTCATAAATCCAGAGGTCATGTTTGGCATTTACACAAAGGCGCTGCAATTCCATGCACACAAAAAACTGCACTTGTGTGTTTCCTCAGACTTTAGTGTAATTTTTTTCCCCCCGTGGGCTACGGACATCTTCCGCTTTAGACTGAACCCTTGCTTCAATCTCTCATGCTCTGTCCTTTATTCACTGGCTACTTGGAAGCTCGGTTCCACGGAAGGAAAACGAAGGTATTTCTTAGGCCCCAGGCAGTGACACAAACCTGATTGTCTTAAGGGTGTCACGTAGAGGAACAAAGCAGGAGTGCCATTTTGTTAATGTCAGATATAAATATCTTTATGAACCTTATATGTCTGGATTCATTAGCCATTTAATGAAATTGATGAACAGATGTTCAGGAAATTGGTAGCAACTGACTTCATTGGGAAATTATAAAGAGCTTGGTGCCATCCAAGATATCAAAAACATGCTGTGCCTACAATCTGCCAGGAATCCAGGTACAGTAATGGTCTCCGTGTTATATATAAGCTCACTATTAACACTCAATAAATGTTAATTGTATAATAGTAAAATATATTGGACCAGTGAGATGGCTCAGTGGGTAAAGGCACAGGATGCCACGCCTGAGCCTGAGCTCAGTCCCTGAAACCTACACATGATGGAGGGAGGAGAACGGGCTCCTAAAAGTTGTCTTATGACCTCCAACACACGCATTAGAGAACACACACGAGAACATGCTCCTGTACGTACATACATGCAGGCATACACCCTTGTGCAACATCTATAACAGGCAAGTAGATATTGAGCATGACCCCCGCCCCCCAGTAACGATGTGGTTGGGGTTATAAAGGGCTATCCTCTGGTTTCAGAATGCAACTTTCCTTTGGATTTATTTTATATTCACCTAGTACAAAGGGCTAATTGCTACCTTAGGCTAAGGTTATTAATCTTGAGATACATGAACCGATTTTGGTTTGTAGACTTTTTTTTAAATCAGAATGACTATTAAATGTTTCAGTTTGAGCCGGGTTGTGGTGGCACACGCCTTTAATCCTAACACTTGGGAGGCAGAGGCAGGCAGATTTCTGAGTTCAAGGCCAGCCTGGTCTACAGAGTGAGTTCCAGGACAGCCAGGGCTACACAGAGAAACCCTGTTTCGAAAAACAAAAAAACAAAACAAAACAAAAAATTCAGTTTGTCTTGCTTCTCACCTGGGCGCACACAGGAAAGTGTGAGAAAGGGCAAAATCAAGGCAAACAGGGCTCAGAGGCCCAGGCAGGGTTAGAGAAGCCCACATCTAGCACGGTATCATGTGCCAGGAGGTTTAGTCTGTTTCATTGCAAACTTATCACAGGATATGCTTTGGAAATAATAGAGAGGTGGAGAAAGGATAATTCTATGATACTCAGAAATGTTTGTCCTTCACAGCAGCGAATGGTAATGTTTATTTTAATTTCACGTGGATGGGTGTTTGCTTGCATGTATGTCTATGTACCATGTATGTACACTTCTCAGAGAGGCCAGAAGAAAGTGTCAGGTCCTCTGGAACTGGAGTTATAGATGGTTATAAGCCACTATGTGGGTGCTGGAAGCAGATCCCTGGACCTTCTGGAAGAGGAACAAACACTCTTAAGTGCTGAGTCATCCTTCTAGCCTGCTAGTGGCACATTTGTAAATGTTTAAAATTCTGTACTTACTGTCTCTCTCAACACATACATATATACATACATACATACTACATACATACATACATATGTACATACATACATACACACATATATATACATGCATGCATACATACATACATACATAAGTTCCAATTTATAGCACTTGGTAATTCCCATGGTAAAAATACTCCAATCATCGATAATTTTAAACAGACAACATCCCAACATTGTACTCTTCCTAAGAACTTATCAGATAGCTCTTACAAGTTGGTAGACATTGCCTCAGCAGAAATGGCTCTTATCACTCAGTAACTGTGGTGGGAGAAGCGAGTAAAGATCAACAGATGGGCTGTTGATGGCTCAGCAGCTAAAATCACTTACTGCTCTTGCACAGGTCCTGGGTTCTGTTCCCAACACCCATGTCTGCAGCTCTCGACAGTGTGTAATCCCACCTTCAAGAACTGGATGCTTCTGGCCTCTGCCTGCACCAACAGTCACTTGCACATTACCCACACATAATTAAAATCAACCCCCCCCCCCAACAAAAGAAGTGGAAAATGAAACTGTGGGGAAAGTAAAACTGAGACTCTTGGTTTTCTCATTAGACAGAAGAAAGTGTTAGTCATCAGGTTGAAAGGAAGATAAAGGAAATTCTAATCATCAAGTGTTCAGTAAGGTCCTCAGCATGTGCGTGCTCAAAATGGCGATTGCTATTTATATTGTTATGTCTTGAAATTAAATATATCTGTCTTTAGATCTCTTCAGAGATACTATGATTATCATGGAACATAAATATTCTATGTATCAGCTGACCCTGAGTTATATGAAATTCATACCTTAACATTGGCCAGAGATTTATTATGCTATGCTTATGCATAGATGGGAAAGGCCTCCCAGGCAGTGTTGCAAAGGTAAACTGCGGACTTGATTTCTGGGGAGATGCAAGTGGTCTGTATATTATTTTAAAGGTGGTGCTTCGGATGCGTAGAATGATGTGGAGCTTCTTTCTTGGTGGCTGCTATGTACATCTTTGACACACTGCACGTTCCTTCTCATCTGACAGAGCAGCTTGATGAAGGAGAGTTCAGAGAAAGCCAGACTTCTTACCCAAGGGAGCGATGGAAATCTGGCTTCGTTTCCCAGCGTCTCCTTTTCTCAGCTACTTAGATGACAATCAGCCTCGCTGTCAGACATCCCCCAAATCTCTGTGCTGAGGTGAAATCCGTTGAATGACAACTGATGAAGAGCACAAATGTGTGGCTTTGTAAAATAGGAAGAGAAAGAAAGGGGAAGTAATTCTGAGTGTCTCCATTAGCCACATCTTAATCTTGCCATATACAATTAAGCATCCAAAAAAAAAAAAAAAATTCCGTGCCTTTTTGCTCCTTGCCATTATCTGGGAACACCTGTCTACTGCCACCAAATTCTAACAGAAACTGCTCAGGGTCCTATTTCTCTCTCTCTCTCTCTCTTTGTTTGCTATGATCTCACTAATCCTAATTTGAATTGGAATCAGAGGGCTCTTTCTCTTCATAGCCCGAAAGCATCTGTCAGCCATTAGCCTTGTCGGTAGCGATCATGAACAATCACACACAAAGAAACTGCAACCGAGAGCTTATCTTCCTTATATCTTCCCATGGCTGACTGAAGGAAGACAACTCCACAAACCATGCATTTTAAAGAACATTTGCACCGTGAATATATTACAAATATGGCCAGGAAGTGAGTTGCAGTATATCTTTAAAAGTGACTGATTTAAACCCAAACTTAATGTATTTTGGAGGCCAGCAATAATTTGACTTGCTGAGTGGATGGAATTTATGGGTATGATGCAGTGCAAATAAAAACATCCTCTTTCAGTAATAAAGATGTTTGCTGTGTCCACACTGGGAAATACAGCTTTTCTTACCTCTGACTTCTGCAGGGAGCTCGTGGGAATAGCAAGTCAGAGGCAGAGCCTTTCTTTGTGGCCTTATGGAAATATCAAGCTTTATCTTTGAATTAAAGGGAGCTTATAGTGCCATCCCTGGACCTGGGTCTGTGCTTTTGTGTTTGAGAACCAAATAAATAATGGGAAACCCAGTGCTGCACCATGAGCAGTCAGTCAGCTTTCTCACGAGATCTGGAGACACCAAGTGAAGGAAAAGCAGGGAGCAGGATGAGGGTTTGGAGATAGAATGTTCCTGTCTCTTCCTCACAAGTATGGCCGAATAGGAGACAAAGGCTCCTAATATATGAGTGAGTACGTGTGTGTGTATGTGTGTGTATGCGTATATATATATATATATATATATATATATATATATATATATATATATATATATGTATATATGTTGTGCATATCATTCTTCACTAGTCTGTACATACAATACCTTATTAGGCAGGGTTCTCTAAGGTTTTCAATTTAATTATACATGTTACATGTACATACTGTACTGTACATACCATTCTTCACTATTCTATACATACTATTCCTTACTAGGCAGGGTTCTTTATAATCTAATCATACATATTGCATATATACACTGTACTATGTACACCATTCCACACTGTTATATACATGCTATATCTCATTAGCACAGGGTTCTCTAGAGAAACAGTAGCAACACTGTTGTATAGTTCGACAGTGACTATCTGCTAATTGAAGAGACAGAACTCAGTAGCTACTCAGCTTGTGGAACTAGAAGCATCAGTTCTATAACCTCACTGAGCTAGGTTCTTGGAGGGGGCTTCTGGGATAGTAGGGTCACAAGATTAAATTTTATTCTAAGTCTTCCTAAACAGCCGGCAATAGCGCAGAAAGGATTCCCAGAGTTCTGTTTCAGTTTCTCTGTAAAATAGTCACAGCAGTACCGAGTGCCAAGTACCCTCATTTGTCATTCACTGCTAATTATCAGGTTAGGGACCATTAATTCCAGTTTATAAGCTCAGGGGTTCAAGCACACAGCCTGTTCTCAGCATGCTCTCGTATGGAATGGGGTGGAGACAGGGACATGAAGCCCAAGGATCCATCAGTTGCTCACCACAGCACACTGAGTGACTACTGAAGTCATTCCTCTCTATCTGTACATCTGTTCAAAGCAGTTCTGCTTCAGACATACTTTAAGAGACTAAAAATCCCATGTGCTGCTCTTTTATCTGGAGATCTAGGCAGCCCATGGGGGGTGGGCACAAATCAATGAAACATCAAATCAAGCTACATTCTGAACTCACAAATCTCTTTAACGTAGGAGACCTCATAGAACCTTCGCAGCCCATGGGAAGGGAGGCGGTGCATTCACAATGTGTTTACTAGGGGAAGAGACTTTGAGAACCTATCTGTTACCCTGGGTAACATGGGTGAAGGGTCAGGTGACTTGTAGGAAACAGAAGTGGGGCTTGAATCAAGGTCTTACCTCATCTTATCACTTAGCTTTGTTCATTGAGAATAAAGGGGGGTGGTATGAAAATTGGCTAGGGTTTTACACAAGTGAGTTCAGTTGTCCAGTTGTCGTGTTCTGATTGGAAAATGAGTTACTCAATAACAAAAGCATATTCCTTATTTTATGAGCTATATATTGAAAGTAAGAAAGCTCAAGGATTTTTTTTCTTTTTAAAATTTATTTTTATTTTTTTAAATTAATCATTCCATTTGTATACATCTCAAATGATATCCCACTTCCCACCAAACCCCATCCCTCATCTGTCCTCCCCCCTCTCTTTTTCCTGTATGAGAGTGCTCCCCTACCCCCACACTCTCCCGCCCTACTGATCCAGCATCCCCCTACTCTGGGGCATCAACATCCTCGGGACCAAGGGCCTCCCCTCCTGTTGCTGTACAGCAAGGCCATCCTCTGCTACATATGTATCTGGAGCCATGGATCCCTTCAGGTACATGCCTTGGTTGGTGGTCTAGACTTTGGGAGAACTGGGTAGTCAGGCCAGCATATGTTGTTCTTCTAATGGGGTTGCAATCCCCCTCTGCTCCTCCAGTCCTTCTGCAAGCTCCTCCACCAGGTTCCCCGAGTTCAATCTGATGGTTGGCTCCAAGCATTCACATCTGCATTGGTCAGTTGTTGGCTGGACCTCCCCAGGAACTGTCACACTTGGTTCCTGTCTGGGAATGCCTCTTGACCATGGCAACAGTGTTGGGTTTGATGTCTGCAGACATAATGTATCCTCAGGTGGGGCCATTCCCCGGTTGGCCCTTCCTTCAGTCTTTGCTCCATTTTTTGTCTGTGTTCTTCTTTTGGACAGGAACATTTCTGGGTTAAAAAACTTTGAGATGGGTGGGTGGCCCCATCCTTTGACCAGGGGCTGTACCTATCTACTGGAGGTGATCTCTACAGGTTCTATCTCCCCCTTCTCTTCTCATTACGGCTAAAGTCAGTCCCATTGGGTCCTGGGAGACTCACATTTCTCTGGTGTCTGGGACTCTCCAGTGGCTATCCCCATTTTCTCATCCTCCCTGCAAATTGATCCATTCCTACCTCCTTGCACAAAGCTCAAGTCCAAGTGGATCAAGGACCTTCACATAAAACCAGATACACTGAATGTAATAGAAAAGAAAGTGGGAAAGAACCTCGAACACATGGGTACAGGGGAAAACTTCCTGAACAGAACAACAATGGCTTGTGCTTTAAGATCAACAATTGACAAATGGGACTTCATAAAATCAAAAAGCTTCTGTAAAGCAAGGGACACTATCAATAGGACAAAATGAAAACCCACAGATTGGGAAAAGATATTTACCAACCCTACATCCAATAAAGGGCTAATATTCAAAATGTACAAAGAACTCAAGAAGGCAGACTCCAGAGAACCAAATAACCCTATTAAAAAGTGGAGAACAGAGCTAAACAGAGAATTCTCAACCAAGGAATCTCGAATGGCTGAGAAACACTTAAAGAAATGTTCAACAACCTTAGTCATCAGGGAAATGCAAATCAAAATGACCCTGAGATTCCACCTCACACCAGTCAGAATGGCTAAGATCAAAAACTCAGGTGACAGCAGATGCTGGTGAGAATGTGGAGAAAGAGGTACACTCCTCCATTGCTGGTGGGACTGCAAGCTAGTAAAACCACTTTGGAAATCAGTCTGGCAATTCCTGAGAAAATTGGAAATAGTTCTACCTGAAGACCCAGTTATACTGCTCCTGGGCATATACCCAGAAGATGTTCCAACATGTAATAAAGACACATGCTCCACTATGTTCATAGCAGCCATATTTATAATAGCCAGAAGCTGGAAACAACTCAGATGCCCCTCAACAGAGGAATGGATCAGAAAATGTGGTACATTTACACAATGGAATATTACTCAGCTATTAAAAACAATGACATCATGAAATTCGGAGGCAAATGGATGGAACTTGAAAATATCATCCTGGGTGAGATCCCAGACACAAAAGAATGAACATGGTATGTACTCACTGATAAGTGGATACTAGCCCAAAAGCTCACAATGCCCATGATACGACTTACAGACCATATAGAGTGTAGAAGGAAGGAAGACCAGGGGGTGGATGCTTCAGTTCTGCATTGAGGGGGGAACAGGATGACTGTGGAAGGAGAGGGGGAGAAGGGAGAGAGAAAGGAGGAGGAGGAAATAGGGTGGTAGTATCAGAACCTGGAGGAGATTTGAGAGAGGTACAGAGGGTCAGAAAATCTAACTAGGTAGCAGGAAGGATGAGGAAAAGAATTTTTTTTAAAACCCAGAAACTATAAGTGTTTTATAGAGACACAGCCAGTGGAACACTGCTTCAGACTGGCGTTCAACATTCCACTTTAAGGTACTGGAAGATGTCTTTATAATGCCAATCACCCATCTACACCATTTTAAAAGCCAGAATTTTAATAACGCTCTCTTTATAGACAATGAAAATTTATACATACTTCAGATAGTGCTTTAACTGCATTATGAATGAGTGTAAGGTGAAAATAGTTGAATTATAATAAAATTCAACATGTAAAGGCTTGAAACAATCATTATATCTACCTATAATCAGGTGCTTAAAGACATGGAAAAGTTCAGAGATTCAGAACCTTTGAATTAAGACCAGAGAGGTCATTGGTGACTCATGGGCCAGAAGTGGCCTTGCCATGTTCAAAATGACGAATATCTACAAGCAAATTGTATTTTTTAAAAAAGTTCTAAACAAAACAAAACCTAGCTTCCTGCCATTTTTACAGTAGCTTAATTTCCAGAAAATTTAGTAGTTATTGAAAATGCACAACACATAAGTTGTGGCAATGCGTAGAATGGAGGCAGGTCAGAGGCTAAGATGCCTTTTGTCATTAAGGTCACTTGATGAAATTCTAGGGCACATCCTGAAAGATGTGGAGGAAGTTCTTCATTAAACAGAGCCCCTCACGGTTGGCAGCTATCTGGCATCTCTGTCTCCTGTTGACTGGATGTCACGTTTCTCTTGTTCTTAGTGATGGCAACAATAAAAATGCATCTCATTTTAAGGCTTTTGAAAAAGCAACCCAACAATGGTTCTTCGATGTGACCCAGCTATATGACTCCTGTTTGCCCTAATGGCTCTGACTCATCATATCACAGCACTTGCTAACTGTTGTTTATTGTTTCATTAGTCACAAGAGCTAAGCTGTAGAATCAGTATAGGAGTCCAACATCAGAGTAGAGGATAAAAAAAATGTGGTTTATGTACACAGTGGAATGTTTTCAGGCACAAAGAGGAGAAAGTTATGCTGCTTGCAGGAAGACAGATGCAACAGGAAACATTTGTAATAATTTAATTTAGTCAGGCTTAGGATGACAAAGATTGAAGGTTTTCTCTCATTTGTCATTCCTAAATATTATAGAAATGAATAAAAGCATATGTGCATATGTGACATGAAATATAGGCTCTTTTCTCCTAGAAAGAGGAGGACAGGGAGGTAGAGGAAGCTACAGGCATTGGACACTGGTGACTTGTATCAAAGTGTCACTATGTAACACAATATTGTGTTCAATGAAATTCTGTTTAAAATGTTTTTTTAAAAAATCTCCCCACTTTAAATTTCCAGGGTGTTTCCTAAGCATTTTCTCCACTGAGACCATTCACAAACTCTCAGGGATTCTTTGAAGCCAGCTGGTCAGGCCTTTCTGTTGCTCAACTGGCAAACGTATTGGAGACTGAACTCACTCCTAAGATGGTTTACACCAAATCCCAAAGGTTTGGACTCAGCAAAATGGCCTCCTCAGAATTTCATCAGACTGTGATTAGCAGCTGGTGTGCTGTAGTGGGTAGTGAACCATGTAGGAATCTTCAGGTCATATGCTTGTCTTAGGCATTCTGTTGGGCCTGTCCCGTGCCTCCTGCCCCGGCTCCCAGGTGACCGAAGCCCCGCAGGCAGGCGAGTAGGAGAGGGCGCCAGCTCTGCGGGGCTGGGCGCACACCACAGCTGGATGAGACGCCGCTGACCCCACCCACGCCTGGGGAGACCCCCTCCACCCAGTCTTGGCCATGGCCAACAGCCCCTGCTCGGACAGGGAGTGCTGTGCACGGCCTGGGGCAAAGTGAGAGCCCAGGTCGTCTGGGGTGTTTAGGGGCCCCAGGTTCACAGCAGCTTTGGCAGCAGTGGCCAATTCCTTGCTGACTTGCCTGTCCACCCTCCTGCACTGGGCACTGAGTCAAGCTGGGGCTGCGGCAGCTTGGACTGGGGCTCGGCCCAGGGGGGCCAGCCTAAACCAGACCCTGACATGTGGTGCTGGGGTGTTCTTGCCCTCCCACTGTCCTGAGGGCGAGAGGGTGGGGTCCCAGGAAGTGGTAATGTTGGGCCCCATTTTGGCCCTGGTTTGGGCCTTGAGGACAAACCTGAGCCTGGCTCAAGTTCTGAGACCTGTCTCAGTCACTTCCATATCAGGTGACTCAGCAAGACTTGTTTGGCCCTGATGTGGAGCTTTGCTATTGGCCCTGTCAGTTACCCCTTCCCCTTCCCCGCTTCCTAAGTCATCTTTCCCCATACCTAAGTGCCCACACCCTTTGCCTTCTCTATAAAAGTGAGGGGCTGATACAATAAAGTTGAGCTCCTGCTCCAACAAGACTCCCGGCCTGGTGTGTTTCTTTTGGGCCATTGACACTCATCCCCCTCAGCCCCAGACAGACCCAGCTGAACTGGATTCTCTCCTCTCGCCTGGACCTGCCAGCAAGGACAACATGCTATCTGAACAGCCCTCACTGAGATCTGGCTAATACTGACTCCTGCTGTGTGATTGTCTCCCCCTTCTCTGCTGCTTTGCCTAATGGTTTGAGCTATTTTTTTTTCCTGTTAGAAAAGTAACTGGAAGTGTATCAGTGATGAGAGTATATGTACATCTCACTGGTGAAAACAAACAAGAGATTCCAAACTACAGAAAGGGGAGCAGAAGTCTGGGGTTACAGTGGTTCACCATAAGGAGAGGGAGCAGGTGGCCTTGGTAATAGGTCCTTAAGATGAAAACAGTCAGGACTCCCAGAAACAGTGTGACATCTATTACTTGAATATATTCCAACCCTGAAATGGGTGAACACCTTGAGAATAAAAGAATAAATGAAGAAAAAAAAGCCTCTTCAATAAATTCTGAATATTTGGACTAAGCAATAAAGCCTAGAGAGGAGGAACCACTTCCTGCTACTGCAGAGTAATCCCTAGGCAAAATGCTGCCAAGATTTCAGGTGTCTGGAGTGTGGAGCCACAGGTAAGAGGGCTGAATTAGTCTCGAGGTCCCTTGTGGTTCTAAGAATATTGGTGCTAAATACAGAGTTTAAACAGACCTATGCAGGAAGTGACGTCAGGACTGGAGGAAGTGAGGAAAAGGTTAAATACCTAATGTCAATGAGAGAGTAATCACTAACTTGTCTCAGGTGTTTGATACCTTTAAATCTTGCTTCAATATTATCTCTTATAATTAATAGGCAAATATATTTACATTGCCTATTAATTGTATATAATTATATATTTTTTATTATATATTATATCACTATATATATGATAATATAACTGATATTCTAATGAAACCGTTTGAAATAGAGATTAAACAACCTAATTTTATAAAGCTTCGCAATCTTTCATGCCTCCTGAGATGCTTTTGTTCCTGAGACTTGTTAGCATCCTCTAGATGGCAGATTAGGAATGCAGGGCTAGTCTGAAGCAGCTCAGACCAGTTTCCAGAGCACCGGCCTTGAGAATTCAGCAGTATTTAAGTTCTGAAACCGTACTCTCCATGTGATCATGGCTGCATTGTGGGACAGCTGGGCCACCTCTGTGTCTAGTCTAATCTTCAGCATGATGGGTACTTGCAGCATCCTTTCAATTGTCTATGCTTCCCTCAATAAGGGAAGTCCTTTATCAGTTCTCCAGCAGGTGCTATGGCAGCAAAAGCATCTTTAGGAAGAAAGGTTTAAATTATGAGCTGTCTAAAAGTAGAAACGAAGCACACTCCCATATCGGCATATTTCTTTCTGGTTCTTAATTCTGGCTGCCCTGGATTCCACAACTACAGAACTGGTTCTTAGGTGGGACCACGGCACCAGAAATTTCAAAAGCTCCCTGGAGGATTCTAGACTTCTATTAAAGCTGAGCTCCACAGTTGGGTCATGCTAGGGAAGTGGTTCTCAACTTGTGGGTCATGACTCCTGAAGGGTCAAACAACCTTTCACAGGGTGGCATAGCAATATCCTACATATCAAATATTTACATTACGATTCATAAATTGCAAAATTATAGTTATGAAGTAACAATGGTTGGGGAGGGGCTCACCACAACATGAGTAACTGTGTAAAGAGTCGCAGCATTAGGAAGGTTGAGAACCACTGCTCTGGGGGTAGCTGCTATCTATATAGTTCACCATTTCTGCCACCTTAGCTCCACTTGTCATAAACCATTTTCTTTTACTTGGTTTTGAGTCTGCAACATTATGCCAAATTCCTAATTCTTTGTATACTGGAATGTGTGGAGACCCAAAGTGTCTCAATTAATAATTTCTAAAATCCAATGCTTGCTTCTTTGAGAGAAAGAAGGAATAAAGGCAAAGTAGAAAGCAAGTAGACAGTATCTTTAGGGCTGTTGACCCTGGTAAGTTGACCATGTACCAGTGGCCCACTATCCATGCATCTATATGGACAATACTAGCTGGACTCAGTATATTGTTTTTTATATAGAGAATGTGAAGTTGGGAGAGCTGTGTGTGTGTGTGTGTGTGTGTGTGTGTGTGTGTGTGTGTGTAGGCACCCCAGCCAGCCACGGGAATTTGGAAGTGTGGGGCTGGTGTGGCAGCGACCTGCCAATGGGAACTTAGTGAGCTATGGGTCAGAGAGTCCGCCAAAGACGAGAACAAGGCCCACTGGTGCCTTGCTGGCAATAGCGCGGTTTGCATTTCTTACATTTCATGATACATGTATCAATCTGTTGTTCATTCAGGACCTTTGTAAGAGACCCATGCCTTCAATCTGTGATGTTAAATTCTATTTGTTAGAGCAAAACAGGTGGGGTGTAGCCCCAGAGCTGGGAAGGAGCTGTGATCTTCAGCATGCTTTGTGAGTGCACTGCTTTCTGATCAGGTTTGTGCTGCTCTTTCATTTCCACCTTCTCTTTCTGTGTTTAAGAACTCACCTTTTTGGTATCTGGGCTTCCATAGTTCCTCTTGGGATAAGCAGCACTAAGATGTTTAGGGGGTTTTCAGGTTACTGAGAGGGATTTTTGCTGAGAACTCTGGTGTTCTCTACATAGAGGAACTCCTAGAATGTTTCAGGAAAACCATTGTCTTGCCCACTGACCCCAGGTAACATCCAGAAGGAATCACTAACATGGTCCTGTGGGTGATACTGAAGGCAGCTGGGGAGTTCCCAGGCTACTGCTTCTGTGCCTCAGCTCATGAGCTTCTGTGACATGTTAGAGTGGGACACTATCTGGACACTGTGAAGCTTACTGCGCATATGCCACCACCTCATCACCATCCACTGGCTTTGTCACAGCATCAGCACCTTCCCCTTTTCCACTTTGGATTTAACAGCTGAGGACTTCCCCTCTGACTCTCTCTCTCCTGGATCGGAGCTACCTGCCAATTCATCTAAGCATGCCAAGCTTTCTGCTCTCGTTGGGTTTCCCCTTTGACGGTTTATTTGGGATTATCTCCTGTAAGTGTGCCTCGGACACTGCCCTTCTTGGCTTTGCAGTGTTCATTCCTACTGTCCACTTTCCTGGTGTTTTAGGCAAGTGCTGTAACACTGAGCTACACCCCATATCTGTATTCTTGGCTTTTAAAGCTACAATCCTGTAATGAGGGAGACAATCTCAGTGGGGCCCTGTGACTTCTGCTATGACCTTTACCACCCTACAGTCACCAGTGAGATCTTGTCATTTTTCTGCTACCTTGACAAATGGATAAACACCTGACATCACATGAGAGCCTTGGATGGAGGCGGAGGTAAAGCAGGCTGTGTCTCAGTTCCATTCCATTTACTATGTCTTTAAATAAATTAACACCACTTTCAGATAGCTGAGCCCAAGAGGGATGTACCCCAGCCTTTCTTCCCCCTACCTTAGATTTTTAAAACTACAAATGACCTGGTTTGGATAGATCAGGAGTGGTCTGAGCCAAAAGAGTTAGAGTCAGAGACTAAAATCAGTGCTAACATTTTGGGTAAAGCTCTTTCACGTTCACTTACAGAGCTGAATGTTCTACATATATGCACACATACACGTGCCTATGGATACCCATAGATGCAATTATATGACATAGAGTTCAAAGTAAGGGAGCTTCACTGAAGCAAGAAGCCTTCCCCATGAGATAGTTGCGATATATGGGGAGAGTCTTTGCTTTCCAAGTAGGGTCTAAGCACATGGCTACTACAGTTCTATGGATTTTTTATGGGTTCTCAGTAGTGAGATATTAACATCCAGTGCTACTTAAGAGAAGGTGTCTGGTTCTCCTATAGCACTGTGATTATTAAGTTACACTGAAGAGCCTCCATGTTCAAGCCCTATACAACATGATGCTTCACGTCCAGGAGGACGGTTATGGAAGATATTGTTTGTTTCACTATCAAGCCTGGTTTCTCACGGCGTGTGCACAGTTCTCTCTGGTTAATTCTAGGAGTCAATATCAGTGTTTCCTCTGTGTGTCTGCTTTAAACACACTGTTGTTCCTTTGTTTTAATATCTCAGTGGTGGAGAACCGTGGCTGGTTATGTTTTTTTCTTTGCTTTGATTGTTCAGGAACTCAGAAGCAAATATCTGCCTGTCCAGCTGTAGAATGTATCCTGGGTCTTCTTACGTGCCTGTTGCTTATTAACTTAGTTATACTTTATTGCAAAGATAGCGTTTATCATTAAAAAGACTTAGTTAACTAAAAACACAAAACAAAACAAAAAACCCGGAATAACAAAATCTAGACATTTTAGAATCATTTTTAGATCTTACTTGGACTGATTTTTTTTCAAATTGTGTTTATTTTTGAGCTATTCAGATAAGGATTTCAGAAATAATTCCTCACTCTCAAGAATATCCTGTTCCTTTTAGGAGTAAAGCTTCCTTCAAGCAGATGTATGAATCTCTTGTTATGGAAAAAAACCATTCTCAAAGCCCCAACTTTCCATTACTGTAATAAAAACTTAGTACACGTACTCATGCACTGAAACGGGTTTCAATCACAGGCACCCCACTATTAGGCATGAAGCCACGTTGTCCAAGGCTTTCTAAAGTTTCATACCTTCAGCATCTCTCCCACAGACAGAATTCTGCCACGGTCAATGTCACTGCAGCAGACTTCGACCCATGACTCAAAGGGAAAGAAGTAAATGATTTTCTAGCATTGGCTGACTGAGGTTATTGAAAAATCAATCCACAAGCAGAAATAATTGTTGTGTATTTTCATTCAGATAAGCGATGTTAGTAAATTATGATTTTTTCCAATATAGCATCACTTAATATGAACACATGTAAAAGGGATATATACATCTATCTACTTACCTATCTATTTATCTATCCATCCATCATTTATCTATATAAACTTGTTTGACTCTGTTTCTTTGAGGAAAAATTAGACAAAGTCATAACGAAGACTTTTTTCAAAGAAAATTGAAAAAAGATACACTGATAATGGCCATCTTGTAGAGAATGAAGGGCTCACAGACCAATTCGGCTGGGTGGTGCTTTTATTTTCACTGTGCCTTCAATCGAGGCTGGAGGATTCAATCTTCAGTAGAGATGGGAAATTGAGCCCCTATTTTTCATAGAATTATTCTTTACTTCTGTGTCTTCTGTGGTTTAGAGTGAGCCGTCTTATCAGCTGGGCCAATAGGATCATTAATGGAAAACAGTGTTGTGCACCAGTAGCTCTTTACTCCTTGATCAATAGTTATTTACTTCTGAGGGGTCATAGCTTGGTTAATATAGCTGAATAATTTTATTGATAGATAATATAACAATGAAAAATAAAGTTTAAAATGGAAGACGAATGAACGCAGCACTTTCTCCAGGCATGAATATTATTATTTGAAAACCGTAATAGCTGCTGGAATGTTGAAAGGGCAGACAACAAAAGCATTGAATAATTGTTCTAGGACTATAATCAGACTTCCATTATTGACCTCTGTTAATATTCCACTGTAACTGTCTGCTAAATTGGTTCCTTGGGGCTTGAAATATACAGTGATGTTATGAGTTCCTATCGTAAATTGCCACACAGTAAAGTAGCAAGTCTCTGAAATAGTGTTGGCCCTAGTTTGATCAATACTCAATTCAAAGCAGTGCAATGGGCAACTGTTTCCATAGAAACATTGATGTCACAGAGGTTGAACAGCGGCTGTTACAACAAATCATTTCCTTTGAGCAGTTGTAATTGACTATATGTACAGTTTGCTGTCACTGGAGACCATTTACATCAAGCAAGTAACAGAACCACATTAGTTATTCCAGGAGTAAGAGGGTTAGCTCTTCCCTTTGTGACCTTACAAATACCTAGGAGGATGTCGCCATAGAAACCGGCAGAATAACTGATGAACATGGGGGTCCAATGCTACCTGGATACAGCGGCCTTCTTTTGGGAGCTAGAAGGTAGTCTAAAGTTTCCCATTGCTGCATTAACACAGGCACCTGCTACCCACAGTAATGGCTTGACTTCTCTCTCGAACAGCATCGGGACGCAGACATGTTAATTCCATTTGCACTTCATTTCCTGCTCCTTGCCTTTACATTTCATTTCCATGGGCATCTGGCTGCTCAGACTGCACATGTGCACATGTGGCAAACTCTCAACTGCTCTCTAGCTTGGCCCTGGTGAAGCACTCCTGTCTGCAGGTGAGATTTTGAGAGAAGAACCTTTGACAAAGTCTTACATGTTTAACTTTTATCTAAATAGGCCCCAGGCTTTAAGGGCAGAAAGAAAGCAGAAATAAAATAAAAACTTACCTTACCTTTATTGTGTTCCCCAGGCTGGCTAAAATGAGCATCTGAACTGAGTGTCTCCATCTCGGATTCTTCATGTTACTTCACCACTGATCATAGTTTTCCTTGGAGGTCCATAAGCCAGTGGAACATTTTGGAATATTCCATATACACCTGGGAAATGGAGAGGTGTTTGTATCTTTTGACATTGATGTGTTATCAAATTTCACATCAAACCAAAGACTATAGGCTAGTGGGAGTTATTTCCAGACCAGTACAGAGCAAATGTGCCCAGACAGAACGTCTAGATTCCTGGACGTCTTGTGCTTAAAATAGCAGTGAAATAGGACTGAGAAGCTGGAATGGCAGAACAGTGTGTTTGTAATCATGACAGGGATTTAGGGAGGCAACTGGGTGTGTCAGGATCTGAACAAATAGTTGCAGTCACAATCCAAGAGACCGGTCTTTACAAGCCGGGGAGCACATACAGTCCTTGATTCATGGTGATGGCAAGTATGACTAACAACAGTGGCATCTTGGCATCTCTGGGATAGAGAAAAAAAATATGGTCATCCATGAAAGGAGCCAAGCTCAAAACACTTACCGGGGTGTTCGATTGCCAAGGGTTTTCCAGCACAGACCCATAATGATCAGCCTATAGATTTTTAACCAGTCTGCCCAATTCCCCTGGGTGAATCCTCAAAGGTAATAAAATTGAATTGCAATCAGTATTCTTTGATAGTAGTCTGCCCCCGACTGTTACTCACCTTGAACTAGAGAACAACCATTTATAAGATGGTTTAGAGACACAAATCCTGTAAATTACTCTGTTTGGCCTTAAAAGAATGTTTGACTTGAAGCATAGAAATGGCTGTAAATCCTGCAGGAATAATTTATAAGGCAATACAGAGAGCTGTGATTTTTCTGGCTAAAATGGGTAAAGAAAGAAGGTTTGAAACGAAAAGATTGTTTCCTACCCCTAGCCCCTGGCTGAGGTCAACGAACTCTTTCAGGGCTGACACACAGGAAATTTAGTCATGGCACCTGGATGTTCTGAGAGGGAAAGGAAGCAGCTGCCCTTTGTACATATGCCCTTTCCTGAAGCAACTCTTTTCTCAGAACTAGCCATTGTCCCTCTGACAACATGGCGAGGCCACGGAGGAGCCATGACTGAGTACCAAGAAGGATCTGTCAATCAAGAGTCAGTCGACAAGCAACCGCTCACAAAGACATCTAGGAAGTACATCTAGTGTGTGTGTGTGTGTGTGTGTGTGTGTGTGTGTGTGTGTGTGTGTGTGTGTGTGTGTGTAGGGGGAAGTCTATAAAAGGCTCTGTGCAACCTAGCTAGTCATTCCCAATCACATGGAGAAACATTTGTATTAGTCTTGATTTATGAAAAGTTTCGTCCATTGGCATACAATCTTAGAGTGACTCACTTTAACTTTATTAGCAAGTTCAGAGATGAGTAAATACAAAAATAGTGTCACAAAATAGAATAATGAGGATAGGGGGATCAGAAGGCATTAGTGGTAAAGTTGGCATCTTTGCTCCCAAGTTTCATGTCTGTGCTTGTGTTGATTCATGTACAATGGGGGTATCTCTTCCCACTTTCCTCTGATTTAGCTTGCTGCTTTGTAGATAGTTAAGGGATACAAATATTTCAAGAGGATCCCAGCATCTAAAATTATAGATTTAGTATCTTATTCAATTTATAGCGGAGCCCAGGAGAATACCCATAGCTGCTTTCACTTCCTTTTTCCACTTTATATCTCAATAATATTAAGTGAGTTCTAGAAAAGAAACAGGTTATCTCAAGAATGCTCCCTCAAACCACTTTAGGTAGTTTCTTCATGAATGTTTTAGTTTTCTGATTTGTGAAATTCAAAAGAAAAACAAGTTTATCTAAAAAAAAATTTCCAAATAAATTTTCTGTGACTTGGTCTGAATCTGAAGATCCTTCATTTGAAGTGGGTCAGCTGACTCTAACAAGGCAATCCCTGCCTCCACATCGTTATCATGATCAAGTGAAATAGAGCTGCTTAGAGGCTAAGATTCCGTTAACCGAAGTGTCTGCTCGTAAGTAAGTATTTCTTTGGTGGTTGTGGGTCTTTTCTGTCAGGACTATTATCCTAAACATTAGTTTGTGTTTTGTATGGCTGGAAAAGATAGGGAGCGAGTGGAATCTCTATAGGGCTCATATTTCTTTGTTGACTAAATCGCTGACCTTTTTTTTTTTTTTTTCTTTTTTGACAGTTTTTCTCTCTGTTGGAAGCAGAGTTTATTTGAAGAAAACCTGATGCAAGAGTGCACACAACTGAAAGTGTGCTCAGACAGACGTTGGCGGTAGTTACCGTTTGGCATAGTTGCATGCTCCTGAGAGGTCAAGGGTCTAACCTGTGGCTTTTTGGTAGTAGTGAGGTAGAGTGATAGTGAGGAACGTAGTTAAGACTAGTCAGTGGTAACGCAAGTCCTCTATGTCGATGTCCATGGTTCCTTGGACCAGCTTTAGCTAAGGAGTTCCTGGCCTCCTGATAACTTGCCTCTTCCTGGCAAGTCCTGATTGTCTCCATGGCAGCCGGTGCTTGCCTTGTGTCTTGTGTTTGCCTGGAAATAAATAAGGCTGGGCTCCAGTGTCCCCAGTTGCTGGCCCCTCTGCCTTCTGCCGTTCCCAGCCTTCTTTATTCTGCCTCTGAAACTACAGCCCTTCTTCTTCCTCTTCCCTTTTCATTTTTGGTTGGGTTTTGGTTCTTTGAGATGGTCATTCTGGAGTCCAGGCTGGCACAGAGCGTGGGATCCTCCTGCCTCCCCCTAACAAGTACTAGGATTGCAGGTGGGCATCAATCCTGGCCTCACACTTACCACAGTTTTTGTCTTTCTATATCTCAAGGGTCAAAACCAGGGCCTTGTACAGGCAAGTGCTACAAAACTGTACCACTGAGCTAGACCTTCAGTGTTCGAGTCCTGTTCTTACGCCCTCATGCCTGTATTTATTGAATCACTATTCAAAAGTGTCAAGATCTGGAAACTACATAGGTGTCCATCAACAGATGGACAGATAAATAGGTAAAGAAAATGTGGAATTAAGGAAATTCAGACACTTTGTTTTGTTTTGTTTTTTGTTTTAAACTGTGTTGAAAATATACATGGATTGGAAGGCATCGTGTCAAGTGAATTAAGTCTGCCCACAGAGAGAGCCACACAGAACCACAGAGCAGGCTCTTGTTTACAACTAGACTCTAGAAATCCCAACTCAGAGAAACGAGGACAAACTGGGAAGGAGTGATTGTTGAAGGCAGACGTGCAGATGTTGGCCTAAAGACACAAAGTTTCCAGAGTAGAAATCAGTTCAAGAGATCTAGTTACCAAAGATTGATGACAGCTTGTAACAACGCGTCACACACCGAAAAATTGCTAAACAAATGCCTGAGAGTGAGAGCTGTTGACACCAAAGAGCTCAGAGATAGCATCAGGCCAGAGAGGCTAAAGCGCACCTTTCCGGACATCCCTGGCACCACCACCTCTCTACCTGAGCACGCTGCAGTTCTCCCCAGATTCCAGACAACAAGCCTTCTTCTGTGACATCACCGGTCTCCATCAAGGCCACTGTTTTCTTCAGGAAGACAGTTGACTTTCTGAACAAAATAATATGAGCCAAAGCATCCAATTCCAAGGTTTTCAGTCCCCTTCATACCATTAGCAAACTCACCAGGGTAGATGCCAGATTCTCAAGCGAGAGAATATGGCTGTGCCATCCCCCCCACCCCCCTTTGGGTAGTTGATCCTGCAAACTCAGCTGCCAGAGGCTTACCCTGGAGAGTCAGGCAGGCAGTTCCTAGACAAGGCTGTATTTTCAGTCAAAACATAGATTTCAAGCACCTCGTCTGTGTCTGAAAAGCTAAATCTATAAATAATGTCATTTACGTGCATAACTACTATTGCTGCACAAAGCATTTGTAAGCAGTATGTGTCTTAAGTCGTTCCATGGAATAATGCAATGGACACTATTGTTTAAAATGTATTAAGTCAGTAGGCACATGGACCTAATACTAAAACTATGTACAACTTTGGGCAGGTTCCCTGAAGTCACAGTTAGGGTGACCCACTTAGATTTGATCTGTGATCTTATGCCATCAGCTCAGGTGACATAATGCTCGGGTAGCCATGTTAAAGGGAAAGGTTAATGATCTGATTGGAAGCTGAATTTAGAATTTTGCCAACTCTCTAGTTAACCGAAGGTAATCTGAGGCTTGCTGGGTGGTAGAGGGTGTGGGAAAGCAGTGCACTTAAGGGTTTTGAATCACTCTTGCTTCCATTGCTCTCTATACCCTTACAGTGCAGATTCCCAAATGACGAAAATGCACCTGCTTGGGACAGGAAGCAAGTTTTTGCAAATTGAGATTTATCATATGCAGTTTTGTTTTGTGCATGGATTCTATCGAAGCAAAGCTTGTAATCATGATTGTATAGCAATCCATCCTTCATGAAACTAACTGGAATTGAAGAATGACCTGACAATTTGATTTAAGTATAAACATTATTTTGCAGCCCAGCCATAAGAATGAGATGTTCTTTTTCTCCCTCCAGACCTGTCTGCAGCATCTCTCTAGAAGAAGCTTGGTAATCTTCCTAGGGTAAAATGAACCTTCTCGGGCCCTATGTCATCTTTGCGACCCTGTGATAAAACAAGAAGAAACAGAAAAGGAAATACACTATTTCACTGGAATCAAATTTCAGATCAGGATACTTGAGGCCATAAAAAGAAGGATGTTGCAAGAAGAGGGGCGGAAGGGGATCCCTCCCACCCCTAAACTTTGCTACACTAGCCTAGAACTATTTCTATGATGACTTCTAATTCAGTGTGAGCTATATGATACCTGTCTTTGAGGTTTCATGTGTTGGATTGGCTATGACCTGAATCTAGTATTTCTACAGGAGGGTAGGTGCAAATATGCTCTGATATACATATACATACACAAACACACACATATACACACATACACACACAGACATGCATTACATGCATACAGTGAATAACTTCTATGTGATAAGCACTATTTTAATATTTTGTATATGTTGACTCAATCCTTAAAACAGAGTTGCACAGTAGGTGCATTTTCATTTCCCACTTACAAAAGAGAAACGCAGAGAGGTTAAAAGTCAACTGCTTGCAGCTTACTGGGATCAGGGTTGGGAACTAGTTCTCAAATTCCGAAGTCTGACTTCAGAGCTGAAGCGACTCCAAGGAACCATTTTGACTCTGGGAAAGTTGATTAACCTTTATGTCCAATTCCTTTGTTTTTAAAGGGCCATAACAGCACTTCCTGCCTCCCTAGCTCTGAGAAGTGCTCAGAGATTAATGGCAGTGCGTGTCCATTCCAGCCTTGTGGGTCTCCCCCTTTATGCAACCAGCTCCCTTTGAAGTCGATAAAAGGCTGATGTGTGTGTGTGTGAAGGGAAGCAGAGTTTGTGGCCAGCGAGGAGATGTGTAGATACTGAGGCACCATGTATAAATCACTTTTATTTTCTTGGAAAATGATCTATATAAGCATCAAGTAGCACAAACTGTTTGGAATTTTGTATTTGAAGATAACATTCTTCCAAATGTGTGTTTCTCCTCTGGAAATCACAAGCTGTGTAAAGTTCTCTGAGGGAGCAATTTTATATTTGTAGCGCTTGTTCCTCAGGTAACCCAGAAGGTCTCTGTGCAAACCCAGGCCTTGGCCATCTTTATTTTAATGGGTTAATTTTCTTCCCATTTCCACTTACTGTTTTACTTGTCCTTGGTACCCAGCACACAGTAGGTGTTCAATAGAACTTGACTCAAAAAGTGGAAGCTGAGAAAATTAGATTTTGTATAAGTATTTCTTGGTTGCTTACATTCCTAATGAGGAAGGCTCTACCTCAAAAGGTTGAAAGTTTTTTTTTTGGGGGGGGATTGGGCAAGGGATTTTGACAAGAACATTTAAAAAAGATAAAAAGAGAGAGAAGAAGGAATCCAAGCCAAAGGCTAGAGGCTTGGGAGCGTTTATTGACTGGGAAGATTGTAAAAGTCTAGAGATTGTCTTTTAGAAGCATGGCTGCCATATTTCTTCACAGCTTTAAGTTAGACAAAATTTTACTAGTGTGTAGGGAGAGGTGGAGAGAAGTAGAGGTAGGTAGTCCTCCTTTGGGGGAGGATCTGTCATATTTTGTAACTGGAGCATAAAGTAGCAAAGATGTGTTTGCCACTGATGGAGGTCAAGGAGCATACAGGAGCACTTTCTACGGTGGGTCTGGTAGACATGGTCTGTATCACAGGAAATTGTCCCTGCTAGAGCTGTTGGCTCAAGTAACTGTTCATAGGCAGAGTACTGTCTCCAGGGGGTGCACAGAAGGCCTGTTTTTCTGGTGTTAACCTACCCAGTGTGTCAAGCAATTCAGACATGAGCCGAATTGGGCCGACTTTCTGATTGCTGCTGTTTCCAATTTACTTTAATATTCACGAGAAATACAAGAATCTCTGTAGAAGGCAGTGCTGTGCCCAACTCCCATGGATCCAAATGTAATACTCAAGAATATTTCATTGCTGGAATTCATCATTTCTGGGATTAATTAATATGGTTCTTTAGTTTCCTTGTCTTTTTTTCTCAGGAGGACAAAATGAACCCAGTGATCTCAGGTTGGGATGACTGTGGAGGTTCATTTCATTTTCTAACCAGTTAATTAGTAAATCCACTTACGTCATCCCTGTTCTACCATCATGCCACAATCAAACTCAGTCTTTAAAGACTAACTTAAGAATCACTATGCCTAAGGAATATAGGCAGGGTTAATAATAATCAAGAATATTATTTATTCTTTATTAAGAAATAAAGAAAAAAAGTGAGTCTTGTGAGGCAGAAAATCACTTGACAAAAATCAACATTCAATCTTAACACAAATCTCTGATTATGAGAATATCAGGTGTATCCCAAATATCTTGTAGTTAGGTGCAAGTGTCATGTTCATCAAAGTGTGAGATTAAAAATTGAATGCAGTCAATGGTCTCATGGGTACTTTTTTCTGAAACCTGAAAAAATTGTGCAATTCATTTGAAATAATAATAGCGTGACTCGGAAACAAAGGTAAAAGGTCACGAGAACGATGCTATAAGAGACATAAACACATACCTGAAGACCCACTAACTGGAGCAGCACATATCGGTCATAAAAAGTAGAGGTGAATTAATGGACTAGAATGGAAATCTGCAAGTAGCCATTAGAATTTAGGATGTCATGGAGCCGAAGTAGAAGGATGGTTTATTCTAATAAAAGGCACAAAGAAGCTGACATCCAGGGAGAAACATGCGACCCTTGGTTCTCATCTCATAGCAGCTAAAGGCTTCTGTGACGAAGCAGAAGCAGGGAGCACCAGAAGAAAACACAAACACATTCACAAGCACATCCATGAAGTGTGAGATGGAGATACGATACATCCAGATTTCTAGAAGCAGGAACCAATGGCCCTCAGCATCACCCTCTGCTCCGCGTCCTCTCTTCCTGCTGCATGTCAATACCAACCTCTCCTATGGACCAGTTTCTTCTTGAGCTGGGACCAGCAGCTCTTTAGTGCCCTTCATTTTCAGTCTCTCTGCCAGAGAAGCACTGAGCATCAAGCACTCTCTCATCTCACAACAGAAAGGATCCAGAAAGCGCTTGACTAACTTGCTGGGTCACATGCTATCCTGCACTGGCCAGGCCCCAGGCATTGTTCGAGCAGATTCCATTCTGTGCCTGGTCCTGTACCTATAAGCACAAGTGTCTGTTACAACCTGGTCATGGCTTCCTGAATCATGCATTACAAGGGGCACTTTCTAGAGAAGATCACTGTTCTTTGCAGGCAAAGATTAGATTCCATGGCTTTGAGCCTCTGCCCTAAGTTTAATTTAACTTTTAGAAAGCTCCTCCCTTGCAAAGAACAAGAAACTGGGCCACACTAGAGCCTAAATAAAGTCTATGTTATTTTTAAATGACCTTAGAGACTTTGGGGTACAGGGAAACTTTATCTTCTCATTTGAATGGATGCCCCTTTACCTCGGCCTCAAAGCATTGTCAGCTGACTGACAGTGAACACTCTGAAGTCCTTTTATTTTATTTAAAGTAACATTTATGTAACATTTTGGAAACCACAAAGGCAAAAAAATGTGTTCATTTTTAATTTAGTTTCCCAGATGCCTATTATAATATTGAGCTTAGTGAATACTGATCACTCACTATCTGCCTGGGTGTGATTACTCTCTGTTTCCCAATAACAATAAGTAACCTATTTTCTCAGCAGCTGCACTCCCTAGATGACAAAATGTGCAAATTGCAGGTTTGAGCAAGACCTAATTCTAGCTACAGAGAGGAGAAAGGACCACGGCCTTCTTACTTTGGGGGTCTTTACAAATCTGAGAGTTGACGAGTCCCAAGTGAAGCTATGAATCCAGTCTTGAAATGAACGCCGGCTGCAGAGACTGGGGACCTACAGGAAGCTGGTGCATGAGCCAGAGACCAAAGGAACACACGCATGCTTGCTGCCCTGTCCTGTAGAGATCATGATGGCCAGTGAGGCCCTTTGCTGCTTTCTCCTATAGTTATTGTCGGTTAAACAAATAAAATCTATGTGTGGGAGCATTCTAAAACTGTCTTAATAGCAACAAAGTGACCTTCCAACTCAGAGGACACTCAGGTGTAAAGACTAAGTTAAGGCTGGTAGTCAGGGATTCTGGGAAGTCTAAAAGCAGCTTGACGGAAAGGTTTTATTTTCTTTTTCTTTTTTTGATATTTTATTTACATTTCAAATGATTCCCCCTTTCCAGGTCTCCCCTTTGGAACCCCATATCAGCCCCCCTCCCTCTGCCTCTATGAGGTTATTCCCCGACCCACTCACCCACCTACTCTTGTCTTCCCTCCTTGGCATTCCCCTACACTGGGTCATCTAACACTCTCAGACCCAAGGGCCTCTCCTCCCACTGATGGCTGACAAGACTCTCCTCTGCCACATATGTGGTCAGCACCATGGGTCCCTCCATGTGTATTCTTTGGTTGGTGATCCAGTCTCCAGGAGCATCAGGGGGTCAGGCCAGTTGACACTGTTGCTCCCTCCATGGGGCTGCAAACTCCCTCAGCTCCTTCAGTCCCTTCTCCAACTCCTCCATCTGGGATCTCATGCTCAGCCCAACGGTTGCTGTGAAGTGAATCTTGGGTATTCCGAACTTTTCGGCTAATAACCACTTATCAGTGAGTACATACCGTGTTCATTCTTTTGTGACTGAGTTACCTCGCTTAGGATGATATTTTCAAGTTCCATCCATTTGCCTGCGAATTTCATGAAGTCATTGTTTTTAATAGCTGAATATTCCATTGTGTAAATGTACCACATTTTCTGTATCCATTCCTCTGTTGAGGGACATCTGGGTTGTTTCCAGCTTCTGGCTATTATAAATATGGCTGCTATGAACATAGTGGAGCATGTGTCTATATTACATGTTGGAGCATCTTCTGGGTATATGCCCAGGAGTGGAAGAGCTGGGTCTTCAGGTAGTATTATGTTCATTTTTCTGAGGGTCCGCCAAACTGATTTCCAGAGTGGTTGTATCAGCTTGCAGTCCCACCAACAGTGGAGGACTGTTCCTCTTTCTCCACATTCTTGCCAGCATTTGCTATCACCTGAGTTTTTGATCTTAGCCATTCTGACTGGTGTGAAGTGGAATCTCAGGGTTGTTTTGATTTGCATTTCCCTGATAACTAAGGATGTTGAACATTTCTTTAGGTGCTTCTCAGCCCTATGAGTTTCCTCACTTGAGAATTCTCTATTTAGCTCTGTTCCCCATTTTTTGATAGAGTTATTTGGATCTCTGGAGTCTAACTTCTTGTGTTCTTTGTATATATTGGATATTAGCCCTCTATCAGACTTAGGATTGGTAAAGATCTTTTCCCAATTTGTTGGTTGCCGTTTTGTCCTATTGACAGTGTCCTTTGCCTTACAGAAGCTTTGTAATTTCATGAGGTCCCATTTG
>CM052701.1:93637716-93791447 GCA_028551405.1 Uromys caudimaculatus
CATATGGCCCCTGTTACCTTCTAAGGCTTCTTGGAGGGATGCTGAGCTCCTGGGGTTCAGTGCAGCCTGCACACACTGCACCGTGGCTCTCCTTGCAGGACATTGTCATTGTCTGTGATCTCATTTATCAGTCCTTGGGTTGCCTCAGCACAGGGCCTTTATTTCGCCTCATATTTTCTGCCCCTAGCATGCAAAAGGAACCCAATATTTATTTAATGAAATTAAAATAAAGTCACCTCAATCTTTTTGAAGTAGACAGAGCATGCACGAAGACATAAATATAAGCAAAAGGCTGTTATATCAAGGCTTTATATTTTTCCAGAATAACCATAAATACCTCTGTGGCAAGAATAACTCCTTTGTAGGAGAGTTTGGAAAAGCTGCTGGCTTCATGATAAAAAGGACTTGGGAAATGAAGGCAACAAGGGGACAATACCTGTAGCAATTTAGTCAACATCGGGTTTGAAACTTTATTCATTTGAATGGGTGTGCACTGGCGCTCGGTGCCATTTTAATGTGCCTTTACATCTTTTCAAATACTTATATGCCACCCAAATACCTTCTTTATATTTTCAAAAATGAGTAAGATTTTCTTTACTCTCCTCTTATCTTTAAGTTCTGAAACTTCTTTATGTGTTCTGTTTGCATGTTGTTTTCCTCGTGTCTAACACACTGTGTTAGTTTGAATGGTTCCCATAGGCTCATCTATTTGAATACTTAGCCTCCGGTTGCTGGAACTATTTGGAAAAGATTAGGAGGTATGGTCTTGTTAGGGGCGATGTGTCACTGGTTGTGAGCTTGAAGTTTTAAAACACTTTCCCCACTCCTAATCCTCTCTCTGCCTCCTGATTGAGGGTCAAGATGTGAACTCTCAGCTTTTCCTGACCCCATGCCTTTGCTCCACCAGCATGGACTCCAACCCTCTAGAACAGTAAGCCCCGTCAAACGCTTTCTTTTATAAGGTAATTTGGTCATGGTATTTTTCTTAACAGCAATAGAAAAGTAACCAAGACAAACGCTGAATTATTTTAATTGAGTTTGGAATGTTGAATGAGCCTAGATAGCCAAATTTTGTTGTGATGACTATTCTTTTTATACACTTCTACATTAGAATTTCTAATTTCTTTGTTGATATTTTTTGTGTGATTGATTATTGTAGAACTACTTAATTTTAAAGTAAAACATGATCCAAAACACAATGAGTTATTTATAGCTAGTTCTTATTATTTCTTATTTATGGATGAGACATTGGGACTAGAGAAGTTAAATAATTTGACCAGAACTGGCCAGTGACAGAACTGGCCAGTCAATCTGCTTTAGAGGCTTTATCTTCAACCATTCAGACTTGCTCCTCCTGAGAGATTTTAGTAAAGTGGATGCCCTGTCTCTAGTCTAGCTGACCACCTCAGCAGTAGTATTGAAATAACAGATTAGTACCAAGGAAAAGTGTCACTATTGTGGGGCATGAGCTCTGGATCCAAACTCCACCTCCGCTGTTTGAGCATCTTATGTGTTCCTCAGTTCCTCTCCTACGCAATGTCTCACAAGTAGAGACAATGCATAGGTAAGGCACAGCAGTTATGGATAACTTGAAAATAAATGATACATCCTTCTGTAAGGCTGTCGTCCCATCTTATGCATAGACAGCAACTTAGGAGAGCTAACTCAGGTGTTACCTAGGCTCCTCCTGTTTCTAGGGATGGGTTTCAGCCAGCACTTGCAGTCTTTCCCAGGAATTCTATGTATTCCTGAGGGGGCCCTGTGGGCAGAGGAGAAGATGTGTTTTCTTTTTTTTCTTTTTCTTTTTATATTTTAAAACCTTTTGAATGAACATGGTATGTACTCACTGATAAGTGGATATTAGCCCAAATGTTCGGAATACCCAAACTTCACTTTACAGTAACCTCTGGACTGAGAGTGAGGTCCCAGATGGAGAAGTTGGAGAAGGGACTGAAGGAGCTGAGGGAGTCTGCAGCCCCATGGAGGGAGAAACAGTGTCAACAGGCCTGACCCCTTCCCCCCGGTCCTCCTGGAGGCTGGACCACCAACCAAAGAATACACATGGAGGGACCCATGGCTCGGACCACATATGTGGCAGAGGAGGGCCTTGCTGGCCATCAGGGGGAGGAGAGGCCCCAGTAAAGGGGAATGTCAAGGTAGGAATATGGGAGTGGGTGGGCGGGTGGGTGGGAGGTGGAATTCCCTTATAGAGGTGAGGGAGGGGGAGGGGATAGGTGGTTTCCAAAAAGGAGACCTAGAAAGGGGGAAACATTGGAAATGTAAATAAAGTATCAAATAAAAAATAAAAAACCTTTTAATTTCAGTCTTAGAGGAGTTGATATGGTACCAAGAATTTCCATGTGTTCTTCATACTGTAATATCTTTTTTTTTTTAATTTAAAAAAAATTAAATGCATTTTGGCTTAGTATTAGAACAAAATTTCCAACAACTTCTGAATTGATTCTAAACATACTTCAAAATATTGAGGATTATAAAATCAAAACATCAGTCAACTCTGAACAACTTTGAAGATACTATATACCCTGCAATGTGCACATCAATATCTACTTTGTCTTTAATAAATGGTAAAGTAATATATATATGCCAAAATAAATTTTTTTGTTGTAAATAATTTTTTTTACAATACTTCTAATGAACAGCTTACCAAGAAGTACCAAAGTATAAATTGCGCATAAAATTTTATCTAGTAAACTTATTTCTAGGAGTTTATGTTGACAAAAATATGTATGTACTATGGGATACCTATCACAGTATTATATACAATCGTGAATTATGAGAAACATGTCAAAATTAAATACAGAATTAATAAATTATGAAATTACTTGTAGACATTTCTATAATAATTAAGATGCTGTTTTTTCGGCTAAAACTTTAGAAGCTAATAGTATCATCAAGAAGATGTGTTTCCACATGGACACTTCCGGCCTCTCCTTCTGAGCACATCTGGCCATCCATTGTAGAGGATCCACTCTTCATCCAGAGATGATGGCAATGTACACACATTAAGGGGTGTGACCCATCCTTTGACTTTTGACTCAAAGGAAGGCTTTCCAGGTCCTGGGTTCGATGCACTTCACCTGAGCCTTCTGTAGATACAGGTGTATTTTATGTTACCCAAAATGAACAGCTCTAAGCCAGTGATTTTCAACTGTTTTAATGCTGTGACCCTTTAATACAGTTTCTCGTGTTGTGGTGATGCCCAACCATAAAATGATTTCATTGGCACTCCATACTGTAATTTTGCTGCTGTTACGAATCATAATGTAGATCTGTGTGTGTGGTCGTAGGCCACCTCTACAGAAAGGTCAGTAGATGACCACGAGGGGTCGCGACCCACAGGTTGAGAACCCCTGCTCTGAGTGGCGTTATGTTATCTCTTCTGGAGTCATTCCCTTTACCCAAACACATTGCCTATGTGCTTCCTTCAGTCACTTTGTCTCTGAACATCTGTCCCTTGCCACCTTCTGGGATTTCCTATTCTCTTTGATTTTCCTTCTTTCCTTGGAAGAGCAGCTTAACTCTCTCACTGCCTCGGTTCCTGTGAACCATGATTCTTTGGCTTTTCCATCTTCTCCTCAAAGCTTATCCAGGTCTGATCCTAAGCAAAATTGTTGACTCCCTTAAAAACAAAAACAAAAATGTGCCAGCTGCTGAGATCCTGTTCATTGCTCTCAAGCTACAATCGTTATGAAATGCCTTCAGAGCCTTGTAAGCACGCTGGAAGAGCAATTTCATTGTTTTGACTAACCACATGAATTATAGGCTACAAATTTAGCCTCTACAAAGTTCTGCACTAACATAAAGATGACTGTGCTGGAGAGCAGTCAGTGCCTGCAAGGTCAGGGCTCTGGACTTGATACCTCAGTACCACAAAAACATAGGAAAGTCCCAACATCATTCGCCAGACAACTTCTGCCAGACTGAAGTAGGAAAACATGAAAATGGATCCAGTATTCAGAAAACAGAACAGAAAAGGCCATTTTAAAAGACGGGCTGCTCTCTCTGGGGTTTAAGGCTTTTCCTGCTCTTGGCGGAGGCCTCTGTGGTCACCACTACTTGACCATTTGGTCTTGGTGACAGGCCTGCTGTTGTTCCTCTCCCTTCCCCCGTGCCTTCTGAGAGCACCCTGTCTGTAAATGGGTCAACGACTTGTTTAAAAGGTCAAGGAGAAGAGGCCCAGAAATGCAAGCAGAGGTGGGGAACGGCTGTGCCTGGGATCAGAGCTTTGGGGATGGACAAGTTGACATTGGACAGGAGAGGGCAGGTCTGTTTAGTTCAAGGTGCAGACGGAGGAGGGCTGAATAATGGCAGGGAAAGGGGAAGTTTGTGGCTGGGGATGACCCCTTTACAGGGTAAGGAAGGAGGTCTCGACTCTGGGGCGAGGGAGGGCCTTCCCGAAGTCAAGAGAACAAAGGATGTTGGACCATCAGGGCTTGTCCTCCCCTTCCAAACATCCTTTACTTTGGTGTTTCTCTTTCTCCCCTCTGTGGCTTTTCAGGGGTGTCAACACAGCATTCTTTCATTTACAGCCAGGCCCTGGCTGCTGTAGAGGCAACTCTCTCTTCCTGGTATTGGAGAGGTACACAGTTGGCCCAGAAAGGGAGTAGCCAGGCCTTACTTCCAGGGACCGTAACTGTGGAAGCCTGAGGTGTTTCTCAGCCTCCTTTCAGAGGGGCTTGACTCTTCTTCCCTGGAAGCCACCCACCACCTACACCCAGCCCAGGGAAAACTTTCCAAAGGTTGCTTTTGCCTTGGTGTGCACAGTCTGCTTCCCTCGCTACTAGAAGCATCTCTTGGGACTCATGTGCTTAATAACCACATAATTGCTTTATATGGTTTGGGTCAATACACCAAGTTTCAGGAAGAAAACCTCCACTTGGTATGCACTTCCATGGTAACTATAGTGTAGCATAAGGATTTGAGGTCACTAGAGGTACAGCTAAATGGCAAGGGTGCCCAGCAGGACCTAAGTGCTCTTGTTTCTATTTACTATTAGTTCTGAGTTACACAGCAGTGGGTTTAGTTAGGGTGTTTCTCATATTCATTCTCATATTACACTCTTGTCCTACTCGCCTTCCACCTTATCCCCTCCCCCACTCCCTCATGTTGGCTCACCTCTTCCCCCAGGTAGTTCTGCTTCCACATCCTGAGTTGCTGACTATCAAATCAAATACCTGCCATGCCCTGAATTCGGACAGTGGGGGAAGGGGAGCAATGCTGCCACATATCTTGCTGTGCCCCGTTCTGCCTGTTGAACTGTGTGACTCCCTCGTATGTCCCTTGTCAGATGGATAGTTCACATGCTTTCTCCCATGTTGCTCATTGTCTCTTCATTGTTGATTGCTTTTGTAAGCAGACACTCTTTAGTTTGATCCAATTTAGTTTGTCTGTGGTTTTCTTTTTTGCCTGTGCTACACACAAGTACATGCACGCACGCGTAAACGTACACATATGTATGTATATAGACCCACCCAGCCCTGTTCAGTGTCATACAACATTTCCTTTTTGTTTAGACATTTTATGGTTTGGGGTTTTACATATCCACGTCATTATTTTAGTGAGCATGGTTTATGCTTGATTTTGCCAGTCCCTGAAAAGTCTATGACAGTGTACACCTGTAGTCTGACCACTCACAAGGTGGTCACAGAAGGATTTTGAAGGTGAGGTCATGGATACATAGTGAGACCCAATCTCAAAATACCAAGAAGAAAGAGGATAGGAGAGTGGCTCAGTGGTTAAAAGCACTTACTACTTTTGCAAGAGGCCTCACAACATCCTGGGATCCAATACATTCTGGCCTCAGAGGGCACCTGAATGTATGTGATGTACACACACACACACACACACACACACACACACACACACACAGACATGTAAATTAAAAAATATATCTTTTAAAAAAGGAAGAGTCATTTGATACTTGAACTGAGCAACCTTAAGAACATAAAAGCTATCAAAATGCCCAATATGAAGAACACAGTAAAAGCTCATTTTCAATGATCAAAATAATTCAAAATTTACAATGTCGGTATAGTCATAACTAGCCAAACGCAGATTCACAAAAGAGCTGTTTCTGTAAAGGTCGGTGAAGTGTCCTAGTGGCGCTGCCCATCCTAGAGGAAAATCGCATCTTCTGTTTTTTCCTTTGTGGCAGTTGGTACAGTTTATTTGGAGCTCTTTCATCCGGAGACAGTGTTACCAAATGGTCCCTATTGGAAAGGTCTGAATGGAGCATCTCAAGGCAATCTTTTTTTAAAGTGGTTTAAAGCCTTATCTGGACTAGCATCATAGAGAGTACCACAAAAACTTTACAGTTGAACCCATAAAAACATGAACATGCATGAACATGCCATGTTTGCACTATTTGGGCTACAGAAGGTTCGTGGACACCATCAAAGTTAGTAGTTGGCCTCCTGGGGATCCAGGGAGCAAAGATCAAGACCCCAAGGGAGTCACTGAGCCCAGGATAAACGGGTTCTTGTCCAGCACCCCACTCTCCAGATGTTGTTCCTTGTTCTTGTTTTTTGTTGCTGAGTTTTGCTATTCACTTGGTAGGTGAGCACAAATTTATTCCTTTGCTGGGAATACCTTCCTTCCTGAGTGAAGGGGATCGAAAGCCTGCTTGCCACCCTCTCTGCCTCCTTTAACTGATGTGGCACCATGGACTCCATCAAGGAGCCAATGTACTAATCTGCTTATTACAATGGGAGTCTGCACGGTGTTAAACATTGCCAACAAATCTGCAGATGCTATAGTTAAGGAAAAACACAAACATCCTGGGGGCTTTGTGGGGCAAAGGTCACACTCAGCTCTACTCTGCTCCCTTAATGAGCAGCTATAATCTAGGAAAACTCTGAAGTGGCTTGACCCTTGATTTGGAAACTGTTGTCACACCCAAGCCCTTATTACCATAGCACCCTTTCATTCACGTTTATGTTCGGAGATTATCCGCTTTGATCAAGCACCTCCCCATCCTCCCTTGTTCAGTAATGAATGACAATATTAATAGCATGCTAGCAATCTTCTAATGGCAGAGCTAGATGAGCTGGGAAACAAAACTTAGGAACGAACATTGCAGACTCCTCAAAGAATTCTGACAGCCCAAAGATGAAAGCTCAAGAATCCTACACTTTAGAATTCAGAATAATAGTATGTTCTCATCCTAATGAACTATGAAAAAAATCTATTGTTTCTATTCAGCTGTTTTATTGCTATCCCCCATTCCCTGGTCCCATCTGAGATGTAGCTATAGCTTTGCTTCTGTGGTGGAGATTTATTTCATTTGGAGGGGAAGGGTCATTTCGTTCCAGGCCCTCCTAAAGATGTTTCTCAGAAAACTAAACAGCATATTTTTCATGTCTCGGTAAAATGATTCTAAGCAAATAATAGCCACTTGGGCTCTGGTTGATATTTGGTGAAAGACAAAAGGAGAGGGAGAAAAATAAGGTCTTGTGAGGTGTGTGCATCTGGCAACTTCAGAGGAATGTTAACTCCAGCATGGCCCACAGGCACTCTGAGTTCCCACCTTTATAGACTTCTTTAAAATATAAGAAAAACCAAAAGTAATTAGCTAAGGAGGCAAGGTAAAAGAGCTGCCATTGGGAGCAATATCTACAAAACTATAGGATTTTAAGAACCTGCTTCCACTGAAAAGCTTTTCCCCATTCAAACCACCATCCTAGCGTTGTTATCTGCATCACCTCTGGGCCTCAGACACACACCTGTGATCTGCTAGCGACTCGGCCAAGGAGCTGCTCTCCCAGGATTCTGCTTGCTGTTCTTGGTTCTGGTGCAGGGGACAAGGCGCATGATTCTGGAAGTGCGAGTTAAGGTTACTGTTCCCTTCCACGAAGCTAATGATGGGAAGAGCTGGGGACTGAACTCTCAGGATGGCGTAGTTAACCATGCAAGGGTAGGCAGAGGGTCTGGGGAAGACAATAACTATGAGTAGTACTCGGAAAGCTCTCCAGCAGTTCCATTTAAAACCCGAGAGCAAATGATGCATAGGAAGAGCAAGAAATGGTAGCTGTCGTGCTTAAGCTAAATGTTTAAGCCCCGGCATGGCCGTTGGAATAATAATGTCCTGGAAAGCAATATTTAAATGTATCCATCATCATTTAGGTTTTAGACACACAGTTAAATATTATTGATCATTTGCAATTGTGTGCATCCGTGTGTACATGTATTAAACTGAGAAGTAACAGGGGCAGGAAAAGTACAGGAGCTGAAGTGCAAACATAATACTTGAGTTCCTAATTACCAGTTTTTAATTAAGAAAGCCACAAGCAAATTATAAACATCCAGTTTATAGCATTGCAATCTTAGAGGCTCACACTCATGAATATGGTAATTTTTTATTTTATGCCCTCTTGAGATGTCTTGTTAAAAACATTTTATTGGGGATCCTAAAATTCAGTAAATTTGAAGCCCTTGGCACCTTGTAGATAGTTAAAGTTCTTTAAAAAAATGTCAGCAATAAATATTTGGCAAATATAAAGAATATGCACATTTTCCCAAGTGGGTGGTTTCTTTTTTTTTTTTCTTTTTTGGTTCTTATAGTCAAGTGATGACACTGCAGTTCAGAGCATGAATGCATATTGATATTTTCTTCCAGAAAGTGCTTGGGTTGCTGGGAGAACCGTGCTCCCACAGAGTTCTTTTTATGTGGGCACCTGGACGCGGTAGTGTGCTTGCTCTGGCTTGCAGAGCTGTTTTGGACAATCAGGTGTACATATGAGCAAGTGGTCTTTATTTAGAGCAATTAAAATCCTACCGCTCTCCTCTCTTGACATGCAATTACTAGGGCTCTGCTGTTTCCACTAATTGCTCTTGCTGGGGACATTGGTGAGAAGCCAATGATTTTGATGGGTAGTGGATTATCATTTTTACTTTGCTACCTGAGAAAAAAATCATTTGCAAAATCCCATGTGTAATTAGCAAGACTCATGATTAATTGTCCTGCAAAATTAGCTTCACTGTTGCTTTTATTTTACTGCTTCAAATATTAATTAATGTTAACTCCTTTCCTTCAGTTCCAGCTTTTGAATATTCAACATGGATTTGAAAAATTATCGAGGTTTCTACTTGCATTAGCATGCTGGAGCTTTGATTTCAGGAATGAGTATTCTGATTTAAAAGATCACACTTGGGTCATAAATAATTTTTATAGGAGGACAAACAAAGCATCAGGGCATCATGGGAAGGCATTCATGCACTAACTGAAAGTAAATTGTTTCGATAATGATTCATTTCTGCATGCTTTTGGGGGGAACATCAGCGAATATGCAGAACACTATATTGTGTGGTGGGGAAAAACCATTCTTCTGTGGCTGACTGTCTACACAGGTCATTTTCTACCTGTACATATGTGGTAGGTGAAGCTCAGAAACTTGGTAGGAAAACACAGACTTCCTGACCATACAGGGATCACAAATGCCATCCTCTGTAAAGATTACCAGTTCTCGAGAGCCCTAGAATCTCTGAATTACCGATTCTTTAAGTCTTGTTCCCAGCCTGGTGGTTCTCCCTATACAGCACAGACATAGCAAGATGTACTCTTTGAAAGATTCTCAGGAGACCATGGTGAATGACTAGGTTTGAAATTCATTGGTCTAGCTGAAGCGCCTGGGTGTCTGAATTCCCTCTGTCACATCTGGACCAAGCGATGCTTGAACACCTCTTGGGTCAGAGAACTCGTTCTTATCCACGAAAATAGCTTTCACCTGCATTTCTTGCCCATGTTTTCCCCTTCTGGTTTGATAACTGCAGGTGGTTAATTTAGCGGCTCAAGACTGCAGATGCCTGCTGCTCATTGTTGTAAAAACAAGTCTCCCTCACATGCTTGGGCTTGAACTGATGGCATCTCTCTTAGTGGCCTGGTAAGGGTTACATATTATTTCTAGACAACTGGGAAAGAACCTGCATGATTGCCCTCTGAAAACCTCACTGCTGTCTGTTGCCTGGTGCAAGGGGGATGCTGTAATCCTATGGATGCTGGCGGTTGACTGTTGACAGGGATGTGAGCTCAGCTGTGCCCTTGCCTCTTCCTGCATGCTCTCTGTGTACAGTCATTCAGCCTTGGACAAATGGCTCCAGTGGTTCTTGTGGGAATGGTTCTGCTTTTATTACTGACTCTTGTCTTTCCCTGAGATCTCTTTTGGCAGAAAGATTTTTCTTCTGAAAATATAGACTCTAGGAAACTGGAGTCTGCTTTGCTTCCTTCTGTGGCTTTAGAAAATCTGCAAGGGTCTGTGTTACATACACACTTTCTCCTCTGACAGGCATTGAGCAGATTTCCTTAGGATACAAGTTCCAAGTCAGAGTCTTCCAACAGGCATCAGAGAAGATGGAGCCTTGACAATGGGGATGGACCATTCCAGGGATCACTCCCAGAGTGCTTCTGGGCAAGTGATGTCCAGAAAAGCTCCCATCTGTTGCATAATCCTATGGAAGTCTCTTGTGTCTTAATGTTTAATTTTCTTATTTATAAGTGAGGACAATAGAGAAACCCCTTACAGCATACCAGGGGAGCTTTAATGACTTAGGACCACTGACGATAGTCTCTGGCAATTGAGGCAGGAAATAGAGAAGGATAAAAGAAGTTTGAAAGCACCTTTTCTAAAAAGGGATATGGAGTCTTCCAGGTTAAAAAAACCAAAAGAATTGAATGTGATTGTTGAGTTAAGCAAATACACTAAATGCTACCTTGACATTTACATAATGGGTAAATGCGTTTGGAACCCCCAGTCACTACTTCTCAAGAGCTTTTAGGAACAGCATGTATAAAGAATCGGTAAATGGATGTAAGACCAACACAATTCGCTCACTGCCTGTATGCTGAGGTGCTAGACAATCACAGTTAGATTCAGTTTTTAAAACCTGGAAAACCTCAAAGGATTTAAGTAGAAATCATACTTGGGCCCAGAAGACTCCATATCCCTTTTTAGAGAAAGTGTTCTCACAGATCCTTTATCCTGAGGTTGGCCTTGTGAACTGAAGGTAGCCTCTGTGAGGCCATGTTGACTGAGAATCTGAGTAAGATCCTGTCAGTACCACCCATGGCTGTATACCCAGCCCCTGGCACAGAAGAGCTAGGAAAGGTTTGCAGACTGCCTAAGGGTGAGTAGAGGTGAGATATTTTAAGGCCTAGCTAAACAATGTCTAGTGACCATAGATGTCTAGGAAACCACTTATCTCTATGACAGAAGACTCCATGTGAGTGTTTTTCCTCTGCATAAAATTTCTCCTTGGGAAATGTCCATTTATACTAGGGCCTGGCCAGTGGTTTTCTCTCAGTCTCATTAGCCAATGTTTCAAGGGCATGGCAAGTAAGTACCCAGGATCCTTCTGGAGTAACTCAGAATTTCCAAGAAGTAGCTTTTGTATATAATGCTTCAAAGAAATACATTTGAACTGGCCTGGCGCCTGTTGCAGCTAGATCTGAAGGAGCAGCACACCATGGCTAACATGCACGTGGCCCGACAGATGCTTTCACCACACGCCAGCCTGGCTTCTCAGTAATTGTGATAAGACATAAAACAGAGGCCCTGGCTATCTGGGGTCATTAAAACAGCTCATGACCCACTCTCCTCAATCAGAGGGTGAGCTCAGGTGTTCTGGTTGGGCTGTCACTGAATTAAATACCTCCTGCCTGGTACCACATCCCTCCTCCCACCCAAGGTTGAGCCACATAGGTTTCTTGTATCCTGTTGGGGCCTGTGGACCATGGAAGGTTAGCCAGTAAGTTCAGAAAAGCCACAGTAACTTCAGTGGGTCTAGGAGGCTTCCAAATTGGTCTTTATATGCCTTGTTTTATGATATCCCTGAGAAAGCAGAGGCTTAGCTATCTATCTGGTGATGGTGACAGAGCCTGAGTGTCCTTCTGCTGTCCCAGGGACACTTTCTGCCTTTACCTCTAGTGCCCAAAGGAGAGGTTCAAGTTGACATGAATCACTCAAATCATTTTTAGTTTGAAAGTAGAGTGAGCAAATGTCTTATATAGCTCTCTAAGGTTGAGCTTAGTAAATTAGCTTAACCTTGTTTCTTTATTCTCAGTATTACTGATAAGGTGAAGCTATGGAACACTGGTAAATATTTAGAATGGCAGATTGTAGGAAGCAGGGCTCGGCAAAGCATGGTAGTTCACATTTCTGTTCATTATCTTTGCTGGATGGATCGAATATACCACGCCGTGTTTGCATTTTAATCACAGTTACCTTCTGATTGCTTTTATTCCATTTTTGAACTCTAAGAACTAACTCTGAAACGAATTGCTTTTGAAGAACAGACAAAACAAAACAAGAAAACAAAACCCAACCAACCAAAAAACCCCAAACCTAGAAATGAACCCAAACATTTTGGCTCTTCTGTAGTCAGCTTGGACCATAGAAAAAAATTACTATGTCTTATGAACAATAACACACACACACACACACACACACACACACACACACACACACACACACACTTCAAACAGTGACTTAGGGACTTTTCCATAAGCTAGGAGGGGGTTGAGGTTACCCCTTACCCATATTATCTGACAGATAACATTTTCAGACAAACCATTTAGTATTAAAATGCTTCTGACAGCATATTTACTGCCATGTTAGAGTCCTGTAGATCATTTATTATTATGAAAATCGAGCAGAGAGGTGGCTCTAAGGGAGCTCCAATGGGAAGGTAAGATCTGGAGAGGAACCCCATAAATAGTGTTCTTGCATTATGTTAATCCTTACACGAGCTCACAGCAGCACTTTATTCCAGCACGCTATAGACCCAGGGAAGTAGTAGGTGGCTTTGTCAGGCACAGAAATATGTTCTTCTTGCCTGTGGATGCCAAAGTAAATAGAAATCAATGGAAGACAGCGAAAGTGCTGAAGTCATTTCAATAAAGGAAGTGCCTGTTAATTTAAATGTTGCACTTGACATTGGTAAGGACTAAGAGTGGGAAGTAACGTCCTAGGCTGACTTCTGAAGTCACTTTGCTCATCACTTATCTTGTATTTCTTTACTGCTGCAAAAATAGTGTTATAAATAAGAAGTGCATCTAACTGTGATACAACTTTAAAGCAAGACAGAAAATAGGAGCTGTGTATGCCTGAGTGTTAAGACTTGAGGACATTTGCATATAAAGGACCTTGTCATATTGCACTTGGATCAAATGATCTCTGTGTGCGTGAACGAGTGCTCATGCATGTATCTGTGTTTCAGAAAATTCAAACGGTGCCTCCTGCTGTTTTCAAAACCAGGCAAATATGTTTGAGGTCTGTTGGTAATTTGGAAGAGGAAGATATACACAGAGCCTAAGGTGGCCACAGGAAATTAGAAAAGTCTTGGCTGCCCCGAGCAAAATGAATGGGACATTGTATCACTAAATAATTGGAGGGGTGGGTCTGTGTGGTTGATGCTAAGCAGGTGTCCATAAATCAGCATAGATGTTTGTAATTAATCGCTATTAGTGCTAATAGGAAAGGGTTTTCAATAAGCTAGCTTGTGTCTCCTTCAGCTAAGCCTCTTAGAGGTCATAGCTTCTCATTTTGATCCCACATGGATAGAGAAGCTATTATCGGGCATTTTGCTCAGTGTCATAACCTCAGATGAGCTACTCCCCTTAGCCATCAACGAAACACCCACCCTTAGCCAGTTGTGGCTCATTGCTGGTCAGAGCTGTGGTATCCCACACACTATTGGAACACCCACTTCAAAGCAGACTCTTCTTTTTAGAGGAATCACAAAGTTTGTCAGTTCCAAAGGCAAAGGTTTCAGATGGCCTTGTTAGGTCAGGATAGCCTGTTCTGTGGGAGAACAGAACCTGTGTCAGGGAGGTCAGCTTCACACAATAGGCTCAGAACACCCTCTCTTCTTCACTTCAAAGAAAGCTATTGAAGAATAATCATATTCTCTTGATTCATTTGTCGGATGTGTGGGAAGTCTAAGTTGTGTGGGTTGGTTCCACCACACCTTGCCGGTCTGAAGGTGAGGACTGTTATTATTTAATCCAAACAGTGTTTCTATAAAAGAATGGTAGCCTAGGACTTTGTCAGATGCTGAGAGTGGAAAAGTACTGGCCCAGTGTTGAAGTCTGCTCTGCGTTCTTTCTGGACAGCAACCAGGATCAAGGAGAGACCTGGAGGAGGACGGGGGAGTTCTTTTGGAGACGAAATCAAGATACATACAAAGCATATGCAGAGACAGTTGGTCTGAGAGGCCATGAAAGAGAACAGCAGGCTGTCTGCTCCATTTGGTCCAGGACAAACAAGGTGCTGTTTATCTAAACCCATCTAACTAGGAAAAATACTTTTAAGAACTTATTTATTTATTTATTCATTTATTTAAGATCAAGGTAACTGTAAGAACACATGTCATAGCCAGTCTGGGCCTAGGCCAGTAGGAGAGGCCTGGTAGAGAGAAAGGATGCAGCCATACGGTCTGTTCTGGGTCCTGCTTCTGATGTCTTCTACCCTTATAGACCACACTCATCACTAATCCTAGAAGATTCCAGGAAGACTAGATCACAGCATATTAGGTGGGCATTGGATTAGCGGCTGAAGTCATAGCAGGGCTCGCCAAGGCCAGGTCAACATGACCAGGAGGCAGAAGAGGGGAAGATTTTGAGCACGGGGCAGAGTCCACTCCTTTTACATGTTTTAAAGATGATCTCAATGATGGAAAAGAGATAGGAAGGAAAACTCATTAACCTTGCCAAAGATGAGCTGTGGCTGGGCTGGCTCAGATGCATGCTGGGAAGACACAGGGAGACTATGACCCATTTTCTCTTTCTAAAGTGAGCTAACAGTCTTACGATGAAGAGAAGGATGATGAGTTCTGGCAAAAATAATTGAGCATCTCGAGAATGAGAAGCAGTGAGGCTTCAACTGGCAGCTTAGTTGGCAGGGCTAGTCACTCTTAATGAGCATGCCTGCAGGTTCCATGGAAGGGAACCATTTCTCTCTCCCTGACCTGAACTCTCTGAATGTGCTAGAATGTTAAGAACCCCCTGTTACCAAACCTGCTGCCTAATATCAGGAACTGACCACCCATCAGGCCAGAGGGAGGATCTCTAAACTTCCTTCTACTTTGTATTACAGGTTTTTCCAGTAGGAAAGATACCTTTCTGGAAATATTTGGAAGAGTGAAATGCCACACCATCAGTTTCTAGCAATGTATTTATCTGTTATCATTTGGCCTTAGAAGCTTAAGTGGGAAGAACACTTGGAGCCAGACTTCAGTGTGATCTCTCTCAGGGATGGTTCTCATAAATTCCCAGCATAATTCTGCAGAAAGACGTCACCTTCTCTGTCAGACCCTAATATAATATAGATGTGCTTCTGTTATCATCTTAGACTCTCCTTCCTATAGGCAAGGGCAGATAGCGGCAAATCCTGACATGGCACCAGTGGGTTAAATCATATGTCAAAGGCAGAGCAATAAAGTGTTAAAAGCTTTTCATCACATAACCTATCATCTGGGGGGAAATATTTGGGGAAACCTTTCTAATTGACCTGCCTGATATTGCTTGAGCACATCTCATGTCTCTTGCTTCAAAGCAATGATATCTGTTCTTTAAGGAACTACTAGGGCTTATTACCTTCCTGTTTTATTGCTAGATTCCCTTTCCTCTTGGTCTCCACTTCCAAATGCCCATCCCCTCTTTCTATCTAATTTTGCTTCACAGTATACCATGCGGCTTCATCCATGGCTTCATGAAATGGCTACAATAAAGGCAGAATTTGTTTCATGTCTGAGTATGGTGTAAGTGGAAGTGTGCAAAAGGAATATGAGATGGCTCCTGTTCCCAAAGAGGAAGAAAGATGTCAATAGGCTACAGATGGAAAACAATTGATTATCAGTTTGATTACACTGTAGGTGAGGAATCAAGATGCTTAATGAAAAGAGAGCTGGGGGAGGGGTGCTGGAGCCATGGCTTAGAGGTTCAGAACACTGGCTGCTCTTCTGGAGGAGCAGGATTTGATTCCCAACACCCATGTGGCAGCTCACAACTGTCTGTACCTCTAGTTCTAGCCTTCATGGGCACCAGGCGTGTACATGGTACACAGACATTTATGCAGACAAACTATCCATACAGGCAAAATCATAGCAATTTTGAATATTTAAAAAAAAGAAAAGTAGAGATTGATAAAACATGAACTCCTGGCTCCAAGTTGCAAATTAAAACAAAATAAAATAAAACAAGAATAGCTCCTTTAACTAAGAAATTCTTCTTGGAAACGAGGGTTATACATAACTTTTAGTAAAGAATAAAGGGAAACATGTTTTGAAATGAAAGGATGCTTGATCATACAGGGTGGCCAGGCTGGGAGTGGAGGAGCTGACACTCTGAATCAAGGGGAGAGGGTGAATGTAGAAGCTAACAGGAATCTGAAGTTAACTACTTCTGTTCACCTCCGTGACCAGCAAAGTGCTCTTCCCAGAATGTCTTTGAAGTACTATTTAGACTCTTATTCCTGAACATTAGGCTCATCAGAAGCTCACTGTTTCCTAGAAGAATCATGCCATCAAATGGTAGCCTTAATAATCAGAAGCCTTTTTAAAATATTGAACTCATGTATTTTTTTTCTCCTAACGCTGCTTTTCATTGCTCTCCCTTCTGATCTCTGTGGCTAGCAGTGAGGTCAGCTTATGAACACTAGAACTCAGCTGCTAGGCTGAAGATCAGAGTGGCAATCTAGGAGCAGCACATTCGGGAAGAGTGAGCAGATGCCCTGTTTTAAGGGGAGCATGGAAACTCTTGAGGCTATCCAAGGCAGAGAACAGGAGAGTCATTTTAGCTCTGAGTGTGATCAACATGACTCCATGTTAGGAAAGAATGTTGGAGAGTACATTTTGGAGACAAGAAAGAGTGTGGGAGGAAGCTCGAAGATTGCAAAGTGAATGCTAAGCTGCTCCATCGAACCAATTACACTTCATCTCACAAATGAGCTATGTGCTGGACATGGTGGCACACAACTTTAATCCCAGTACTCACTAAGTAGAGATCTCTGAGTTTGAGGGCAGCTTGGTTCACATAGGAGATTTCAAGCCAGCCAGGGCTGCATAGTGAGACTCTGTCCTAAAAAACACAAAAACAAAATGAATTGGAAAAAACTGATGGAGATGACTTTTAAAATCTTTCCGTTTTACTCCTTTATGATTCTGTGGCTTTGGAACTTGGAGGGGCATTTACGGAGCAAATAAAGCTTGAATTGTTGTAAGTAAAAAGCATAGGATTCTGGAATGCAAATGGAAAAATATTGAATCCAAGAACATTATGGAGTGGACTCTCAAAGGCCAAGATGACGTCTTCACTCTTGAGACATAGAAAAAACAAGATTAACTTTAATCCAATTTCTCGGCCAGGGGCACAGATGAAACAGCTTCTGGCTTAAAGGAAACGTTTTCCTAAGCAAAACTAGGGAAGAAGGAGGGTTAGCATGTGGAAATTGAACATTTAAAGATGAGTGGAAAGCCGGGTAAGAGGTGCAGGTAGCTAAGAAACAGAGTTTGTTGGGAGTCTCAGAGGAGGTGGTGCTTCTCAGGCAAGAGGAATTCAAACCAGGGAGGATGTCCAAGTGTGAGAATGGGAGAATCCTGCTGAAAGGGAAAGAAAAAGAGCTGTCAGAGAGTGAGGAAGCAGACTTGGAGGGGTAAGGTGGGAGAAGCAGAGGGAGCAGCAAGTGGATGGGCCTAGAGTCTCTGCAAGCCACTGAAAGTACTATGAGGTAACGGCTGAGAACCACTTACTTTGTAATGAATTGAGAAAGGCATTCATTCAAAAGAAAATTATTTACCACGTCTTAGGGACCCAGTACTGTTTTAAGTACAGGGATTGCAGTAGTAAATAAACCACTTGAGATAAGCAAGAAAAACAGCAGGTTGAGCATTACCACAGAATGATGTGATGGCAGGTGGCACCTTCGGATTAGATGGCTGATGTGTGAGAAGCTCTGTCAGCAAAGACACCAGCCAGGACAAGCCCCAGGGTGGGAAAGGAAGACTGAGATGAAGAGGAACACCTCAGAGGGCAGAGGCATTTTCTGAGAAGGCAATAATTATGTTAGATTTTCAGGAAAGACCAGGATAAGACCTTTGAACTGTGTTCCAGGTGTGTTCCTAGGTATATTGGAAAGGGGTGGGCTTAAAGAGTGTGTGTGTAGGGGGAGGGTGGGGTGTAATTTGTTTAAACGGTTGTCTTGTCCACCTCTTGGGAAATGACTGTATTGGAATGTAGGTGGACGCAGAGGCCAATGGAGAAGCTACTCAAATAGCCCAGAGAAAAGCTGATGGTAGTTTAGAACAGGTGGTGTGAGTGGAGATGAAGAGAAGGTAATAGATTTGGGATGTAATTCTGAAGTAAAGTTATAGAATTCACACATGGCTTAAATGGAGCAAAAGGATACACTATATTTGTTCATTTGTTTTTAAACAGGGTCTCATTCCTGGCTAGCCTGGGATTCACTGTGTAGACCAGACTGGCCTTTAACTGTGGCTATGTTTCTGCCTCTGTACCACACACTCAGCTTTGCTTCCTCTTTTCTTCCTAGATTAAATCTGAAAGTCACATACACTGATTCATTAAAATTAACAGGACAAATGGAAATCCCCATTTCCAACTCGATCCTGTGTAGCTGTCATCCTCCTGTGTGGGAGCTATTGTTCCAGTCCTATTCATTTGGTAAGCATTTGTGGACACCCACTGTGTCCTGAGGATTGCTGCTAGATTCTAAAGTCATAAACAGGACAGTCTCTTCTTCCTTGGCTTTGGGTTTGATTGACATAGGTTATTACGTACATGTTTATTACACAGCTTATACGTGAATACATGTGATAGGAAAGGCCAACAAAGACATATCCACAATGATGTGAAGCAGAATAGCAGGCAGATACTGCTTGGGGCATCACGAAGGCTCCCTTCAGAATGTGGCATTTGAAATATTTGAAGAATGATGACAGAAAAATTTAAAAGCCCTGTGGTAGGAAAAAGACATTCAGACCCAAGGAACATAAAATAGCAGTGTTACTGGAGCCAGGGGAAGAAGCAGACAAAATGATAGTAGAGGAGTAGTTAGTTAGAGGTTGACCAGATGGTGCAGGCCTTTGTCGTTCTTCATAAGGACTTTGGTCTTTAGTCCAAGGGTAATAGAAGAAGATGATGTAATTAGATTTTCAACAGTGTCTCTGACTATAGAAATAAAAACAGTCTTGACTTTCACATTTAAAAAATCTAGGAGAAAGCATGGGTGGGCTAAAGTCTGACTCATGAGCTGCCTTGTGCAGGGTGTGGAGAGAACAAAGCAGCTTGTGATGGGCACCAGCCACAGTATGTCACAGTTACCTTTTCAGATATGCATATTTCAGAAAGAACACATTTTCCTTTCTGGGCTTCAATCAACTGAACTGATATGCCACACTTTAATACTTTCCCTTTCTTTAAAGGCACACATTTAAATGGTTCTCAGTTTTTACTATCACAAACAATACTTCTCTGGGATATTTCTGAACATTTATCTTTGCTCTTGAGAGACAGAGAAATAAAAATGCCAGGTTAGAGTACATGAACAATTTTACATTTTATTAGATTGTGAAAAAGTGTACTGAAAAGATATGATGCCGATTCTGAGTAGTGTCTGAAGGGAAAATGTTGAGCTGGTGTGTAATACCAGAACCACATGTGTAGAAACACGACAGCCAACAAGAAGCTAGAATGGTGATGTTGTGGTAAGCTGCTGGGTTCCTGATCTCCCATGATGGGATTTATTGGAGTTTGCCTCAAAATCAGAATTTGCCTTAAGCCTCAGAGGGGCAGCACTTGTCTTTTGACTTGCAAATCTGCCTCAACAGCCACCACCTGAGTTTCTGTTGGTTATACCATATAGAAGACTTCTGAGATGCTGGTGCCAGAGGCTAGAATCCTGGGGGGCTTCTCCTAGGTTAATCTTTTCATATCCCTCAAGAATCCTGACAGTGTGCAGTGTTGGGGTAGTAGTCCAATAGTAGAGCTTTTTCTTGGCATGTACATGGCTGTGGGTTCTTAATTCAATACTGAAAACCCAAAAAAGCCAGCACTTGCAACTGCAAAGCTTTCTCCTCTTCTGAATTCTAGAGCAACACACCCTGCTTCCCTTTTCCTTCCTGGAGAAAACTGAGTTTCTTGTTCCCTTTTCATCCCTCAGCTACAGGTATAGCATCTCAGCTTTGGTCCTAGACCCTCTGGTCTGTTTTCAGATTCTTTCCTCAGCGATTTTATATTTTCTCCACATGCAGTGACTTTTATATGGGAACTTTCAACTTAGCATTTCTAGCCCAAGTGTCTCCTGAGTTTCAGGCTAGTCCCTGCAACTTGGCTGGCCCAGATGGGCTAATTTCCACTTCCAGTTTGTGCCCTCCACCCCCTTCTTTCTCCTGTATTGGTGAAAGACATTTCTATATCTCTGGCTGGTGACAGGAAGGCACTCAGTGTACTGTGGAATTTCCCCTTTTCCTTCACCTTCTCAGTTCAGTATGCTGACAGACTCAATCAACTCCACTTCCCAACTGCACTTGAATCTGTCCATTTTTTTCTTCCTCCCTCTTCCCTAGTCCAAGCAATCTCTCATCATTTCACCATGTTGTCATTTAAACATCCTCTCTCCCATCCATTCTCCACACAACAAATAGAGACATGTTTGTAAAATGTAAAGCAGACCCTTTCCCTCTTCTGGTTAAAGCTATCAGAGACTTCCCCTAAGGACTTTGGAAATACAAATGGGATAACCACCTTGGTTTATAAGGGCTTCCTCAATCTCCTGCCTTCTACACCTTTGGATGGTTTCAACAGACTTGGTTTGCACTCCCTTTTCATCTCCTTGGCCCTGTCAAGCCTTTGCCCATTGCAGGGATATGCCCAGATCCTTTCTCTGCCTGAACTACCTTCCCCAGTGTCTTCACATAGCCAGTTTGTAGGACTCGCTTACATCATAACTTAGTGCCACTCCTCAGGAGGTCTCCCAGAGGGTTCTACACAGCAGTCTCTCTCATTTTTTCCTCTATCAAAACTCTCCATTTTTCTCCATTTCTTTGCCTTTCCAGGATCATAATGGACAATTCATGAAACATCGTTTCCCACACATATTGTTCACATGGATTCCTCACTATTAGTAGGGCTTGATAGTCTTATTCTCATAAGCAAATGTCACTTCCCTGTACTGTAAATCACTGATAGTGTAATTCATTGCTACTTACCATTTAGAAAATAGAGCAGGAGGGCTGGAGAGATGGGTCAGGGGTTAAGAGCACTTCTTATTCCTGAAGAGGACCCAGGTTCAATTCCCAACACCCACATGGTGGCTCACAGTTATTCTTAACACTATGGTACCTAGATATACATAGGGGCAAAATACTCATACATAAAATGAAATAAATCTAAAAATATTTTAAGAAACAAAGAAAATATAGTGTTAGTTGATTTCCTTTTTTCTCCTAGTATCTCTTCTTCCAAGAGTCAAAGTCCCTTAGCCCACCTTGTATGTGAACTTGCTTCACCTTTTGTGTCTTACCAAACCAGAGTCTCAACAACTCACAAAGGTCATTTTCCTTATGCAGTGGATCAAACCACATTTCTTTCTTTTTAAAAATTAATTCATGGGGAATTTCATACAATGTATTTTGATTATACTCACTCCTAAACACTCCCAGATCCACTCCCAAGCCCCCAACCATATAACTTTTGTACTCTTTGTAAAAATTAATCTACTAAGTTCAATTTGCATTGCCCATATACTTCTGGTTCTGGGGCCACCCACTGGAGAATGGTTGCTTTACCAGAAATGACATCCTTAAAGAAAACTTTTTTCTGATACAGAAACCATCAACTATCCATAGCTCCTCAGTTATAGGTAGGAGCTCATAGATCTCCTTCCACTCTGTTCTAGAATGTTGGTCCAGTTTGATCTTGTGTAAGCAAACCCTAGCTGCTGTGCGATCTCTGGTCCTCCCTGGTTTCTGTCTCTTTGTTTTTTGTGTTTTATTTTGTTGTTTTTTTTTTCTTCCCCTTCTTCCGTGGCATCTCTGAGACTTGGGGAAGGGGTGTGCCATTTGTAGCTCAGTACTCCAGTGGTACTCACTGTGTTTGGGCAAGTTGTGAGTTTCTGCTCAAAGAAACTTCTTTCATGAGATCTGACACCTGCACTAAACTACAGGCAGAGGCAGGCAGACTTACAGGCCAGTTTGATATGTCCATATGTTCATTTAGCATAATAATATTAGTAGGTTCATTCCTGGGGTTTGTGTGCTCCCTAACTATGGATTCTTGGCCAGATTTATAGTACATATGTCTCCTCCTGTGGGACAGACCTTAATAACAATTAGAAACTGGTTGGCTAACTCATACTATTCATGCCACTATTGTGCCCATGGGCATATCTTGCCATGTTGGTCATTATTGTAGGTCACAGAATTTACAACTTGGTAGGACTATTGATGACCCCCACACACACAGCACCTTACCCAACAGCTTCCAGTACTATGAAAACTAGTCAGTAGGAAAGAAACTGAGGTGGTTGCTCCATGCTCTGTGACCAACATACACGGCGTCTTCAGCAGTAGGTTCTTACCATCAAGTTCTGTGGAAGAACCAAGAGCAATGGCAATAGCCTGTATTGTTTTGGAAGTCTCTGGGACACTTCTGACCAATGATTTTGGAGGGGAACTTGGCAATGGGCTTTTAATTTGGCAAATATGACTTCTGGAATGGGCAAAATCACCTGTGTGGGGTAACTCCAATTAACCAACCACATTTCAAATGTTATGCTGTACACTGTATTAATGTTTGTGGAGTGCATTTTACTTGGTTCTTGAGTTCCACATCAAAACATTGTTTAGTTAGCCCTATGAAGCTGTACAAAGACCTTTGGAGGCTTGATGTGAGAGAGGTGCTGTTTGCTTTGGATAGTGGTTCTCACAGGGAGGTCTCCAGGGGTTGAAAGAGGTCTCTGTTTGGGCTCCACACATTCCCTCCCTTGGAGCAAGAACATTTCTGTCTCATCTGAGTGCAGATCGGGACACTCTTTGCTCCCTTCCTCCCCATGCTGTAAACATCAGTGAAATGTCATGTATCTGATGAATTACTCAGTTATTGGCTCTTTGCAGAATTTAAATCTGCTAAACTTATGTCAGCAGGTCAACAAATAGTAAGTGTTCTGTGGCTTGTGATTTGTCCTCTTCCCACTTCTGGACCCTCCAATTCTTAATGTGTAAACCCAAATCTTATGTGTTCACCCTTTCCTAGCCCCCAGTTCCCCAGTCTTTCCCACCCCTGCTTCTCTCTGCCCCACACATATGGAACAGGATGGAGGAAGAGGAGAGGAAAAAAATCTTCCATGACCTGAAATGACACGTGAAAACCGTGCTTACAGGAGAGAGATCTTCATAAAACTTTTTCTAAACAAAGGAAATCTACCCTTTAAACTTTATCTAGTGGGACAACACAGGCTCCCAGTGCAGGTCTTAGTCTGCCAAATGTCCACTCTTGTTTGGACATGGGAGGGCTCTGGATAGCCTGATTTTATTGCACTTAAAAGAAAATCTAAAACAAAATTTAACAATGTCCTGGCATATCTAAAAGCTGGAGTTATTGAAACAATGTGGTGTAAGAGTGAGATCAGATATACAGAATAATCAAACAGCCCTGGAAACAGATCCGCGTAGACACTAAAATGTAGTTTGTGTCAGAGATGCAAATCAAGGATAAACAAAAAGGTAGAAAATGGACCTGCTTCGTGGTGAAACAAGTGAGATCCTTGTCTCATACCATATGCAAACATAAATTCCAGGCCATTAAAGACCAAAAATGTAAATAAAGTAATTCTAAACATAGGAGAAAAATACATAAATATTTTGGTATATGAAAGGCTTTTATTTTTAAAAAGACAAAACCACACACTATAGAGTAAAGGGGACTGGAATTTGATTATGTAAAATTTAGTTTTTGGGTTTTTGTGTGTGTGTGTGTGTGTGTGTGTGTGTGTAAAACATTGAAACTGAAACAAACCCTTAAGCTTACTACAAACAAAGATAAAATACAGCTGAAAAAGACAAATGATTCTTTTTTCTTTAATAAATAAATGGCAAGAAAATAAGAAGAATGGAAACTCTTAGGAACTAAAAGAGCCATGGCAGTCGGATGAAACCTTGTTTGGATTCTGACCCACAGAAACCAAGGACGGAAAGAGGTGCTGTAGATCAGATGTTAGAGGGACGTGAATGCAGAGTGGTTATTATATGGGATTAAAAAATAAAACAAAATTATTGCCAATGTTCAAGGAAGAATGATGAGATTCAGTTGGTTTTTGTTTTTAATTCTTGGTATTTCAAGTATTTGTGAATGAAATTTAATGGTGCTTGGGCATTCACAGGGACTAGCAGCAGTGTGGAGAAGACAGAGGGTGTGAGTTTCTGCGCCACATCAATGTGACTAAAGCTCTTGGTCATCAGAGCTGGAAGAAGGCCATGTGTAAGTTCATGGTATTATTTTATTTTATTGATGAGATTTTAAAAAATAAAATACAAGCAGTAAACTTAAAACAATGCTTGGGACATATCAAATATGAAATAAATGTTATCCAATGTTGTCACATTAATTTTTAGGAAGGCAGGTGGCATGTTCATTGCTGGTGGGAATCTATTTGGGACAGCCTCGAGAGAACATGATTTGGAACACTTGGTTTTAAAAAGACTAACAGTCTTTAATCTAGTTCTTCCACTTTTAAGTCTTCCAGAGATATTGGTGCATGTATGAAATAATATGCATAGTTGCTAAAAAAAATAACCCCACAATTTTTAATAGCAGAAAATTGGAAGCAACTGAATGTAACTGTCAGTTAATAAGAAAGTGATTAAACACATTCTGGATCTTTAAAAAATGTGAGCCTATAGTCAATAAAATAAAAAAGATGAAAAGAAATAGCTCCATGGTACTAGGGAGATAGCTCGACGGATGAAGTTCTTACCGCATAAGCGCAGGGACTGAGTTTGAGCTACAGTCCTCAAATGGTCCACACTGTAATCACAGCACTGGGGAAATAGGGACAGGTAAACAGCTAGGGCTCGATGGCCACCAGCCTTCCAGGTCTAGTGTGTGAACCCCAGGTCCCAGTGGGAGTTCCTGTCTCAAAATAAGGTGGATGGATCCTGAGAACAACACATTCTCTACATGTACATGCAGTGTGTGCATGCACCCACACATACACACAAATGCTCACACACAAACATGGCTGTCTATAAACTGATATAGAATTACATATTTAAGCCAAAGGTGCACAGTGAAAAGCAAATACCCAGTGTGCTCTCTTTTAAATTTATAAAAAGGGAGCTCTACAGGAACACAGAGACAACATTTTATATGCACATAGAACTTTCTGGCGCATACACTAGAGCGTTTTTGGTTTTTGGCTGTTTTTTTTTTTTTTTTTTTTCTTTTTTTTTAACCAAGACGAGCTGAATGGGAGCGGGACAATAGATATGAGGACAGGCTTGTCACTGTGCTCTTTGTACTGCATGTCACCATTGCAAAAACAAGACGACTTACTTGCAATGTATATATTATTAACATGATTAACCTCTAAGACATGCACAGAACTCTTGAAAATGGATAACAAAAACACAAATAGTTCAATAGGAAGAACTCCGCAAAGGGGAGCGAGGAGGAGGGTACCATTTGGGGTATAAATAAATAAAATAATTAATAAAAATTTTCAAAGAAAAAAAAAGGAAAAAAGAAAAAAAGATAAAAATCACTATGTCAAGAAAGCTGTGCTGAGAAAATGAAAAATAAAACAAATGTTGATAGAGTTTTTTGTTTGCTTATTTGTTTGTTTTTGTAGTGAGGATTGAACCCAAGGCCTCACACATGCTAGGAAAGAAATCTACTAGTAAGCCAAATTCCAAATTCCAATCTTATTATTATAAATTCATTCATTCATTCTCTCTCTCTCTCTCTCTCTCTCTCTCTCTCTCTCTCTCTCTCCCTCCCTCTCCCTGTTATGCAAGGACATAGGTATGCTCACTGGTACATGTGGAGACCAGAGGCTAGCATCTGATATCTTTCTCTATTGATCACTGCCTTATTTTTTGAGACAGTGAGCCTAGAATTCACTGTTTGGGCTAGTTTGGTTGTGTATTGTCTAGTGAGCTCCCTGGATCCACCCATCTCCACCCCTCAATGCTGGGGTGACAGCTGTGTGCCCTGAACTTGGCTTTTACATGGCTGCTGGAGACTGAAACATAGGTCCTCATGCTACACAGTAAGCATGTTATCCACCGAACAATCTCTTCAATCCCTAATATTTTTTTTAACTGTTTAGTGGGGGAAAATTACCAACTAATAACGCCCTGCTGGGGACAGCATATGAAGAGAATGGTCCCATCATTTTATGCTGAAGTGTAATTTAGTCACTTTGTAAAACATTTTCCAATACCTCAGCAAAATAAAAACTCTACATGCCTTTGGCCCACAAACTCTACTGCTTAGGTTGTTTGTTATAGAATTTGAGGGGGGGGGATAGCGACCTGAGGAGAATCTAAATATCCAGGAGTAAGAGATTATAAATGTGACTCACACACAAAGAAAAGTGTAGAGCTGGGTATATGTAACTCAGCCAGGAGTTGAATGTGGTCTCAGGTACTTGGGAAGCTGAAGAAGAAGGATTGCAAGATCAGGGCCCACCTGAGCCCTGAGAGTGAGTTCTAGGTCAGCCTGGGCAACTTAGACCCTGTGTCAAGACAGACAGTAAAAGGGGGCTGAGGACACAGGTCCATGGTAGAGTGCTAGCCTAGGGTTTGAATAAGTTTTAATTCCTGGTATGGCGGGGAGGCAGGGAAGGAGGGAGGGAGGGAAGAAGGGAGGGAGGGAAGAAGCAGCCAACCAGGATAAATTGTCAAAACCCACTGTTAATAAAACGAGGAAACGTTGCATAAACTCTAACAGATGATGCCATTTAGTTAAATCATAAAACACATAGAGAGTCGGCCTTGTGTGCTATTTGTGCCACATGCGAGTATGTAAAGACACATATTTGTTCACTTGAAAGGATTCAACTCTAGACAGCAATTTGCCTTGACCAATGGGGAGGAGAGTCATTGAAGGTGATTGTGCCTGGACTCTGAAATACATCATTTAAAAAAGATATGGACCAGGTGCCAATAACTGTTAATTCTGGAAAGTGTGGCTGTGAGAATTTGCTTAAACTTTTTGTATATTTTAAATTTCTCAAGAAAGAGAGGGGGTGGGAGGAAATTTTCTTGGGGAAAAGAATTATGGAGCTTTTCTTTTGGGTTTTAGAGTCTGTGAGCTTTCTTGGGAAAGAAGTTGTGAACTAATGCTTGGCTTCCTCTGGAAGAAACTTCTGATGACAGCCATTTCCTTCCATCTTTCCACACCACCGCAGACAACAAGTCGGCCATTTCTAACACGGGGCGACTCACAGCCCTGTGTGCCCACAAGGACAGTGCTTGAGACCAGAATTTTCATGAGCATGATTTGGGCACTTCCAATTTTATACTTGTGTATGTGTGTCAATTATAATTTACTGTTAACCTTTCTATGTGGTAAGAATAAATGAGAGAAAGAGGGTTAAGCTATGATACTTAAATCCCAAAGCTAAGAGACGTTCTGGTTAGGAGAGGCGGAGGGCTGGGGCACAAGAGTACGGGATGAGTATAATTAAAACACATTGGATGCGTGTGCAAAATTGTAAAGGAATTAATAAAATGCACTATATTTAAAAATAAAAACACCTCTATGAGAAAAGATGGGGTAAAAAGAAAATATGGATACAAAATATATGGGTAACAAAACTATAAGCCTCATTTAATACATATGGTAAGAGTTGTGTGCTAAATGTATGAGTTATAGCTCATAAAAATCCCAACCTATTTTAAGAAATTGAAATTTAAACAAATAAGATACTTTGATTAGAATGGAATAAGATTAGGACATGAGAATCAAAATATAGTTAAGAGGAAAAAGAAGTCAATAAACTTTGGAGAAACTGAAAAAAATTCTCTTACTACCAACTCACTATGTAGTTAACATTAACAGCTGAGAAACCACAAAATGTCTCATCATTCATTACAATGTGTTTCTCCTGAAACTTATCTATTGTCAATAACATTTGATTTTCTGGAAAAAAATAATAAAGAGGTGTTCTGAGAATAGGCAATGCTCCTTAATTAAAAAAAAAAAACAAACAAACTAGAGAGTTTTGTTTTGTTTTAAATATTGAGATATTCTCCAGAAAAAATTTTTTCCCAACTTCATGGTGACTTGATCAAGGGACATACAGTGACAAAAGGCATTGCGCTGCCACAGGCTCCTGTTGTACTTGTGAATAAGGCTGACTGTGAGCAGTGGGAAAATGACACTCCCAACATGTGACAGGATAAGGGCAGAAGCCAGGTAGGTGTTAAGGTGGAAAGCCATCATCTGGCCCTGGTCCTGCTACTGTGCTTGAGCCCAGGCATGGTGAGAAGAGTGTGCAATCCTATGGGAAGAGGAGACATTTATGATTCCATATACCCGCAGTGCTTGTGACACCAGTTGGCTGCCATCAAACTCACCCTGTCATCATTTGAGAACATGGTAGAACTCTTCATCCGTTCAGTGTTCATAAACAAGACATCCTTGTTTTGACACCATTGTTTCTGTGAAAGAGAAGGGAGCCAGATTGGACATCAGGATCAGGAACTGGCAAAACTGAGAATAAAAATGGCAGGAATGAGGGTCTTTCAGGAGAGGTAAAGCCCATACACAGTACTGGAACTCATAGGGAAATGCTAGCCTAGCAGTTCCTGCTTTATCCTCGGAAACATCTGAGCTCTTTCTCATGTCTTCTGCATCTCCGGTGAAAGGGAGCTCATCCCTGCCCCCAGTCACTTAATCTTTTATTATACTTGATACTAAAAATTAGTATGTTGGCAACTATATGGGTCCTATTTGTAGAGATATGTCTTTGCTCCTTAAGCTTTTGATTTATTGTCTTTGGTTGTTTGGGGGTAGGGAATGGCTGGTTTTTAACAAGAAGATAAATTTACAAATGGAAATTCTTTTAAGTCATAAATACCACTAACTTGCCTGTTCCAGGGAAGTTCAAACAAGACACTGGAATTCAGCAGTCACTGAAGTGTTTTTCTTCTCTTCCCATTGGCCAAGAAAAAGATATGCCCCACTGACAGAAGAGCAGGCGCCAGGGCCTGACCTGGGCCTGGATCCATAAGCCATTGAGAGGTCCTATTGCAGAGAAAGGTGGTACAGAATGACAGATTGGTCTCCACCAGTTGACCTCTGAAGTGGAGATGTGCTCTGCACCACAGTCTCCAGAGGGTTCCTCATCTGCCTTATTTAATACCAGAACTGTACTTGAGTCTACATCTTCCTCTCAGGATTCATTCCAGGTCAGTGACTGTTTTCACCACCTCTGCTCAGCAATCAATATGGTTTCTATCTTTTCCCTTAGTTCCACACAGTGCTGGAAGGTATGAACTCTGAGGGCTTTGGTAGCATCTTGTTCACACTAATAATTTTCATAGCATGCTAGGTAACACCTACCACTTAGTAGGAGAGCAATACATGACTGTCAGTTGATTTGTTAGGTAGACTTAGTGCAGTCTTCACTAAACACACGGAGGATTTTAACAACAACAAACAAAAGCAAGGCAATTAATGTCTCTGCACAGGCCTCACCCTATACCAAATAAACCCTAATCTCCAACTTGAGTTTCTGTCTATCATTGGTAAGTGTATGGAGATCTACAGGGAATTCTCATTCATGGAGAAGGTCAAAACTACCCTATTAATGGACCTTCTGTTCTCCTTGGCTCTATAATGTTTGCTTCTGGGTTTAGATTCTAAACTTCAGAAGAACCTATCAAAACTAGGAACAGTGGGAACAAATATCCAGATCACTGAGTATGCATACCATTTTATAACCACAGTAGACCAGGCCTAGATATATTATGTGGGGAAGTCACTACAACTCATGTGTGTGCAACGCATGTGTGTGCATGGGCATACATGTATGTGTATGGGGACCAAAGGTCAATCTCAGGTGTCATTCCTCAGGAGCCATCTAGCTTGCTTTTTGGAAACAGTCTCTCACTGGCTTGACATTACCAATTAGGCTAGGCTGGTTAGCCAGAGAGCCCCAGTGTTCTCTTGCCTCTACTTCCTCAGCACTGGGCTTACAGCACACAAAGCCATGCCCAGATCTTTTACATGAGTCCTGAGGACAGAACTCTGGCAAGCACATTGTCAAGACTGAGACATCTTTCCAGCCATCATTGCTATGGCTTTTGGGACTTCAACAGTCTCAACTGTAAAATGGTTGCATAAAGATAACTGCTTCTGAAGGCTGTTATAAAAATTAAACATTTATGTAGAGCCCATAGACTAGCATTTATGCGCAATATGAAGAAGAAGCTGGCATGTTTGCTACAGTTCTCTGCTTTGCTTAATGGTGGCCCTTCTCCTGGAACAAACTCTCAGAGTCTCCGACATCAGCAGTTCCTTTGTCCTCCCTTCTCATCTTTGTTCCAGCACTGTCCCTCTGACTCCTACAGCGTCTGGAATCTCATCTGTCTTAACTGGAGTTTTTGTTGATTCGAGGAAAGGGTTTATTTGGGTTACACTTCTGTAGTACTGTTTATCACCAAAGGAAGTCAAGGCAGGATCTCGAGCTGGGAGGAACCTGGAGGCAGGAGCTGATGCAGAGGTCATGCAGGAGTGCTGCTTACTGCCTTGCTCATCATGACTTGCTCAGCCTGCTTTCTTATAGAACCCAGGACCACCATCTCAGGGATGGGACCACCCACAATGGGCTGGACCTCCACCATAAATTACTAATAAAGAAAATACTTTACAGCTTGATCTTATGGAAGCTTTTTCTCAATTGAGGCTCCCTCCTTTCCGATAACTCTAGTTTGTGTGTCCAGCCAGCACATTATCCTTCCTCTTTGATCCCATTGCTCTGGTTCTAATTCTTTTTAGGGTCTTTCTCCTGGGTTATGGCTGATAAGCTTGTCTCTTTGTCAACAATCTGCTTGTATGAGAACCGTTCTGATTCAGGTCCCACATCCCCCTAAACTCAAGCTAGGATCATGGTATGATCAAGTTCAGAATTCAAGCTGCTTTCCTCGCTGTGGAAACTTAAGCCCCATATGACCTCTCTTCTAGAGAGAGTTCGTTCTCTTTCTCTAAGCTCTCCTGTCACAGTCTCTAATGAACACCAGGAATGATCTTGCTCAGCAGGGGTGCAAGAATAGGATGAGGGCTTCCTGGGTGTGGGGATGTAGCTCAATAGTGGATGTAATGCTTGTCTAGGATGTGTGAAGTCCTAGGTTCAATTCCAAGCACCACATAAATAAGAACACTAGGGGTGGGGAACTTGTCTGTAAAGCGATCAGCTGCACAGGTCTCCACAGTCACTGTAGGGGCTTGACCAGTTAGTTAGGACAGTTATTTAAAACTGACTGCTGGTTACTCCCCAACCCAGCCATTCCAGGCACTGCCTATTTCCTTGCATGGTCTGGGACATCGGCCTCTGGACATGCTTCCTCTCCACGTGTCTGACTTCTGTGATGTTTAAAGGGCCACCCCTCACACTTCCATTTCTTTAAAAGTTTCCCTGGAAGCAAATGACTCTCAAGAATATGTATATCTAACAAGTGTTAGGATGACTCTGATCTGCTGGCCCAGATTTTTGGCATCTCCGTTCAGGGCACTGAATCACATAGCTTCTACTGCAGTTATTGGAGTACAGATATCCTCTGCCAAGAAGACCATAATTTCTAGAGAAGGGCCAGAGTTTGTTGTTCTTTATAGCTGGAGAAGACAGGCATCGGGCTGAGACATGAAGGCTAGATGGGGTGTGAACATATCAATAGCTGTCTAGAGCCATACACATTAGATATCTCAGGGGGAGTGGGGACAGATAATAAGGCACCACTGGATAACCCAAGAGAGTTTGTGGCAGATATGCACACAGTGGGCTTTTCAGAGGTAATGTGGAGAAGCTTGAAAGACAGTCAGAGTGTGCTTGGATCTCCTGAGATGCAAAAGCCAAGGGCTGTCTGCAGGGTCTCCTCATGATAGCTCTTTTCTACTAGCCATCAGCTGTGGGTATTTGGAACACCGCATTCCCAGAACTCTGCATCTACTAGATTTGCAAGAACCTTAACTGTCTGTCATCCTGTGAACTATTTTCAGTTGTGAATACATAGGCTGAAACCTGGGACCCGCTAACTAGTACTTCACACCTGAAGTAAATCAGAACCTTGAAGTCATTGTGACTGGTGTCCCCTCCTCACTCATTCTGAGCACACCTTTAATATCTCTCTCTCTCTCTCTCTCTCTCTCTCTCTCTCTCTCTCTCTCTCTCTCTCTCTCTCCTGGATGTGGATGTTGTTTGACAAAAGAGCCAGCATCACCAGTGTTTCAGAAGCCATGTTCTTTTCTCATGTTCAGCTATGGCTTGGTGTGAGGATGCAGTCACGGGAGAGAAAAGAGGAGGTGGCCACCTGGAAGCAATAGGTCTGGACTCAGTGTGAAGCCCTTGGTTTTGTTCTGTGGGGTTTCTGCTATGTCTGCAGCCCAAGATACTGACGAGGTTAAATAATTAATGCAAGTGAATGTACTTTGAAAGCTCTAAAGCACTGCAGGAATATAATTAATTATGTTTATAATTACAGGTAATGTAATTATAATTGTAATTACTCTGTGGGTGGAAGCAGAATATATCTATCCTTTTCACATTTTATAGCAGGTTACCCTTGGTGGATATCCTTGATTAGATCATCAGTTTGTACATTTGAATCTGACTTACTTTCTCTGGCTTTATTTTCAAGACTGTGACATACTTGAGATATTTATGTGAGAAAAGTTTCCTAGAGCAAGACTAGTGGAAGCCACATTGGTAGCATCTCTGGCATTTATCTGTAGTACAAATAAGTTAAGGCAAATTATTTACTCACTCGCTCATCTACAACAGTCCTTGCAAAGAATCACATAGTTAGACACAAAAATATGATATACACATATAATTTCTATATATGTTATATATATAATAATGCTATATATTTACATTTCATTCAAAAAAAGTCAACTTCAGAAATTCATCAGACTCTGAGACTAAAATGTTTATCTTATGACTAAGTGGCAAGTTTGTCCTTCATTCCAGGTAATCTTTCTTAATACTGAGCTAAAATACGTTTTGCTTTTTTAACAAAGCAATAAACATAATAAAAAGAGCTAGTATCAGCTTCTCCTCCTCTATTAACAGGGTTAGTCATAGAAAAGAGCCTTTGCAAACATAACCTGCAGTGATGGCTTTCCCTGTGCTGGACGAAAGCACTGGAATTGTCATGGATCATCAGAGAAATGATGTAATATTTACCGGAGCCAGAGTCGATGTTTTTTCCATTTGGGAAGTTATGGCAACAGCAAGATATTTCCCAGGCACAGCTCTCCTAAACCCCTTGTGGAAATGGTGCAATTCCACCCAAGAAGCCAAACACCCCTTCCTTAGAGTCTCTGACCTTCTGCCATTGTCCATGAGCACTATTAATTGTTGTTAATTTCCAACACATCATTAATTATTCACCATTAAAGATGTGGGAGATGGCAGTGCCCTTCACTCATGAGTGGTCACATGAAGAAACTATTAATAACTGCAAAATGTATGCTCCTTGAAAGGTGTACAGTGGACATGAGCCATTTGCATGGAAGGTGCTATGTCTCTGGTGGACACTTTATGACATCTGGCCAGTGTGGGTGGGGTGCCTGAGTGACTTAGTCCTCTTTGAGGTAGAAGTCTCCTCTTGCTTCCTTAGTGACTGTAGCATTTGGTCACTAGAACATGATGTGCTTTGCAAAGAATCTTTTCTCTTTGCAACTTTCCTCCTCCGTTGAGGAGGCTGTACAGCAGTCGCGCGGGTCCCTCTGATGTCACCGTTGGGTCAGACATACAATTAGAACTTAGTTTGGAGTTTCCTCCTCCCACTCCCTTGCTGCTCACCAGACCATGCTGACAGGTCATCGTCTGTTCTGGGGAAATACTGCTCCCACTCAGCCCAACAGAGATGGAGTCAAGGCCATCCTATTTGACATTGGCTCCTGATGTTGAAAGAATATACCCAGGTTGCCAGTTAGTGTAGAACTGTCTAGAAAGCTCAGAGATTGTTCCTATAAATGGATAGGAATGTTAGATATTTAATATTATGTCAGAAGGCAATTTCTTATGTGATCTTGGGCAATCAGATAATGTCTGGATATCAACAAAGGGTTGGGAAAAGTCAATGAGAAACTGATTTTTTCTTTTACACATGTACATCATATTGGTGGAATTAAGACAGCTTAGACTTTGGAGTTAAAATTTAGATTTGTTGCAAGGACAGTCTGAAGGTGATAATTCTTTCTAGTTGGACCCCTTGTTTCTTGGTGAGAATATGGAGAGCCAGGAAGGCTTCTGAGGTACCAGGCTGTAAACATGCGGATTAAGGCAACCATGAGAACTGGGCTCTGCCCTTCACGGTTTAGGATAGGATTCTGTTCTTCATCTAGGCCAAGATCGCAAAGGCGAGGACTAAATCCTATTCTCCCCATGTCCCCATTTCCCTCTGTTGCTTGTTCCTCTGTGCCAGCATTAGGGATTTCAGGGGGACATTTTTCCATTTCCTAGAAGAGACTAAAAATTGCACTACAGCAGCCAGGGAATCCTATGTCAGCACAGACCAAAGGCCGGATTGGACGTGTGAACAATAGCCTGCTTTCATACAAACTCTTATCCTGACCTTCATTTTTTCCCTATCCACAAATGAGGTACTTTTAGTTCAACTCTGCAGTTAGTAGTTAAGAGTCTGAGGTCTAAATTCCAACTTTTTCCTGTTATTTTAACCATTACATGTTATTGCTACGCAATAATCTATACCCAGCATAACGCCACCTTTTTAAATTATTTATTCCTTCTATCGATGGTCATTTAGGTTGCTGAAAGTTTGTTTCTCCCATTGAAAGTAGTACTGCAATAAACATTTATCTTTGGATCTCTTATTTATAGCTCTAAAACTTTCTCTAGAAATTCAATTTTATCAAGTGGCATCAAGTTAACCTCCAATTAGACATATCATTTCCCAAGCCTTATTTCTTTACATCTATTCCCGTAAACTAGGACAGGAGGCTTATGACTCCCAGGCTTTCGCCAGTGGGAAGCATCGGCCATTACTGTTGCTGTTTTCTACTTCTCTACCCAGGCTGATGATGTTTAAGATGAAGGCGTAGAACCAGCATTTTTTTGTCTCTACACTTGTTTTACCTAAGGGGCAATACTTTCTCCTTCTTAGTCCAAGTTAAAGAGTATAGATATGCCCAACTGCTTGAGTGGGGGAGGGGGAAGAGGACAAAAGAGAAACATCAGCTTCAAAGTAATAATAGAATTTAGCCAGGGGACTTATAAACCTGCAGTCTCAGCATTTCAGAGGCTGACGCAGAGGATTATGAATTTGAAGCTATTCTGGGTTACCCAATGAGACTCCTTTTCAACCAAAGTCTATGTCCTTCAACATAATTTTGACAAATTAATTTTATTAATAACAATAAAATTACACAAGACCTAAACTCTTCAGCACTTACAGCCGTTGTTATTGCAACACTCATCATTTCTGCTTGGATTATGGGATAGTCAGTATTTCATTATTTGTGTGTTTTATATTTCCTATAGGAAGGCAATGGTTGAGAATTAGATAGACTACCTAGGTATATTCCAGGCAAAAAAACAAGGACAAATTCAAGAAGCATTTAAGGGAAAAAGGGTTTGAATAAAGTATCTGTCTCAGTTAGGGTTACTATTAGTTATGAAGAGACACCATGACCAAAAGAAACTTAACGATGAAAGAGTTTATTTGCCTTACATATCCTGAATCCCAGTGCATTGAGGGAAATCAAGGCAGGAACTCAAACTGGGCCAGAACTTGGAGACAAGAGTGATGCAGAGATCATGGAGGGGTGCGACTTACAGGTTTGCTCAGCTTGCTTTCTTATAGAACCCAAGACCAGAAGCCCAGAGGTGACCCCACACACAATGGGCTAGGCCCTTCCCCCACCAATCACTAATTAAGAAAATGCCACGCAGGCTTGTCTGCCTATAGCTTGATCTTATGAAGGCTTTTTTTCCCCTTCCCCTTTGAGATTCCCTCCTGTCAGATGACTTCAACTTGTGTCCAGTTGATATAAAACTAGTCATGACAAAGGGGGACACAGAAGTAAAGCTCATGATTTTGGGTATTCAAGCTAGGGAAGTAAGAACGTTTACTCTTCTGATAAACAATGAGAGAGGAGTATAGTTTGCTACAGCAGATGGAGGGTGCTGGATTTAAACTAGGAAGTTTAGTGTTCATCCCCAAGAGATGCTCAAGCCAAGGGATTTTTATTTTCTTTCAAATTGTAGCTTGTTTGGATGGAACACCGCTTGTGCTGTGTTTCTGTGTGACTCAAGACCGGCTGCCTATATGTTTCATTGCTCATGTCCTCTGCTGCTGCTGTTCCCATGCAGTGAGTATGCACAGCTGACAGATTGTGTGTTTGCATTCTCATGTCAAGTGCTGGGCCTCTGAGCTTTTCAAACTGGTCCACGCGCACACCCATACAGACATGGCGTCATGTACCAATAAGTCCCTCAGGCCACTTCCTTCACCAGAGAAAGGTTCAGCTACTTTCTGGATCCTATTAGTTTTGCCTGGGAGAATTCTTGAATACGGTTTTGGGGGGCAACTTGACCACAGGCATTCTGCAGATCTCAGATGAGGGGAATTATCCTGTGACTAGCTGGATACTTGTTTAAGGGCTCCCAGTGCCTTATCCAGAGAATGAACCACTCTTCCTCTTCAACCCCACGGCACATTTGCGTTCCTTCCTCCATGGAAAGTGTTAAAAACAGTTACTCAGCAAATCATATTCGGCTCCTTTCTCCCACCTCTCCCCCACCTCAAGGTCATAGACACCCCTGCTCACTGCACCCTCCATCCTGCCCAGCCAGAGGCAAACAAAACAAGGGCAGTTCTAACCAGTTTATTTGTAGAGCTTTTAAAAATGGACTGCCCTGAGTTATCCATGATGTCCTGTTTCTAGGACAAAGAATTATTGCTCTGACCTCATGGTTGCTCTTTTCAAGGACTTGGGTTTAAAGATTATGAGGAGCTATTCAAACGCACTTATTTCTCGCTCTCCTCTCCCTTTCGGTATTGTCTCTCAGTGTGTGATGGAAGACCCATTTATAGTCACAGACCACTTAGCTCTACAGGCATCCAAGACTGTAAAAATGGGAGACTCCTTCCTTTATTTACCCTTTCAGCCAATTTTTCCTGAGTACCATGACAAGCTAGATGTGTAGACGCAGAAGGTCAAAGATGCTGAGAGCCACCACCAGGAGTGGAACCTACCAGCAAGCAACTGGCTACCACTAACTGCAAAGGTGTCTACATTTTGTGTTGGTCTTTCCTCTACTTTTCCCATCTACATTTTATTTTTATTCTTTGCCATCTTTTACTCTTTTCTCTTCACAGTTTCTCCCCCTTTGATTATCATGTGATCCTACATGATGCTGAAAAACCAACCTTGTCTTTTCTGTTCTTCTACCTATTGTAGTGCAGCAACAATTACTTGTCAATGGTGAAGGACAAGATAGCACTTGGTACGATTCAAGCTCTTTCTGGTGGTTTTAGGCATCTGCGAAGATGCCGAAGGATGAAAAGTTTAAACTATTTAGTGAGTGAATCAAACTATTGGAAAAGGAATACAGGTTTATGACTTGGAAAGAAGAGGCCCATATTTTCTGAACAAAGTGTCAGCTCCTGGATTAGTCAGGATTGGCTGGGTTTTGTTATTGTAATAAACAACCTTCAAATGTCAGTGCTTAGTCTGACAGAAGTTTACTTCTTGCTGATGCTGTGTGTCCAACACGGGGCTACACCAAATCTTTTAGGAATTCAGGCTATCCAGTACTCAGTCTTCTTAACATATGCTGCCAAGGTCACTTCTGCAGGGAGAGAGAGCTAGAGGGTCCTCTACGCACAGGCTTTGGCACACATAGTAGCTCCTATCAAAGTAGACAGACCACCGGCTTATTCCAACTGCAAAGGAGTCTAGTAGTACAGCTGCTATGTGCCTCAAAGTACAGTGCGCCTGACTCAGACACTAGCAGTGACTATCCACAGCACTTGGTCAGAATCAGGACTGTGTGTGAAGACTGTGGGAAAAAAATGTCCAACTGATGTGCTTTGAAATGCAGGTGTAAACAAGCTTAAAGCAAACAGACTGCTACTTCCAGCTAGCCCCCTCCTTGCCTCTCTGCTGGCCTGTTTCACAGGTGTGCCTTTTTGCTACCCTGAGCCCCCATAACCTCACTGCAACCCCTCACATGGACTTTTGTTTCCAAGCACAACATTTTCAGCAAACTCACACCTGCCTATTATCTGATAATACAGCAATCTTAAATTGCTAAGATAATTTACCCCTAAGGTTGGAATGCTCCCTCCCCTTCATTTTACACCTTCAATTAAGAAAGGTATGAGATTTGTGAGTCTTGGGTCATTAGGAAGCACCAGTGTTCTGAGCAAGACTGGGAGATTATCAGTCTCTTGTGACAGTATGGTGGAGCGAGGCTGCCAGCCATCCAGGGTGTCAAGTGTGGCAGGACTGCTCCAACCTGAATGCATAACCAAGGCTGTCACCTAATGCAGACATATTCTTTCAAAATGAAATAAGGTTGTATAAAGTAATAAAAGTCTTTTGGGGCGGTTTTATATAATGTCCCAGGAGTTTCAAAATCAGTAACTTTTAGGCAATTGTAAGCCAGGTTGCACTCTAGCTAAGAATGGGCACATGCTCATGGGGTCCCTTGATAAGGCCAGTGTAAAAGAAGAGAGAGCTGAAAAGCAACCCAAAGAAATGAGACTCCAGATCCAGGCTGATTCTTAGCAAGTAGCTTGGCTTTTTGCTTTTAAGCTTGGATGACCTTCAGCAAGTTACATAACATCTTTAAGCTTTAATTTCCCTTAAGATGAAGATTAAAATAGTACTTGCCTCATATGCTTGTGAAAATTTAACAAGCTGATGATACTTAGCATACTGCCTGGCTTATATTAAGCAGTCAGAAGGCATTAACTGTTACCAGTAGCTGTGATGATTAATGCAGCTCAGGAGGAGGCAGCATTTACAGAATGGGTACCACAAACAACCCCGTGCAAGACCAATGAAGACTGCTTGAGTAAATTTGACAGAAGTGTTCAAGTCATAGATTCACAAATGTGTGTGTGTGTGTGTGTGTGTGTGTGTGTGTGTGTGTGACAGAGGGTTGTGGGTTAGAAGAAAAGATAAAGGGTAAGGAGAGATATAGGATAAAAATATGAGATAATAAAATAAAAGCAGTAACAATTATTTTGCATGAATAGGCCTTTACTTGGCCAAACTTATTCATGTCTACATGATGCAATGGGTAAGCATTATTGTTATTATTTTCATTGTAACTTTGAAGAAAATAAACTTTAGAAAGGTCAGTTAAAGTGGTTGTGATAGAAGGATCCAGTTGTGGTGCCCAGATTAGCCAGAGCACAGGAAAAGGCTGAGTAATTCACCATGGACCAGGAGTTGACAGAAGCCCTGATTGCAGGCACAGGTGGTCAGTAGTTGTCCCTGAATAATCTGAGGCAGTTTTTCTTTCAAATCCTTAGAAGTATGAAGCTTGACCAGTAAACAAGAAGCTATCTTGAGGTGGTCCTCATGTCTTTTGGAAGGCTGGGTGACTAAAACACATATTTAACAGACCAACCTTGGTGGCGAAGCCAGAGAAAAATGTCATGATCATCTGAAGTTGACCACTAGATGGAGTCTTGCTGGGTGTAGAGCCCTACCTGAGGATGATTGGAACTCAAATCGGCCTCCCTCCTCACCCCACCTCCACAGCAAGCTTTGTTTTTGCAATGCTTCAAGGCCAAGAAAATCAGCAATACCATGGTTTCTACCCTGAGCTGCAAACTCCCTTTAATGTGCTTCACTATGAGTTCAGAGATCAAAAGAAAAAGTTGGAGAGTCTGAGGAAACTTAGAAACTTCCAGGTTCTTATATTTTAGGCCCATGAGCACTTTGGAGGGATAAAAAAGTAACCTCCATGTAAAATTCCCTTTAAAAATAGCCTTGTAGGTTTATTTGAAATTAACACCTCCAGAATTCTGTTCGGTCTCTTGGTTGAGTTAATCCATTTGTATCTTGATCTTATTTGGCAGGCTCCTGTAATCAGGTGAGAAAACTGTCTGACACATTTCTGCATTATAGACTAACCTTAACTCTATTTGAGACTAGGAATTGGGCCTGGGTTTCCTCTTTTTTATCTGTGTATGATTTAGTGTTCATCTTGCACCAGACACTAAAATGCATTGTTTAATTATCTGAGCTCAACACACCATTTTATAATTCATTAGTCAGTTGCTCTTTGCAAAAGCTTATTTCTGATGAAACAATAGTGGGAACCATGCAACTGAACTATTTATCTCTCTTTAGGGGTTGGGGGTTAATATCTGATAGCTCATAACATCTTTATTATAATGCATTTATAATGATTTACTGGAATCATTCTATGGCTAAGTATCTAATGTCAAAGCTGAGATCTGGCATGAAATAAAATGCTGTATCCTTGGGTAGCTCTAGGGAAAGAGAGGCCTCAGCCAATATTTTCTGAGTAATTCTACAAACTGTAATAAGGGTAGGGGTAATTGCCTTAATGTCAATTAAGCTATTAATAATGCCCATCTTGTCATTCCTAAATGTAGCAGTGTCTCAATCATACATTACTGTCCCCTGTTAAGGCTGCACAGAAATGAGATCATGGCGCAGTGGCATAGCGCTGTGGAGGTTCATCTCGCAGCCTCTTAGCTCTATATAAGAGAAGGCTGGGGGCTTTATTTATTGGTTTCTGATAAATAATCTCTACTTATGCCTATTATGTATTTGTGAGGGCAAGCCCAGACTAAGGTTGTGAACAGAAAGAATTCCGACTTAAAGGAATTCTCCCCTAGGATGGCTCAGTGATCAAAGGTACCCGCTTCCAAGTGCAGCAAACTGAGTTCAACTCCCAGGATCCAAACAGTAAAAGTCAAGAATCAACTTTTTCAAGCTGTCCTCTGGCCTCCACAGATGTACTATGGCACATGGGCATGTGTTCCTGTGCATACATGCGTGCGCGCGCGCACACACACACACACACACACACACACACACACACACGCGTAATTTTTTTTAAAAAGTCCTTTAGACAACTGGGAAAGGAATTTCCAGTAGAACCAGTGTTCCAGTGGCTAGGCCCCCAACTGATAGGCCAACTGGTCCACTAACAAATACTCAGGAGGGCGTTTTAGAGCAGAGACCCACTCGGTGGCTACACCTGGCACTGTGTTGTGTGCATGCTGTTACCAGGCCACACTATACAGATGGTCCTCAACATCAGAAAGCAAGGAAAGGGGAATGCAGCTGAAGCACTGCCACATAGGAAAGCAACCGAGGGTTGTTCAGCGATTTTCAGCAGACAAGGTCAATGCTAACAGCAAGGCTGCAATAAGGAATAGAAGAGATGAGCTCCAGGGCCTGCATAGAGGAGAACTCACCAGCTCCTCAGAGGGCTCTAAATCATGACACTCATCTTGCGGCTGAGAAGCAGGATGAGGCCTGACTTTAGCTGGCACTTACGGTTCTCTTGGGTGAGGACAGTGAGCAGCCACCCCCTCCAACCCCACAGTGGCTGTCTTGGTGAAGTGAACTTCTCTACTTGATGGTATTTAGAGCTCATTAATTTGTCCCAAGGACGCTTATTGTATGGCAGTTTAATGACAGAAAACTGTTTTAATGCAAATGGACATGTAATCCCGCTAACCCACTTGGAGGGTGTAAATTTAACACAACTGCTAGGGACTGACACCTGAGTTTAATAAGATAGAAGACCAGTTCCTAGATCCAGGAACACCCGAGGGACATTGCTTGGACCCCCAGCCCTGGCCATTTTAATGCAGCTGTCGGTTACCATGGCAATTAAAACGGGAGGGGACTTCATGAAACTTCCCCCAGATGCTGGGTATCCCGGTTCTGTCTGGCAGGAGGGAGGGAGACAAGGATGTTGGGGAAGGCAGTGAAGGTGAATGGATCCTGTGTGCTGTTGCCCAGGGCACAGGTTGGGGGAAGATAAAGTTCAAAGCCAGGGGGCAGCCTCTGTCCTGGGTGATTTGAAACACCTAACCTGGCAAATTTTCACAGAAAGACTACAGAAGCTTGCCTGGGACCTCTTTTTCCCAGCTGGTAAAAGGGACCCTACCTTGCCACTGAGTGGGTGGGGGAAAGGGACAGCAGTAGGAATTGCTTGTGAATATTTGTTAGATTATAATCCTTTGGGGTACTACATTATTCTCCAAGGAGCCCTGAGTAAGGTTATTATGGGTGAAGTCATTTTTGTAATAAAGTTGGTTGTAACTGTGGATCATAAATCATGGGTTCTGGTACTTTAAAAAATGGCTAAACATGCCTCTGTTACCGCACACTGTCCTCCTTTAAAATATTTTGATTTTACTACAAATCTTCCATTGACTGGAATGAGGGAAATCCACACAGGGAGCCAATGATCCCCTCTGTCCTGGCAGCCCTGCTAGCATCTGGGCCTCCCGGAATGATTTCCTGAGGTGTGATGTTATTTATGGTGTGCTTTTTCTATCAAAAAGGCAAACAGCCTCCCAAGTGACCCCAGAACGTTTGCATCATGGCTCCTCCTGCTAATTGATTCATCCCCCGGCAGGGCCTGAGACAGGGGCTGTTAGCTGGACACATTCATTCTTGGCTGCAGACCCTGGAGATTAAGGTGAATAATAAGCAAAGTTGTTAATAAAATTGTTAAATGTCAAAACCGTACAACCCACGGCCATTCAAAGCCTGTCAGCCCTTCCGGAACCGTTCTGGAAAACGCTGTCTCTGCCCCTTGTCCTTTTTCTCAGCTGAAACTTCACAACCCTCGTTAAGGGAATTAGGAAGTGTCTCAAACAACACTGCTTGTCTAATTTCTTCCATTGCTTCTTCCTTTTCAGTAAGGGTCCAGGCCAGAGTGAAAGGGAAGGTTATCATATGAAGCTCTTCTCAGACGTAATAAAGCAGAAAGGAGAAGGTGGTCACAGTGGCAGTTGTAAGAGGGACGGAGTGTGGATCTCTATAGCTCAGTGGCTGCAAAGCAGAAAATGAAGATTGTAAAAACGTCACATAAAGAAAAAATGCACAGTGGATTCGTTTTGCGATGCCCATAATTCAGTAATGCCTTTAAGTAGCTAGAAGAAATATAATAAATGTTTTTCCACAACATTGATCATACTGTATCAGAGGAAATATTAGTGTGCAGGGAGCCATGATTACACTGGTAGTAATTCTCAGTGCAGAAAACTGGGAGAAGATGGGACCCTTTATGGGCCCAACTTTTATTGGCTGCAGTTATTTACCTTTAAGAATACGCTTAATACATTGTCCTATAGCCAAACATTTTGGGGGAAATTCAAACCAGCCTTATCAGTAAATCAGAAATCCTGCCACCACTTTATAGAATGTATGTCTATGTATGTATATATATATATATATATATATATGTACATATATATACACATATATGCATATGTATACATTCATGTGGATGCTCTGATATGTTCCAGAATACAAAAGCTGGGCAATTGACCATGTAAAAATTCTAGGAAGCCTGTAAAACAGGTTCTTCCTCTGTATTCTAAACTCTGATAGGAGTGGACAGGTTTACAGCCCGTGATTCCACCCAAATGCCACCTGTATATATAATCTCTCCAAAGAAATTAACTGGATTATTGGATTATATACTGTGATAAAACTTGTGGTCAAGGAGAGGATATGCATGTCATGCAACTGAATTTGCAGCAGTTTCTTCCTCTTCCTCTTCCTCTCCCTCCTCTTCTCTTCCTCTCCCTCCTCCTCCTCTTCCTCTTCCTCCTCCTCTTCTTCCTCTTCCTCCTCTCACCCTTCTCATGTCCTAAAGAAACCAAAGAAAGCCTTGCAAAACGGATCTGTTTTTTCTTTTCTTTTCTCCTTTTTTCCTTTAAGTAGAAAAGAAACCAATTGTTCACATCGACCTCTTGCTCCACTGGCAGGAGCCGGTAATGCCTGTCTCCGGCTGAGGCCATGAAGGTACAGGCGGCCCCTATGTTCTACAGAAAAGCGCCACATTCACTCTCCGTGGGCTTCAGCTGAATTCCAGGACTCATCCTGTGCAGGGTCTGGTGTACATGGAATAAGACTCCTACAGAATTAAAAGGAGGGATGAGACCCGAGCTCGCCCTAAGCTCCACAATTCTGATAAAGCCCCGTTGTGAAGAGGAGCCAGAAGCCAGAGGAAGCTCAGAGAGAAGAACCGTGCTGGCAAACCATGGCGAAGGGAGCACTCTTCAGCATCTGGACAATCCAGCTTGCAGTTAAAAGGCTTTCCCCAAAGCAATGCAAACTGGATAAAGGCTGCAGTCAGCTGCCCTGCCTCAACTATCTCTTCCCTAACTCTCCTTGACACAAATAGGAATCTTGTCCTAGTCAAAGGCGGCCTTTATTCCTCTTTCTCCCAGGGCTCTTTGCTTGACGTAAATCACAGGCTTGGCCTATGTAGCTGCCTTCAACCCAGTACATTTACCATACTGCATTTCACTGGGTCCAATGAAATACGTTATGCAAAGGGCACTTGGAGGCTTTGTTGTTATGGTTTTATTTCAATGAAATTAAATCTTGATTTTAGTACTTGCTTTCCGCATTGGGTTTTGTACCTGTTTCGTTCGTTACTGTTGGTATTATGGAGGGGAATGGTCTCTCAAGCTCCTTATGGAGGGGAATGGTCTCTCAAGCTCCTTAAGGAGGCAGGTGGCTGGAGGAAGGCCACAGTGTCTGTGAAGCCTGAGGTGGAGAAGCTATGTGTCTAGTTGGCAGTCTCTCTGGAGGAGGGAGGGGAGCCTGGCAGGTCCCTGTGTCACCTGGTGCACTCGACATTGAAGTGACCATGCATGACTTCCAGGCTGGTATAATGTCACAGGCTTCTGCCAGAGTTTCTTGCCTGACCAGGCAGGAGACACTTCTTAGGCAGCTTTGTACATGTGACACTGTTCTCAAACAAAGACAGTTGTTCCTGGGTATTGGCTTCTTTTTATTAAGGTAGAAAATTTTCTTTTTGTCTTACCTAGTTATTTTCCTGGCCGTTGAAAGAGTACAATTAAAAGCAAGAATGTTTCAAGGTGCTTATCTTTTTGAATTTCCTCTTGGGAATAGTATCCTGTTAAAAGTTCAACTGCAAAAACTTAGTAAGGTCAGGCGGGAAGTCCTGGTCTCTCTTCTCACTCCCATCCCTCTCCTCGCCCTCTCTGTCCCTTCCTCCTTTCTCCTCTCTTCCCCTTGGTTCTTCACTCTTTCCATTCATCTGTCCTCTTCATTATCCCATTTTCCTGTTTTTCTCCTTCTTTTAATAAGCTGGGGGAAATACCGATGAGTTTCTTTTAATTCATTTTTAATAACTTGGGGAAATATCGATGGGTTTCCTAGTGAGGGTCTACGATAAGAATGTTCAGGGTTGCCAATGCCTTCCCTCAAGGGTTTACCAGCGGAAGGAAGTGAAGCTTCCGGTGTTGCTGCGTGTGCAGCTCATGCATCACCTCTTCTGATCCTGCAGAAGCATCTGGATTAGGAGTGTCAGAGATACTCTGAAATTTTAATAAATGTAAAACAATAAGAGTATATGATTATAAAACGTGTTATATTTGAAAATGAGATACGTTTGTAATTATTGTGATAGCCGCTGGATGGCACTGTTGCATACATCTGGTGGAAAACCTTTCCACCTAGCCCCGCATTGGGTTTTGAAGATGCTTAGGGGTAAGCTTTTGACTGGACACATGCTGTCAGCCTTGTAGACTGTCTTCCCATTCGGGGAGGTTGGTCCAAATCTCAAATGTCCCACTCCACTGAGAATTCTCATCTTTCCAAATGAGGGCCCTCAAACAATTCACTATATTTAAAAGGAGAGTTATCCTTTTATGATGGTTCCCAACATTATATATTGATTGCAATGAGCACACTCTAAATTCCAAGTGGAGTGAGGCAAAAATTAAACTATAAATGCCCTGGATTTATAAGGTGCCCTCCCCGACCACCAAATAGCTTCCAGCAGTTTCATATCTGTTCGCTCATCTGATTCCCAGCAGCCTTAGGGAGCTGCCTGCTTTAGTTCTTAACAGAGTCAAACTTGAGGTGTGAAATAAATGCAGTGAAGTCGTAGTTTGTTCTGGCTTCCCTCCTGAGCAAAGCAAACTGAATGTATGCTCCAGACACCTTCCAGTTTGCAAAAATCACTTGTTGAAATTTTGCTAGTTGTTGAGTTTAATTTATTTTTTTTTTATTTATTTATTTATTTATTTATTTATTTATTTATTTATTTATTTTTCCTTTTAACATTCTGTAATCCATGGACACTTTGGATCTTAAAAATTTATTTGAAAAATATAGGTCATTTTTGTGCAACTGACATTATACAGAAATTGGACCTGGGGAGTGTTCAAATGCTGGGGGAAAAAGACCTTGCCCAGCTGAAGCAGTAGCTGAAGCAGTGAAAAGAAAGGGACTAACAATTGGAACAATAGTCAACCTTCCATATGACCGTGAGCTTCCACGGGCTGTCTAGTTCTGTGTCTTTCTTTTGACTCCAACTCTGAGCTTGTTTTCTTTAACTTCCTCTCGTGCCTTTGGCCTGGGGAAGCCAGAAAGCTTGGGAGACTACTGGCCTAGATTTTTAGCGAGGGTGGGGGTGGGGGTGGGTGGAACTTTGTGTTCTAGTGAATTATCAGAGAGCTATGCTGCCTGCCATCTACGGGATGCTTTGATCCAAAATTTCAGTCATTGTTTCCACATTTAGGGGCTGGAATGAACATCAAAGGAGTGGGTGTACGGAATTTACTGAATGCCAGGGAAGTACAATAACATACAGAGGACATAAGCAAATCCCAGTGGCAAAATTTGCTGCCAATTCTTGTGCATAATAGAGGCCCTAAAGTGACAGTCTATCTTTGACAAATGCATAATGATATCAACGCCAAGGGAAGGAACTAGCATGCTGAAAGGTGAATAGAAGAGTCAGGAACAATTCAGTGGACTTACACACTTCCTCCCTGTGTTTTCTCACAACAAGGAAAGCAGATGTCACAAGTGTATTAGGTAATCGGTGGATGAGGCTGCAGGCTCACCAGCAGATCTGGACCAACCTGGCTCTTTCAAGATATTTCTCTGAAGATGAGAATAAAATATGATTAGAAGTTATTCATCTTCTGGAGGGAAAAAATAAGGAATAAGTAGAGTGAAAATAGCTTCTTGTTCTATCTTGGGTAGTTCCAGATTTTAAGGCCCATATGTTGTTTGCTATAACTTCTTCGTCTCCCAGGGCCAGTGCATTCCAAATGCTCCAGCTAGTCATTGCTCTGAGGAGTCTCAGAAGCCAAGGCTCATTTGTATCCATAGTCTTTGTTCAAATATGGATTGATTTTGCTTAATTTCTGTGCACATAAAGTAAAAAGCACAGAACTGAGACCAGACCATTGTGTGATCATCTAAAAACCTACTTTCAAGCTCCTTTAAGTTTTAGTTTTGATATAAAAACAATAAAATGACCATAAAAAAGTTTTCAGAAGCGTTGACATTCTGAGCAATCACTAACCGAGGCTGTTCCCAGAATGACTGAACAAATCTGGATATAATTCCTGAGATGTTAACTGCTGTGCAGTGCCATCTCTAAATATGTCATCTAAAAGGTGATTTGATGAGCATCCTATAGAATATGACTCATGCCTCCAGGGTCCCTGAAGCTGTGTGGCTATGGATTGCATCGTCACCAGAATTGCCATGGAGAACAAAGACTGTTTCTCGCCCTCGGTTTGAAAAACTTAGAAAATGTAGACAAATGTAAGGATGATACCTATAAGCTACTTCAAAAACACCCAGACTGGGTATGGAGGTTTTGAGGAGGAAGTTCCAAAAATGCAGTGAACAGCGGGAACAGCGTCTATATCTCCTGAGCTTACACTAGTGGTGAATCCAACAGGAGCAATGGCGGCAAGGTGTGCATGTGTGTGTAAACCTGTACTTGGTTAGATAAAAATTGTGCCAGCTTGTTTCAGAAAAAAGCCAGCATTTCTGTCTTTGGCTTTAGACAAACGGGGCAGATTTTGTTTTTATAGATCTGAATCACATCCAGCACAGCTCTCCTAGGTCTTCTGTATTTCCTACATTTCTTACAACCTTGCATAGCATAGTAAATGGGGGTCCTGGAAGGGTCTTGCTGTCTATTGTGCATGCTAAGTAAATGCAATAATTCTCATCATTTCAGACTCCATAATGAAATGACCAAATGCTTGGTGACATTAGAAAGTGGACAAGCAGGCATTCAACTGGATGAACCAGGGCTTTCTGGCATTAAAAGTGTAATATTTATGAGCTAATTTAATCACAGAAGAAAATATTGAGTAGGTGACTGAGTAAAATGATGACTGTGTATTATGTTTTCACCAGGCAGCTGGATAAACACATTCAGTGACGGACCTTGGCAAAGACTGCAAAGATGTTCTCGACAATGCCGTGAAAAAATATTAGGTGCTGTCTAGAATTCGCTGCACTTGGGGGCTTGAGCAAAACCAGGTGAGTTTTAGCTGGAAAATATGGATGAAGCTATGTGTGCTTATGAGATCGTGTAAACACTGGAGTCTTTTTGCTGCCTAGGAAATTGCTGCTCTCGCATTCATTTTCATCTACATCACTGAGAGAATTTCCCACTCATTATCTTAGTCTTCATGTTGAGGGGTGCTTTTGATCATAGGACCCAGATTTCTGAAAGCCCAAAGCATTCCTAATCACATGAACTTGGGGAGAGAAGAAATGCTTTGCCTAGACATCAGAGACCTGACAAAGAAGATTGCATTTTGCTCTGACCTAATCTAAAACAGTAAAATTTTAAGTTCTGCTAGCCTGACTCTGAATTTCTTTAAATTACATAGTTTCTGGTTTCTAAAACAACCATGAGGATATTTGAGAAGAAAGAATGAGCAGTGTTAACAGCCCTGAAGGATTTGTATCCAAGACAAAAAGAAATTCTTGCACAAGAGAGTCTCAGAAATTCAACAAAATGTATCTCGGTGGATTCTTTCATTCTCCTCTGGGTCGTTATTTTACTAATAAAGAAAACATATTAAGGTCTTTGTTCTTATTGTTGAGGTATGTATAACATCTTTAGACCAAGAGGAGGAAGAAGAAAAGGCAGAAGAATACGAACAAATCTACCTGCGTCTGAGAAGATGGCTCTATGGGTAACAGGCATTGGATTCTCAGCACCCACATTTAAAAAAAAAAATCTAGGCATGGCAGCGTGAGTATGCATGTAATCTATGTGGCAGAGAAGTGAAGACAGGGGGAGTCCAGGGGCATGCTGGCCAAGCAAACTGCCAACCAATGAGCAGCAGACCCAGTTGACCCTGTCTGAAAAAATAAGACAGAGCTATAGAAGACATCCAATATCTGGCCCCACATGTATATAGGTGTACACACAGACACACAGACACACACAGACACACACACACACACACACACACCATGGGAAAAATAACTAACTAACTAAATAAATAAATAGAAGCAGTTTGATTTCTGAGCTTCAGTGTACATACTCCAGTCTTCTGCTACAATCAGTGAGTTCTCAACACTGTTCTGAAGTTTTCTATTGTCTTAGAATTAAGATTTATTTATTTTATGTATATGACTACACCATTGCTCTCTTCAGACACACCAGGAGAGGGCATCTGATCCCATTACAGATGGTTGTGAGCCACCATGTGGTTGCTGGGAATTGAACTCAGGACCTCTGGAAGAGCAGTCGATGCATGTGAGGGAAGGATGTATTGGGAGGTTGGCAAAGCTTGCCAGGAGAAACACCCCTATGCGTGCAGGTACCTTGGTTGTGTGAACTTTGACAAATCACATTGTCACAATGAATCTCAGGTTTTCCATCTATAAATTATAATAATGTCTGCTTGCCAAACTTCATGAATGTGGTCATGTGAGGCAAACTAGCTAGTTGTCTTAATTCAGGTTTTATTGCTGTGAATAGACACCATGACCAAGTCAACTCTTATAAAGGACAGCATTTAATTGGGACTGGCTTACAAGTTCAAAAGTTCAGTCTATTATCAAGGCAGTAACATGACAGCATCCAGGCAGGCATGGCGTAGGAGGAGCTCAGAGTTCTACATCTTGTTCTGAAAGGAAAACAGGAGAAGACTGATTTCTAGACAGCTAGGATGAGGGTCTTAAAGCCCATGCCTAAGATGACAAATTTCTTCCAACAAGGCCACACCTCCCAATAGTGCTACTCCCTAGGCCAACCATATTCAAACCATCACACTAGACTACCTAAAGTATCACTGTCTTTTCTTCTTAATGGTAACACTTTGAGCTTAAACTGCTTGTTCCAAAAACTCTTGGTTTCACTTAGAATATATTGATATACAAATGTATAATATCTCTGTGATTATCATTCATACCACCCAACATAATAAAGCAAATATGGTGACTCACAAACTAATTTAAGATTTTTTTTATTTTGAGAAAACCTCTCAAAAATCTTTATTTTTAAAAGGAACTTTTGACTCATCCCCTAATTGCTCTATATTTTTGGTGTCTTTTTAATCGAACATATTCCATTATAACAATTATTTAACAAATAAATTGATTTAAGCAGCACAAATAAAAATTTCAAGAACTTTATTTAGGAAGCAAAACATGCTGACAACTGGTGTTGGTCTGAGTGTGGGAAAATGAAGGCAATCTGGTGTCAATGGGTAATTGTTTAGAAAACAGGAGATGGGAAAGATTGGAAGAAAAAAACTCAGTTCCATTTTGGATAAATTCAAAACATTTGTAAAACATTCAAAACATTAAGCATCCTGAAGAAAAAAAAAATCCAGGAAAAGCCCATAAAACAGCTGTCATTGCAGAAGAATGCTGGGCTTGTAGGCTGGGGGTTTCAACAAAGATCCTGACTCTCTCCGACAGGAGTGGTTCGGACAAAGGCTTGTTCTTCCTAGCTCTCACTTTCCTCCTGTATCCTGGAAATATCAACCTCTATCTCATTCCCTTCTTGGGAAGACAAAAATAATCCTTTGAAGACATTATTCAAGTACCTGATCTATTTTTGGGTTCTATCTAAAGATGTAAGAACTAACAGTAAGAAGTGAGTTGTGCCCTCCCTGACCTTAGGGCTATGGAAGCTTCAGGCTGTATTGCGTTGTGATATAGAAATGGCGAGATCCAAGAACAGTACCAAATTCAGCTAGCACTGAAAATGCAATACAAATGACATTGAGAAACAATTATCTCCATGATAGTAATTTCTCAAGGGAGTAATTCCAGAAATAAGCACCTGCCAAGAATCGTAAGCAGGACAAGGCAGAAGGAGGTTTAGATAACCAACACGGAGCAAGAACACATGCTAAAACTATTGATGCCTGATAAACACCCAAAAGAACCAAGTTCAAACTCTTAAAAGAACATCAGCTTTAAATGCAATCACGTTGCCCACCTTGTCAACTCTAAATTCAGGAAAAGTGTTCATGCCAACCTCACCAAGGGTTTTATACTTTGTTCACCAAAGACAAAAGGCAAAGCTAAATCACAACTGCAGGCTGCAGCTCCAGCTCAAGGTCCAAAGGTACCAGTGACCACTGGAAGGCTCAAGAGTAGATGTTTCTGCCTGCCAAAATGAAAGTAGAATGACTAATATCATCCCAGATCTTCTGTTTGCATGGGGGTAGGGTTTCCCTGTGGCATTTCTAAGAGTGAACCTAAGCTGAGAAACAAAAGGCAGGAAAACAAGGAAGCAAGGGAGGAAGAGATAGAAGAAAGAAGGAGGGAGGGAGGAAGGGAGGGAGGGAGGGAGGGAAGAAGGGAGGGGAGATATATTCTCTGTAAATGGCTCTTTATAATTGCCCGCATTAAGCCACACATAGTCTTTTGTTGACCTTTCATGAAGCTACCTTGTGTCTTGACTACACTGTTTACATCTTCTTTTCCTCCATTCTCTATCTTCAGGGAGAGCTCTACAGCCATGACCTCACCTCTAAGGGTACTCACTCAATTTGGGAAAGGTTCTGGAGAATCGTGGTTAATTAGGGTAAAGCTCCCAAGGGCAGGAATCACGGCTCTGGAATGTTCCAGGCCAGCAGTGAATATTAATTGACTGGGATTCAACATAGCCATTTTACTGCAAGAAGTTAAATTTGCAGAGAGGGGAAGAGAACTAACTAGTTGAGGGAAAACAACTCCTACCTTACTCACTTGGGTTTGAAACCAAACATGACCTCTGCCAAATCAAGCAAGGGCTTGTCCACAGCGTCTGAATAGGGACAAGGACTGTGGAAAGATGTGTGAGAGCTAATGTTCTATCACCACCATTTATGATTCCCTAAGGCAAATTCCTGAACCCTCCCCTACAACTGCACTGAAAACCTGTGCAGTTAACTTTCTCTGACCACCTTAAGGTAAGGCAGGGATTCTGGCTTGCAACAGTGACAAGGGTAGCTCCTGGGTTAGACACCATAGGAGGGAATTGAAGGTTGCTCAACTTGGTGTGTGTGTGGGGGGGGGAGTGGGTAGATAGATTCTGTGGAATAAACTTTATGAAATTCAAACATATATTAAATGCTAATGCTGAGACAAAGAATACACATCTACCTGAAATCCTCCCCACTCTTACAGTCCATTTTGGTGAATAACTTTAACTAGTAGAGTAAGGGCTGGGTCTCTCAGTTCATGTCTTGCTATGGTTTGGTAAGTGTTCTTCAAAGGAGCCTGTGTTAAAGACTTGGTCCGCAGGGAAGCACTATTAGAAAAAGCTGAGGACTTCTAGGAGATGGGGGTCAGTGTGATCCTGTGAGGCTCTTAGGTCACTGAGGGGGTGCTTTCTAAATAGGTTGTATGGTCCTTGCCCTTCCTGCTCTGTCTTCTAGCCATGAGGCGGGCAGTGTCCTTTACCACACATAACCTGCCATTACCTGCTGGCAGACCTTCCAGAAGACCAAAGCATGGATCCTACCCGGTCTTGGATAAGAGAGCCATGGTAACCATAAGCCAAAACAGCCCTCTTCTCATTACATCACCTCATTCATTAAATCGCTGCAGGTTTTTGTTATGCTGACAGGAAGCCAACTCACATGTATTCCTCTGGCATGACACAAGTCATGCTGGCCTCTCCTCTCCATTTTCCGTTCTGTCTCTTGCCTAAGAATTTCCAAACGCACAGCAACAGAACGAACGAAACCGGAAACTATGTTTTCCAAGCTTCCATGCTGCTCTGTACTAACGCTTCTCCGTCTATGTTCTATGCCCAACCTCTAAATAGAAATCACTTATTTCCTAGGTATTAGACCTCCATTCCTTAATTACTCTTTAAAAGAAAACATGTTCAGCACAATTTCTAAAGTACTCAATTAAGAAATAATTAACCGTTGGTAAAAATCCACAGGTATTCAAGGAATCATTGTAAAAGGACTGGTTGCTTGTGATGATGAGTAACATGCATGTTAACTCGAGGAAATTTAGAATCATCTAAGAGGCAAATCTGTGTAAATGTTTGTGGCAGCATTTCTAGAGAGATTCAACCAGAGAAGGAAGTCCCACTTGAATGGGAACACTACCACCCCATGGGCTGGGGGCCTAGACTGAACATGAAGGAAAAAGCGTGCTGAGTATCAGCATTCATGTCCTTCAGCTCCCTGGCTGCAGACTCAGTGTGAGTGCCATCTGACATTGCTGCTACCATATGATCCATCATGCGCGTATACAAAACATCTAGGGCAGTATCTGGCTCACGGTGAGTCTGTGGAGTTGTTTTTGCTCCTCCATCTCCTTCATCACCTCCTGTATCTTCCCTCCAGTCCTCAGTTTATTAATTTCACTGCTAGGACTGAATGGCTTGAGAGTTTTGCTATGGGCTGAATGGAATCGGTTTCGTTAGAGTCCAGCTGCTATGACAGCCTAGCAGGTGCAGTGCACCAGTGACCTGCCTCCATCTCTGAGGGATGCTGCAGAAAGATCATCTCTGTGGGTACAAATTCTTGACAATGGCTGGATTTTTTAGGCCTAGGCACAATCCTGGGATATCAGCTGACCAGGAGCCACCCCCAGTCCCCAAGACAGTGCTTCTCAACTGATCTGTGTCAAAACATCCATTCTGTTTTCAAATGTCCAATGAGCTACCCATTGGCATTTGGCACAGTGCATAAAAACTAGAAGCAAAATTTTAAAAATCAGTAGCATATATATAAATCAAGTCTCCTTTTAAAAAAATTTTGAGATTCCACAGACATACATGTAAGATGTCAAATGACTCCCCACTTTTCAAAATGCTTCCTCTTAATCTGGTCTCTGCAGTGGCAGTGTGTGACAAACTGTCAGCCTTGATCAGGGCATAGAGGACAAAGAGGAACTGCAGAAGCCTGACATTTCCATACTGTTTTTCTTCCATAGAGGGTTCTTGTCAGGCAGAGGACACTATGGGTCAGCAGGCCTTGGTCTCAGAAGGAGGGTGTCAAACCTATGGTCAAGCTGGTGCCTGGGAGATGACACAAGCCACCGGTAAAAGCCACTCTGTGTTCCTGGCCATCGTCAGAGCTGGGGATTTATGCAGAACTAAGCGGTGGGTTGTTTAGTACCAATGCACAGGTGTGGAAACAGTTTGTGATAGGCAGGTTTATGGCAAATAAACACATTGTATGATATACGGTAATCAACTATATAAACAACTTTAAAATTGTCTATACTTCATATTTCCAGCATTTGGTTTTGTTAATCATATGTCTTCCTGACAGCAATTAAATAACCTTGAGAGGAAATGTACACCTGCTGTCTCCCCTGGGGAAACTATATCTCTTTTGTGAATGACGTAAGTTCTCCATAAAATATAACGGAGGATAGGAGAATTGGATCTGGGGGAATCTGTCTCCTTTCTCTCTTGTTTAATCTCCAGTTGAATTGGGGTTCATGGTTTAATGCAGTGCAGCTAGTGCTTTTTTTTTTTTTAAACTTCTTTTCTGGAGCCCCCTATTCTGAGATTATTTAGACCAAATTATTTCCCTGAGGGGCAGATTGGAGACAATGGATAATGAACGAGGCTGGGATGAGTAAGGCAGAGCTAGAAAAGGACCTACCTCAGCTCTCTTAGCCTGTACTTCTCTCACACTGCTCAGTCCTTTCTGCTTCTTGCAGGAGCTTTAATCTCCTTGCACGGGTGCAGGGTTGGTCAAGGCAGATGTAACACAGCTAGGGTTGAGTCAGGACCTCTAGAAGGCACATTCATCAGGACTGGTGGATTTAAGTCTCTGTTAGCTTGAAGTTGGGGGGCAGTTCATGAGGTGAGGTCACAGGCTATGGCTGTGATACTGCCAATGTTGGTACTCGAGTGGCCTTGTTGGGGTTCAGGCCTGTAGGCCAGTACATGACAAGCTGACCATGTCTGAACTCCGGCCTAGGGCTGTACTGGCTTGACAAAGCCATATTGGGGGAGCAGGCATTGCCAGCAGGGGTGTGATCTTAGTGCTGGTGTACAGATGGGCCTGGGCAGCTCCGGTACCAGCACTTTATGTGTTCCACTTATCCACCTGTCTTCAACTGCACAGAATTCATTCATGGCATTTTCCAGCTTACCTGAGGAACCATATTATCCCTTCTGGGCTGCAAGGCCAAGGGCATACACCTGACCACCAAGCATCTCAAAGCCTCCAGAAACTGGCCAAGCCCCATGTCTCATAAATAAAGCTCTGGAGCCCCGGGACCCATTTGGTTTGAGAGTTGGGAATGGCTGTCCTGAGCAGGAGCACATTCTTAGAATGGTCCTATCCACACTACCCATGAGATAAGGAGAATGGCTTCACAACACAGCATTTGTTAGTGCAAAAATAATGCCAGAGTTATACAACCTTGTTAATGAGTACAAACCTGGTCATATTTCATTTGATAGTGTGGGAATGATCTGATGCTTACTGGGATGCTACAATTTTCTATATTGACTGTAGAGCAATGGCCCTGTTATACACGAGGTAGTAAAGGATGACTCATGGGATCAGGAATACTCCTCTCACCATGGAGGATACTATATCTGTCAACATAAATCCAAACCTGGGAGCTTGCCAGACAGCATGTGGGAAATGTATACCACCATGAACAAGAAGGCTTGTGGTACTGTTATAACATAGCGATCCTAGATGTGATTCTAAAGTCATTTTTCAACTTATTTGGGCAGTAAGCTTGGGAGTCAACTATCTTCTCAATCCTGAAGATGGGCAGGTTTTTCTCATATTCCAAGAAAGGTTTCTTGCCGTTAAAAGAAGTTGAGCATCCATATGAAGGCATCAATTTCCTCTAAACCATGGAGAATGCAGAACACTGTATATAGACTACACAAGGATTGACTGTTCTTAGCACTGACCAGAACATGGACTCTTAAAGCTTGAAGCCCCCACAGTTCCTCAACTTAAAAGGCAGAAATGCTGGGAACCCAAGGTTTGTGGTGATACCCAGTTCTAGGCAGAGGCCTCTTTGTGTCAATGCCCTTTGGCTACTCTATTCTCCTTTGGGTTTGCATGGACAATTAACATGACAGGAATAGGATGATCACTGGGTTCAAGCTCCACTAGCCACTGGCTTTGGCTTGCCTCTTAGAGTTCTCTGACTTCTCTGCCTCACTCAGCGATGGCTTTTTCAATACTTTTCAATCAAGGAAACTAAAACACTACACAGATGCCCTACTGGGCAAAGGGTCTGAGCTCTATTGCTAGCAATCAAAAGAAGGAACTGGACAATTAAACTCCAATTAAATTTATCCAACTTTGTAATGGCCTAAAATGGAAGCTTCTCTCTGTTCTCTGTCATTAATAATCTTCTTCCTCACTCAGTGACTTGAGATAACGGACAAGCCAAGACACCATGTTGCTTACAGACAGAGGTGGAAAAGGTTTAGCAGACACAAATACACTACCTTTTCTTTGGCATGCATTGTCCTGAACACCAAGCTTTCCTGCCCTGAAAAAGAAGTACAGGAGAGCCTAGAAGGAAAAATGGGGGTGGGGGTGGGTGGGAGCTCACCAGAATGTTATTGGCCATCTCTTCAGAGGTTTCCAAAGTGTTTGCTTATAGAGAAATTACAAAGAACAAAGTGTGATTCTCCCCTGTGTTTCTAAATAAGAAATGACAAAATGAACAAACTTGCACATAAACGAATAGGTGAGGCTTCAATCACATGTCTTTCAGCTTTTGAGAAGTGTAATTGTTGGAGAAACTGTCTGTTTTCCTGTTTGGATTTTACTGATTGAGTTCTGAGGTGATATTTAACACAGTCCTCTGTCACTGTAAACTGTCTGTTTATGGTTTGGTTTAGAAGCTTGTTCAGATTCGGATTCACTTTCTTTGTCAAGAATGTTCCGTATGTTGAGTCCTGTGCATCTGGTAGGAGATTCAGAGCATTTGGCTATCTCTCTTTGGTGCTGTTAGCAGCCATTGATGATCATTGCTCAGAGTCATTAATTAATTAGGAGCTTGCAAAATGGTGATATTCTAATTCTGTCATTCCTAAATCATTTATTAGCTAGAAAAATTCTATAATGAGAAATTTCCCCTTGACTTTTTGGTTACTCTGAGACCAATTTTTTTTTTTTAAATATAATGAATTGGCTCTATAGCATTTTTTAAAGTGGGTATGTGGCTTTTATCTCTGGATTTGTGAGTTAAAATATACCTGATATATTTTAATTAATATCACTTAGTGTACTACTGATGCCCAAATAATTCTATCTTTGACCAGTAGGATCTTCTTTAAGCTGGTACTTGAATCCTTTAGAAAGAACCCTAGATATTTTTATGGCTCCCTTATACCTTGGTATGATGAAATATTTCAGCCTTAGCTAACAATCTTCTTTCTTCAGACCTGGAATTAAGCATCACTCCAGGAGGCCTAACTCATTTCAGTATTTAGAGATATAGCCAAGGTTCTTGCAGTGTTTATTAACACTAGTTGGCCATTGTTTCAGGACAGAAATAGAAGATGAATATTGTGTGAACACAAAGCACATTTAATGTGTTGAATCTATCAATGTATTTGAGGCATTGATGCATTAGATTTTTTTAAAAAGCAAACATAAAATGTTTACCATAAAGATCTTGCCTCTTTCCATGTTTGCTGGAAATTGTAATTCTCAAACACATGCTCTCTCTCTCTCTCTCCCCACACATACAGTTTTGCTTTAATCCACAATATCCACACAACAGTTTAAAAAATCAGAACCACACTACCATAACATGATAACTGAATCGACAGATATGAACAAAGCCAGTTAGAATACATTATAGAATTAAAAGACTTCGCACAATAGCTAGCAACCAAATAAAACACTTCAGTGTAAATTTAAATTTCAGAGGTGATGTGGAGAAAATTATAAACACCCCTGAAGATACAAAAGTGGCCTTAAAAAATTGGAAAGATAAACCATGTTCATGAAGCATGGTGCTGTTCAGGTCCCAGGTATTCCTATGTTTATATAAACATTTAATGCAACTCTGGTAAAATGTTATCAAAAATTTTTTCCCCTAGACTTAGACAAATTGATCATATAAAGCATTAAAAAATAAACATAAAATAATAGCTGGGAAATACCTCAAAAAGAAAAGCAGTGATACAGTACTAAAATATATCAAACCTCTTTAAAATTAAAAGTTTGCCTTTACATATAAATAATCAGACAAGCGGAAAAGCTGGAGTATTCAGAAATAAACTTCAATCATTTGTTTGTTAGAAAAATTCTGATAGTATATACAGACCTCATGTGTGATACAAGTGGCATCCCTAACTAATGAGGAACACATGGACTTTTGAATAAGCTCTGTTAGGCTTTACTGATGGCCAAACGCAAAGAGAGAACTCCAAAGCCATCCCTGTATATAGCAGGTCAAATGTAAATGGAAAAGATAAATACAAAAGACCAGAGGAAAATCCAGAGTCATTTGCTCATAACCTGGAATGTTGATTACATCTTGAAATACAAAAGTACCACATGAAAATGTGACTGCATTAAAAGGGACATTTTCATCTCATCCGTATGGCTATACATGGACCATATTCTAGACGAGGGAATGAAATGTCTTGCCTATGTTTACAGTTATATGGGGTGAAGTGAAACTTCTGGTTTCTCTGGAAAGTCAGTTATGTCAAGTGATGTTTTGCTGGGGCACACAGGTGAAAGGAGGATGTTTTGCTATAGCAGACATGTAAAAGGACACGTGATGCAGAAGTACCATAAATATGACCCCACAGACAGTGGGAGCTGGAGCATTGGTTTGCTTTGCTCTGCCTCTGTATTCTTTGCCAACGACCCGTATGCATTGGTTCTGCCTTACATTGTGTTGCTGAGCTCTACTTGTGGTGATGACATTGAGAGAAACTCGCCAAAGAACTTCTTGTGGGATTCCTGTGGCTTCTTGCCGCTTCTGCGGTGGCCTTGGTGGGCTGGTGAACTTTGAGGATTCTTCTGGATTGAACTGCTCTTGCTGGTTTGTGCGTGGTGACTGCCAAGTGGACTGGACTGCAGCTTTTGATTCATATTTAGTGTTTGTTACTGGACTGAACTGCTGATATCCTAACAATGAAGATTGGACTCACCCCCAAAGAGCTACTTCTAAACAGGTCTACCGCCTCCTGTGTAATAGTAACTTTTCTCCTACCTCTGGTGGGTGGTCGGCTAGAGGGGAGGTTGAATGTTTACTAAAGTAGGTTGGAAAAAATTTATGCCTACAATGGGGTGTGAACGCATGGATCTCTCTGCACATGAGGCCTAAATTTCCACTCGTTTAAACACATTAACAAAATCAGGAAACAGGGAGCTGGAGAAAGGGCTCAGTGGTGAAGACCACTTGCTGCTCTAGCAGAGGATCCAAGTTCAGGTCCCAGCACCCACGAGGGTGGTTCCAACCACCTGTAACTCCAGTTCCAGGGATCTTCTGGCATCCACAGGCAACTGTGCTCACATGTACATATCTCCACCCAAATACGCACCAGACACATAACTTTTAAAACTTTAAAAGGCATTTTCCAGACTCCTCTTAAGGAACAAATCCTATTAATTCTGCTAAACCAGTTCCCATTGGCTTGATAAAGATTTAATGCTGAGTTCATTAAGAACCCAGGGGAGAAAGAGACTGCAGCACAGGGTAAGACAGAGCTGGCATGCAGCATGATGCTGAGTATGACAATAATATGCTTTAAATTGTAACCCCTTGATCAGAGCACTTTGTGGATCGTGGTGACCAGCTCAGAAAATTCTTTTTGGATTCCCTACGCCATCAAAGAGCTTTTCAAGGCCAAGAATGTGGTTTCAGATGAAGGTTGAATGAATTGTCAAACCTCTTAACTTATCATTGGAAAAGGCAGTGATTTAATCCAGTGACATAAATGGGGCCACATCAACGGACGCCGTCTTGTAAAGCAGAAGGCACAGGCTGATTTGAAAGTTTCCCTTCTTGAGTACGTTTGACATTCTCATTAAATACAACTAATTATCACTTCCACTTCCTGGTCTTCTCATCATCTTAATTTGTCCACACTTCAATTCTTCATTTCATTTTGATGTAAGACATCACTAGGCATTAAATAAAAAAATTTCTTTTTGTGCCTTTAAGATAAGTTTTAAAAGCCAACTATGCTTTTTTTCCATTAAAAGCATGGCCAGCTATTGGCTTATGAGAGAGGCAACCCATTATTCATTCCACAGGGTTTGTAAAGGTGACCTGTAATGTGCTAAGCGTTGCTCTCTTCTATTTCTTTTCTATGTATTTAATTTTTTTCCTGGGTGGTGATTGAACCTAAGGCCTCATGCATGGGCAAGTTCTCGCCCATTATGCTACATCCTCTGTGCTTGTTCTTTTGAGAGAGGGTTTTATTAAGTGACCCTGAAACTCACTGTGAAGACCAGGAAGAACTCAGGCTGGTGATCCTTCTACTGTGGTCCTGCGACTTCAGGCCTATGGAGTCAGACCTGACAGCCAAGCACTGTTAGCAGTGCTGGAGATAAGGCAGACTAGGCAGACAGCATCTGTGGTAGAGGAACTTTGGACTTGTTGGAAGAAGACAAAGGAACACATACAGAGCCGGGCAGTCTCAGAATGACTTGTTCAGTGGCTACATGGTGGCTGGGCTACGAAGGAGCTTTCTTAGATTGCATGGTCTGAAGAGTCTTTAACATTTGAGCTGTGTAAAGACCTAGGGAGAGTTGCCCAAACCAAGGCAATGGTCACAGGTGAACTTGGGGAATTCACCTGGCCTGTAAGAAAGAAAAGAAAAACATGTACAGTTCGTGGGGAGGAGCTATGAGGAAATTCAATGGACCTCTACGTGTTGGGTCTGTTTGTTAGTTTATTCATGGGTACTCTTCCTTGCTATAAAATGGATTTCAAACAGCCCTTTAATATATATATATATATATATATATATATATATACATACACACACACACACATATATATATGTATATATATGTGTGTTGGAAAAAAATTTATGCCTACAATGGGGTGTATATATTAAATATATATTTAATTTTTTCATATGTTCCTCCTCCACTAACTCTTTCCAGAGCTCCCCACCACCCTACCCACCCTACCTAACTTTATGTTAGTCTTTTGAATGTTCTGTTTTGTAAATGCCTACACATGTAAGACAAATGAGTCTTCCAATGGGGTAGAGTCCAACAAAGTAAATATGACACAAGGCCTTAGGGTTATCAGTGAAGGCCCCCCCCATCTCCTCTCTCCCTCCCTCCCTGTTCTTCTTCCCCTTCTCTTCCTCCCTTTCCTCACACTCCATTTTCCCACTTCTTCCCTTTTGAAGATTCATACACCTTGAAATGTCACTTTAAAAACTGTTTTTAAGAAAAGTGTTGTGCTGAATTTAATTTCAAATCTGCAGACCCATTATATTGTCTAATTAATCATGGCACATGCTATTTACCAAACTCCTGTTAAAAATAAATTTCTTTTGTACACATTACAAAGAAATGTTACATAAAATTAAGCACCAAGTAATGACTTTAATTTGCGGTTAGTTAATAATACACAGATGATCACAGGGCTGTAAAGGAAGCCGCTGGGGACATTAGCAGATTTGCTGGCACAGAAGAAATAGGCTTGCTGTGAGGCCTGTGGGCTTCATGTGCTGGGCTGAGAGGAAGGAGGGCTCAAGAGTCAAGGAACATTTGTTGCTTTGGCTTCCGGTAGCAGACGGAAATCTGATGAGGAGCTCTGCCCAGAGAAATCTTTGTGACTTCTAGGATTTTCTAATGGTTTTTGCAACTATTTTTTTTTTTTTTTTTGCATCTTGCCCAACAAACGGATTTTATAAAACTTAATGGAATGCATTTAACACAAGACTTACTGATTGACCTTGACTCGAAATCCTTTTTGGCTTTGCAAGAGGCTGTAATTGTCGCAAGTGCTATGAGTCACTTTACTCAGCTAATTTCTCGGCACTTAATGATCGCAGAGCTAAGACTCTCAGATGCTACATTTTTGAAGATGAAAATAAAATTGAGCAAAGCCCTAATATTTGAGAGAAGGCAACGTTAACATGACTCAGAAAGTCTGCAGGCTACATAAGCGAGCACACAACAGAAAAGTGAAAACGATGCCATGTTGTCGTAGATGGGTTGGGAAAAGCATCAAAGGCCAGCGGATTTGTGATTAAAATTGATTTAAACCTCTAAAAACGGGAAGTGGTGTGGAGGCTGGGAAGTCTTTTTTTTTTTCTCTTATAAAGTTAGCTTTTCAGATATTTTTCTAATTCTATTTGTTGTTGAAACTATGGGAGGGTAAAGAAGAATTGAGTCAGTAGACGATTCCGGATGACCAGCCTTTGCTCAGGCTGGGATCCCCAAGTATTATCTGAGGCTCCACCAGTTCACAGAGTAATGCTAATTTGCATTCCATGTGTCCCTGTACTTCCTTGCTTTGTATATGAAGTAGTATCAACTAACCTAATTATATGGCTCACGGTGACACATGAACTCCTTAAGCAATTCTCAGAAAGCACACCAGCTTCATATTTACTTCTTTCAAGTAGTTGGTTCCCAGGAATACTAAGTTAGGTCATTCCCGACCATGCTTACTAATTGTGGAACAGGATGTGAACCAGGAGGACTATGTGACTAACCCAGGGTAAAGGCTCATTGTAGTTCTTAGCAGACTGGGGAGATATGGTAACGTACTCACACAAACAGGCACACACCCCATTACGGGGCTAATGACAAGCTGAAAATAGAAAGGGAACTTTCAAGGGGGGAGCTTCAGAAAGGGATTAATCAACAACCCCAAGGCAGTGTCACGCTGTGCCTATGTGTTCTGCAAATATTGACTTTAAAGATTGAAACATGTGGCTGAAAGCAATGTCATTGTCCCCACCAAAGAATGTTTCTATAGGACTATTTCAGATCTAAGGCAGTGCAGAATAATAGACACAAAGGGGCCCCCACATATTGCTGTGCTCCTTCTCACCTGCAAGGGCATGCGTACGTGGTCTGAGTCTTCAATATTGGTTAATCCATGCCCCACCACTAGAAATAAGTTCATCACAAAACATACACAGGCACATGGAACACATACATGTAAAACTTCTGCTAGGAGAAGTACAAAGACACCAAGAAAGGATATCTATGTTCCTTCCTTCCTTCCTTCAGGTTTGCAAAGCCATCAGAGACTTCTACAAAAATACTTTGGGATACAGTGAGAATTTTGAACAGAGATGCGTAAGAGGCAATAAGGAAAGAGGATCTCCGGGCAATCCAGACTCAAGGACATAAGGCAAGGCAAGAGAGCGTGATTCCTGTAAGAATGAGTGTGAGTTGTCTGAAAACCAGGAATCTCTCACTGAGCAAATCATGACTGTTTCAAATGCAGTCAGCGGGGAGCTGACCAAGAAACCAAGGAGTAATGCTTTGATGTGAGATATTTGTACACATGGCCTCACAATGCGAGGCATGGATGTAATCCTTCCACACAAACATGTCAGAGCAGTCAGTCTTAGACACAATCTTGCCTACATCTGCAGCATGTTTTCCAAGCGTGAAAGTTAGATTTGAGCTTTGTAGCACATTACTGTCTCTCAAATATTCACTCCCTATCCTTCCTCAACTCCAGCCCCCTGTATCTGTTTCTGGAGTATAGGTCTTCCTCCTCCACTGATGCTGGGCGTGGTTATATGACTTGCTTTGCCTGGTGAGCTGTTAGTAGGCAGGGCATCTCAAGAACCTGCAAGTGTGCTTCTGTCTCCATGGGGAGACAAGGTCATACTCAGCCTGGAGAGGAGGATGCATAAGGTCAAGGTCTGGATGTGTTCTTTAGCTGGAAGCCAAGTTCTATTGCCTTGAGACTGCATCAACCAAACAAAGACACTAGATCAACCAGACAAAGAAATGATTACTCCTCTAAGCTATGAGTCTGGGGTAGTTAGTGCTCTTCAGCTGCAGTTGTGGTTAATGAACGAATAGAACTGGCGTTGAGAAAGTAAAGGAGGCGGGGGTGGCTCATGAGTACTGTATATAAGGAATAGTAAATGTGGGCATCACCAAAGTGGCCAGGGGGGCATACAGGGCAGTGAGGAAAACACGACCTTCTTTTTCCTTTTCCATAACACTATGATACCCCTTCTGAGCATGGGTTGGAATGTGGCGACTTATAGAATGAAACAGAACAGTGATGATTCTTTTGTAGCTATCTCTGTCTGAAGCCGAATCACTTTCATTGGCACTTTCTCTTTTTAGAGCAAGGGAAGAGTATTGTTGTTGGTGGTGATTTCTTCATTTGTTTGAGGTAGGAGGCAAGTGGAGAGATGCAGATGTCAAGAATTGGAGCTCTAATTCTGGCTCTTGAAGACTTGGGAGACTGGGAGATTTTGTCTTTGTTATAAACACTACACTCCCAATATGGCACCATCAGAGGTTACTACTGTGAGCTTTTCTACCAGCCTGACCTGAGGAAAAAGGTTGAGAACAGGAGAAGGAGTGGGACTGCCTGGAGGCCTGAGTGCCTGGTGTGTGAGAAATGGGGCAGAGTCCTTAGGGCCTCCCTGGAGTGGATGGAAGGGCTTGGCAAGAGGATGGAATGAGAAAGAGAACTGTGAGACACTACCAGGGTCTGTGGTGATGGATTTGTTGAGGAAGCCACAGAGACAATGCAGTCACTGTGTGTACATGGCTCAAAAGTCTAACTGGTTCAATTTCTACTGTCAAGATCCATGATGTTGGGGAAATTGTCTCTTCTACTGCATATTTATCCCTGCAGATGGTCCAGGCCTACTAGAAGAAAACATCTTCAAGAAATTCCACTACCCTGTCACTTCTGGATGAAGAGTCACAGGCCCATAACACCAATGCCAAGATGGCCAATTATATGCAGTTGTTCAGACAAGTGGATAGAGGCTGAAGAAATGGCTCATCGGTGAGAGTGCTTGCTGTGCAAGCATTGAAACCAGAGCTTGAATCCTCAGCACACACATAAAGCTGCATGTGACCACTCACAGATCTGCAACCCAAGTGCTGTGGGGGTGGGATGGACACAGAAGCATTAAGAGAGTTTGCTGGTCTCAGGCCTAGCTCCAGGTTCTGTGAATATTCCTTTCAGAGGAATAGGGAGAGAAACAGAGTAGGGCAACTAATATCCTTCCCTTGCCTTGGTGTGTACACACCAGGGCCTGTACTAGTACACACAAGTGCACATACATAACACACGCATACAAAAAACTCTCTGTCTCTGTCTCTGTCTCTGTCTCTGTCTCTCTCTCTCTCTCTCTCTCTCTCTTACACAGACACACACACACACACACACACACACACACACACACACCACAAGTACCACAGACACACACTTGGAAAAAAGAGAAATGAATATACATAGAAACGAAAGGAAAGAAACAGGAAGAAAGAAGGAGGGAAAGGAAAAGAGAGAAAAAGTAGAGGAAGGAAGGAGAAATGAACTCCTCATTTTTTCAGATAATGGTATTTTATAGAAAACCCAAGAACTACCTATGAATGACATTGAGATACCAGTTCTGCAAAAGCAGTCTCTAATACTCCATGGCCTGTATATGGAAAGTGAGTCAGAGCCACTCAACTCAGGAGCCCCTCCCTGGAACACTGAGAGTGAATTGTTCTGCACCCTCCCCCAGTATGTGATGCTCAATTCTATCTGCTGGTCTTTTTCCATTTAAAATCATTTTGGTGGATACCATCTACAGATTTTAAATTTTCACAGGCTTATCAATATTGAAATCGTGGCTGTCTACAGGGTTCTTGCTGTCTCTGGGAAATCTCCGCCCCTCCCAAGAGTAAATGGTACTACAATCTCAATGTAATATGCAAACACTGCCTAGGAGAACAGTGATATTTACAACACTGTGAGTCACAACGTCCCGTTAAAATGTTCTCATAGAAGGAACCTGAGTGAAAGATTCACTGCTAATGAAGAGAAACATTTTTCCCCATCTAGTCAATCAGCCATTTACTTTTGCAATAAATATTTGTTGCCTGTCTCCTCTTATTGAAGGGCTAGGCCCTTCAATTTGATGTTCTCAGGCCAGGAGAAGAGAAAGCCCAAGAGCCAATTCCCTCCCTGAGTTATTCTTTTTTTTTTTTTTATTCCAAATCAGTCCAGGATCAGTGGGGAAAGCTGACACGTAGCCATAGAGCTCTGGGAGCAAAATGAGATAACGGGTGGAGTATGGGTAATGAATGGGCCTTCCTGGCTCCAGCTTATATGCTAGCTCAAGTAGCCTATGATTTCATCTTTCCAGTCCCCTTCAAGTCTTACTCTGGAGAAAGTGATTCACAGGCTGATGTGGGTGGTAAGGCATAACCACCATATCCATTGAGAGGAAAGAGAAGGCGATGAATAAGAAGGTATCATCTGCGACATCTAGTAGGAATGTCAGCATTTCCATCTTGGATTTACAGAGTCATAAATTTTAACAGAACGTACATAGTTCCAGATGGCAGTCTTGATCACCTCAGTAATGCCATCAAACCATGAACCTATCAGTGAATTAATACACCATTTACAACAGAGCCCTTGTGAACCAATCACCTCTCAAAACCAGATCCATCAACTGGAGACCAAGCCTTAAATACATGAGCCTTCCAGGGATACCTTCTATCCCTTTCATCTCACAAGGCACGCACAATGCCAAACAATAAGTATGGCGTACTGAGCACTTTGGACTCAATCTATCTGTTAAACCCTGTCCAGAATGGAAGAAAGGATAATAAATATTTACCGAAATTTTCTTTTATGCCAAGCACTAAATCAAATGTTTTATATGCATTGTCTAATTAAACCTCATTATTACCCAGTGAAGACCACATTGTTTTATCCTGGTTTTATGCCTAAGTATTCATCATTCCTAAGACTACAGCACCTCTTTAAGAGCATTCTCATTAATTTCTTCATTGAGTGCAAGTGCTCCTTTCTCTATCTTGTCGCCTTATCTATTTCTTTCATAATCCTTCTCACACTTTTTGTTTATTTATTGGAATCTTTCTGTGTCCCTCTCTTGTGTACTATGCTCCACAAGGCTAGAGGCTGTGTATCTTTTGTTTTGATGCCTTAGTGGAGTCCCTGGACCCACAGTAGGACCCAGATGTTTGTTGGATGAATGGACAAGTCAGTGAATTAATAAAACTGAGCTGAAGAAGTTAAGTGATTTTTCCCAAGGTCATAGAGCTAATGAATGGCAGAACTGACACAGTGTCCACCACTGTCACTAGCTCTCACTAAGCACTAAGAACTCTTCTAAATATGAGTGACTACTGCACAGGACTCAAGGTGTAGATATAGATGCCTATGCAGAGGATTCAAGACTGTGTCCTGAAAGGAAAGTCCTGTCCTCAGTTGCCATCTGGAGCTACATTCTGTGAAAATTTATGACTCTGTAAATCCAAGCTGGAAAAAAATGAGATATAGCTATAGCAAAAAAAAAAAAAAAAAAAAAAAGAGAGATATAGCTATAGCAGACAATACCTTCTTACTCATCTTCGGGCTTTGTCCGTGCCTTGTGATATGAATGGGATAGGAGGTATTCCTGAAAGGCCCATGTATTTAAGGTTTGGTCTCTAGTTGCTAGATCTGGTCTTGATTAGGGATTGACTCACAAGGGCTCTGTTGTAAACTGTGTATTAATTTACTGATAGGTTCATGGTTTGATGGCATTATTGAGATGACCGAGACTTGGAGGCAGGATCTCAACAGAGGAGGTAGGTCACTTAACAGGTTTGGGGGCTGCACTTTGACCTGGGCTCCTTTCTGTCTATGTGTGTCTGCATCCTGTTTGCAAAGAGCTGAACTACTTCACTCTGCTTCCAATATGATATTTTGTATCAGCTCAGGCCCCTAGCAACGAAACTAGCTGACCACGTAACTGAAACCTCTTAAAACCATAAGCCCAAAAGAATCCTGTCTCCTTTTAAGTTGCTTCTCACAGGTATTCATTACAGTGACGAATGCTACCATAGCATAGTAGGTCTTCAGTAAATGCATGATGCTGATGGGTTATGACAAGACTGCGATTGCCTGGTACCCCTTCCATCTCATCTCTGTTCACTCTCTGGCAGCACTGGGAGTGCTAAAATTGTCCTCTAGAGCACAAACATGTAATAGCAAGTTATACATCACCCTCTGGACCCCAGAGTGAGTCCCCATAGAATAATATTGTTCCAGGCAGAAATCAAGGGAAACTTGGTGCTGATTTGTGCTGCAGTTGCTCGCAGTATAAACAGAAACTCAGGGCTGGCCAGTCAGCATTTCTTTCCAGGCTCAGGGAAAAAATGCATTTTCTTTTTTAAAAGAAAGATGGAAGAAGGGCATTTTCAGTGCAAGCTGCAGCTCTTTGTAACGTAAACTGCTCAGCCCAGGGGAACTGAAACGGATGAAGCGTATGCAAAGTTGGATAATGAATGGGGTCCGGGCAAAAAGAGATGATGAAAGCAATTGCTTGCTTTTATTTTTCCATTCATGGTGATATTTGCTTGACTTGATCGGTTGCCTCAGTCACATTGGCACTGAGCATTTCCTGGAGAAGGTCTCAGTACCTCTGCAACCCCCACAGCGGGTGTAATAAAATTTATTACGTTTAATTGATTTGTAAAATAAAATATCTATTAAATGTAATTGTTGGGAACTCTAGGACCATTTTTAAAATTTATTTATTATACATGAAGAGTAAAAGGTAGCACATTTTCTGGTGCAGTATAAAGTTAAGACATACCCTGTCTATTATTGCTGACACTATGCTAATCACATTATTGATAAATGGAAGGAACACAGATTGCGTGGGGAAAGGGTCCAATTCTTGGCTGTCACTTGCAGATGTAGGCCAGTCATTTGTATTGTTGGTCTCCCTGACATCTGAACTATGAAAGAGTTACTTGCATATTATGAACTAGTGAATGCTTGGTGCTCAAAGTCCAGAGTATCTGAAGTTCTAAAATGGTTGTCAATCTGAGTCTATCACTCAGACAGCCTGCTCCATAGTTGCTGCAGGCTGCCAGTATCATATACATCATGAACATCTGCAATTCACCAGGCATAATCAAGAAGGTGTTCTCAGATAATGAGGTGGCTTATTCAATAAAGTGCCTACCATGTAAGCAAGAGCCTGTGAGTTTGATCATTCAGCACCAAGGGGAAAGTCAGGCACTATGGCATAACTATAACCTCAGGACTAGAGTCAGTAGTTATATAGATGGATCTCTGAAGCTCATTGGCTAGCCAGCCTAACCAATCAATGAGCTGCAGGTTCAACAAGAGACCTCTCTCAAAAAAATAAGATAGAGAAGCTATGGAGACAGACACTCTATGAAGACCTCTGGCCACACATGCACTAAAACACAAATGTACACACTCATCACTTGTGCACATGCCCACATGTAGTTGTACATTTAGAAAAAGGAAGTCTTTCTTGTTATTTATCCCAAGAGTCGACTGCAGAGCCCACTGCTGCCCATGTGGGTAGACTCTCCAGAGATGCTGAGCCAGCACATAACTAGTCTAGTCTGAAACTAGAAGGTGGGAAATTGGGGAAGCAAGGAGGCCAGGGAGGACTCCTGCAAGGTGAACTCACAAAGCGGCCCACACCTTTCCCTTCACATAGACCTCACACTGACAACCCTTTGCAGTAGATGTGCCCCTTTATGGCGTCTACATCAGTAGCAGGGCAAATGTTTAGCAGCAAAGATACATTGTGCATGTCCAGGCACTTTGCTCTTGAGATGCTTGGAATGCAAAACTTTGACTGGATTAAACCCCATTCTCATTACCACAAGAGATTCCAACACTTGCCTCCATCAAAGAAAATATAGAAGAAGAGCTCCCAGATTCCTTAAAGGTAATTTCAACTGTTGTAAATTTTTGAATGGCTGTAAAAAAATGGTTTTAAACTTTTTATCACCTACTTGTAGGAACAAAGTTTCTCATCAATAGTGACTATCAAGAATTTGAAGAGATCATTAAAAAGACTTGATCAGGACTTGCTCGCAGTCATTTTAGACATAAAACTTAGTATATAGTTATATGCTCAGAAGCAAGTTCAATGTCCACATTAAATTTTTTGGGCAAAAAATTATTTCGAGCTTTTATATAAATTCAATATTTAATATCCATTGCTAATACTCTATATTTCATTTCTGTTATCATGATGAAACTGAAAGGAAATGTTGTAAATGTTTCCACCTATCTAATATAAATGTCTTCAAGTCCTCTCCAGTTTATTCCAGTGTGATATACAATATTACTCTGTAACTTGACTTTCATTAGACATCAGAACAACTGGAAGTTAATGTTGATGACTTAGTCCATTTTGTGTTGACTAAACAGAATACCCAGTGGCATAAAATTTATGAAGGATAAGATTCATTTCTTCTAGTTCAGGAGGGCAGAAAGTCCAAGATCAAATCATTAGCAGATTATGACTTGGTCTTTCTGTTGACAAGACCGTGCTTGGAATACTGGATCCTTTGCAAATGAAGGATGTAGCAGTCTTATAGGGCAGAAAAGAGAAAACTTACTTCTGCAAACCCAATCTATAGTGGCCTGCCTCCCATGCAACACATTAAGGGACCCACCCCTTAACACTGTTGTATCGGGAACTGAGTTTCCAACACACGAATCTGAAGTAGATACATTCACATCATAGCAGCAGGTCTGAGTGCTGGCTTTCTTTAGTCAAGTCTCACCAGCAACTTGAGTCTGGATTCTTCTATCTGTAAATTCCTGCATTATATTATTTATATTGCTTCAGCTTCCAAGTTATTTTTAATATCTGTTAATTTCTGAAGTCACAGCAAGTACCTTTTTCTTATAATAACACATTCTAGCCATCAATCAGTCATTTTATGTGCATGTGTTGTTGTTGTTTTGAGACAGGATTTCATAGTGCCAGGCTGATCTGTTGCGTAGCTGAAGCTGTTCTTGAACTCTTGACCCTCCTACGTTTCCCAAGAGCTTGGATTACAAGCATGCACCACCATGCCCTGACAGTTGGTGATGAGTTTTGCGTAGCCTCAATGAAAACTGGTCTTGCTACAAGTTAAAAAAACCTCAGTACATATCCCACAGAAAACAAACTGGATTCACTTTGTGCCCCCAAACATTTATCAACAAGGAATAGCTAGAAAAGTTTAGCTAGCATCTTACTTCAAAGAACCCAAGTTGCTATACTAATCCCACATGCCTTAGTTGCTCAAGATTAACTTCTAAAAGCACTTCCTTTGTTTCCTTAAGTTTATGGAGTCAAGTCAGTTTGAAGGAGTTTGTCATATGTTAACCTGTCCTTTTGCATGCAGAGGCCACTGCTGATAGGACCTGGATCCACAGATTGCTTTGCACTCCAGCACGTCTCCATGTTGATTTTTATTCATCTCATTTCATCTTTGGAAACAAGCATTTCAGAATGAGCGAGGCCAAGGATCTGAAAGGCGATCACTACCCTTTTAATCAATTCATTTGAATCCAGGACCCTACCTCCTGGGGCTTCTCTTCCCCAGCTTCTGCCCTCTAAAGGCAGAAAATTAATCTTAAAACTAAATAAATAGAATCTGGTTCATTCAACAGCCAAGAGATGAGTAAGGCTCTACTTTGGTCCCTAAAATGAATGTTTTAGGTGAACCTTGAGGAAAGTAGGTTTCATCCAATTCAATAGGAAAGGATTTAAAATAGCTAAGTAGATGTCACCCGATCAGAGTAGGCAGCTTTGGCGCAGGCCATCAGATATGCAAGTACATGACTTCTGCTTACTGTCATTGCCAAAATTAGAAATGCCTATTGCCTGGGGATGTCTCAGTATGAAATAAAGTGAAATATGTATCATGATGCTTCAGACTTCCTCTTAGAGAGATACAGCCAGTCTTTCTAGGAAGCTTGCGCATCAAAAGCTGCATAAAGAGATGACCTAACATTTGTTCTAAGGGCTAGTGTCAACACCCCACAAAGCCGGCACTACGGCATGGAAGTAGAAGTTCAGGGTTCGCTCTATGGGTGAAGAAGATAAAACAAGAGTCAGGAATTAGAAAGGATTTCCAAACAATGGGGTCTCTTGGGTTCCAGCAGGAACTTGAGTTACATAAATGGACCATTTTGTAAAGATGAAAGGCACCATAGAAAACTGTCTGAAAAAATGTGAGGGCCTATATTGTAAAACCAGAGGAAGGAAACCACATTTATTAAGTTCCATACATAGGGCACAGGGCTAGGAGCTTCCTCATCCTGCAAAACTAAGCATTACCACACACATTCGTTGCAATCAATGAGGCGACCGGGACTGCTAAGAGAGTTAAGAAATTAGTCACGAATCCTATAACTGGCAATTGATCAAAATCCATTGTGTTCATGCTAGAGATGTGGGCATGCCAGTCTCTTGGTTTATTTGAAGGGGAATTCTCCAGCTCAGTGTCTTCACTGCTAAGTCTTTGAATCCCACGGTTTGAACTAAAGTCCTCAAAATCTTGGGTACTTTGTTTTACAATTTTTTTGATCTAGGTTCAGTCACTGAGTCATGGGACAGGTTAAGCAGTTTCCAAGCATTTTGCTTCATAAGGGAGGTTGCTTACCCAACTCTACCAAGAACAAATCCTATAGGGCTATGTTGTCTGCAGATGAGGAGATCTCTTCTGACTTCTTTTACTTACTTTCTTTCTCCCTCCTCCTCCTCCTCCTCCTCCTCCCCCTCCTGCTCCCTCCCCTTCTCCCTTTTTTCTCTTTGTTGAGTCTTCATATGGCAATTTGGAAATATTTTCTGAAGAAACCATAGAAAGCCTTTTCTCTAGCAAGAGTAATCAAAACATGGAAATCTATTATTGGTAGATTAGAAAACTTCCTTTGAGCTTTGGATTTGTTACTTGATGGCCTTATTTGTGAAACATTCCTACAAGTCCTTGCCAAGAACAAAAGGTACTGCAAGGAGAAGGGGATTCCCTGACGGGGCAACTTCTCTTTCATAATTTGTCCAGAGACACCTACTCATGGCACCGTGGAGAGGCTGACAGTTTGGGTGTTTTCCAAGCTGTCTGTATCATCTGCAGGAGATCGTAGCTAACCCAGGAAGGAAACAGAACATTAGATATGGTAGTGGGGACAGACAGAAGCCTCTCTCCATCCACCTGGATCCTGAGGACAACTTCCGGTGGTCTGCCTGGAACACCCTAACCTACATTTGCCTTCAGTGATGAGGTTCTATTCATTTCTATCCTGCCTCCAACTTCAGAGCTCCCTGACCACACGGTAGGACTGGTGTGGGAGAGACAGCAAGGACCTGTGACTGGGGGGAGAGGAAGGAGGTACTAGGCAGGCAGCCAGAGGCAAGTGTTTTCAGTCTCTAAAGGTTTTGGCCTTCATTAAGAAACTACTGCAGAATTTATAGATATGGCACTGAAAAGTCTAAAAACATTTTGATCCATGGTGTTAAAGGAAAGACAGAATTTCTCATTCATCTTCTCTGTAGAAAATATTACAAAATCATTGCTATGTAAAGAATCAATCAAGAATTCTTAAGGCAGAAATGTAGGGACACAAATGTCATATAACTGTTTTAAGCAATCAACTAGCAAAAAACTAAAGATTTGTGTTTGTTTGTCATAATTTTTCTTTCTCCTCTTCCCCGATGATTCCTGTACCTTGGATGTCTCATAGATGTATCCACTGTGACTGGGCTCCACAAGTGCACATTTTGACTGGCCATGCTGTTCTGTAGTGGCTTCCTTCTTTTGTAAAAAGAAGTTCCTTGCTGAGGGGTGAGAGCTCCCGTTATATCTGAAGAACATGGCTACCCAAATGTAAGCTGAACAAGGTGACACCAATAACATGTCAAACTGGCCAGAGAAAAGCCCATGAGGTCCCAACCCTACACAAAGAACTGCAGGCAGCTGAGAAAAGCTGAGCAGGACAGGTGTCCTTCTCCATAGAAGAGCACACCAACTGGTTGTCCAATGCCAAATGATCAGCCCTGAAAACGTGCATACAACTAACATTATACAGACAAAATAGGTTGCATTTAAGAATTCATTTGTATAAATGTATATACATACACATATACGTACATATATACATGTATTCATATGAGAACAATTACTGAAAAAGGAGGCTATGAGTTTGAATGAGAACTGGGAAGGGGGTATTTGGGAGATTTTGAAGGGGTTTGGAGGGAGGGACGAAGGGAGAAATGTAACTAAATTATAACCCCCAAACAAAACAAAACTAAACTAAAGCTTTCCCTATTTGTTTTATTTTGCTTATTTGTATTTTCCATTTTTGCTACAGAGTCTGATCTGGAACTTATGGTCTAGTCCAGGCTGGTCTCAAAATGGAGGTAATCTTCCTGGCTGTGCCCAGTGAGTGCCAGGATTACAGGCAGGTGTCTCCACACCCAGTATCTTGAAGTTGCAGGGTGCCAGCTTTCTTTACTCATTCAAGATAAATTTCCCATTTCATGTATGGTCTAGCATCCAGGTTTTAAATTGTTTCTTGAGTCTGTACTACAAACTCAAGCATTTGACCCTACAAACCTGGATTTTCCTGTGCCATAGTACTGAATGCTGTGTCCACCATCTCTGTGCCCTTGGTGTCTCTGGCTTTTGCGATGTTAGGGAAAGGTGCCTGGCTCACTTTCATGGAAAGGCCATTGGACTGGAGTGGGGCTTCCTTTGCAATTCCAAATGAACTTTGATCTAGTTACATGCAGCTGAGCTGTACTTCTGAGTAATGGGAGATTCTAAGAGGAGAGTTTCTGCTCATTGCACAGAGAGGTCTTATATGTAGACTAATTTAGATTCTAAAAAGTGAAGCCAATAAAAGAGAAAGCTCTCTGAAGGCAGTCAGACCTTGCATCTTTCCCTGGATAGCTGCAGCGGTCAGAGACCGCTGCAAGCATCTTGAGAAGTTTCCCAGCAACCTCAACATTCCATCCCATGATACCCTTGGGGAAACGGTCATGTGCATGTCCTTCTCTACATCTTCTCTAGTATTGTTATTGGTAGTGGTGATTCCGCCTCTGTTTTCCTTTATTTTTCTTCTTTTTAAAAACAGTATGGAAGAACTGCAAACACTTGTTCGCCTCCTTCTGTTTCTGGGCGTGTGTTTTACCTCACTCTGTCCTTCCTTCTCCACATTCTCACAGACCGCTCTCAACCTCAGTATCCCTGAGTCACTACTTCCCATCAGTCACTGGCTGGAACAGCATCCCTTTCTGAAGGCTTGAGAAAACAGATAGCCAACTGACTGTGATCCTGATGCCTTGGCCAGAGTGTGAGACGATGATATTAGCGGAAAGGAGACTTTATTCCGATGTGGAGACAGTTCCATGGTGACAGAGCCACCATCCTATGTGTTCCCCATGGGCCACCCAGGCACCTGGTTCACAAACTAGAACCTCTTGATCCATGTCCTCGACATGACCTCGCTCACTCCACCCAGAGCTACTTTTGGCTTCTGGAATGAATACACAGAAAATGATCAAATGAAAACAGAGGGGAATAGCCTATAAAGTCAATAGCTAATCAGCCACATTTAAATATTGAAGAAAGGAGGAAAGTGGCCTCAAAGGTGTCATCAGACACTCATTGGAGGATGGTTTGGTTCCATTTGGAAGTTTTCTGTCTCTGTTCAAGGTAAATCACCACCCTGTCTGGCCACATTTGTTAACAATGCATGAAACTCTTAACCGCATCTCAAAAGCATACTTACTCTCAATTTCGCTTCTCATTCGTTTTTATGATCCTAGGGAAATTCAGATTATAGGCTTTCTTTGTGCTGAAATGGTAATTTTATATCACTTGTAGATTAATAGCATTTTTAGTGATATTTGGTATCACTCATTTGTCTCCCATGGTCGTAAAGATATATATTTTTTCTAATTTGGCTTTGCCAACAAATAAAAAATAAGAGTCTTTTTCTGTTGAATGGGCGAAAAAGTCATTCTGATCATGAAGAATTATTCTCTTTTAGAGTACCCACAATCCGCCATTTAATTGTTTTTGTTATTGCAGCAATACAGTTTCTGCAAGAGTGCATATGTGTGTGTGTGCCTGCCTGCATGGGTACAGTTCAGTGTGCAGAAGGATTAGATTACTCTTTGCTGTCACTCAACCTTCACTCTGAGTTCTGGTTGCTAAGTCTCCATCCAGTCTGATGAGGGCCAGCCATCCAGGTACACACTATGGCTGAATTTTGCCTTCCCTTCCTCTCTCTGGAGGTATCTTTATGATCATATTGATATTTCTGGAATTCTATTGTGGGAACTGGTTATGCATTGAACAAGTGCCCATTTCAGGGATAGTTGCTATGGAACAAAAAGGCAGGCAGACTCGGTTTAGCTATCAGCTTTTAAGAGCTTCCTCCATCTGCTAAAATGTGCACTGCAAAGTTGCACATAAAATGCTGATTGGTACCTCTGTGCAGATTCGTATAATGATCCGCTCTCTCTTGGTTTGCATCACATTCCCCTAAGCACCTATGCACCTATTCTATTGGAAAATTTTAATCATCTCTCTGACATTAGCTTGGCAATTTCAGCGGCCACTTCACAATCTTTCAAAATCTTTCTGGTCCATTTCACTCCTGTTTCTTTTCTGCTTGTGTTAATTATTTTTGCAGCCAGCATACGTGTTTGTCAATAATGCATTACATTTTCCATGTGTCAGTCCTTCAGCCCGTCAAAGAGTCCTGCTTTTTACATTCTGAATCTATTTCCCCTTTCCCAGCTCAGCTCATTTTGCTCTAGGCCTGCCTTCTATTCTTCATTCCAAACCCATCAGAAGTTGCACGATACTTGGCAACTGCAACACAGTCATAACGTGTTATGTCTGGGCTTGCAAGGGGCTACAAGTTGTCCCAAAGTCTTGCAACTTTCCTGATAACTGAGGTGCCTTTAAAATCCCACCTCTAGGATTCTCACTTGTGGAATGGGCTAGAGGGATTTCTAATTTTTAATCAAGGGTTAAAATGTAAGTTCTGCACTTGAGAACCACAAAACCCTCTTCTGACCCCACTAATCCCATTCCTACATGTGGTGCTTTTGCTTAATGAAGGAAGTCTTCTCTTGATGACTATTGAAAGAAACCCTCGTGTGGGGCTAGGCATGTACGCAAGCTCTATAAATACCCATACTACCAAATATGACGTAAAGGGTTTTGGATCCACAAGTTTCATATGCTTCTTTGGGAACTATGGAGGCGGGTTGGCCGTGTATTAAATGTCTGTAATGGTCTTCCTTCTGTCCCTGCATAACCTATTCTTGGGAATTTTCTAATGGCTTCCATTTCCTTTTCCATAATTAATATCAAGGTTACCACAAATTGTCATGATCCCAAGACTCTTCTTTTGTGACCATTTCTAAGAATTCTGACTCTTTCCCTCTCATGGGCCAAGGAAACAGCATTTCCAGAGAACTCTGCTTCTGAGAAGGAATGTCCCTTTTGTGAAGGGCACCTGGAGGGAAGTTTCTTTTCTTGTTTTGCTTTTGTTCCAGCTCCCCTTAGGGGTTACAGACTTCCTTTTATAATTCCCAGGTTCCTTGGAAGAGAAGAAATACGGCCTGGAGATCATGCAGATGTGCCCTGCATCTGGATGCCCACTAATTTTTTTTTGTGCCCCACTTTGCTACTCAGCACTAGAATCATCACAGTGCTACAAGCTAACCCAGGGAGGAATCTGTTTCTCACATCCTTCCCTGTGATTTTCTGATGCTCTAGAACAGTGGTTCTCAACCTTTTTAATGCTGTGACCCTTTAATACAGCGCCTCATATTGTCGAGACCCCAACTATAAAATTATTTCATTGCTACTTCAGAACTGCATTTTTGCTACTGTTATGAATTTCAATGTAGATATCTAGTATGCAAGATATCTGCTATATGACCCTTGTGAAAAAGTTGTTCGATACCCCTCCCCATAAGGGGTCACAACCCACAGGTTGAGAATCACTGCTCTATAGCCCAAGAGTCCCACATCGCCCTGGTGCAGGAGACTGCTGGAGATGACACAGGCATAGAAATGTGAGAACGAGCCCCAGGAATGGGAACGAAAGGTTCCCATGTGCCTAAGGCTTTTAACTAAGTAGAAACTTCTGTCCTTTGCCAAAAGTCACCACAAATGATCTTTTTCTGCTACGCATCCCATAAAGAACATTGCTTCTTAACTGTTCTTTAGTATCTGGCAATCATGCAAATCATCCGAGAGATTGACAAGATCCTGAAAGGAGGGAGAAGAAAGGGAAAGTGAAGTAGTGCTCGCCTCACCATTCAGGGAGAAGAAGCCCACATCTCTCCAAGTCAAGACCTGGCTGCTCTCCGCCTTCCTAGAGTTTCTGTCACCTTGAGCGTGACAATGGCCTTTTGACAGTATTCTCTGGGTGACAGAGGTCTCCTGCAGTCTTCGGCACACAATGACAGCAAGATGTAATATCATGGCTAAAATGTAAAGAAGAAAAAGTTGGTAATGGCATCAGAGATTCTACATCACCCACAAATTTGGGCAACGTTAGGATTTGACCATTTATGTTGTACTTGAGGTAGACATAGGGTGGCCTTCCCTACTTCACGGCAGTGGTAACATGGAAGTTATTTTTGGGACCACCTCCTACTTGGCATAGTGCAATAACTGCACGGTTTCCTTTTGTGCAGCTTACACCAGTCAAGGGAAGAGGGAGGAGATGGGTGTTTGAAAGGAAATGTGAGGAGAGTTACAGGACAGAGCCCCAGTTCACCACACTTCTGAGAAGAAAAAAAAAAACCCACTTCTTCGGAAGGATCCTAACGAAAGCCTTTTGTTAAGTAAACGGGAGGGTGAGTTAGCTGCCGTATTGCAGCACTACTAATACTTGTTTTAAAGTATTAAGGTTTCCATGAGTTTTTAAAAGTTAAAGCGTCATAAACTTCAGCAAAGTTTCGTCAAGAATAATCTTCATAAGTTGCACATATGTGAAACAGAATCTTAATATTTAGCTTCCAGTAGACTTCCTGGGGCTGCTTCCTACAACACTTAGAAGGGCATCTGTCTAAGCTAGGGGTGTAGCTCAGTGGTAGAGTGCTCGCCTAGCATGCTTGGGGCCTTGGTTCACCACTATCCCCCTGCACCCCACAAAACCTTAATCCAATCATCATGGTTCACACTCAAACATACATAATATATCTATATGATTATATATATAATTGTCAACTATACACCAATAATGCCAATAAAGCTGGAACGAACCCTTCACTTCAACACGATAACCCTAGTATATATTTGACTATATAATTGTGTGCATGTTACTAATAATTATCATTGTAATGGTTAATACTGATGCCCATAGTGATAGGAAGACACAATACTCTGGGTATGTCTGTGAGGAAGATTCTAGAGGGGGTTAACCAAGGGTGGAAGACTCACATTCAGGGTGGGCGCTACCATTCCACAAGCTGAGGTCACCGACTCCATAGAAATGAGAAAGCTAATGGAGCACGAGTCTTCGTCTTTCTCTGTTTACTGACTATGAATGTACAACAATCAGCTGCCTCCTGCTTCTGCCTCCAGGACTTTTCCAAAATGATGGACTGCATCTTCAAACTGTGAGCCAAAACAACCCCTCCTTCTTAAAATTGCTTTTGTCACAGCATCAAGAAGAGTAACGAGGACAGTGATTAGCTAATCAAATTCTCAATTGATCTTCTACGTAATATCCACTGGGGGGGCAGGGACTTAGAGATGGGATGCAGGCAGCATTAGTGGGTTTAGAAACTCGACTTTTAGCTGAAGCATTTTAATGTTGAGGTACTCATTCATCTTTGTTTCTTTTTTAAAGCTATTTCTTTTCAGTTTTTCTTTGAAGTGAGAAGGCTGCCTGAGACACCAGTTCCGACTTGCTACAAAGCATCAGTCGGCTACAGCTGAAGGGCCCTCATTGAGGGCGTGTCTTACCAGTGTTTGCCATGCCAGGGGCATGGAACACCCACCATGCCCGCTGCTCAGCCCGCTGCACTGTGGGCATTCCCCTCTCCCATCATCTCCTTACAAGGCGCTTACTCTCTTGTGCCAATAGAGTCCTCATTTTACAGTTAAGGAAACTGCAAAGGGGCAGGTTAAGGGCCTGGGAAAATGTTCTACAGTGACAGGAAGCACGCTCTGGACCTCTTCTTGCTGGAAGTCATGTTGCCTCCTGACTGTGGGTGAACATCTTCCTTGGATTTTACTTGGAGCTCTTTGTCCTCTGTCAATTCCACCGAATATTTCTTGCTGTGATTTTAAGAAGCCGGGCCACATGCTGTGCCAGTTTTACTTGGGAAGCTAAAATGTGACCTAAGGTGTCTCAGGCAATGTCCTCTCCACTCTGCTAATAAACAGGGCCGTTTCTAATTATTTGCATGGAAGTTGGCTCCCAAGATAATTCAGCGTCCGTGTGGCTCTGTTTCACCTCTACTTATTTCCATTACCTTGCATATTAGCTATGTCACGTTGATGGGCCTGCTGTTCCCCAGGGTGGCTGTTATAAATACTGGTGCTACAATGAAACGCTTCCAGTCTTCTGGAACCTCATTTGAACTAAGCAAGTTCTCCATAATGATCATTAATGATATATGGCTTGCATATAAATGTTGGATATTAATCTTTTGTTTACTTTTTCTATGCCATCAGACTTCTTAGAAGTTCTTTGTAATGCTTAGCGACTGATGATCAGAAGCAGCATCTCCATTTGGGACTAAGTGACTTTTTAGCCAAAAATTCACTATGGCAGGTAATTGTAGGTTTGATTTTTGAGTCTTGGCTGATAGAGTCCTTCTTTTGTTAGATATGGCTGCTAACAATCTGGGAACTAATAGATTGTTGTCACCACAGCACAAAGAACCATTTGACTCTCTTATCAAATCTATAAAGACTGCTGTCTCATGAGTGTCATAATATGTAACTGGTACCCAGGGTCTAGTTACAAACTCTTAAAAGAAGGAAATCATATGTTTTTCACTGGATCGAGATTAGGCATTCAATGTACTGGGTCTGAGAGCTTATCTGATCTGGATCCATGGATAAATCTCCAGATCCCAAGTGCCAGATTAAAATCTATAAGAATCCTTCATGATTTGAGATACAGACTCATCTTCCTCCCCTGAGTGAGAATGGAAGAAATGCTTGCAGTTTGGTCTACACTGACCTTATATCATGGTACTAGACCAAAAATAAATCAGCATTTGTGAGGGAAATGTTGAGATGCTGGTGTTCTTCAGGACCAAAGGTCAGGATAGTGCTGGAGGTCTGAAGCAAAAGAGATATGGGTTTGAATCTCTGCTCTGCCATCTACTGCCTACAAAACTTTAGGAAGTTTCTTAATTTGTTTGAGCCCTTGTTTTCTCTTTATTTAATAGGAATAATATAGGCCGGGGGTTGTTTAAATGAACACACACACACACACACACACACACACACACACACACAAGTTAGAGATTGTATAAAATACAATGCTATAATATTTTACTACTGTTGTTGTCACTGTTATTATATGAGTTTGCATTGATCTCATCTATAGAGAGGCTTCTCTTGACTTTACTCATCTTAAGAAATGGAAAATGTTTGATGAGCAGTCACTGTGCAACTATAACCCATGACTGTGGTTGAGGTCAAAATATGATAGAAATAATGAAGATGTTTTTGAGCTATCTCATGGGCAGGATAAGGAAAACATCAGTGTGCCAAAACTTTCTATGTAGTAGAAATCTCTTGTGATGTGTATTACACATTAAAATAGGTGGACATACTTGTGACATGCGAACTCAGGTCTCAGGAAAATATGAAAGTTCACCTGGGACAATGAAGGAGCCATGGGTACCAAGACCACCAAGGTGGGCATAGCAAGGCCTGGAGCCATGGGGAGGTGTGTTAGAACATGGCTGATCTTAGCATTTCAACTTTAGTCTCAGATTGGCCAATTTCATTACGACTGCTTTCAAAGCCTCACCATCTCTTGCTTTCAACATACAACAGACTCTAACTATGTTTTCTGCTTTCATTGTTTGCTTGCTCCAGTTCATCACTCCTCACTACTTCCAGAGAGTTCTTTTGGGAACACAGTTCTAATCAAACTGCTATGCTGCTCAATAGTTGCCTCTGTTAAAGTTTCCATTGTTGTAAAGAGACACCATGACCAAGACAATTCTTATAAAGAACAACATTTAATTGGGGCTGGCTTACTGGTTCTGAGGTTCAGCCCATTATCATCATGGTAAGAAGCATGGCATGGCACAGGAGGAGCTAAGAGTTTCACACCTTGACTGCAGCCAGGAGAAAACTGGCTTCCAGGTAGCTAGGTTGAGAGTCTTAAAGCTCACTCCCACAGTGACACACTACTTCAACAAGGACACACCTCCCAATAGTGCCACTCCATGGGCCAAGCATATTCAAACCACTGCAATAGTCTTCCCTGGTCTCCATTGTTTACCTGATGAAATCTAGTGACTGTAACCAAAGGGGTGGCTCTTTAGACCTGGGCATGCTCTATCCTGAAACCAGATGAAGGTGGCCCCACCCTAGAGAACAGTGGCAGGAAGATGCTGGAACTCTCAGGGAAGACTCATCATTCCTTTTTCCATTCTCCTAGTGATCTGACCAAATAAGAACTAAAGGGAAGATGTACATGAATTTCTTCTTTTTGTTTGAAAATTAAGTATCTTCACAACTAAGGAATCATTTATGATTTCATATTTCTGCTCAGTGGTCTTTCTGGTCCCTACTGTAAACCTTATGAAACTTGGTAGCTTTTATTTCTAGAAAAAGAGGCTAATTAAACCCTGACATGGATACTGGAGTCTCCCTGAAGAGCTGCAGCAGGAGTTGGTCTTGGCATTTTCAATAGATTCCTTTCTGTGAGGTCCAAGCTCTTGCATCAGGAAAGGAGTAGGGTCCCAGGAGGCTGGGAGACTGAGAGACGAATTGTAGAAAGATAAGCATACTTTGTTCATTCTGGGTGAGGCCCTTCCACAAACCACTAGGCAAGCAGACACTGACTAGTAGGTGCCAGGGACATGCTGGTATACATAGATGGCACATACACAGACACACACAGAGACACATACACACATATACACACACAGATACACACATAGTCACACAGACACACACATACACACACAGATCAACACACAGGTGGCAGGTAGATAAGCACCCTGGTCTACAGTCATGTATGGGCAGGCTGGGCAAGGCAAGGGTAATGACTGCAGATAAACCTAAAACTTTTGAACTCCAGGCCATATTTATATAAAACCACACAAAAATGATTGTCTTAGTCCCTGTTCTGTTGCTGTGATGAAATAACATGATCAAGGCAAGTTAGAAAAGAAAACATTTAGTTTTAGAGAGTTAGTCCATGACGATCATGGGGCTTGGGGGAGGATCATGGAGACAGGTGGACAGACGTGGTGCTGGAGCAGTAGCTGAGAGATGACATCTGATCTGAAAGTTGCAGTGGGGGCAGGCTGGTGTGGGCTCTAGAAATGTCGAAGCTCACCTCGAATGACACACCTCCTCCAACAAGGCAATGCCATGCAATCCTTCCCAAACAGTTCTACCTACTGGGGATTAAGTGTTCAAATATATGAACCTACAAGGGCTATTCTCATTCAAACACCACAGTGGTATTCTGCCAGAGCTGGTTAAGGATAGATTAGATCACTATTTACTTTGGGTTCCTTGGACATCTGGTGTCGGCCGTTTGGGGCTGGCTCATAGACCCCTGTATGTCCAGTGTTAGCCATCTTGGTCAATGCCAGATATCCTTATCAACACCAAGTTGTCTACACATAAACTGAGCTTAAAGCCTTCTATTCCCAGCATGTTATCCTTCGGGATCTAAATTTTCATTCTCAACCCGTTCTCCTTATCCAAAGGAGTCTGAATGAAATATGGTGTGTGTGTGTGTGTGTGTGTGTGTGTGTGTGTGTGTGTGTGTGTGTGTGTGTGTGTGTATGTGTGTGTGTATGTGTTGCCTAAATAATAATTTTGATCATGTGTCAAGTTTAAGAAGTTGAAGAGATCCATTTAGAAAACTATTTTTTCTTTGACAGTTTGAGAGAAAACTCTTTCTTATTTTGGCCTGGGATTTGACCTCAAGACGAGACAAGTTATTTTGGCAGATAAAAGAAACAAGATGTCTTGTTTGTCTATATCTTCAGACTTGTTAAGCCTCATATCTGCAAGTGAGGGAATTCTGCATCTCTCTTGGGGAATAAAGTGACTGGCTGAGAGGGCCATAGTGTTGGTGATAGTGGCGGTGGTCTTCCTTAAAGTCAAACTTTGCTCTAGACAAAGCTATAGTATATTGGTGTTCTCACCCTAGTACTCAGAGGAGACAGTACACTCAGCCCTTTTCCAGCATTGGCATAACAAAGAAATGTAGAGTAGAGAGGTTTCCTTCATCCTAAACCCCTAAACCTCAGATCTCTGGGGCTTCGGGCTATCTGAGTAGAACAATGAGAAGAGATTTGGTCACTGATATGGAGTTGAGGCAAAGTTTTAGCTTGTGTCACAGCAGAGGCTTTAGGCATCTCCAGCACTTGATGACAGTTGAGTGGGGAGTAAACTTCATCTTGACTGGGGAGCTAGTGCAGTGACAGAATATTGCCAGCCATGCCTAAATCTTGAGTCCAATTCTCACACACACACACACACACACACACACACACACACTTTATTTACCACAACTTACTCATAAAAGATCTGATTTGAAGTACTGAATGCAAAGGAGTAGTTTGATCACTTCATAAAAACACAAAGAGCCATAATGTGCCATTGTGACAGAGGGTATTTATGACTCATTTTTCTCTTTCTTAAGGAAGAGAGCTTGTAAGATGACAAAACCTTCCCGTGTTTCTAGGAATGAGAATGTTGCAAATTTTCAATTATAGATCAATTAGCTTTGATTCCTAGCTATGAATCTGACAAAATATTTGGATTCTAACATTACCTACCTGTGTCCCAAATGAGTTTTTCAAACACAAAATGATTTCATTCCCCTTGTTTATCATCAGAGATGTGGTCTCAGCAATGGCTGCCCTAAATCCTCACTCTCAGCAGCATATTTCTTATTAAGTTGGCAGTGTGAAAAACGAAAACAGAAGTTAGTGATTTCCTACAGCCCCCAAACTGTTTTTTCTCTAACAGACATGTTGCAGTACATTTTTCCCAAATGTGGACCAGGACCCTTGGGTATTTATAAGTGAACAATGGCTGAGCCATTTAATTTAAGAAACATAGATAGCTAAGCTCTCATTTATTAGAGCAGAATTTTCAGAGGTTTTTTTTTTAAATCATGCTTGCACAAGATCCACATATCTAAAGATTCTGTAAACCCATAAATACCCTCTGTCACGATGGCTCATTGGGGCTCATTGCTGTCTGTTGGATCAAATGTGAGCCTCAAGTAGAAGCCCTGGAAGATTTATATGTCAACCATTTCACATCAAATCTCTATTTAAAACTCCCTATCTTGGGAAAGAACTTCAAACTATTCTTTTTTTTTTTTTTTTTTTTTTTTTGCCTGCTGGTATGAAGCACTAAGTTCCCTTGCCAAGAGTGTCTTAGGAACATTTCAATTCCCTAAGCTTACATCTGTACACACCTGCAATGAAATCTCTTTCCCTTTCCTTCACGGAGGGGGAGGGGTGCAGGGGGGGGGAGAAACTCAGTGAGGCAGGTAAGTCTCTCATTGTCTCCAACCTACCACAATTAAGTCAGACTTGACCCAAGTCACATAAATCACTTAACCCTTTGGAGAGATGAGTGTCAGGACAAAGAGCCAAATTTCTTAGCAAAGGTCATGCATTAAGTTTTCTCCTTGGGACTGGAAGCAGAATCAGGAGAGTTCATCTTCATTAAAGCAAAACAGAAGACCATTTCAGACACCCAGAATGCTGGGTGCTGTCTTCTGGGAGAGAAAGATCAAAGACATGGGAGTCCTGAAGAGAACCTTTGGTTCTGGTTCTTCCAATATTCCCACACCAACGGTCCTTTGACACCCACCCCCATCAAGTATCTGTCAAAGCTAAGCCCTTCCTTTTCATTCATTTTGCGATACTCTCAACAAGGGGGCCAGCCATGGCCACCATCATTTTGCCTCAGAACTGTCCGTCTCTCTGGGCCATGCTTCTGAGAACAATGACTTCGACACATAGAATTCCACAAGTGGAATGTGTTTCTTCCACAGCTTTGTCCTGCCCGCCACCAGGCTGCCTGCTGATGTTCACTGAGCATGTGGTAGCTCTCCTACCCTCTCCCCTGTGCTCACAGCATCAACTGTGATCTCTGCCTTCACTGTTGGAATCCTAGAGCCCCGTCAGTCCACCCGGTGAGAACTCACAGCTCCTGCCTCATATGTCATATCCTCAAAGCTCTGCCTTTGTAGGACTCATGATATTGATCTCCTGCCTCCAGTTATATTTATTTATCTGTGTAAAAATGCCTTTCTCCCGTACTGCAAGGTCTGAGAGCAAGAATCACATTTGCTGTTACAAACACATAGGCACTCAAGCACACATTGAATAACTGAGTATGTATGTGGGAAAGAGGACTTTACCACCAACATATTTTAAAGAGAGATAATGAAGTCAAAGAGGGGGTTTGGGGGGAGAAAGTGATGAAAAATAGAGGTGTTTTACAAAATGATACAAAAGAATGGCAAGTGCCCATAAACTTTTCCTAGAAGGCCAGTGTTATTCTCATATATGGTTTCTCTTTTTATATATAACCTGGCATTTTTAAGAATCATTCTCTTATCCTGAGAAGTTAGCTATAGCTAGGTGTTTCCTGATCTCTCTACCTTTTAAATCTGAGATTTGTTTGGTTAGTGGGATTGGCAGGACATATTTCTACATCCTGGTTTTGTTTGCATTCCACAATATATGGCTGCTGGTGGATTTTGACATATGGAGTGTCTTTTCTATTTGTTTTCTCACTAGAACAATTTAGAACTATATCCAGGCCAATTAATGTCTCATATTTTACTGCAAGCCATATTTTTCCCTGAAAATTTAAATATATTTTACTCTTCCACATCAGAAGAAAGGAAGAAAAAAGAAGGCAAGAAAGAAAAGGCAAGAAAGAAAAAGCAACATCCAATGTCACTTACGGAAGGTCCTTTTGTTCTTCAACGCCAACCATTTCCTTGAACACAAAACCTTTCCCCTTGCCCCAGCGCGCTGGTTGAGACTTGATCCTCCAGTGAAAGTTCTGATGATCTTCTGAGAGCCCTGGGATCACAGCTTGTGGATGTCTTGACCTTGGTTCCTTCCTAATAGGTCACTTTCCTGCAAAGCCCATATCCTCCCCTCCCCGGCCTTTCCAGCTAACTGTGTGTTGATAGCCACAGGCCACTCTCAGCAGGTCCAGCTACAAGCTGGTAAGTTGCCACTCAATTCTCGTGGCTTCCGGTCGCCTAAGTAGCTTCTAGAATGGCTTCTTATCTTTGTTCCCTGACACTCATTGCTTGTCTCAGAGTTTTCACCCTATACATAGTGTGCCTTTTAGCACTATTAACGCAACCCCCTGGCAACATCAGGTGGAGAGTGTATTCAATCTAATTTTAGCTTCCTATCTGCAGGTCCTCCACCCCCATAATGCCTTTTTAGGAGCTTTCCCTCCTAAGATGCTTTCCTATAATGCCCCAGAGAGGACCACATTTCCCTCCAATTCCCTGCACACTTGTAGTCCATTCAGCCATGTCTAGAGAGTTATTACTTGTACCAGTAGCTAATCATCCTTGTGTTTTTACTCTGAACCTCACAATGTGCTTTTATGTGGTTTATCTCATTTACTCCTCACTCTAGCTTCATGAGGAAGACAGTCATGTTTTCAGGTCCACTTTATCGGACAGAGAAGTGAGGTTGAAAGAGACAGAAGACAGAATGACTTCCCTATTTTACACAGCTAGAGATCAACAGCAGTGGGTGTTAGACCCATTCACGCTCAATCTGCCGGTCAGACTGCCATGTTTTGCTCTGTGAGAGCGGATGGTGCAAGGCTGCTCACACATTATTCCTGTTACAGCAGGACCATTCAGAGATGCTGAGATCTTGCATATAATCCAATTAAGTGCCAGACAGCCTCCCTGGCAGAATGCCTAGTGACGGCTGCCATGGAAACGACCTTTCTCCACACCTGCTTAGGCTACTTCCCTCTAAAGAGAGGCACCCAGGAACCTTGGCCAATTCTGGTCATATAGCTTTTTCCAGAAAATTCTACCCTTAGGGCAGGCATCAAACCAACTGAGGAAGGCCAGCAAGCAACCACCTGTGGGCCAACCTGCTGCCCTTGGAGAAAGGAACCTTGTCCACTTCACAAGACTACACTAGGCAGAGTTACCACTGTCTCTCCTCGGCTTTGCCTAAAACTCTTGTACTTATTGGCTATAAGAACTGATGAAAAAATCCAAATATAAAAATTGCACCTAGATGCCAAAGAGAATAATGCTTCCTCGCTGACTTCTCTTGTCCCTTTCTTGGGCCTTTTGTTTTGTTATTGAACCCAGAGCCTTGTAAATAGTCTATGTCCACAAAGAACATTATCCTAGCCCTTTCTGTATTTTTTATTTTGGAGCAGAGACTCAGTCAGTAAGTTGCCCAGGCTAACCTTGGACTTGATTCTTCTCCCTCTTGAGTAGTTGGGGGTTACAGGTCCACCAGACCCAATGAGATGTTTTCTAGAATGTAGTATTTTATTTATTTAAATGAAGTCTTTGAAACCAATTAACACGATAATATTTTGGCATGAATAAGCCATGGTATAGTTTCCATGTGGGATATAAGAAGCCAGATGCCAGATTGGCTTAGCTCCATCTTAGCTGCTAAAATTCAAAATGTAATGTTTCTCCTTAGAAAATTCCAGGTTGTTACCAGTGTGCCCACAGACCAGAAAGATTTTTCAAAAGCATGAATGTTTGATTTTTTTCAGGTTATTATAATCCTAAGTGTTTAAATAAAATTTTCTGTTGATATGCTAGGAATTCATCCTATTTATATAGAACCCATGGAGCTAAAGTTTTACATGTTGGTACTAACAATATCATCGGCAGCTCTACATCCACAGTGCTCAGTACCCAGGTTCATGCTACCTGTAGATTCTGCCAGTGATTTTGTATTTTATATCATTGCTTGCCCACGATGTGTTATATGAAACACCACTGCCTGGACATTCAAGCTGCCATGTGCCTCTCCAGCATAGGAATCTGAGGGAATGGTCAGAGAAGGCTAAGCTCTGATGGTGGGGCTGACAGGTAACCAGGGCAGCACACACCTTTGTGGGCAATACAATTCAATAGGTCAGTTTGGCAGAAGGGGGTAGACTAGCTAAAAGGAGGTGGTATGTCTGTGGAAGTCCTGCTGAAGGAGAGAGCAGTTGGGCTCTGCACGGTCCTAGAGTCGGTCCCCCTTCACCTCCCCTGACAACATTGGCTTCCTCTTTTTGACCTGTATCTTTCCCTGAGGTCAGTTCCACATACCCCACCCCCACCCCGCCGTTTGTTGCTATGATAGCATCTTTCCCTTCTCCTAGACCAAGCCTTTGGCTGTCCCTCATCCTGGCTCCAAGGCTCCTGGGCATTACTGTTACCAAACGGCTATTGGCTTTGGGGTGTGCATGATTGTATTTTTAGTTTCAACTGGAAGGAATAGGATTTTATGTTGCCAGTGGGCCAGAGTTTGAAATGGGAATTCCTGGGCCATCTTCCAGATATGGCTTTGCATTTATTACATATGTGGGCAATGGGGACAACAGCCTGTACCATCTAGTTATCCTTTAGTATTTAGAATATGTGATCTTAGACAACCAACAGATTGCATAACACAGACCAGGCCAACTTACCTGGACACACTCGTCTATAGACAAACAGGAAGGAGTGGAAGGTAAACTGAGCTCACGTGTGTCTGCCTTGCACATTTCTACCCACTCTCAAACACAAGTGTAGTCATAAGCACTTAATGGGAGATCACTGGGCAGATGAACAGATGAATGAGTGACCGACCAAGTGAATGCTAGAAGCAGAGACAGGCAAGGACATGAGCGCGAAGGACCCACTGTCTACCTGAAAACCATCTCGGCAGGGGGGAGCTCACTAGTCTTGCCTGTGCTCAGGTGGATTCAGGAAAGCTGAGCTGCAACATGGTAGCAGCCCCAGAGGGAGGAGGCTGAGGGAAGGTACCAGAGCCTGTAAACAGGCAGCACAGCTCCACGACTTAAGATAAATATTCATACTTAATGCTGGTTCTAGGGTATGAATTTTTAGACCATAATTCTTTAAAATTTATTATAGTTTTAAACTTAATTGGGTGAAAGTATTTATTGGAGGGGGAGGGGATGCAATTACCCAATTATCAAAGCAAGGATGAATCCTAGAAGGGACACTAAAGCTATCTTTAAGTACCGAGAGGATTTTATTACAGCAACTTTTAAAACGGTAATGAATGTTGCCTTCCTTGGTTTTCTCACAATAGAAACAGAGCACAGGATTTTTAAACCTTATGGGTTTGCTTCTGCTGAGGAAGAGAGAAGAAAGGGGCTAGGTGTCGCCAACTGCTCCTCAGAAATAACCACAAGGAAAAAAAAAGTCACCCTTCTTTGAGTGTTCAGAAAAAAAGGGCGGGGCGGGTGGAGAAAGAAAACCAAGAGCCATATTGCTGTGGGAAGGAGCATAATGTCAGCATTTCCTCAAATGGGAAGAGCTGACAAATGTGAGCCTACTGTTCAAGTTACAATGAAATGAATGAAATCAGGCCGAGATCTCTTGTGATCACAGTGGCTATCTGTCCAGAGATTTGCCTCGGAGCCTTATCGATCTGTGCCCCCCAAAATGGAGCAGAGTAGAAAACAATGTTAAAGAGGCTTTTAAAATACATCATTGAGATTACAGCACCTTTAAAAATAAACAGCACTGAATACCAACACAGGTAAAATGTCATTGTGAGATGGGGGTCCGATCGTCAACAGCGTTCTTTATGGCTTTCCAGTGTGTGATAAAATCTGCTCACCAGATGTACTGTATGTCTCCTGTGTAGCATACTTGAGCATTCTGTAGGCCCGAGGCCCATTTATTTCATGTAATTGCCTTTCCTGTGCACACCTTGGGGCACCCTAATTCTCTGTTTTATTTCAGGCACTGTACAGGGTACCATCTGGTAGTTTTAAACTCATCCCATTTTATTACGCTACTGCAGAGGATGTATTCAGCCATACTGCAGCTTTCGGAGGAGACAGACTTCTTACTACTAGCTATTTATTTTTGTCTGAAATAAAGTAGCCTTGAACTATCAACATGCAGGATTCACACATAGATCATGGCCAGTCCATACGCACTAGACAGGTTCCTAAGCAACCCGCAGGCGCGAGGCAGCTTTGAATTGCTTCTCGCACATCTGTTAAACCTATAGAATTGGGATTCTAAATTCTTCGCCCTACTTCTGCGCATAATGATGTCTTTTTAGTATCTCATTTGTATTATTTCAGTTCAGATGAGCACAAAAATAAATGTATTCCATCACATCTGGAAAAGTGCCACGGAGAAATCGTTTAATATCCAAAGCTGCACACCTCATTATGAGGTTCGTCACTCACTTCAATCACAACCTTACGTCTGTCCCTTTGCCACACGGCTTTGATTTTGCTGCTGTTTTTGTTAAATTGTTAAATCATCTTTTGAGGGAATTTGTAAGATCTTGAAAAGGCAAGTTTGGATAGAACATACTTGGCAAAGGCAAGTAAATCTTAGAGGGCACGGTTTCTCCGCAGCGGATCCCTGATGAGAATGCCTGCTTGCAACTTGTGCTCAAATTAGATAGGAAGTAACGTGGCGGAGAATTCATCTCCCACTTCAGGCTTCGCCCCCACCAGTGTGCCCACACAGCTGGCCACAGCACTTTAACAAAGGGTCCCTGATATGCAAATAACACACGCCCAGCTGCAGCCTGGCAAACGCCATTGTTCACCTGCTGGCTTCTGCCTCACCCAATCTCTGTTGCTGCTTGTGGTATAGATTCTCCCATCTTCCCTCCCTGTCCGACAATAGCTAAGGTTTGCACCAGTCTCTGGTATGGTGGTGAAATGACTACAGGGAGAGGGTGCCAGGCAGGACGGTGGCACTTAGTGAGTGATGGGTTGGCGTGCTAGCCACTGCTGCCTCTTGACATGTGTTGTCTCTGCATTGCCCAGGGAGAAGAACACCAGGCTTTGGCTGGAGCTTCAGGAAGCTTTCCAGTGTACAATCTGCTACCTGGCACTGATGGCCGGCGTAAATAAACAAACCAATCAGGAGATGTTGGCGCTGCTGCAGGCACCTTGGCCCTTTATTGTGGTGACAGGGATGGGTGGTGATGGCTCGGTTACAGTTGAGGATGGAAAAATACTTCAGGTACAAAAAGCTCAGGTAGAAACCCATTCGCTGCAGACTCTACATGTTTTGCATCCGTAGCAATGACAAACGCAGCTAAATGCACCTGGCTGTAGCTGTCTGCTGTGATGGAAAGCCTGTTTGGATAGAAAGAATAACTTCCTCCATTATTTATTGTGGGAAACAGAGTTTACTTTGCTGTCTCTAACCTCAGCAGAAATCAGAAATGCCAGTTTAACAGCGAGCTGATGAGTTCCGGGAACAGAGCAAAGAGTCACGGGTTTGGCACCTTGTAAATCAGCAGGAGACCAGTGACCAAACAGATTCATATTTATTTTCCTGGCGTTTTCCCCCCTTCTTTGACTCTCAGGCAATCTCGTCCTATAAAAATGTTAATGCTGGTCTGAATATGAAGGGTAATTTTTTTCTCCCATAGCTCTGTCAAACATATCTTCCCAATAATTAAATGTGTATCCTTGGGCTCTAAGAGCGGTCTTGTTGAACAAAGCAACCACAAATCCAACGAACCTTTGAAGAATGAGGGTGTCAAAGTATAAGCAGATGTTTTAATTTGCACAGTGCAGGGATTTTTGGGATGCCAAATGTTCCTAAAATAGTTATTGTATCTTGACAGCAGGAGAAAGATACACTCAGAAATGACCTTACACACGACAGACATGGTCTCCGTCAGCAAAAACTAATATTGGAATGCTGTTGAGGAAACTATTACTCTCATCCAATGAAAAAAATAGTATCATTCTATAATTATAATACACGAAAAGAAAAGAGAGTACTGCATATTTTACACACACACGAACACACACACACCCTTAGACACTACAAAGCCCTTGCTAAATTAAATGCAGGGTAAAATAAAAAAGTACATGTTATCCCTTGTCTACACACTAAAGGTTTCTACAAGAACTTATAAGATACATGGTTTTTTTAAAGAGGATGCATATTTTAGCTGTGAAATTACAGCATCTCACGGTGGTTAGCTGAACTCCTGTTGCTCTGGGGAAATGTTAGCACACCTTTTTTTAAAAGTAGATATATGGAAAAAGAATTACATTAGACAGAAGGAAAAATGCCTTGACTTTGAGAAGAGTCGTGAGGAACCCATATAGTTTACCCAAGAAGGCTGTGGAATTTACCTCCTGGAGATTTTTAGCAGCAGACAGGAAACCCATATGTTTAGGTTTGTAGTAGAGTCATTGGAAACTCATAGACTGGGCTTGTCAAGAAATTCATAGTCCTTTTCTGTCACTTCCTAGGAGCAGATCAGCTCTCCAGGAGACATCCACTAGCTCAAGTGATTGAACAACCTTCCCCAACCCTCTGCTTCCAGAAGGTTAAACTAAGGTGCTCCTGGGTACCATCGCTGCTGGGCTGGCAGGAGTATAACTGGTACTGTTTCTGTGGTACACGATGTCTCAAAATCTACCAAAAGTGATGTGTACTTATTCCGTTTTCTTAAACGTATACTCTCAGTATTTTCTCTTATGGATTTATTCACACATTTCAACAAAATCCATGAAGTAATAATCATGCGTAGTCATGTCTACAATAGCAAATAAAGAGAAACAATTATGTCAGAAAAAGGGTGATTAAATAAGTTACGGCATATCTCTGTTAGACAGTTCTACACATTTTTGTAAGAAGACTTCTAAAATGTGAATAGGAAACCAGGAATAGCTTTCCACGCACAATACATGATTGCTTACCTTTTTGAACAAACAGAAGACAGACATATTCTCCAAAGAATAAGAAATTACTTTTGAACTACTATGTCTTCTGCATTTGTACTCTGCCTATATAGCATTCATTACAATCAAATATATGAAAACCAAATAAATGACAGAAATGAGGAAACCCTTGACCGAAAGCTCCAAATAAAGTAAGTAGGGGGGTTGTTGGGTCCCATTTTCTGAGAGCCACTAGTACACATGGCTTTCTTGAAGGAAGTGGGCTTTTTTTTGATTTGGGTTTTTCTTATTCTCTTCTTGCAACTGGATATTTTAGAGGGAAGCAGAGATGGGAGGTAGTTTCATAGCAGATCACCAGAGAATATTTTTTCACAATTGACTTTGAACAGAACACAGCCCTCTGCCTGGGAGCATGGGCGAAGGCTAAGAACAAGAGATGAACATTCTTCTGATAGAGGGAACAGAGGCTCGGTTTCTTATGGAGCACCTGTCAGCTTCCTCTTATTAAAGTGCTTGCCAAGTGGACCTGACAGAAATGTAACTTAGTGATGTTTGTCCAAAGTCTCATCTGGAACCTTAGAGAATTGTCTGAGAATACAGCTGTGGACTCCTTTGAAGAGTCAGGCATGGATATTCACAATGGTGTTTGTTGTACGTAAGCTGTTACAGTTGGGGAGTCAACAGATGAGAGTTAGCATCAGAGGGGTGGGACTTGACAGGCACCAAGCCCCTGTGAGATGGGATGGGGAGTTACTTACTTGAATGATTGTGAGGATTCATTTCCGTAACTTTGTCAGGAGTCCATCCCAGTGCCAAGATTATACACAGACAGTGGAATTCTATGCTGAATTATTTACCACCACCTCAGCCACTTTGGTTAGTCACCAGAGGGCTTTTTCAGGGACCTGGAAGAGTTACTTCCCTATGTGGTGAAGCCTTCATTCTGCTGATAGAATGCAGATAAGTTGAACTTTGAACTAGTCTAAAGATCAAGCCATCCTTATACAAAACCACAGGACCATTGTGAAGCCAACTGTTTGACCCTTAGGGTAGTAGGTTCTTCTCCCTAACAATAGCCTCTTCAAAGAGGAAAGAGAAGGTTCCAGGCTCTTACTTGTGAGATTTTTATTTAAGGAATACCCCATCTCGACTAGCAGCTGAGAGGCTGAAGATTAAAAATTAGCCACTGTATAGTAGCTGAGCAGTAACAATTTTTCATAAAGGGTTTTAGTACACATTTGGGATTATAATTTCAATATTATGCAAATGCATTTTATGGATCTGTAATACAGAATGTGTACTGGCGTTAATGTGCATTAGCAGGCAAGTACAGAAAGGCTCCAAATGAGCCATTTTGGTGTCTGCTTTCAACATGTATTATGAATAATAAGTAAAATGTTCTGGTTTAGAACAAATAATATAAAATCTGAATTCCTCTTGATGTTCGCCAGTGACACACAGCTCTATGCAACTCCCACGGAATTCTTCCATTGGACATAATTAAAAACTAGCTCTTGACCAATATATCTCTGTTTATAGCTTCCTTCTTACATGGAAAGTGGAAGTAAAAGAAATACACTTAGTATGAAAAAGAAACAGTTTCCTCGTGTTGTTGAAAACTGAGCATCTACCAGAAAAGTGACTCAGGAAGGTCGTGATACTAGGGAGTCAAGAAAGGGAGCCATAGGTTTGAGGCTCCCTAGTTTTGAGGTGTCAAGTGTTAGGAAAACCAAAGAAGTTCTAAAGAAGGTTGCAGACATCAATGGCATTGTTTCATTAGTGAAATTAACAAATCTGACTCCTTTAACCCAAAATAGTGAGTGCAAGATGATTATGTTATTCCAGATATTTAAAAGACTTGTAAGTACTCTTTAAAAGAAAGAGATTTGTTCTTTATGTGTGGGTGTGAGGGGGCTGCCTGTGGAGGCCAAAAGAGAGAATTGGATCTCCAGGAGCTGGAGTTACAGGTGGTTGTGAGCCACCAGACATGGGTGTTAGAAATCACTCTCCAGTTCCAGGCATAGCCATCTCTCCAGCTCCCAAGTACTCTTTTGAAGTAGTGTATGCTGCAAGCCTTATAGTATAATATGACTCTGCTTCATGTTTCTCCATCGGCCTTGTCATTACCTGTACGTGGTTATACCTTAGAAGCAAGTGCTCAAGAGAATATCAGAGACTTTCCTCAGAAGACTAAGCAAAGTAATGCTCCTGGCTTTGTCATGTTAAAGCATGCAAATGCTTCTTCTTCCTCTTCCTCTTCCTCTTCCTCTTCCTCTTCCTCCTCCTCCTCCTCCTCCTCCTCCTCCTCCTCCTCCTCCTCCTCCTCCTCCTCCTCCTCCTCCTCTTCTTCTTCTTCTTCTTCTTCTTCTTCTTCTTCTTCTTCTTCTTCTTCTTCTTCTTCTTCTTCTTCTTTGTTAATGCTTTTTACATATGAACTTTATCTGCTAGCAATGAAAGCAAGATTGAGAGATGCCATTTACTGAAGGTGGTAACTGGCTGTCTCTGCAGTCTTTGCCAAATCTTCAGTGCTCATTTGCTTAGGGCTCTGGAGCTTGCTGATCCATTTTTTTGAATGTGTGATTCACCCTTGTCCCATTCCATTGTCTATTGAGTATGCAGTGGGTACCAGCTAAGAACGAATGATACAAAATCTTTCCCAAACAGGTATTCTTAACTTAATGTGCTTTAAAATGCCACAGATTTCATGAGTTATCTGCAAAATGATAAAAAAAAAAAAAGAATGAATGAATGAAGTCTATGCATGAGCTCTGTGTTCAGTGTTTTATGTGTGCAATGTCAACTGGCTTACATTTGCATGGAGGGTTTTATAATCCATGTAAAATGGCTGAAGAATCAGGACTTGTAAAAAAGATTAAGTAATTTGTATGAAATCACACAGTTGTTTGAGTCTTATCTGACTTTGCAGCCCAAATTCTAGACTGTCATATAAACCTTGGCCCAGGAGAAACAGTGAACGAGAGTCATGGCTTCAATTCTCAGGTTGGTTAGAGGAACAGGGCTTGGCCCTAGGATCCAGCATGGGCACCGCCTTTAAGAGGTCAGTTGGATCCCATTTCAACAGATGGCTGCATCATGACTTGTCTTCACTGACACTCTCCACGTCCCCTGACACTTTTCCATTTTTGATGGAGGTCTGTGGAAGGAAAGATAACTGCTACAGGAGAGTCTATCCGAGAACCCAATGGGTGCTTGCTCATAAGTAAATCAGATTCTTTCAAATTCTTCAACTCAAACTCAACAGAAGTCCTTGGCTGCCTGTCCAAAGGAATCTTTGGTTCTATCCTTGAGTCTTTGAGGTTTTAATAACACAAAGAAATACTATCAGTGAAAGATGTGCTTCCAGTTGTTGACATTGAGAAATTAAGCACACAGTACAGTGGGCTGGTCTGAGAAAGCAGGTGTGTAGTACCTTCAGATAATATGCTCAGCACCTTCCTGTGTTCTTGGCCCTTTTCTAAATGATCTCATTTAATCATCCCAGCATCCTTTAAGGTAAGCATTATTGTCTTCATTTTTTAAAAAAATTTATTTGTTTTATGTGTATGAGTGCTCTATTTACATGTACACCTGTGTGCCAGAAGAGGGCACCAAATCCCAGTATAGATGATTGTGAGCCACCATATTGTTTCAGGGAATTGAACTCAGGACCACTGGAAGAGCAGACAGTGCTCTTAACCACTGAACCATCTCTTGAGCTCCCTGTTGTCTTCATATTTTGAAAATTAGTAAAATTTAGGCTTGGGTCAGGTAACTCACCCAAGATCACATAGTTAATAAGTGTTTGAATAAGATATAATTCCAGGTCAATTTTTATTTCAAAGTGGGTAAATGAATTAATGATGGTTTTAAAGTAATGAACCCCATTTGTTTTGAATCCCAGTATTGAACCATGTCTTTCTTGTAATCCTTATCACATTTTGCTTTGTTGTTTCATGGGACTTAACTGGATTTAATTATATGCTAGTCAGTGTGAGAGATACAAAGAATTTTTTAAAAAATATTTCAAAGGGCCATGCTCATTTCCTGAACAAAGTACAGGCCAGTCAGGAGATATTTCACTTCCTCCTCTTGTTTTTGTTCTATGACCACACACAGCCAAAATGCAGCCATGTCTTCCAGAAGCTTCCAGTCTAGTAGAGGTGAAGAAAGAATTGATTTGTCTTAGTTAGGGTTTCAATTGCTGTGAAGAGACACCATGACTAGGGCAGCTCTTATAAGGACAACATTTAATTGGGGCTGCTTACAGGTTCAGAGGTTCAGTCCATTAACATCAAGGTGGGAGCATGGCAGCATCCATGCAGACATGATGCAGAAGGATCTGACAGTTCTACATCTTCATCTGAAGGCTGCTAGGAGAAGACTGGCTCTCACATGGTTAGAAGGAGGGTCTTATTTATTTATTTATTTATTTATTTATTTATTTATTTATTTATTTATGATACTTTATACATTTCCAATGTTTCCCCCCTTCTAGGTGTCCTCTTTGGAAACCACCTATCCCCTCCCCCTCCCCTACCTCTATGAGGGAATTCCACCTCCCACCCACCTGCCCACCCACTCCTATATTCCCACCTTGATATTCCCCTTTACTGGGGCCTCTCCTCCCCCTGATGGCCAATAAGGCCTTCCTCTGCCACATATGTGGTCCAAACCATGGGTCCCTCGATATGTATTCTTTGGTTGGTGGTCCAGCCTCCAGGAGGACCGGGGGTGGGGTGGGGTCAGGCCAGTTGACACTGTTGCTCGCTCCATGGGGCTGCAGACTCCCTCAGCTCCTTCAGTCCCTTCTCCAACAGAAGGAGGGTCTTATTGCCCATCCCCACAGTGACACACTTCCTCCATCAAGGCCACACCTACTTCAACAAGGCCACACCTCCTAATAGTGCCACTCCCTGGACTACCACATGTGCAGTGATAAGAAGCATGGAAATCTAGGTGACCCATGGAGAGTGCCAGTCTACTGGTCCATAGGCTCAGCAGAGGCCTCCCAGGGTAGATGCCTTCTGAACACATTCCTGGAGCATCATTAAGAGCTAATTAGAGTAGAGAGGGTACTATGAGAGAGGTAGGAAGTAGAAATATACAGAGATTTCAAAATCACAAGTCATGGGAGTTTATTGTTCCCTTGCAGAGTGAGCCAACTGTTGGGGAAGAGGGGAACCAACAAGAAAAATGACAAGGGAACATGGGTGTGGAGTTCAGACAGACTACCGTCCACTGCAAAAAAAAGTATATGTTTACGCTGATCACTCTGGGTGGGTTTTGAAAAAGAAAGAAGCAAAATAAGCTACATATTAAGAAGGAGTATTAGCCAAATTGTAGTGAGCAGACTGGAAGGGACTATGACTGGTGGTCGGAGCAGGAAAGAAATACAAGGAAGCAATCGCTGACGCCTGTGAGAGGGAGGATTCATCGTCTACAAGAGAAGAACATTTTGTATTTCATTTGGAAGGACACACAAATATTTTATTGTTCTTAAAGCACCCCTCCAAATCCGTCTTTTTCTCATCATTAATTTATGAGATTCCCCATGGACTACAATGCTGAAGGAATCTTCACGTTGAGCGTCCTTGTGTTTAGACATCCCAGTGTAGCTCTCACAGATTTAATTAGAGCTGTGTTGAGGCACTTTTTATCTTAACAATCTCTCTGTGGGTAGAGGTAACCGAATAACAGGAATCGATAGAAACAACCTAAGAGGAATACCTCAGAAAGAAAAAGTTATTATTTTTGCTGATGCACATTTTTTTTTATTTTGAAAAATCATGACGATTTCTATTAGGAAATCATTCTTCCAGGGCATTGTTGTTGCATGCTTAACAAATAGAAGGTACATATGCTAAAAATCGGTGTCTTTCTCCCCCCCACATCACATAGATATAAGGCTTTGGTTTTTGCCCAACTGCCAAAAACAATTGTGTAGGTGATTTGGAGATTTGGAAGTTCTGTCTCCCACACATATGGTTCCTTATGAAGAGGTAATTTTACCTATGTTCTATTCAATTGAATATTTATAAGTTGCTTTGGCCTCAAAGGTACCCGATCTCCCCCCAAAATACAATTGCCCTGAAAAGCTAAAGTGAGATTTATTCAATTACCATTTAAGAACTTTGCGAGTTATTTCCATTTTCTCCCCATGAATTTGTTCCCAATACAATCTTAAATTTGTCTAATTTGTTGTGTTATTGCAATTAGTCAATTCTCCCCTAGTTACACAAATAATAGCCTTCTAAGTTTGAGGCTGTAAATCATTCATCCATTAAAAATGCCATTTCCTTGTTCTGCAAATTCGATTCATTTAGAAGAGAAAAACCATCCATGGGACAGAATTATGCAATGTCATGGACACATTAACATTTGGATCAAAATTTTACATTGTGTCAGCCAGTAAACAGTATAAATGGTTCAGATTTGCAATAAATAATTGTCTATTAATACTCTGGCATGCTGTAGCAAATTACAGTCTCACTTCAGTAAGCACAGCTGTAGGTAGGCTCCAGGGCCTAAGGATGTGAGTGCCACCATTGGATTGGTTTGAGTGGAAAGAGTTCATCACATAGCAATGCAGGGAAGCTCCCTTCTCTGGCAATGGGAATCATGACTGCCAGTGGATGCCCAAAAGGAGGGACCAGTGGGCTCTTACCGGAAATAGAACATTAGACACCTGGACACAGTCTTCATGTAGAGTCTACAGAAAGTGTAGATGAGGAAGCCAACAAGAGCATTGGTCACACATGCTGGATGTGAAAGAGGCTGCTGCCTGTGTATTAGCCAGAAAAGTACTTCTGATGAGTGGAGCTGAGATCTAAGAAACAGGCTTCCTGCTGAAGCAGCCCCAGTATCAGCTGCTGCTACTGCTGGAGCCACTCAGGAACCAACACAAAGTCAGACTCTTCCCAGAGTTGGCCTTACATGTAGGAATGATTTTTGGCTTCCCTCCCCCACCCCTTAGCAGAGTCTTTCTCCCTAGTCCGGTGAGGACGTTAAAGTTAATACTATTTTCATACTTTAGAGTAAACCTTTAAACCCTGTCAGAATGCAAACAAGCTGAGAGACTATGAGTATTAACATCCTTAGTTCACTGACTATAAAATGGTGTGCTGTGGGTGTCAGTGACAATTTAACAAGGCCACTGAGTATGGCAAGTTGGAACTCAGGACAGATACCTTAAATATGGGATAAAATAAAGCATGAGAAAAATGTTGGGAGCTGTAGAGTGCCAGGGCACATAGAGGTTTTGAGTCTGAGTTCAGTAGTGACCAATATCTCTAGGGTTTATCTATGTAGGCAGCCCTGCACTGGACCGTCTCCATCTTCCAGATAAGAAAACCGAGGTCCAGCAGTGTTAAGGAGTTTACTCAATAAGTTTACTCAGCCATTGTGACAGTATATACCAATAGCTAATTTAACTTAGCTTGGCATTTAGCCCAAGATCATCTAGGATAAATAGAACTTACTCATCTTAAACCTCCATTGTTCAATTAATTAACATTGTAACCCTTAGGAAATACAATTTTATAAGATTTTCTACAGCAAAGATTCCAATGTTCATTCAAAACACCATCGTTTGTTCCCACCAGTATCCTATTGTATGCCACCTTTTATGCGGCTGATAAAACAAGCATCCTATACTGCCTCCACATTTAGTATTCATTTGATCTACTTTGGTACATTGAAAATACAAAGAAGTGTTCAAGCAGCTTGACAAACCATATTTTAACAAGAATATTGATATTTGAAAAAAAAAGTTAGAATATTGATGGGAATGCTTTTCTTGTTTGAGCAGGATAATATTTTCACCAACATTATAAGAAAAATGTAGTGAGAATTAATTAGGGATGGAGTACTACCTTAGATTTTTTACATAATAACCTGATTTTGCCTTTCACGTATGTTGCAAGCCAAGTTGAATTTGGAGTATTTCTCAAGAAGGGAGAGTAGCCAGGGCTTGTTGATTTGAATGCTTCGAGGACATTTAAAAATAGTTCCCCTAAGTCACCAGAGAATGAGTCAGTCCTTGCATGTCTTAGTCAGGGTTTCTATTCCTGCACAAAATATCATGACCAAGAAGCAAGTTGGGGAGGAAAGGGTTTATTCAGCTTACACTTCTATGCTGCTGTTCATCACCAAAGGAAGTCAGGACTGGAACTCAAGCAGGTCAGGAAGCAGGAGCTGATGCAGAGGCCATGGAAGGATGTTTCTTACTGGCTTGCTTCTCCTGGCTTGCTCAGCCTGCTTTCTTATAGAACCCAAGACTACCAGCCCACAGATGGTACCACTCACAAGGGGCCCTCCCCCCTTGATCACTAATTGAGAAAATGCCTTATACCTGGATCTCATAGAGGCATTTTCTCAAGTGAAACTCCTTTCTCTGTGAGAACTCCAGCTTGTGTCAAGTTGACACACAAAACCAGCCATTACATTGCAGTTGTCTGCTCTCCTGAGGAGTGTAAGTTCTCCCTCATGCTTGGACAATGGCTCTGGGCTCATAACATGTACCTGTGCCAACTATAGCTACTCTGTCTTGAAAATCACCAGGAACTCCTCATAAAAGCCCACTTAATGGCACCTGACTTTCTCCTGCTGTAAACCATCAGTTATCCTTCACTTTGTTCAAAGTAAACTGTGCACGTAGGGCCTCTCCCATCTGGGGACTATCCGAGAACACACACATCCTGTGGCCTCCCTCTGAAGGCCCTCTGCTCCGGAGACATCCTGACCAACCTCTGCTACTCTGCAATCACCTTCCCCTGACAGTCTACCAACCTTTAATGTCATCACTGTTTTCTACAGCTCTCTTATATGTTCCTAATTTTCTTTCAATTTTAAAAAACTACCCTAGCTATTTTTAATCCAACACTGATGATTTTACACTAGAGTATCAAGCACACACACAGAATTTGAACGAATAGGGCCTGAATGAAGCCCTCTGTCATTCATTTAGATAGCTTTTCCCTCTCTTGATTTCATAGACTTGTACTGGGTCAGGGATGAGAAAGCCTGACTCTCCCATTTTCCAGAGACCAGTCACATGGGCTTTTGGATATCTACTGATTACACTGGCATGATGGAAGTGCCTGTCCTATATCTGTTTTGAAGACCAACTGTGACAGTATAAGGCAGAAGATTCATAAATTCTGATACTCAGTGAAGTTTCTGTGCATAGCTTTTTCCACACATAGAAGTCTCCCCCCACCCCCCAGAATTACATCTATCTGCGTTTAGGATTACTGGACAGACCGTTCATTTCACTTAGTGCAGATAGCATTGGGACTGTGGGCATTTTAGCACCTTTGCCCCTGTTTTCTGCCATATTTGCAATGGAACAGGTTTCAGAGATCACTGGTTCTATGCAGTGCTTGAAGATCTTGTCTGAGTGTTGGTTGGTTGTTTTTATCTTATAGGAAGTAGTAGACAAATCTTTGCTGGCAAAGTGAATGCATTTCTTATCTTTCAATGAAGGCAAAACTTAAGAGTTTTGAGTTAATGGTGTTAATACACTGGGTTAATAGAGTTAATGGTGTATATACATTCAAGAAATTTTGCTGATGCAGTTGCAGCCATACCCCCAGATATAAGCTTATGGTGTTAATCTTCAAGCATCCAATACTAGGGAAAGCGTAGAAGTCACTATCTGTTTATATTTTTCATATTCTTTTTCTAAATGTGAGCTTGAGACAGGCTGATAAAAAGGTCTGTCAAAGTTTAAAACATTCTCACCTCTTTGTGTTAAAACAACAATAATGATTTGCTTCATTTATGCACTACACACCAATGAGAGGAGATAATTGCATATCTGCTGTGAAATAATATCTGTTATTCCATGGATAGCTACACATTAACTCCACTGGAAGCACGAGCAATTACACAGTGTGTTACATTAACATACCTAGGTTACGTTCCGATTGTCATCACAGTAATTCAAGTGACATCTATAAATCTGCTTCCCATCATTGCTTCCTTCAGGATTTCTCTCTAACATCCTAGAGACTTAGGGAAATAATAAAACTATGCAGTTGAAACGTAAGAATGTAAAAGAGGCTTGACACGTGATTCTTGGATGCTGTTGGGTTTCATCGCCTCCCCTTGCAGCCCAGACATAAACAACTCTACAGATGTCCAAACTCAGAACTACCCTTGCTTCGTGGAGAGCTGAGGTGAGGTTTGATGTCAGTGAACTTGGAAACTGCTCTTGTTCACAGCCAGACTCACACCTTCAAAGGGCCCAGGTTTACTTTTTAAAATAACCGTCAAGTTTTCTAAACAGGAACCCACACAGTAACGGAGAGGCCCTGTGTGATCTGAAGCTACTTGCCGTTCCCCAAACTTAACTTTCTGCCCGTTTCCGAGTCAGTTTAGTCCTATCCTTACCCACTCCTTACAAGTTCCCACTCAAGCACAAAGCAACTCCAGCCCCAAAGATGAGAATGCCATCAGCATTTTCATAGTTAACGACAGGGCTGCAAAACAGAAAATAACAGCAGGAATCTGGAGCCCATGCTTTTATTGGACTAACTAACGATATAAATAAAACGGTCCCTGACTGAGCTTCAGAGAATCACTCTCTTTATCAGGCCATAGAAAGCATCCAGGAGGGCAATAAATACAGCATATAACAGAGAGGAATTAAATGATTAGGCCTGAATTAACACCCTGTTTCGGAGTCCCACTTAGTGTTCCATGGGCCCAATGAAACACCGCCAGTCACAAACGCTCAAGGCCCATTTAACTTTTATTTCAAGCTAGTTTGGAAGAAGGGATTACCTATAACTTCCCCCCATTCCATTGTATAACTCTTGAAGGAACAACACCGATCCTGTCTAGATAGCTGCTGGGAAAGGAGACTGCGACAGGCACCGCCGAGTCTACTCAAGAGCCCTGCTTCTTAGACGTTGCCTTAATTAAATGGAAGGGAACCCTTATCTCTGTGAAAGTGACAAGGAGACCCCAGATGGGAAAATAATGAACTAATTAAAGGAATTTGATTATTTTCGGTAGTATTAGCATCATAACTCAGCAAGCATTAGCTCCGAAGTTTTCACTCTTTGTACTATAGCGGTAGTGTGTCAAAGCTCCTAATGGAGTCTGAACTAAGAGGCGGATTTAATCTCACTTTGGAGGTTAGTCTATAGGGGCCTCATCCTCTATTACGCCAGTATGATAAGGTGAGTGGGCTTGACTTCAACCCAGTCAAGGGAGATTAACACTAGTCTATGCTTTTCCATTATTACCACAACTTTAAAATAACAGGTGGCAGCACTGGACACACTGGGGTGAAAGTATTGAGAATTTGAGGTCAGCCTGTGCTCCTTAATAAGATCCTGTCTTGAGGAAAAAAAATAAATAAATAAAAAGGAAAAAAAAAGAAATTCAAAGATAGCACTGGAGGGTGGCTTCATAATACTAGCGATGTGTTCAGAAATTTTTAGATAAAATATGCAGTCAGATAAAACTGGGTCATAAAACCAACTTTGCATATTTGTGACTTGAAGTGATATATGAGATGGAGACGCGTTTACAAGGCAGGGTTGTTAAGCGTCAAGGAGTAAGGGAGCTGGCACTCTGAGCGCCTACTTCATGCTAGATGTTACTTCTTCTTTAAAGCTTACCATTTCTATAGATATTATTACTCCCATTCTCAAAGGAAAATGAGGGTCAAACAGTGTAACAACTAGCTGCCCAACTTCATACAAAAGCACTGTAAGTATGAGGTTCACACCTAGATGTACTTGATTTCCATAATAGATATTCCCATTAATTCTATCATTTGACCTGCCTCAGCAGAAACTTGGCTTAGATTTCTCTATAATGACCAAACAAACCAACCATCATGCAGAAGAAGGCTGTGAATTATTCAGTGGGTTCCCAAGGGGAAGACATCCTAAGAGGTTTAACTCTAGGTAAGAAAACCCTTTATAAAGTCCCATGCTCCCATAAATATCCTATAACCACGTTTATACAGAAAACCATATGGAGACTCAGTCTGTTCCCTTCACAAAAGACATGGGAGTAGGAAGGGTGCTTACTGGGGAAAAGTTTAAGTTGAAGAGGGAGGAGGGAGGAGACAATGTAATGGGGGGTGAGAAGGACTAAGAATAATCATTATCCATGTGTATGGAACTCTCAAAGGAAAAAAAGGGTTCCAGGAGATCCAAGCATAAAGTGAGCTGGAGAGCCGGTTTCTGGGAGAGAAAGCTGCTCACAGGCTCAGAGTGACCCACAGTATCCTCGGAACCCAGCTGCTCACAGGCTCAGAGTGACCCACAGTATCCTCCGAACCCAGCTGCTCACAGGCTCAGAGCCACCCACAGTATCCTCCGAACCCAGCTGCTCACAGGCCCTCAGTGTGACCCACAGTATCCTCGGAACCCAGCTGCTCACAGGCTCAGAGTGACCCACAGTATCCTCGGAACCCAGCTGCTCACAGGCTCAGAGTGACCCACAGTATCCTCGGAACCCAGCTGCTCACAGGCTCAGAGCCACCCACAGTATCCTCCGAACCCAGCTGCTCACAGGCTCAGTGTGACCCACTGTATCCTCGGAACCCAGCTGCTCACAGGCTCAGTGCGACCCACAGTATCCTCGGAACCCAGTTGCTCACAGGCTCAGAGTGACCCACAGTAATCTCAGAACCCAGAATCCTTCCTCCTTTTGGAAGCATGACACCCTGTCTAGAGTAGAGCAAGAAAATTTGTCCACATTTTCTAGAATGTGTTTCCTTATAGTCAAGCTCTCCTAACACATCAGCAAAAGTCCTAGCTGTGGATGTGATTGGTAGGACCCCAGTGAAGTTGAACCTCCCCATCAGAATACCTTTAGACCACAAAGTTACTATAATTCCTAATTAAATTTATACTTAAGAGCCTTCACTGAAACATACAAATACTTTTTTTTTTTTTCCATAAAGCAATCTCAACTAAAGGGTCTAATTCTTGAGTTCATTGTGGAGAAATTATGCACTTTTTGTAGGAATTTATTTTTGTACTGGGAATTAGAATCTAAGGTTTTAAGTGTGTTCAGCAAATGCTTTATCATTAAACTTCATGTTTGGCCCAGTAAATTCTGTCTTTAAACAAAGATGAGCACTGACTGGTGGCTAGAGTGCTGGCTCAACAATTAAGATCATTGGCTTCTTTTCCAGAAGACATGGGTTCAATACCCAGTACCCACATGGCTGCTCACAACCATCTGTCACTTCAGTCCCAGGGGATCCAATGCCCTCTTCTAGCCTCTGGGCACTATATGCATGTGGTACATGGTCACTCAGGCAAACATTCATAGACATAAAACTAACTAACTAACATCAAGAAAAGGATGACCACTCAAGTTTACTCATGATAACATTAACTTCATTATTTAGGGTCTCCCTTGATTTATGATTAGATATGCAGGGAAGTATCTATTCTATGTTTCATGTAGAATCTTTATATATTGACAGCACCCAATAAATTAAGTAAAATGTTACATTACCGGTAATAATTGCATCTTTTTTTCTATGTGTAAATTTTTTTCCTTAAATTTTATGCTTTGAAAATAGGTCTTTGTTTATGTCAAGGGGTTAATAAAAAGATTTAAGTAGTTTGAGTTGAATGATGAAGACTTTGTTCCTTGGTCAACAGAGTTCTAAAGATGGTTGAAGCATATGTCCATGGTTGTGATTTTACCAGAAACAAAAAGGACCCTCATCTCTTCTAATCTAGACTCAGTTCCAGGCTTCGACTGAACTTCACCTGTCAGTGCTGAGTGAAGTCAGATTTATTCCTCTGTGTCAGCAATCTGAACTGTGTCTTTGAACTTGAGTCACCTCTTACTTGACTGCTCAACAAACCACAGCTGTGGGCAGTATGCTAGGTAAATCAGCGTGAGCTCTTTCTCTACCCATATAGGGTTTTTAAAAAAAATATTTATTTTAATTATAGGTGTACATGTGCATGTCTCTATGTGTGTACACACACATGTGTGCAGGTACCTGCAGAGGTCAAAGGGGTAATGTCTGCCTAGGGCGGGGTCACAGGCGGTTATGAGCCACCCAGTGTGGGTGTTAGGAATGGAGCTCTGGAAAGGAGGAACTATTTTTAACAGTTGAGCTCCTCTCTGATACCCAACCATGTATTTTTATACTTTTTTTTCTTTTTAATAAACTGAAGGCATGACTTCAGTTTTAATAACAGACATACAGTCGAAATGCAAAAGAAAATAATGGACTATCAGAGCACTTCAACTAGCGAGAGAAATAACATGATTTTAATCTCAAAAATGGCTTCTCTTACAATGACGAAGGGTCTGCCTGTTATGTTTTTAGTAAGTGGCTCGCTGGTAAAGAAATCAATTTCGTCATATTTTTAAAAAATGTTTGTTCCTCTATTTATGAGGATTGTAATACCTTATATAATTGATATAGAAAACAAACGACGTAAATGTGTGAATTGTACTAAACGTCAAAACAAACAAATAAGAAGAGAGAGTGGCCTACAAGCATTAACTATCACCATCAAGCAGGACCAACCAGGACGGCAGCCTCTCAAACCTTCTGTCATTCGTGGATAAAGCCCTCCCTTCCCTGCTCACCTTGTTTCACACGATGTAAGCCTGAGCATCTTTCAACAATACAGCACAGCTCCAAGCACAAGGCTAGGCAGCAGAGCTGCTTCTGGACCCACGCTGTCGGAATCTTCATGCCTTCAGCTCCTGAGTTTTGTTCTAAACCCTTCTCACCCGAGCTTCACAACGTGTGTTCCTCTTGACCTCAATTTTGCCAAAAATTGTCTAGGAAGCCATTTTACCAGATTTTCTAGTGTTCTAACCTGGTCTTAGAGAAGCTATCCATTAACACAAAAATTCCATATGACGGGTTCTGGTCTCGGGTCCCTGGGGCTTATTGTTTTGGTGATTTTGAACCATTCTGTCTCACCACTCACCTGCTTAGCATCCATCTCTCCTCCTCAGAGATGTCCCAGGAGAGATGGGACATTGCTTTGTCTTTTTAAAATCACAGTCCGCTGTGCTGAAAGTGATTCCCAGGCTATTGAAAGAAATACCATGAGCAATTGTTGAATGACCAGATAAATTGTTACAAATGGAAAAGGTCTTATTCACCCCCAAAGCATTTAGTCAGAATAGCATTGTTTTCCTCCCCCTACAGACAGCTTAGCAGTCGTTCTAACCTCTCACAGTAAAAGTCTCACCAGCTAAGTCCTTAGTGATATTAATTCCTTAGTCCTCTCTCCACTGTTGTCAAGGCCTGAGGCGAGGCCAAACACAACTGAGGTTTGCAAAAAAAAATATATATATTTTAATATAATTTTAAAATATACTCACTAGGGGAAGGCTCATAAAATTCAGCTTCAGCCACAATCTGGACTATGGGCTGCCAAGCGCTGCATAAATAAATCATCAAGTCATTTTGGCATCCTGTGGGCCAGAAGGAATATCTTCCTCAGTAGATTTAAAGAGACACGGTTCTGAAAGAAATGGGAGCAAGTGAGTGATTAAATAGGCACTCTCTTGTTATTATTTAGAATTTGGAAGGGTCCTTGAAGTGGTAAATTGCACATTTTACCCAAGGCAGATTCTCCTTTTCTCTCTAATTGGAATCCTCTATAAAGATGAAAGAATCCATTCAAACACTCGCAGGTTTCCTCACTTTGCAATGACCAAAATTCCAGCAACTGGAAGGATAGATTAGTGTACTTGTAACCAGGTACGTTAACCATGTAAATCTAGATAAGTCAGAGGTCCTGCTCAGTGAGTAGAGAGTGAGCAAGGAGAGTCAAGTATCATGAGTGACGCAGAAATGTGCAGGGGTGCTGGCTAGTTGGTACGGTCCAGGGTGAGCCTGGCTTCTCCTTCTCACATATATACATTGGTGCGCGCGCACACACACACACACACACACACACACACACACACACACACACCCCAGCCTTTTCCCTGGTTAGTTTTTTCCAGCTTATCTAATCTACAACTGGCCTTCATAAACTCCCTGGGATAAAGAATACTGAGTAAAAACGGTGGATTCATGTCCTGTGATTTTAGACCCAGGTGAGGAATCAGACTCCTTCTCCTGACCTCCAAGGTGGAAAGGAAAGCAGATCCAAGGTTTGCAGAAAGTTATTTCAACCCTGTTCACAAGAAGGGTCTGTGTGACAGTAGGTGAGGGCCAGTGGAGTTGAGAATGGCTGAACATGTTTTCCAAATTGCTGATTAAGCCGCATTGCCAGTGATTGGGCGAGTGTGCACAAAACCCAATCTACTCGGAGAGGATGGACAAGACTATATAAGATGTATGCGTGGGCTCACACACGATGCAGACATTCCAGGCAGCCCCACTGTGCCCCTCTTATCTCTATGTGGACAAGTATACTCGTGTGCAGATGTGTGAACACACAGAAACCCATCACCACGCTGTTGCTGAGACAGAATCTCGCTATGTAGTCCAGGCTATGGTTCTTGAACTCATGATCCTCCTGTCTCAGCCTCCTACACGCCCTTTCTTCACAGACTTCCTTTTTAGTTTTCTTGTCTTTCATGTAACTGACCAAAAGTTTCAGTTGGTATTTGGGTCCTTTTTGTGCTTTGTATTCACTAAAATAAAGAAGTTTCTTATTGGCCTACTCAGTGAAATCTGCTCCTTTGGCAGCTGACAGCCCCTGTTTGGATTATTAACCAGTTAGTTTCTTTAAGAGAAGAGGTCATTAGCTTCTAACATTACTCAAGGGTGTCAGGAGACATGGATATCAGATCTTTCCATTCAATTCCGTCTTTAATTTAATCTCTAGATTTTTTTTTTAAATTTCAGCTTTAGCTGTGGGCTGGCTTCCACTTAAAACCATATTTTTTATTTATTCATAGTGGTGCTACTTTTTTTTTTTTTATTTTATAACAACTCAATAGCCAATATAATGATTACAAACCGACAAATTCTGCAGTAATGGATTTCCCTATCTAGGCTCAAAAGCTACCAAAACCTAGGAACAGTGAAATAGATTCCAGGCAGTGACAGGTTAAGGATCATTTGCATAAATTAGCAAGTTTTGCAAATGAATTCATCTAGTGAGAAGTAAGACACGGGACACTGCATTTTAATAATTGACATTCCACATGAAATGCAATGTTCTTAAGGGGGAAATTGAGCTCCAGGTTGCTATTAGAACCAGTGGACCAGCACAAGTGGGAAGAAGTGCCATCCCCCATGATGTGAGTTACGCTCCTGAATAACAACTACCCAGTCCTGATGGGCTTCTTTTAATAACAGTATGAGTGTGTGCCGGCTGAGAGGGGCCTCGAGAAGAATCTACTCATAGATAGCACAGGGATAGCACAGGAAATGAAAATAACAGCCTTCAGGAAGCCGCCTTCACAAACAAGTCTTCACATGCTCCTCCTAAAATAATCTTCTATTTTCCATTTGACTTGGCAGCAGCCCCACCCCCACCCACTTCCCTTTCAATTTCACAAAACACTTAGGGGATTATTTAAATATATACAGAGCACAGGCAAAAAAATTAAATAGCCCAATGTGGAGGTTGTCTCTCATAATGTTGGTTAAATTACAAATAAAGATAAGTGGGCCATTTTGCTGCCTCCTCCTGGCTGGATTTGTTTAAGAACATGCCACATTGCTAGCAGGACTAGCACATCAGATGAATGCCTCTCCTAAGGTGTTGGCTGGTCGGTCAAAGTCAGAGTAGCCAGGAAGTACAAACTGCTCACACATGCAATCTGAGAGCTGGAAACAAGTCCATCCATAATGGTGTTTCCTGGCATAATTTATAATTAACATAAAATGAATTAAATCACTCACTTGATAGACTTTTTCCAAGTTCATGTAGAGTAAGTGTGTCATATCAATTAATTCTCAATGAACTGCAGCAGCCAATAAAATTTCTCTGAGACACTGGTAATAGTCCAAGATATTGATGGAAGAGGTCTCATCATTAATATAAGTAGGAGACTCATGTCACACACAGAGAGTAACTGGAGAGAATTCCTTCTTCAGAAAGGGAATGTAGTTACTGCCAGCTGCCTCTTGTTGTTTCCAGTTTGCTGAGTTTTCTGTCTCCCACTCCCACTGATATCCTTTTCATTTCGCTATACGACAAAATTGCCTGCTATGACTGCCTATTTTGTGAAGTCTCTACCCCGAAAGAGCTAATACTTGGGAGCAAGTTAAATAGACTCAAATAGCAAGAACGGACTACACTGCCTGTATAATTCAAGTGTTTTCAAGGCTTTTCTGTGTGTTCACAACCACAAATATTGACATATAAAAACTGATGCAAACAGATTGTTGGCTTGCGGAATTTGAACTGAAATTTTGGAACAGGTTCTTGTTTGTGTTTCACCTGTCTTAACCAGTTGGTTTGTTATTATGTAGACAAAGCCCAAATGGCCCACGGAACTTTACTGGTCATAAATGATTTTATGACCTAGAAACCAGCAGCCATTGGGTTTGCCACTTGTGAGGCTGTGTTAAATGACACTTCTCTTAGCTTCTCTCAGTAGAGATGCTCATTCTTTTGTACACATTTTTCTTCCACTTAGAGGATACTGGTTGATCCTCAGGCTCGACACTTGTGAGAGTTTGAGAGGGGTTCCTTTGTCTATGCCTCCATCTGCATGCTTGCAGCAATATGAAATAAAGGGATGCGGACGAGCCAGTTGGTGTGTGTAATGAGTTGCTGTGGCTCTTCTCCCAATAAAGGGTGTGTTCAGACACTGCTTATTTATAGACCAATAAAGAGAAAATTCCACTGTTGTCTTCAGCAAGCTGAGGATAAATAGCTCTTCCGTTTCTAACAGTTAATGTTCACAGACACAAAAGCAACTGCTCTGAACATTAAGCCAACATTTTCCCCCCTATGGAGGGAGAAATCTTTGAATTTGAAACAATGGAAGGTTAGATATGATCTTTCCCATTTTTAGAACTGCTTCATTGCAACTTGCTTTTCTTAGTGGAGAGGTGCTCTCAGCTGCACTGGGTTGCAGGTGAAGCATCCATGTGCCTACACAATTTCTTTGTGGCCCTTTCAGTGCTCCATGGAACGAACCTCAGTTCCTGCAGACAAAAAGCCACAGTGCAGATGCCCTCTGCAGGGGCTTGTCTGCTGCTTTGAGCGGATCTTCCTGGTATGCGTGCAGCAAATGCTTCCTATTTTCACATTCTAGAGCAAGGAAGAACATAAATTATTCCTAATTCTTGATTCTATGATGAAGTAGCCATCTGGCCTGATAGCACAGTGACAGTGATATAGGAGTGAACACTCCATGCTTGGTCTACTGCACAGAAAAGGACAATGGGACATATTTTAAAATGTCAGCCACCATCAGAACAATATTTGAGAAAGTTTACATTTATGAAAATAGATAGTATTGAAAATACATCATGATGCAAATCTCATCATGGCTGCTGGGCAGCTGAATTAAATTAAGAATGAATTTGAATGTTTCTAATTAAATATGTGTTGTTCCCCTCCCTGCTAAGTCTTCCTCGTCTGTAAGAAGCGCCATTAACACATCACTTTAGGGCAGATGTGTCGCAAACAAGGTTGAACATGCCTCAATACATGTATATTGGATTCTTGGCTATAGGTACATGGTATTTCCACACAGTAAAAAAGAAATAGTGCTCAACAGTATGTTTGTATTTATCATCAGAGAAGGAGTATATAGCATCAGCATGAAGGCTGTTAAAAAAACAACAAGAGTGTGAGATTAAGGTATAGAAGGTAAAAAAAATGGTGTTTATCATCTCATTTCCACTGATGTGCCTCACAAATAGTAGGCAAGTGTTCTACCACTGAAGTCCATCTTCAGAGTCTGAAGACTCCTTATTAAAAATGGTCTTCAATTGATATACTTATAAGTCACAGGTTTTGTTCTAAAAACAAACATTGACTGAATACTTTTAATGCATCAAACAGTGAATTTGACATCTATAATGGTCCTCGGTTTTCAACTTGACTGGATTAAGAGACGTCTTACCAAGACTGGTAAAATGTATCTATGCATCTGTGTGTCAGAGAGTCTTACAGTGACTGGGTTGAGGGAAGAAAGGGCACCCAGTTCTGAATGTGGGTGACACCTTGCAGTGGGTTGGCAGCCTATATAAAAGGGGACAGTGGAGTAAGGCAGCATTGCAAGCTTTCCTTCCGGGTGATAACATCTACCAGTTTGCTTCCATTATCATGTGACTGAATGACATCAGATTCCAGCTTCTTTGGCATCACAACAGGAAATTACTACAAATGATGCTCATGAAACACCCAGGCCTTCATGCTGGGCTGGGACTGCTGAGGTATCCAGTTTCCTGGATCGAGCAAGCATTTCTATACAAAGTGGTCACTTGCTGTTGAATTATGCAGCCCCTGTTATGTAAACTAGTCCAATAAACCTTCTTTTGTGGTATATGTGTGCATATTCTGCTGGTTCTTCTCTTTTAGATAATGTGATATAATATCACATTGAAGCTTGAGAGGGGAGAATAAGAACATAGTTGATCGCCCTAATGTAACCAATGGGCAAGACTTCTGTAGGAATATGTTCTAATCGCACAAAAAACGATTACCTATCCATGCCAGAGGCAGTGTTTTACTGTCTCACTCCAGAGACTGACCTAACTGGGGCATCAAGGAAATGAAGAGAGGGCAGACATATGGACACAGAGAAGCTGGGATCAGGAGGTTTAGGCTCTCGGACAAAAAAGCAGCAGTGTCCCAAAAGCTCAGTGTGTTTATTTTATATGGTTAAACAGGGAGGTGTGCTTGTTGCACACAATTGAACCAGGAGACTGAGTTTAGGCCACACAGCTGAACAAGGAGGCAGATTTGGTTAATCCCACTAGGAACAGTGTCTGTTCTTCTGGCTGGAAATGTGAGAAGAAAGCTACTAAGGGTGCTTTCAGCACACACTTATTAACACTTGCACCCATACCAGAGGAAGGCTTTGCCGTCCCTCTGAACCTCACCTGGGGGAAGGTGTTATCTCTCCTATGGGCCTGAGGCACTGGATTCCTTGACATGGCTGTGCCCATGTCAATAACACACATTTGCTCAGGACTTGACTTGCTCCCAACACCCCAGCACTGCTTTGGAAAACCAGTCATAGTACCCTTAGGGCTATAGAATTTTGTGTGTGTAGCAAGTGAGAGGCTAGCTGAGGCGAGCGCTCTGTTCAGTAGGTGCCATAAATGCTAATATAACTTATGAATGATGTATAGGCCCAAAACCCAGAGTATGGGAAATCTTAGCTGTAGTCAAAACTAGGAGATGTAGCTTATTCCACAGGTCAATGTTACGTTAATGATCACGATTGCCTCCAAATACCAATATAGAAGACAAGTTTAAATGGTGATTGATCCTTTATTATTTTAATTTCTAGCAGATTCATAATAGTATTCAGAATATCTCAGCACAATGTAGGTGAGTCCCAGATATTTGAAAATAGCCATTTCTCTTCTTTAAGAGGTGAAAAGGCACGAAATCAAAGAGCCATTCACAGAACTGTCCCATTAGTTTGCTATTGTGGGACTGCTATCTTTTCCCAGTGAGTGTGGGCTCATCATCATGCTGTTTCCCAAGCATGAAACCTGGAAGACATCCCAACTCACTTAGGACTCTTGCACTCCCACCAGCAAAAGCTCAACTTCTTGGACTCCGTTGCCAAGTATTTGATCCTTATCTTCTCCACGGCCAAAGTCCCTAAAGTCAGCATCTCTAGGCTGCATTGCTGCAATGGCTTCCCGGTGGTTTCAAAAATGAAAATCTATTTCTCTGCCATCATGAAACAAACCCCACAAGGAGTCTGCATTGACTTTAGAAGAAAATCCAGCGGTGTCCGCCCCAACTTCATGTTCCATCACCCCAACTCTCAGAAGTATCAAAAATAACAATTATAGTCAGTGATTTGAGCCCCATCGTTATCTCACAAAATGTAATCTTCTATCGAAATCTTCTTACTTTATTTATTCTCACGACTATCTAATAAACAGAATCTGTTACTTATCTCCCAGAAATTGACCCAAAGATAAACTAAATACAGGGTCTTCCCAACAGATCTTTAGTCTTTTGCAAGAACCAAAGTGTTGAACAAAGTCCCCCCCACCCCACCAAGTTCTTATTCTACATGGTTGATGCCCTTAGTAGCTCTTTGCCTAGGATCCTTGCTCCCTGGCTCTTGGCCGGGCTATTGGCATCCTTCTTCCAACACAAAGAAGAAGTTCACTTAATAGTCTTATTCATGTTTGAGAAAAGCATTCTATTGTCTTTGTGAACAATGCTTCTCATTCCTAGTTTCCTTTTGGAGGGCAGAGATTTGCAAATTCCACAGAAGACTGAAAGAATCCAGGTGCCTGGCACACTATACATGATCTCATTCAGATGAAACCCTGCTTCCTGCCTATCTGGAATATGTCAATGGCTCTTGTCATCTAAATAGTGCAATGTCTTAAAAAAAATAATCTTGATTCTACACAAGTCATCTATAAACAATTTTAGAGAGATAGTTGTTATTTTAGTAAGCAAAGCTATGATTTGCTTTTAGATATATAAGTAAAGATGTTGTAGTACCACTAATCAAAAAATTAAGATAAGTTTCATTGGTCCTACTTATATTTACACCAACTGAGGTACATTTGCACATCCCTTCTGCACACTGACCATTCCCTGAGACACAGGCATTTACTGTTCACTGAATATTCAGGGGTTGCAAAGTTGTTGAGATGACCACAAGTGGAGTCATTTGAGTAAATATGCAACACTGATCTTGTTTCTCCTGCCGTAATACAAAGAAGAGAATGTATTAAAATGATGACACCAAGGGACATAAGGAGCCTGGATCCCTACATCAAATCATAGGGGCAGCTACCCTGAAGACTTAGCTACCTCTCAATAGAACTATAAAAAAGAAACTAAGTCACCAGATTTAGGATTTTGCTTTTTTACATCAAACCTCACACTATGTCTAATTTATATTGTATTGTCTTAGATTCCAACATAAAAAGAATGTGGACCGAGATTTTAAAAATGATACAGGTATATTTATATATGGGATAATCTCAAATGATATCAGTTTTAAAAAGAGATTCATTTGGTCTTATCTGAATACACAAAGGCATGAGGAATACTGACTGACAAGAAGGCTGAGGGCTTTTAATGCTGAGGTGGTATTTAAGTTCTGTGAACTTTTGTCATGGCAGCTTAGGAAGCTGGGCTCACACCAAAAGCACATCCATTCCAGCAAATCATTTTGAAGGCCCAGCAGAAGCCTTAAATATGGGTTTTGTAAAATGAATCCTTCGATATCTAAATTGTGTTGAAGAATGTGGGTCAAAGAAGACTTGGGACATAGCTTTTCTGACAGAACTGCTTGGTGCGTATCTGTTCACTTTTGGAAAATAGACTCCACATTGGAAAAGATGCTTTTCCTGTCTGTGGTAGATCATATCCTCCATCTTCACACACTCCTCAGCAAACTTGTGATATTCAGAGAAGGAGTAAATTTGAGCATCTTAGTTCTCCTTGTTGCTCAGTTATTAATCACTTACAAACGTACAAAACCATCCGCGTCCCGCCTCCACATCAGACTTAAATTACTAGACCAACCAGATAAAAATAGTTTCCAGAATATTCCTTGGCTCTCACCAAGGATAAACATTTGTTTCTTAACCTCTTCTGATTTTTGGCTTTTTGAGACAGTCTTACATTTTATAGCCCAGGCCGAATTGAAACACATTCTGTAGCCCAGGCTGGCCTCCAATTCACAGCCTTCACCCTGCCTCAGTCTCCTCAGTACTGGAATTACAAGCTTGAGTCACCATACCTAGCCTGAAAATAAACTCTTAAATACATTACCAAAATTTTATATATTTAATGCATGTTGGAAAATAAGATAAAGGTGATGTGTGAAAAGAAGAATGATTTCATTAGGAAAATCTAAGCTGAAAACTGTCACCACAATTAAATATTACATTTGGCTCTGAGTTTCCTAATGGCCAAGGAAAGAGGGAAACTTGGTGAATTTATGGCTTTGTTTAAATTTTAGCAAGAACAATGCTAACAAAGAGAGTTATGGACTGTTTGAATTGTCAACTGATAGTTTGTGTTTTGAGGAGCCCAGTGTCTTGCCTAGTCAAACGAGTTCTCAACAGAGTTTACCCATGAAGTGAAACCATTTTACTGGTTGAATTATTTCATATTGTAAGTACTTTTTGAATGCTGGTGAGAAGAGACTTGCTAGTTTATCAGATGGGTTGGCTGCTTTTCTTATCGTTGTGACAAAATGTAATCAACCTTCAGAAGGAAGCTTGTATTTTGGCTCATGGCCCCTGAGATGTCAGCACACAGCCCTCATCTCTACTGAGTCTTGGTTCAGAGTAAGGCAGAGTATTATTAGGGAAGGGATATGTGGAGATGCTGTTCGTCTCCAAAAAAAGCAAGGCACAGAGGGACCTTCTGAACTGAGATACAACCACTGCCCCCCCCCAGGCCTCCGGCGAGGCCACACCCTTCTAAAACTGTATCACATCCGGGCCATCAGCCTGTCAAATATGAGCCTTTGAGGAGGGAAACCCTCCATATCCAAACCATAACAGCAGGGGGAGAACCACTTTTTCCCAAATGACATTGAAAGACTTTTTCTCTCTCCAGGTGCCTTTTATCATTTAAGTCAATTAATCATTTGTGTTCACGTGATGGTGGTTAGCTGGCCTACCTAGAGAGGTTCCTAGAGGTCAGCACACTGTGTAAGAATGATTGTTGTGCTGGGGAAACAGCAGGCTGTGTTGTAAAAGAAGCCCTCTCTGCCTATGTGGGTGGTTAGATTCGGAAGTCTTTATTGACCACACGGGTCCCCTACTCTGAATCATTCTACTTTCATAGAGTTGTTACAATGAAATTTCACACCAGTTCACTCTTCCAGCTCAGTCACCTCTGTGAGCTTCATGGTCACGTTTGCAAATCAAAGATTCAGTTATTCAGTCACCTGATCTCACAGCAGACAGGGTCTGTTTCAACACTGTGCTTGCCTGTGTGTGATTAATGGTTGGGCCCAGCCTAAATGACAAGCACTGGAATGCAAAAGGCCACCCATGATGTGTTGTCTTTGCTTCATTCTAAACTGGAGGTCTCTGCTTTGACCACAGCAGATGCAGTGCTAGCCTTCCATGGCTCCCCTTGACCAATGGAGCCCAGGAGATAAGTCATGCATCTTTAATTGTGTGTTGAGCCCAAGGTTCACTGTTGTCACGCCCCGCAGAGACCATTGGTAGCAATCGGATAACAGTTCTGCATTCGACCCTAAGGATTTGAGAGTAGGTTCATTTACCCGTTCTGAGTCAATTCACTATCTGATTCGTCTCTCAGTTCCAGTAAGAATGAAGGCAATCCATGTGAGATTCTGCCTGGTAGAGTTATCAGGATCCTCACCTTTGTGTGTTCCCCCTTCTATGTAGCTTACTAGGGAGAGGATGTAAGAATAGAAGCCATAGGAAATATAGGCAAGTCCTAGGTTGTATTCTCAGCCAAGAGGCAGAGACAAACTGGCAAGCAGAGGGTTCATAGGTGGAGAGCAACACCTGTCAGGCACTGAAAAAAGGGAGTGGAGCCATGATGGGATCACAACAGAAGTCTCATATGATCCTATGGGTATGGTTTGAGCTGGCATGTTTTTTCAGAGATGCCTCTGAGTTGGGACATTTGAGCAAGAGAGCTGAGCTTGGTAACTGTTTTTATTGTCCGGGCTTAGATGTAGAGATCATGCAACCCTGGGCAAGGCAGCTTCCTTTTAGTCAAAGGCAAATCCCCAGGAGAATCTCAGGTCTGAGTTGTTAATAGACAACACTCATAACAGCTTTGAGAACGACACTTTGATTCAAAACAGGAAACTGGGTAACACATACAGTCTTCTACGCCCTTCTACCTGGTCCTTATATTTCCATACATACCTAGAGACAAATGTAGCTTCAGAAATGGTAAGGAAAGGGATACACTTAGCAAAGGATGACACAGATTATTAAAAAGACTGCTTAATAAATAGCCCCATGACTATCGTTTAATAATAGTATTAGTGAAATGACACCAGGTGACTGTTGTAAGCTATTAGGGTTATTATTTAAAGCAGTGTTCAGGGTAAGGCCATTATTGCTTACATGGCTTAGTAATAATTAAGCTATGAGAGGCCTACCCAATTTGGGTTGGAGCTTTGAAACTGGTTATCTTTTGGATCTGTAGACAGTTTTTTCCCCACTCCCCTAACTTTGAGAATGTGGGTTATTTGTAGTTGAGATTCAAAAACTGTTTCTATCATAAACTTCAGTAGATTTTATTTTGAAGATAAAAGAAGAAATATGGAAAATAATAAAATCAAATGCCTGTAAAAGTTTTTTTATTTTCATAATTGAAAATTTTAAACCAAAATTATCTCAACCCTAACGATCTTACTTTGAAAGACAAATCTCTAAATTTCTCTTGTCTTATTTACAATAAATCTAGATGACCCCATAACATTTAAGCAGAAATGTGGTCTACTTAACGCTCACATTTTCTTAATATTTTCTCATCCATTTTTATGTTACCCAGGTAAGAGTAAGGAAGTGAATATTAAAATCCCACAACCGTATTTTGATGCTGATGCTGCATTTTCACATTTTATGGTCTTTCTTGAGCTGATGGTCTTTCTCGAGCTGTTTGATTGAATGGCAGTCTGCTGTTTAATCAAGAGCCATGTGTTATTCTATATAAGTGAACTGTGTTATAAAAGTGAATGTAAAATTAATTTCAGGATATATATGTTTAATTACACAGCCTCATGTTACAGAGCTGAGTCAAATCATCCATTGCCTCTTAATAGCTTTAAAAAGTTTGGAATTAATTTAAGCAATGAAGCCAGAGATATTTTTAAAGAGACTTTCTCAGATCATAAGTCAGTTCTTGAAGTTTGGTCCTTTGTGGGTTTTGTAATTTAGTCCCTGGGTGGGGAAGTCAAACAATATTACATTTACCTAGTGGTTGCCATGTGCCAAGCAATGGGATAGGTGGTTTACATATATCATATCATTCAGAAACTGAATAGAATTCCATAAGGTGATTTTAGTTATTCCTATTTTAGAGATGAATAAAAGAATCTAGAATAAATTATGTGTGTGTGTGGGGGGGACGTAGCTCAGTCAATGTGCTGTGCAAACCCATGTTTTAAAGAAGAAATAAAAGAAGCCTGGCATGGTGATGCATGTTTGTAACTCCATCCCTAGGGAGGCAGAGTTGGAGGGATCCTTAGTCTTATTGTCCAGCCAGCCTAGCCTATTTGGAGAGTCCCAGGCCAAGGGCGATATCCTGCTTTAAAACATACAGTAGACGGCCTCTGAGGAATGATGCCTGAGGTAGACCTTTTGGCTCATCCACATAGCCAATGCTAAAATTACATTGTGAGGAATAGGATGTTTAATAAGCAGGAAACAAAGGGAAAGGGTGTCACAAAAATTTACCAACTAGAGAAGAGAACTTGGCTAATGCAAAGCTATTATAGTGAGAGATTGGGCTGTTTTGTTTTGTTTTGTTTTGTTTTGTTTTGTTTTAAACAAAGAACAAAGACTTATAAAGCAAGTGTATTTTAGAATCTTCACTTGAGGGTGCCATAAAGATGGCTCAGCAGTTAAGATTCCATACTGTTCTACAGAAGATGCAAGCAGGTTCATATATACACATTTTAAAATAACATTAAAAATTCTAACTTGATAAATATCTTTAAACCTCATCAAAAATGAACTTGTGATTCACACACCTCCTTAAATTTGGTTTTGTGTAATTTCACACTCTAAGAACAAAGCCTAACGTCATCCCTCCGGTTCTGAAAGCCCATTTCTATCACCTACTCCTGCCTCCCTTACAAAGCTCTGGCTACCTAGATTTTATAGCTTCTCTTGCCTGGGGACCTTTGGACTTTCTCATGCCTTATTCTAGAGTGGTTTTCCTCCTCATCTTCACATACTTAACTCCCTCTTTTCCCCAGTGTCTCAGCTTAAATGCTGTCTCTTTACAGAGGCCCTTCATGACATTTCCATTCCAACAACAATTCTGTTTGTGTCTGCTATAACATCATATTTCAAGCCACTGCATAGTACCTTCCTGATCTGATATTTCTTTTCTCAGTTTTCATTCACTGGTCATTGTCTATCATTCCCCCCATTTAAATGTTGGCTCCATGAAACAGGGGCCTACTTTGCTTTGTTCATAAAGAAGAAAGGAATATTAGGGTGAGGCCTGGGGCGGGGTAAGTTTATTGGCATGTCCTATTTCTGAAACTGGATGATACATATATTGACATCCATTATACTCTTCTACCTTTAAAGTAATGAGTGCTTTGATGAGAAGGATATGTCTTAAGAGAGGCCACATTAGAGCTACCAAAGCTAAGGGAGAAGCACAGAGCCGGTTTGTTCTCAGAGGCTCAGAGGGAGCCTACCATGCCAGCAACTTGCATTTTTTGAACTTCTGGATTCCAGAAATAGGACATAAGTTTCTGTTGCATTAAGACACTTAATTTGTAGGGTGTTGTGTTCCCAGGCGTAGGGCAGTATTAGATGCATGTTCAAAGGTGGCACGTGCAAATTAAAGACTGAGGACTTTTCTGTGGTTGAGAATTGGGAGGGAAATGGAAGCAACAAAGAAATTGATTTTTTTTTTTTTTTGCAGGCTCTGATAATGCGTATAGTATCATACAATGGGTCTGAGCCAATCCCAAACTAAAGATGCTTTAGAACAGACTGGAATACACAAGGAAATTAGGGAGCTCATTTTCTCCAGGAATCTCATTGTGATTGGTTGAATCAATCACTGAGTCACATTTATGGCTATTGTTCATAGCATGTCTGGAACTATTATAGCCTTTCAGGTCTTATTATCCTGGTAGATGCTGGTAGAATCATATTTACATTGATTTCTAGAAGGCAGAATGTTGGAGATCATTTAGTAAACAGAACAGACTGAGTTAAACAGTGATGCAGAGTTAAGAGTATTCTAACTCTTAGAGGTGGCCAGGTGATGCAGGGACGTTTTATTTAAGTGTAATCATGTTTGTGTCACCCACAAATCTGAACCATATCTGGAAACTCTCCTTTATATCAACTGTCAGAGTAAGAACTGTACCTAATCTTTTAAGGTCATTGCTTGACAATAGAGGACATGGGTCCCTGTCCTATTTCTAATATAAAAATCACTCAAAATGCCAGTGGGTGACATGGTCCATCTTCTACTCAACTTGCAATGGACATTCAGTGTAAATATTCAATGATGCTCTTGGCATCAAAGTCTTACTGAATATGGAAAATCACGCGTCAGTGTTCATGGCTACATGGTCTCAGCTATACCTGAGGTACCTTGACTTGGTCAAAAGATTTCAGGTAGGTGAACATTTGGGCCAGGATGACACACATGATCTGCTGTAAGATACAAGTGAGTTCTGATCTGTATGTGGTCAAACAATCCCTACTGATGGCTGGAGAACGAGTGTATAAGAAAACAGTATTGGAGACAAATGTACCTGAGTTTACCTCCTGGTCACATTCCTTATTAGCTATAAGCCTTTGAGTTAAGTTATTTAACTTTCTGAGTTTATGATTCATTATACTTAAATGGCTATAACTGTGGCACACATCTTTGAGTAGTCTTGTTGGGACCAAATTGAGGTACTGTGAGCGGTAAAGTGGTTATCACATTAGCTCTCTGCTCTACTCCCAGCAATGATGGAAACAGAGTTGTTTACAACCTTGCTTTGGAGGCTCATCTGAGCCCCCATGGCACCAACAGGACGAACAACTGTGCTGGCTTTGTCTTCCGTCACAGTCTGACTCCTGTGGTGTCTCTGAGAGCAGCTGGTCCTTCTCTACTAGTTATTAGGGCCTCATTTTCTTCTCTTCTTGTATCAAGGGTTGGTTGCTAGGGAGAGACTCGGACTGCAATAGGGCATTTTCAGCTGAAGCAGCGGCTCAGGTGAGCCCTAACAGCACGTGTTATGATAGTGCAGTCCCCAGGCTTCCTAGAATCTGAAGGCGATCCTAGAAGGGTCTCCGGGAGGAGGCAGAGCCAGCAGGCACCAGAAGACAATCGATGTGGCTCTAGGATATTGAGAGGGCTTGGAGCCACGGCAGTATACAAACTCCTAGGAGTATTTTTACGAGGCTAGATCAAATGAGACTAGGCTAACCCACTGACCTTTGTCCCAGCCGCCTCCATGGTCATAGGACTTTACCTTTTAAGTTTTTCTTCGTTTTATCCAGTCTTTGATCCAGCCATGGTCAAACATTACATTCTCTATGTAGAAACACCCTTCTTTCACACAGAGGTGTCAGAAGGAACCTCAAAACAGGAGATGGGAGGCAAGAGTCTATTCATTTTCTGGGTCTGTTCTAACAAAATACCAACGTCAGTGGCTTGTTCTCAAGACCATCAGTCTGAGGTGAAACACCTTCAGGGAAGGTTCTTTTGTTGTCTTCTCCAGTTTTCTTAGTCTCAGACACATCTTGTCCTGTATCCTCTGTGTCTTTCTTCATAGATGCCTCCTCTTGCACCACACAAGGGTCTCCTTTTACAAGGACATAACACCTGCATCTGTCTCTGAAGTGTAAGGGTGACAGGTGTAAGTCACCATGGCTGGCTTGGAATTTTGACATAGTTATTTAGGGGTGAGGGACCGACCATGTACTATACCTCTGTCCCATCCGGATAGTCCTTAGGTAGAAAACATGGCGAGGTGAGATCTTCTGCTCTCAGGCTTAGAAACATGCTTTATTCAAACTCAGGGTTTGCCATCAAAAGTCAAATCCCCCTCTCATCATCTTATACATTTAAAGCTAAGCGGGTTCCATAGACTTCGTGTTTACCTTATTTGAGGTCTTGTTTTAATTCATGTTTTCATTTTTTCCTGCTTGTGTGGATGCAGCCTCCAGCACAGGCCCTGAGGAACTTGTTCTCAGAGACACCAGTGCATCCAATAAGCCTCTAAGAATAATGCTGAGAATCAGTGGGCAAGGCGTTCTAACAATCCCCAAATGTGTTTTTAACACTGTTATTGTTGTTTTAACATTGAATACACTTACCCAGGAAATCCAGGCTTCTTTCTGAAGCCTTCCAACTGTTGTGTTTACACCCGGTTGCCACACAACAGTCATTCCTGCTGTGTTTTAGTTGGCAAGGGCTGGAGGAAGGCTTTCTGTAGCCAAGTAGCCTCAGATAGGGAATCTTTCCAATCCCTGGAGACCTGGCACAGTCCCAGAATCAATAGTTACTGAAACTCAAGCCAAAGCTGTCTCATCCAGTGCTTCAGCTAACCTTGGACCAAGCCCCGATTTAGACCCTAAATCCAGATAGGAAGAGCCAGCTGAAAAAATAGAGCCCACCCACAGTTACAGATAAATAAGTAAAAACTGCACATTTTTTTTCCATCAGGGAAAAGGGGGAAATTCTACAGAAGATATATTAAATTATACATTGCCTTTCCTCTGCAAAACCTCGCATGCGGCCATGTTGCCAATCTCCTGAATTAAAAATGGATAAACACGTCCAGTATTTTACTATCATTGCATATTATCTAGAACACAGAGTACAGAATTATGTCACCGTCACCAAGTATTTTTCCTACTTCCATACGTGCTTCAAAGACAATGAAATAGAAATATAAATTATTTAAATAGCAGGGTATATATCTCCCATTTTTCTCCATGGGATACATTATTCATTCACTCTACTAACTTGGGTATAACATTTCCTATGCCCTTGGATTCGCAGGTACGTAAGTCAGATGTGCTTATACATAGCCAAGGAAGCCATTGTGCAGCAATCATGGTCAGTGTGACATTTGATATAAAAACAGCATATTGGGTTTGGTGATACAGCTCAGTAGTAGTGTGTGCCTCGCAGATGCAAAAACGCTGAGCTCAACCCCTGGTAGCATGCATACATAAAGCTTATGGACAGTGTTATGGGCATATATAAATAGTGAAGTTTTGTCTTAGAGGAAAAAAATTAAAGCAGTATAGCATGTTCTAAAAAGGTTTTATCTCAGTGTTGCTCATAAGGATGGCCAGAGCGGAAGTATGGAGTCAGTCAGCAGCCCTTGCTTCGCTTGACCTTCACTTTATTCTTTTTATGTGAATAATCTTTGTGTACGTACAGATGGGGGGTGTGTGTGTGTGTGTGTGTGTGTGTGTGTGTGTGTGTGTGTGTACCTGTGTGTAGGCAAAGGTGCATGCAGAAACCAAGAATTGGCCTTAGGTGTTTTCCTCTACTGTCCACTTTGTTTTCTAAGGTGAAACCTCTCACTGAACCTGGAGTTCGCTGATTCCTGTAGTTTAGCTATCCAGCGTGCCCCAAGGGTTTCCCTTCCTCTGCCTCCCAAGTGCTGGGATTACAACAGTTTACCACAGCTGCTCCGCTCTTACGTGGGTGATAAGAATCTGAACACCAGTCTTTAGCAGGAGGCTTACTCAGTTCCACAGCATGAGATTTATTTTATCCACTGAGCTACCTCCCCAGCCTCTTACACAAATACTTAAAAATCAATTCAACTGTGTCCTTAAGAGTCAGATGGATATGAACAGCTCATTGTGAGTACGCTAATATATTTGCTATGATGAGGGTGGGGTTCTGTCCAGTAGTTCCATCTCTCTGTAGATGCCCTACTGCCCAGCGAAACAATTCTGATGACCACTTTCTCCGACATCCTGTTCAGAGAAAAGCTGCCCTTGATCTCTTTCCTGACCAATGAGCACATTACACCCTTCAATTCAGGATGCACGGGGCTGTAGTCCCCCTGGAGGTGCGGTGGAGGCAGACCGCAGAGCAGAAAGGAGGATCAGAAGCAGGTAGGGTGAGACCAGACAGGGAGGAAGGCGATACCGAACACGACAGGCTTTATTTGGAAATTGCTCTTCTGGACTCAACTGGAAAATAGAACCAAACTCCATGATTAAAAAAATGTAATCCATGCTAAGAAAGTCTAGAGTAATTTATGCCAGGTATTAAAGTGTTTTGCGTGAGAATATAGTATGATGGAGACAGCCAAGAATTATGTCTTTCATTAAAAGGTTTGCAACTCACTGTGCTTTGAGAGAACTCTCACAGTTTTTCTGCCCTGTGATGGTTTTTTATTTTGCCTTTGCCTTACAGACTTAGGAATGCAAATACACATGAGTCACGAAGCCTCTGGGTTTTGATTTCCCTGTTGCTGCCTTATTTTACCTGCTTGTGTCCAGGTCAAAGGTGAACAGTTATACTGCTGCCCCTCAACCCCATGTACCCCGAACTCCGCTATAAAGTAAACTGTCAATTCTTTCTTCATTATTCAGAGTTAATACTCACTAGTTCAAAGCCCACATGAGATCCCGCATCAGGGATGATATACATTAAGGTTGGGGATTAAAGGGAAATCAGTTACATGAAAGAAAGGTGTTTTTGCTACAAATCTTATGTGCATGTGTCAAGAAGTATATTCATTGCCTACTTTAAAAAGAAACCAGGACAACTTTGAGAGATCTATACCTGCATCTGGCCTTCCGTTCCAGGAGGACGTTTTCTGTTTGAAGTGGGACTAAGGTTAGGAGGTAAACATCTCGTGATGGAACGCACATGCATCTTTTTTTTTTTTTTTTAAATTCAAAGTGTAATTCTGATTTAGGCACTAGTCAAAACCAGAGAACATGTTTAGAGAGAGTGAGATCCCTGGGCTTAGAAGCAAGACTGACAGACGTGGGGGAGCTACACGATGTGATCAGGTGAAAATTCAAAAAGTTCCTTCCGACCCAAGGATTCCATCATTTTATTGATTGCTGCCTAATTATCTTCAAGACTTAGCTGATCCGTTTAGAGTGACTCTCCTCTCTTTGGACACAGATCTGGGGGCTGTTCAATAGGAATCTGGGGACCTGCAATGGTTACTCACATTTTAGGAATTATTCTGTTTAATTCTTAAATTATTCCAGAAATTCAGAATTTTGGGGTTCTGCTGTTTATCATCCTTATCATTATGGCTCACTAAATACCTTGGGCTATGCTTTTTTAGAATTTTCAAATCTGATGCAATGCTGAATACAAAACCACTGTGATTATATTTTACACAATGGCTGGCGGTCCTTTGTAAAAAATGGCAAAACAAACAATAGCTGCATTGTTGCTAGGCAGTTTGCAACACAGAAAAGGAAGGTCGTGTGCAAATTAAATGTGTCAATATTAATTTGCAAAATGCCCGTGTTCAGCAACAGGTCTGGCTTTGGAGACCAAGTGTCTTCTGATCTCTATGAAATTCCCAGTGTCCCCCCTGCTCCCAGCACAGTATCTGCCATGTGGGATGGGTTTGATAAATGGGTCTCACACTGAACTCAGGCACATTCCCCTCTCTTTCATGCCTCTCCTGAAGTGCCCTGGGCCTGCCGGTTCCCAAACATTATAGTGGGAAGGTCAGAGAGGCTAGGTCTTCCCGTGTGTGTCTGGCCTCCTTTCTCTCTGATCACGATTTGATAAGCCGGGGTGTTATCTGAGCCCCCCACCCCAAGCAGATGTATGGAACTCATTTCTACCTTTAAGTCCGAGTCAAGCATTGCTAGAAGATTCTGGAGGCCTGAGCGAGGCTGTGTGATCTGGAAGCTTTTGAGTAAAAGATCTCTCCTTCTGGAGCTTTTGGAATATTTATGTGGGTAAAAGAAATAGTGAAAAAAAAAAAAAACAAAACAAAACCAAAAAACAAACCCTTCTGTCTCATAGCTTTGCACCCAGCTCGGTCATTTCATCATTTCCATCTGGCTTTGCTGTTGTATAACAAAACATCAAAGTGACTTGGCAAGGCTCATCCCACAAATATGCTTTCATTGTCTGTGTCTGTTCAGCTCTGTCCTGTCAGTAAAGGAGAATGTTTTATTGTGGTTATTGTCACTTGTTTCGTGGCAAGAACTAACCTAGCAACTGTTCCCAGTCATGAATAAATCTAATGGTTTTATAATTGAGGAGAACAGAAATATATATTAACCCTTCCTTTGGGCTGGTAGTGCTATTTAATACTGTCCCGCGCGCTGCTTGGTCTCGCCAGCAAGAACCCACGCGGACACACGGATCCTTCTGCAGCAATGCGTTTATTGCATCATGAAGAGGAAGACCCCGGGGCCCCAGAATGGCGCTGCTTATATAGCCCTGAGGCAGCGTGTCCTCCACTGATTGGCACGCCCCGGGAGTGGGAGGTGATTAGTCATGTACACCCATAATGCGCAAGCGCTTCGGGCGAGCCACCCCGCGCTATCCACAAGTTTCCTTAGAGCGACAGCGGAAGTCAGCGCCATCTTGTAATGGCGAATACTCTAACCGCTCCCTACATAATACCATCTTCTTTCAAGGTATCCAAAGAAAATGAAGGTCAGAAAGATCCATCAATTTGCTCATGATCACATAAGGAGTCAGAGAAGCTGGTGACAGAGTGAGTGAGGATCTGCACTCTGGTCACTTGACAAGGGCACCTCAGCATGCTCCATGGAGTGTTTAGACTTTTGCAAGCTCATCAGAGATACAGGCTTGTTAAATACCAGCTCTGCTTATTCATCACGGGGTTCAATTACTCAGCATTTCTCTCTCTTATAAGAAGAACATGCAAGCTCCCGGGCTTGACATCATCATCTCTGGTCATTCCCCTAGGGAAACAGCAGTAGGTACACTGGCAGTTGCAAGAGTATCCCTCACAGGCCGAGTGAGCACTCTTGAGGAGCTCAGATGTTCCCATTAGCATTTCCAAACTCAGCTGCACCATAGTTGCTGTCCAGACGACTCTGTCAATGTAACCCAGAGAGCACTTTGGTACCAATGGATACTTTGTTGCAACAGCAGCAGCACCAGTGCACAAGCACTTTCCAAATCAATGATTCTTATTCGCATCAATGAATTCTTTTTTTAATCACTCAAAAATATTTAAAATTACAAGGCAACACAATGAAATAACTAGAAAATAAGTGAGTTAGAAAGGTATTAGCCCACATGGCTAAATAATACTGAACTTAACAGCTGTAGGTTATTAAACAAAAATCCCAGTACTAGTTGTGAGATACTTCCCCATGAGTTGTTGATCAGGGAGCTTACAGAGGCTCCCAAAACAATATGGGCTCTTGCTATTCCTCTTGGTTACTGAAGACATCATACACCTTGGGTGCAAGATACAAACTGGATCTGAGCTGTAAGTATCCTCCCTGCAGGCCAGCTTTCAGAGTACCAGGTTGCAGGCTGCTCTCATCAGTAGCCCTACATAGCTGAGACTACTCTGTGTATATGTCAGTTAAGAAGTTCCTGCTGGTAAGCTAGTCACATGACTGATATGGGAGCAACCAAGTACTCTCTGATTGATTTTTGAGGCTCCCTCTACAAGAAGGGATCCACGCCTGGTACTGTAAATAAGATTGAAAACTCGCTGCTGAGGAGTTCTTATTCTCTACAGAGAGCTTATTCCCGGTGTTTATTTAAGTTAACACTCGCTAAGTTGCCTTCTAAATCCTTACCACGAACACGGTACATGGACAAATGTTACTCCGTCTAAACCAGAGAAACTTCTCTTTGCAAAGACTGGCAGCAAATGCAGAGACTAAGTGACGGTTGAATGCCCAGCTCTAAATGTGACTTCAGACTATCTGCTCTAAGGCTAGGGGACAACATGAAAGAAGGGAAGAAAGAACACAGAATTCAGAAGTCAGGGAGAAGGGCTATCTTCTGGGCATGGCAGATCCATTGCAATCATGACCTCAGAGCAGCAGTTACTTGTAGCAGGCCTACACAAGACTGGCCTTGTCAATAGGCAGTAACAGAACAGGTTAGACCTATGTGGCCTCATCCCTCCCTGATGTACAGTGGACTACTGAGATTTTGGTGAGGGGCAAACATTCTCTTTAGTTGTGTATTGCTGATGAGCCCACTATACTCCAATAGATAGTCCCAAACTGGCTTAACAGATCTCTCTCTCTCTCTCTCTCTCTCTCTCTCTCTCTCTCTCTCTCTCTCTCTCCTTTCTCTCTCTCTCTCTTCTCTTTCTTTCTAATTTCTTCTCGATCCAGCCCCGCTTTCTCCGGTCCCTTCCTGTCCACAAACAAACAAACCAACCAACCAACCAACCACGAACATGGGAAAGAGGCGCACTGGCTACATTGTCTCCTTTTGATGTATTTTCTGCTCCTCATCTTCTGCTTGCGCCTCAAGGCCCTATTCAATGGTCCCCATGCTTTAGAGTCCTGTGGATGATGACACCACGGTCTCTGTCAACACTGTCATGTATACATGTCATATGTGTGTCCTATATATGTGTCGCTTGTGCATATCACCACATTTGCTGTATTCTTTCCCAATTAACCTCCACATGCATTGATCTCTGCGTTCAGAATGTGAGTGCAGGAATTCTTTTACTGTGTTTAGTCTTCACCAATTATAGCCTAGATCTGGCACTTGAATGAAGAGGCAGCTGTAGAAAAGAAAGGGCAATTGTCACGCTCTTTATCTCCTCTTCATCAATGCCTGTTTTAGGGAATAATTCTTATGAGTCATGGAATTATGTGTGTATCAGAAATTGGAGGAAGAAGAGTGGGAATTAGAGCACCTTTCTAAAGTAATTTTTAAAAAATTAAACAACAATAACAACAGCAGCAGCAACAACGACAAAGTTTTGCCTACTTGCCAATGGCAGTGGGGAGACTCAATGCAGAATAGTGTTTTGCCCAATGGGACACACTGGTACATAAGCAAGGGATCTTTCATGCTACTCTATAATATCACTACCAGATTCCGCAGGCATTACAACAAAAGAGCCCTCAAAATACCCTGACAGGCAGATGAGAAGCAAACGTAAGATGTAAGAATAAGATACTACGAGACTCATGTTTTTTCATTTTGACAGGAATAACCTAGTTTTAACTACACACAATACTACATATTGTCCACTAGTAAATGTCTTGTGATATATTTTGTAGACCATTTGTCCTAGGATACCACAGAACTCCAGAAAGTGCTCATTAAGCCTTTGTTACACACCAAGAGGTTATAGGCTGTCAGGGGAAGGTGAGCAAGTATGTGAATTAACAAACAGGCACCAATAACCTTCTACTATAACAATAAGAAACTCTGATGATGAGAACAAGAAACAATGCTCTTTTAAATACTTTTATTTATTTAGAGTATAATTTCAAAGTTAGTAAAGTTAAATAAAGGCCATATTCAGATCTGTCTCATAGTGATTAAATAATCAATTGGAACTTGGTTTCATAGTGAAGATCAGAGTAAATAAAATGGTCTTGCCAGACAAGCCAGCAGACGTAGACAATTGCTCCATTTTATTTGTGTTTATAATTTGCAGTACTCAATGCTTGTATTGATGAGAGTTTTCCTTATAACAAATCATGCACAATCATCAATAGGAATTCAAAAAATACTGTTGAGGTATGAGATTGCACAAACCATTCCTGTGCACAGTAAAGGCCCTGGAGGTGGACAGCGTATTGGATTGTTTTCAAAGGAAAATTATGTGTTTATGATGTGTCATTTTATAAAGTTATTGTGATGGAAAATTAAATCTCAGTTTGAAAGAGATGAATAAGGATAAGAATAATCACCAGAGACTTTCACCTTATGCGGGAACTCCACCTTTCCTCCTAATGACGCTTCCTCAAGCTGCTAGTTATACTTGTCAAATTATGCACATATAAAACTTGTAAATACATGTTTTCTATACTGTATTCTTAGTATTTACCTCAGACTCATGTCAAGGGAATTACTTCCTCTATGTACTTTATAGAACATGACCATTATCTAATCTGGTATTTCTGAAAGTGTGGTTCATGGCTTTTTACATTAAAATCCTTGGGATGCTTGTTGGAAATAAAGCTTCTCTTTTGGGATGAGGGGAATGTCTGCTATGTCAGGCTGGTCTTCAACTCCCTATGTAGTGAAGGATGACCTTTGAACTTTTGGTACTTCGGTCTGCACCTAGGTTTACAGGCAGATACCACTGTGCCCGTATATACAGTGCTGGGGTCACTCCCAGGGCTTTGCACGTGCTAGCCAAGCACTGTAGCAACTGGGCCACATTCCCAATCCAAGCTTCCAAGATCCTAATGGAGATCTTGTGAGTAAGAATCTCAGAGAGTAACTTTATAAGGAGCCAAGTTAGGGAAACACTCGTCTGGCTAATTGTTAGAAATATAAATTAGGGGGCTGCACCTCAGACTTAATGGGTCAGAAACTCCAGGGATGGAGCCCATCAATCTGCCTTTGTAACAAGCTCTCCAATAGATTCCAATGCAGCAGGTGAGGGTCACTAGAGTAGTACACACCATGGTAGATGGCTTAGACTTTCCCTTCACTATCTCAGTCACTACTCTCAGTGGCAACAGAAATGTCAGATGCCATCTCTCAAGGAAGAGTCCTGTCATGGTCCCCAGCAGAACAGAGCCACTTCATGGATGGTCATGCCTTCTCTCCAGAGCATGGTATTCAAAGGCTTTCCCCCATTACTCCAAGTGGAATGACTCGGAAGGGCCAATGGCTATGTGTGACTCCCACCTTTGCCCAGTCCAATTGCTGTGCTCCCTCAGAGCCTTGGTGATGAACTTTCTAATGTTTCCAGAGAAACTGTGTATCTGGCTCCTCTTGATAAGTTTTTAGACCAGAGCTTCTCAACCTGTGGGTCACGACCCTTTGAGGGTTGCATATCAGATATATCACATATCAAAATTTTACATTGTAATTCATAGCAGTGGCAAAATAACAGTTATGAAGTAGCAATGAAATAATTTTATGGTTACCACAGCATGAAAAACTATATTAAAGGGTTGCAGCACTAGGAAGGTTGAAAGCCACTGGTCTAGACTGTGTACCCAGAAGTTGGAAAGGCTCCATAGCCAGTACTCTGGAATGGTCCCAGACAACAGGACACGGCAGTCTTCCTACTCTTCTCATCTTTCCTTTGAAGCCCACTGAAGAATGTTCTGTGACCATTAGCCTCCCACTTAGAATGTCTCCCTGTAAAAAGGGAACTACATTTAATGTCAAATGTAGGGCTTAAAATTAGTGCTTCCACCTCTTAAGATGAGTATGTTCCTGAAAACCAAGCCATGTGGTCTTCTTGAGCTACTTTTCCACCACCAAGTCTTCCCTCTAAACACTTTCAGCTCAAACTACTCTTCACTCTGTCATCCCAGCCAGGCTTTTGGTCCCAAACCCTCTGTTTATATGCTCAGCGGCCTTCCCAGCAGTACGTGGCAGTGTTTTGTCACCCAGGCCAACTCAGTGTACTTTCTCAAAGCAGTGCCCTAGCATTCCTACCTGAAATAATCTCTGCTCCGAGCCCCTCTCACAGTCCAGCCATTTCCTGCCTTAAGGTAGATTCTATGGCTTCAGTTCTTTCCCATGAAGATGGGAGGATCAAAGAAGGTTCCCATGTTTCTGTCATGGTAATGTTGCATAAGCATATTGTTCAGGGGCATGTTTATAAACATAATCTTTTCCTTATCCAAAGGATATAGAAGTACTAAAAAAAAAAATCGATAAAACCTAAACCTGAGTTCATTCTGAGTGTTTAGAAACAACTTTCATTCCACATTGCCAACTAGGACAGTCTTCTGTTTAGTACAGGTTTAATACTACTCCCCTAGTCCCTCACAAGTGACCACACTGATGCTAACTAAGGCTTTTGGTCGCCTACTTGTCTAACTCACTCAGTAGACCTTTGCTCTGCTTACTCTCTCTCTCTCTCTCTCTCTCTCTCTCTCTCTCTCTCTCTCTCTCTCTGTATGTGCATGCATGCACAGGTGCACACACATGCACGTTGTATGCATGCCTATACATGTGTCTATGTGTGGGCACGGCCGGCTAGGGTGGTTGGCCAGTGAGCCCCAGGTGTCCACATGTCCCTGCCTCCCCAGCCCTGGATACAAGCATACATCACAGTGCCTGACATTTTTATGTGGTTCTGTTGATAGAGCTCATGTCCTGGTGCTCGTGAGGGAAATGCCTCAGTGGCTGAGTCATACCCCAAGCTGTCCGCTTAGCTGTTTATATGAGAATCATATGGGAAGAGTTTCGAAAGGTAGATGTGCCTTGCATGTATTTTTAGCTGTTCCTTCTCACGCCCTCCTTCTTGTATGTATATCACAGAAGAGCAGTGCAGGGCATTGCTCCATACCAGACTTTGACAGACACTCCCCAGCAGGTGTCCCATCTTCTATTTATGGCCTGGGTTCTTATCTTCTTCTTTGGGCTAAGAACTTTTGAAAGCTACTAATTTCTCCCATACACTTTATCCAAAGTTAAATAGCTCCTACTTGAAGGCAGACACATCTAGGCTTTTTAGCAAACTGACATGGGACGGGGAAAGGCTTGTGACTGGGCTTCTTTGTTCTCCAGATGCAAGCCATTTACTCTAACTCAAAATGTTCCAACCCCACTTAATGGTGAGGAGGCATTTATCACATCCAACCATTCACCAAGGAAGGGTACAGTACCTTATCCTCACCACATGCCTATTGAATGCTACTGGGTGAAATTGGGTACCTTTCACACTTATGTGATATTGGTAATAACTGCCACTTCTTGATGTTTACTGAATGCTAGACGCCACACGCATCGGCAATGTACAGTCTTCAGCCCCTGTCACCAAACTGTACTAGCTGAACACAGGCTGATTTGTAGGGAGCAAGTGCAGTCCTGAGTGAGTGGGTATTGTTTGACATTGGCATGGCCATGTTAAGGACCCCAGTGCCTGAGACCCTGGGAGAGGCATAGCCTTCCCCAAGTGAAGCTCACAGAGATGGCAAAACCCTCCTCAGGTCAATGTGCAGATGCTGATAGTTCAGGCAGAAATGTCCACATAGCTTTCTCCCCTGGATGTTTGGTACCAGATTTAAACTTGCACCAAACCTATACCAGCCTGAACACTTTACTATGGAGATGGCTTCTACTGAGATTAGCTAAAAACTGTCTCCTTGTTCAGCTGTGTATAATCACCCTGCCTCTTTGTTGATCTGGATGTAGTAACCCGCCTCCCTGTTTAACTGTGTATAATAAACACGCTGAGCCTCTGGGTACTGTGGAGTCTCCATCAGAGAACCTAGACTTCCTGATCCAAGCTGTTCTATGTCCATGGGTTGGCTTGTCTGTCACTTCTTCATGTCCTCATAACCCCACGTAGGACAATCTCTGGAGTGATGCAGAACCCGTCTCTCATTTGCAACTTATTATCTGTCTCAGGACCAAAATAAGACCTTTGGAAGGGTGGGAGCTTTCTGTCTTGCTCAAACCACTCCCTGCCTGCGGGTGCATAGTTGCTAAAATTAAATTAAAATATTATTTTTAACTATATGTGTTGTGTTTGCTCATGTGTGCACCTGTCTGGGCATGGTGGTGCCAATGTCCATGGAATCCAGAGCTACTGGATCCCTCTAGAGATAGAGTTACAGGCAGTTGTAAGCTAGCTGGTGCAGGTGCCAGGAACCAAACTCTGGTCCTGTAGAAAGTAAGAAGTTCTCTTAAAGCTGAGCCATCTCTTCAGTCCCAGTAAATATTTTTGAATGAGTGAGATGAATGAGCCCAAAAGCTCATGTGGGTTTTAGAGGAGAAAATCAAGGTTTGAAAAGGGGAAGAGTCTTTAGACCACAATCTGTCACATCTCCAGGCCTTAAACAGGAAATGCATGCATCCAATCCACTTTTCTGATAAGGAAACTGTAGCTCATAAATCACGTAATGGCACAAGGCCAGCTAAGTAATAAGTTACCTGGAACTTGGAGCAGGACCTTTCATTCCACATAGCTCTGTTCCTTTGTCATGCTGATGTGTGGCACATCTGTTCCCACGTACCTCGAATGTACAGGTACATAGAGTATTATTTGAAGGGGGAGACAAGAGAGTAGGTCCCTCAAGTAATGCAAATCCCCTTCAAAGAAGAAAGAATATTCACTATTCCCTGCTTGTTAGTTGTAGCCAACTGAGTATGTGAGAACCAGGCTTTATTGTCTAGGGTAAGTCTCGGGTTTCTGTCACCATAATGATTCAGTAGCTTAGGGCTAGGGAGACAGCCAAGTCCATAAAGCGCTTGTACCACTGACATGATTCTTAAGGCTAGTCCAAAACACCTATGTAATATGCTAGGTGGGCATGGTGGCGCACATTTGTAATCTCAGAACTGGGGAAGCTGAGACAGGAGGATCCCTTGGACTTCTGGCCAACCAGTGAATGCCAGGTAACAGTAAGGGAGCTAGTCTCAAAACCACAGATGGACTGGTCCTGAAGACTGACACTGAAGTTGACCTCTGGCCTCTATATACGTGTTGTGCTGGATAGTTTTCTGTCAACCTGATACTAGGCGAAGTCATCTGAGAGGAGGGAACCTCCTTAAGATTGCGCTATAACAAGACGGTAGGGTGTTTTCTTAATTAGTGATTGATGTGGGAAAGCCTAGCCCATTGTGGCTGGGGCCATGCCTGTGCTGGAGGCTCTGGGTTCTATAAGAAAACAGAAAGCAGAAAACAGAGAAAACAGAGAGCAAGCCATGAGGAGCAAACCAATAAGCAGCACCCCTCCATGGCCCCTGCATCAGCTCTGGCCTCCAGGTTCTGCCTGGAGTTTTGTTTGAGTTCCAGCCCTGACTTCCTTCTGTGATGGACTGTTGTCAACCTGGAAGTAAAATGAAACAAACCTTTCCCTCCCCAGGTTGCTTTTGGCCATGGTGTCTCATTGCAGCAATGATGACCCTAAGTAAGACACATGTGAACACGTATGTACACATACTTGTACACAGTGCACCTGCTTGTACCCCCACAAGCTGTAGTTTAACATAAACAATGTTTACTTTCTAATTGTGTAATAGTACTAGACAGGTGCCATGGTGCATCTACAGCTTTCTTCTTGTAGAAATAGAGAGACCCACATTCTTCCATTCACACTGTAGCTCTAGTATCCTCAAAGATCTTGTGTTTATAGGGACAAAAGGGAAAGACAGCTCCATAGATGTCTTAGCAAAGAAAGTACATCTCATGGCTTCTAGGCCACTGCTAGGAACTAGTGCAAGCTTCACTCAAATCTAAGTGGGACTGGTAAATATGCTCTTTTGGTACTTCTCAAGCAGAACGAGGAGGGAACTAGCTTCAGAAGGTCCAAAGAAAAGACAGGTGGTGGGAAGCTGAGGCTCTCCCATCCAGCAGCTTAGTCATTTCCATCGGTGCCCTCCTCTGCCCACGCCTTTTGAGGTGTAAATTATAAACCCTGTGAAACTGGATGATATCATAAAACCCACAGGATGTATTGAGCCCCATAGTCTTCGCTTATCTTAGCTTGTTAAGCAGAAAAATGGGAGTATTTCTTTTCTTTTACAGGAAAAGAGTATCAGGCAATGTCACATAATAGTTCAAAAATAGAATTTGTCTTTGTCAACCAGGTAGGAAATAACAAGGAAACGCTGAATGTTCTTTTTAAGAATGTTTTGGAATTAATTTCAATTCATCCTGATAGCTCTGTAAAAGGAGAAATGTAGGCTTCGGTAGGTTTCTTAATGTAGATTGCTGTAGTAATTTTAAAACAACAAATAATAGTAAGGCAGTGATTCTATCACACTGCCAGTGTGCTCAGCAGCAAATTGTATATTTTTTAAAAATAAATTTGTCAGCACAATAGATGCCAATGACTAAATTCTAGGTATTGCCTTCAGATTAGAAAGATTCATATGATCATAGTCATGTAGTTTAGAAAGTTATTTACTGTGGTGGAGATAAAAATAATAAACATAATTATTCAAGGACTTCTTAGAAGTATCTTCCCCCCCTGCATTCCACAATCACTGTTCTGTATCAGGAGTAATGGGCAGGGTGAGACGAGGGGAAGAGAGCAGCCTTGGAGACACACAGAGAGGGAGACACACAGAGAGGCTGACTTCATGTACACGTGTGTGGATGCAAAGCTGATTGGAGAAATCCGATGAACCAAGAGCAGAAAGAACATTCTGGAAGACCCTTAGCCCAGAACAAAGGACTGAGAGTTCTAGAGAGTGAATGGGGTAGCCACTTTGTGGGATGGGAAGTAAGGACAGAGTTCTGGTAAGGAAAAGTACCACCACCGGAGAGGACCTTGCCCCAACTCCCTACACAGCTGTCATCAACTACGCAAAGCAGTGCCCAGCAGATGGAGCAGCAGTTGTGATAGCCAGGGACTGCCTCAGCCCCACTTCCTATCTACCAAATAGCAAGCTCAGTGAGGGAACTATGTCACCTCTGTAACCCTCACAATCCTCACAATTCTACGAGGGATATCATACTCAACTCTCTTTTATACATTAAAAGTCTGAAGTATAGAAGAGCTGGCTACCCGACTTCACAAGAATTTACCAGTTAGTAACTGATGCAGCTTAGAGTCAAGCCAAGGCAGTCTTGCTCCAGGGTCTGTGCACTGGGCCATTATCCTTCACTACTTCCCATTCAACTCAACATCAGCATCCTACACCATAAGGCAACTGAAGACTTAGACTAAGCTCTTTTTGAGACGGAGTTTCCACACAGCACTCCACAAGTGAACTGATGACATATCACTGAACTGATTTTTGAACCCCTTTGAACTGATGACACATCACTGTAGGTACCAAGATATCAAGTTGTTCATGTGTTAATACCATCACCAGGTGATTATTTGATAAACTTCAGGAAACAGAACCAAGAAGATGGAGATATGAGGGACCATTCTTTTCACCAATTGTAAAGGTGCCTGGCCTGTTTTTATACGCTTAGTAACAACTGAGTGGTCTTCCGAGAAGCCTTACATAAGAGACTCTTTACTTGTTGAGTTCTTGGACTCTTCAGATCATTTTCTAAATATTATATCACTCGCTATCCATACAAGCATCATGGATAAGGGCACTTCCCACAGATGGTCCAGGATAGTTTTGAAGACCACAGACTGATTCTAAGTAGTCTGGATACTGACCATTCTTAAATAGAGTTGATATAAGAACCAAAACGAATGTGAATGTTTTTTCTTGGAGACTCAGGAAGCTAAAAGAGTGCCTATCATCAAAATGCGCATTGGATCTCCCACTAACCTTACTAATACGGATTCTGGGAAAATAACGGGGTCTTCTTATTCAGCCTTTGTTCTAGGGAAGGTTAAATCTGTAACGATAGAATGCTAAGTGTGCTGTGAGTTGTTTATTTGCTTTGTTTTTTTCTTTATTTTTCTATTCCCCATGTATCAGCAAGAAGTTAACTAAAGTTTAGGAACTACTAAAACTCTACACATAGTCACGGCCCACGGACATTCTTTCATAGTTGGAGAGAGGGAATAGAAATGTAGCCTGGGTCTCCTCCTGAAACCAGAAGATGGACTTCTCTACGATTTCACAATTTGAAAGATAGCAGTGCTGTCCGGGATGGGCTAACTAAATGTGACGCTCTTGTATGGATTAGTGATTCTCACTTAAGGACTGACCTTCAGTCCCAAGGCCAAAGAGCCATGGATACCCACAGCAGCAAATGAACGTAACTCCACCTGGGCTATCTGCCACCTCCACTTGGGAGTCCTGGTTGCCACCTCTACCATGTGATAAACTACATTGATAACATAGGTTCTGGAAACCTTGTCAGGATTTTTTTAAAAAGGACATCATGTTTTAACATTGTCAGTCTCTGGAAGTGTCACACATACTACAGAGAATGGAGTGTTTAATTCCACTTTATAAATAAAGCAAAAAACAAGACCAAGATGATAAATCCAAAATGCTCCAAATGTTTCAATCTGAAGCATATCGGTTCTATACAATTAGGGTCAAACTGTACATCACTAAAACTTCATTCCAGAAAACCAGGCTATGAGGTTCAGAAACCAGAAGGTAGTTGTACTTAATAGGCTTCTCTTTCTCTCTCGGTGACACAAATATAGGCCAGATCAGACCAGATTCAAAGCAGATACATACTGGTTTGTTAGGCACTGCTCCCCAGTGGGCTATCCCAAGCCCTGGCTAAGGCAAGGGGATTTTATAGACCTTAGGCAATGGGTCATGTCGGAGTAGGGATTGTGTCCATATATGGTCAAAAGCTGAACTCCTCAGCCCACTCTGGGGTGGGTTTACTGGAACAAAAAGGTAAAGAGTGAAGATGTGTCAGCTGGGTTTTTTCTCCATGTGGGTGGGGTTGAAGGAAGGAAGGCAGACGTGTTTCCCAGCTAGTGGGGTACGAGCAGGTGTTCGAACCAAACAGTACCTGCCAATGATTTTCTAGGATCTAGTCTGTTCTGCTTCTTCTTCTAAAGGTAGGAGTGTGGTTATAGTTACAAACAGTAATTTGTTTTGCTTGTTTTATACTTCTGAGATAATATTTCATTTTCTAATGCAACGAATACCTAATTTTTCAAAGCAAAACAAAACAAACAAAAAACCAAAAATAAATGAATAAATAAATAGATAAATAAATAAATAAATAAATAAATAAATAAATTTTACCCTTTTGATCCCTTCCTGGGCACTTTAAGAACATTTCTCTGAGCCGGGCAGTGGTGGCGCATGCCTTTAATCCCAGCACTTGGGAGGCAGAGGCAGGTGGATTTGAGTTCGAGGCCAGCAGCCTGGTCTACAGAGTGAGTTCCAGGACAGCCAGAGCTACACAGAGAAATCCTGTCTCCAAAAAAAAAAAAAAAGAAAAGAACATTTCTCTGGGTGTCTGATTGCCTCATGAGGAGCATGGCAAGAGTGTGTCTGTCCACATAGAGCCTAGGTGTCACCGCTGGGCTCTCCTCACAGCCCCCTTCTGGAGCATCATTTATCTTAGGAGGGGACGTGGTGGAAGGCAGCTGCTTGACTCTGGACTTGTGCTTCCAAGGTGGAGAGAGTCCAAGAGTGTTGCTCAGTCCATTAAGCAATCCCGTTTAGCTGAAGGGGTTCATCTATCAATCACGCTTTTCAGCCAGAAACCTGCTTATTTACAGAGTTAATCACATTTTCAGGTCACCTGGGCTCGTCTCCTAGATATTTAATAAAATGAGCCCTTATTTTATTTATCACACGGTAGATTTGGTAAGGGCCGCCCAATGTTGGAATGGGAGAGGAGTGGGATGGGTAATTATTTACAAGAAGACAAAGGTAAGCTCTATCTACCTCCACAGTGTCCAGAGTTATCAGTGGGTGATCAGGGTCTCAGACAGCATGAGCACAGCAGATTGATCAGACACTGCAGGTAGCAGCCATGTTCCTGAAACAAAGTCAGCTATCGATTTCCCCTTGCTTTTATGACCCATTTAACAACAGGCATTTTGGACTGGTTATCTCTTAGGCTGCAGAGAATTCTCCTGCCAGCCTCCTTCTGAGCTCCTCTTAATTATCTTCTCTGAAAGACGGGTGAGAATGGATGCTCGGCCTCGGCCTTGAACAGACTCACATTCTCCATGTACAAGAGGCTTATACAACTTGCACATTTATACCCAGTCAGCTCCCACGGAGGGTGTTTAGACGTTTTCCATGGTAACTACCCCACTGGGTGAGGGGGAGGTCCATTGGATCTGTCGGCTAACAAATTCTCACTAATTGACATCAAGCCAGTTAATTTCTACGTAATAAGTGTTGAGTGATTCAAGGACCAGCCCAACCAGCCAGGGCTGGGGCTACTCAAAGACCTGTTTGGGTCCCAGAACGGAACATTTAATGTTTTGCCAAATTTTCAAAAATGCCGGGAGTGAAGAATAGCGGTCTTAAACTTCAGCTCTTCAGGTTACTAATTATGTAGCCAGAAGTATAACGAGAACTTTACAAATCACTATTTCCATTAGGAAGGTGTTAGAACCCACGCCACGCCGCCGGGCACCCCTCCTCTTAGCTGGTCGGCTGTTCCCAGCGGAGGCGAGCTTCAAGCCCAGCTTCTGTTCTGTTTCCCCAGCACTTGGAAGAGAAACAAAACAGGCCTAATGAAAAACACACACGGGAAATGCGGTATTATTCCATCATCCTCGCCTACTGCGCTCTGGCACCCTCGGTGATTAGGGAGGACTTTCCCCTCCGTGAGCAGCCAAGTGGGGGTGGTATGAGGCTGCTACATTGCCATTTCCTGTCAATTTCCTCCTGCCCTCCTGCCCACATCTCCCCACACGCCCATCCCTCTCTCCCAAACACCAACACTAGCCACACTCACCACCACCAAGTTGTGTTAGCTTTAAAAATTGAGAGGAGGGAGCGTTGGAAACTGGGGGGTGGGGCACCGACCATAATCAACCTCTAACCTGGACCGCTGAGAAGCAGGTCAGCCCCACCGAGTGGATGCTGACCTCTGAGTGGGCTGAGCAATGAAGCTCGCTGGGAAAACAGCCGGCTGCCTTGTTTGTTTTGGAGGAAAAGGGTGCTGAAGTCAGTCAGAATATTAATTCCCAGAGTAATCTTCCCACGTGCATTTTCTCGACTTTTCACCAGAAAGGAGACTCGGGATAACAGACAGTCCCCAAATCTCATTGGACCATTAGCCCCCTGAATAACTCCTTTCATTAAAAAAAACAAAACAAAAAAAAACCCCAACTCTCCCTATTCCCCCATTTCTTACTCCATACACAGTGAAACCTGTATATAATAGACAATGCGTTTATTCACACAGTATTCAGCCACCACTAAATAACCCTGACATTGGTCAAGCAGGTATGCCTACCCAGGAAATTAGAATGCTTTTGCCCAAACCAGCAGGGCCACCGTGCTTGTCTGTAGAAAGGCATCGGTGGCAGCTTGCTTCTGCTATTCTGCTGTTCTAACCTGGAAATAGTGCTGTGCCTCCCACACAGAAGATACTAAATAAACAACTGGTAGATGTTCGAATATCTGAACTGTACACCACAGGGCTGGTGGCTAAGCTGACACCCTAGAATTCTGTGGCTTTCACAGCGTGTTCTAGCAGTTCTTTCTTGTTGCCACTAGCACTAAATAGAAAGGACTCTTGAACGTGGTTCTCTGGAGTATTATTGAAATTCCTGCCAAAAGACAGTCAGGGATTGCTAGTTTCTGTTGAAGAACTGTTGGTAAAATGGGCAGTAGAGTATTTTTATTTAAATGTTTGGTTGAATGTACGGTATCTGCTCAGCCAACACTGGTTGGGCAGATCAGTAAACACAGGTGATATTAGTATAAGGGCTGAAGAAGCTGCCGAGCAAGTCTTATGGTGAGAAGTAGTCTGTATGCAGGCCTGCATGTTAGTCCTGTCTCGATTTAATTCAGCAGTGGAGACGCAGAAGGAAACTGTGTTATGTAACTCCTCTGATTGAAAATAAGTTGAGATTGGAAAACATTCTTGAAAGGATTTTGACATGAATATACCTGCCCTGGTAGATGACGTGAAAGTTACATTCCGTGTGTCTGATAAAAACCTTTGGGAATCTGATTATTGTAAAACCGTGACTATCTTGAAGATGACAAGTGTAAGACTATGATGGGAACAACGAAGAACAACTTTTAATGTGAATGAACTTTTAAGAAGTGAAAATATCGAGACTAAAACCTTACTAACAGATTTGTGGTAAGGCATTCAATAGACAATTCAGAGGGGCAGAATGGCTAGCCACCTTGTTTGTGGAAAGTACACACCTAGATAACCAACCATGACTGCCCAGAAACAGAGGGAATAGGGGGCATTTTTTGTCTGGACTATTACAATGGTTTCCAGTCTACACTACACACATGAGATTCAGGAGCCACACCCCAAAGCAACTAAATTAGAAGTCCCAGTGTTGGGACACATGCATAAGCATAAACAATTTTAAAGACCTGATGCTATTACAATATGCAGTCAAGTTCGAGCCATTGTGATACTTCTCACATTGTACCATTGGAATTACCCAGGGTCCTATGGAACTCAATTCCCTGGGCCCAACCTACAGTTTGATTCTTGGGTTTGAGGTGGAGCCCAAACTCTGCATTTCTAACACATTTTCTACGGCGGCAACAGCAGCAAGTTTAGGAATGCCAGTCTGGAGTACAGGCTCACCTAAAGATCTGGACACTGCGAAGCTGAGAGTAATCCAGGAAAAAGACCAAAGGGTTTATTCTTGACTTCATCGTGGAAACATGCCCATAACTTTAAAAAACCCATTCATGGTTTGCTCTTTAGTTTCAAGGACAGTGTGGAGCTACTGAGAGGGTAAGTTCCGAAGAAGAGCAAGTGCCCTTGCACGTATGAGGCTGTTTCCTAAGACTTTGAAGACCATCAAGGGCTACTACCTGCCTCAATAGCAATCCAACATAGACCAAAGAAGCCAAGTTTAGAAGATTTAGAAAACAGAACGTATGTCAGTGAGAAGAGGAGAGCTGGCCTTAGAACATGGCAAACGTTAGCCTCAGAACTGTGAGCTCATGACTTCCCTGCCCTTACCTAAGCTGTAGAGCAAATGAACTAGAAGAAACTTGTTTGGAATTTCTATAGTAATCACTGCAAGAATTACTTGCTCTGTGTTTGTAGTAATTAAAAGTCTGTGATAAGCACTTATACACAATTAAATGTCCTCCAAATTATTGAAAGAAATTTACCCTTTAAAAGTTCCTGGAGAAATACCTTAGTGGTAGAACACCTGTCTGACATGTGCAAAGCTATGGATTCAATCTGTAGTATCACGAAAGTAAAAGGGGGGGAGAGGAGGAGGAGGTGGAAGAGGAGGAAGAGGAAGAGAGAGAGGAGGAGGAGGGAAAGGAGGAGGAAGAGGAGGAGGAGAGGAAGAATAAGAAAAGGAGGAGGGAGAGGAGGAGGAAAAAGAGGAGGAAGAGGAGGAGGAGGAGAAGGAGAAGGAGGAGGAGGAGAAGAAGAAGAAGAAGAAGAAGAAGAAGAAGAAGAAGAAGAAGAAGAAGAAGAAGAAGAAGAAGAAGAAGAAGAAGAATTGCAAAACTGGATAGGCTATGACTTCATTACCATACTAGTTACTGCTAATTCCTAGCTAATGACAGAAGGAAGAGCTCCAGTCATACCCCAGCACCACTGCTTTCCTTACTATCAGTGAAAGCAGCCATCCAGTACATGGAGCCATCATGCAGGCATGGAGAGTAACCACTTCCAGGGCTCAAGTGGGTGTGGCTGTCATCTGTTCAGCACTAACACACTCCACTTGCCCACTCTCGTCACACTGGCCTCTCACAACTTAATAGCTCTCTTAACCACTACCTTTGAGAATGTTTTCCAATAGAGTTATACAAACTGACCTTTCTAAAGTTTTACACCAAGAAATATAACCATGTCTTCCTGAGTATTTGCTTTTCAAAATATATTTTAATGAATAGTGAAAATTATGTAGTGAGGAGATTGTGAGCCCATTTGTGATTTATGGAGGTCTATTGGATGTCCACAGTTAGGTGAATGTCCCTAGTGCTATATCCAAAGCAATTGCATTCTTCCAATTGTTCCATTAAATCAGAAGATACTTATTTTCTCATTTTCAATGGTAAGTGGTGGACATATGCACTGGCTAGTTATACTGAGAAAATGCTCCCTCCAAGATTTGCTCGTAGTCAAGGCCATGAGACATTTTCTTGGTTAATGATTGACATGGGAGGATCCAGGCATCGTGGGTGGTGCCACCCCTGATATAAGAAAGCAGGCTGAGCAAATCCTGGACAGCAAGTTGGTAAGCAGCACCCCTCCAAGGGCTTCTACACCACTCTCTTCCCCTGAGTTCTTGCCCTACTTTGCAGGATATTGAACTACAGGCTGTAAGCTGAACTAAACCCTTTCCTCACACGTTGCTTTGGGACATGGTCTTTATCATACCCTAACTAGGACATCGTGTAAACGAGTAATAAACTTGCTCATCATGACTTTGTCTTTGGAATCATCTTATGTTTTAGAGGTTTGTTGTTTGTCAAGTAGGAAGGTTTTCAACTGGGCCAGAAAGCACAGAAAGTTTTAGTTAAGAAAAGCATGGAGCTATGGCTGCTTTGTAAGTAGAGTGTGAACCCCATGCGTGAGAAGGGAAAGGCAAAGCATTTTGATGGTCACACGTTAAAAGCATGGTTTTAGAATATATTCTTAAGTACTTTTCATCAGTTAAATCAAAATGTTTAGAAATAAGGAAATATAGTTAACTCTCCAATGAGCTGGATATTGATCAGATGTCTAGAATAAAAGGATATTTTTCTTTATTTGAAAAGGTTTGAAGGAGACAGGGCTAGGGAGTGGTTAAGAGTGGTTGCTCTCACAGAGGGTCCAGATTTGTCTCCTAAGACCCACATTGCAGCTTAAAACCATCTAATCCGAGAGACTCTGACTCTCTCTTCTGACCTCCACAGGTCAGGCACACACTGTACATGCAGGCAAAACACTAATGCACATAAATAATAAAACAAATAAGTCTAATTAAAAGAAGAGTTTTGAAGAAGAATAAAGACATGTATGCATCTGATTGTTGTCTTTGGAAATGAATTTATAAAATGCAACACACCCCTGTATTCAGTGTGTGTTGAGGGAGCAGTTTGTCTGAGAGACCGTCTTGCAGTATAGCCCTAGCTAGTCTGGAATTTGCTGTGTAGACTGGTCTCAAACTTGAGGCCGTTCTCCTGCCTCTGCCTTCCAAGTCCCACTTTGGATGTGTGAGTCCTCACCCAGATCTGCATCTTTGTAAAACAGCAACACTTCATTTTAGTAATTGATTCTGTTTGCTTCTTAGTATCAGATTAAACTAACATTTCCCAACTAAGGTCTTCAGTAGGTGGATCCAACACTAAGAAAAGGAAACAGGCCACCTGGACGGCACATAAAGGGTAAATGACCCTCTTTATTCCTTAAACACATTAGACATTCACAAGGTCGAAACAGCCTGCTGAGGTCAGATTTTGCATGAACACACCTTTTTTTGAAAAAAAGTATCCTCCTCAGACCCTGTAAAACCGTGGGACATTTTGTTTTCCTTTTTCTGGTATTTAAAGTAAGATAAAGTCCAGCTGATTTCTTTCCACGACTCTGCCCCTCCCCCTCCAAATGCTTAATAACCACAACCCTAAGATTTATGGTGAGCAAAAAAGAAAAATAAGTAAATTATCTGACTGAGGAGCCATTCTTCCTTTCTCCGGCCGTACAGACTATTTTAAATGCTGCTGGCAGCAGTCTAATTAAAATAATTTCTGTCAGAAGTCAGTGAAATATGTGGCCTCAGCCCGGCTCAATGTTCTCCAGCAGGAATGACAAATCTCTGCTTAATTGGTACTTAATATGATGGTGCAGGGTTAGCAGTTCTCCGGGATAAAAGGAGATAAGAACAGAAAGTCCTTGCTTGGGGCAGGAAGCCCGGGAAGATGAAGAGACCAAACAGTGCTTTCCCCCAAGCTGTTCCTATCGAGAGCTGTTCTTTTGGCCATCATTTATGAAATAACAGACAATTAATGCACATTTTATGGCCAGCTCAAGTCCTAATTAAATACAACTATGTACAAAGAATGCGAAGGGCCTGACTTCCAGAGACCAAAATAAATACTGGTAGAATTCTGGTGGCCCCTGCAGCCGTAGCTCATCTCCTTATCCTAGCTTAGGGATGAGCACCTTGGCGAAGGCCATGTGCTGCTTCTGAGGTACAGCCATTAAGCTGAAGTTCATGGTGCAGTTTATAATATTTGGGAACTGCAGGAAAGTGGACCTAGGATGACTGTCCACTTTCCATGAAAATCCCGCTACCGTCCTTGCTGAGGGCACGGCTTCCTTCCGCCTTCTCTGTTCTGGAGCACAAGTCTTCCGTTTTCCACACCCTGTACAGTGCACCACCCTTCGCTTTGTTGCTGCACTTGCTATCACACAGAAACACTTATAGATGGTCTTGTGTGCACTCTTATGAGTGCTTAGTGTACTATTACTTGTAATGTTTGCACAGTTCAACGGAGTAGCGAAGAGTGGCTAATGGGTAACTTACTCCACATCTTGTGCCACTTAAGGACTCTGCATGTATAAACCCATTGAAGCCCACGATAGCCTGAGTTAGGGGCTTTTGACATCTGCCTTTTGTAAACGAGGATATGCATGTACAGAAAGATTGTGTTAGTTGAATAAAGCTGCACAGGGTAATTTGTAGAATCAGGCTTTACAGCAAGGCAATGTGACAATAAAAACTATATTTTAATCACCACTTCTGTGCCGTCTCTTGATTCACTACTTTGGCATAACCCAGCAGTACTCTAGATGTGGGTCAATAAAATATCTCTATAAACATTCAAAACATAACAAGTCTGTGCGTTGTGGACAGTGATGGCTTCTCTGTGCTGCCACAGTCTCCTTTCTATTCAAACATAAAGCCACCCTCAGCTCATGCTCCTCCTTGTAATAGCCACAAAGCGACTTTGATCCATGAGCTATAGGTTGCCGACCCCTGCTCAAGGTTGAAAGTATGTTAGATCTAGTCAGTGTGGTAGTGCAAGTCTGTAATCCCAGCATTCAGAGTGCTGAAGCACGTGGGATAGAGTTGGACCCTACATAAGGAGACTGAGGGGGAACATCCATTGAGCCTGAATATGTAAGAAGCTATTGAGATAACTAACTTTTACAAGTTTCTGACACAGGAGGAATAAAAAAAATTATTTGATTGAATTATTATCTTCTAAGTAATACTGTTGGCACAAATACATTAGGTATGCATATTATATATATATATATGCAATTAAACTAACTGGAAATATTTATTTTCATTGAACATTGAAATTTAAAATGTAAAGTAATCATGATAAGTGCTTACTGCAAGCACAAAAGAGTATGCTTTTTTGTAAATCTCATAAAATTAATAGAAAGTCATAAATTTCCATTCTCTTGTCTTGAACGGTCACATGATGTTGTGGACACTATGTTCATACTCTTTGGTGGTCCGTGTGAAGAGCGGTCCCAAGCCCAGCATCACTGACAATTCTCCAACATCTTGTTTTCAGTATGATTTCCTTAGATTCTACTTCACAGTTAACAAGTCAGAAACTCTGAGGGTGAGGCATGTGAAAGCAGAGGAGCTGCTAGTTCAGGGAAGTAGTATTCCAAGCAGTTCTCTTCTTTTTAAAGAGATAAGGCTTCAATGCGGGCGCATACATGTACTCTCAACAGAAGGGTTGTATGTGAACTAAAAATTTCCTACACAGGGCATTATATTGTTGTCTTCCACATTTAAGCAAGTCACAAGAATCATAATGAGCAAACTTTAGGGTTGTATATGCATATTTTGGATGAATATAGATAAATCTATCATGCCCACCTTGTTATATGATGAAGCATTTGTTTTTGTGTATAGTGTATGTGTGTATACATAGTCATGTGTGTACATGCATGTGTGGAAGATTAGCGATTGATAACTGGGTGTCTTTCCCTCTTGCTCCTCAGTTTGTGCTTTTGAGATTAAAGTTGAGATATGTTCTCTCAATAGACCTGGAGCTGGCCAATACAGCTAGACTTATGGTCAGCAAGCCACTGGGACCCTCCCATCTCTGTCTCCTCAGCACTGGGATTACGGGTGTGTAAGACCATAGCTGGCTTGTTATGAGGATGCTGAGGACCTAAACTCGGGACCCCACACTCGTACAGGAAGCACTTTACTGTCTGAGCCATCTTCCAAGCCCTTTGATGATGCATTTAATTTGTTACATCATTACAGATGTTTGCTGGTTCATTTTTTTTTACACACACAATATTTTTATATATATTCAGAGTTATAGAATTTAAATATGTGAATATCTCTAAGATTTATTTTGTTTCATTTACATGTGTGCACATGTTCTGCACGTGTTTATGTGTACATGCATGGTAGGTATCTGAGGAGGTCAAAAGAGGGAGTCGGATCCCTAGGAGATGGAGTTACAGTTATCTGTGAGTCAATGGGTTCTGGGATTTGAATTCTGGTTCTCAAGATGGAGCAACAAGGATTCTGACCCAATGAGTCACCTTGAGTGGTCCTCTCTACTTAACCTGCTCCTTATTTTTCACCAAGTTTAAACATACTTATGTAGGAACTCCATCTTTCTTCAGTCACTTTCAGGGGGGCTTTACACATTCATGCATGATTTTGTATGATGACAAACAACACCCAGTACAAAGATTGATTTGACCTCTAAGGCAAAATCAGCCCGGATACTCACATATGATAATCCTTTAAACAGGGAAAGCCCTAGTCCCCAATCTCACATGTGGCTCAAAGTGTTTATTAAACATCATAAATACATCAGATTTGGCCATGAGCTCACAGGTAGGCACGCATACACAGAAGGTCACAGCTCCTTAGGAAACCACCCATGTTCTCTTTCCTCAGCTATCGGGGGTGACACAAACGGTCCCTGTCAGTAACACTCATTGAGAGAGATAAAAATCCTGCAACAGCTAAGTCCAGCCTCTCTCCTGTGGCGATTTCCTTTGATTTCCAAGATATCATGTGACTACTGACTAAACCCTGTAATTGCTAACCTCACCTCATCCTATTTTAAAAGGAAAGGAAAGAAATAGCCCATTTCAAAAATCTTTTTCTAGTACATTGCATAACTAATACATTTCCTTTTTCCTTGATAGTAGTTTTCTTAAAGAAAGAGAGAAAAGGAGCTTAAGGAACACACATGTCAGTGATATGTAGCATTTTTAGAAAACCAATTTATGGTCATGTTGTGTATCTGCCATTGTTAACACATAGAATTAAATATATGTGTCACTGTGGTAGTAAGCGGTGGTCCTAGGCATGGAGGTGTATTCTTGAGAACACTGAAGGACTTGATGCAGGAACTGATTTCCTCAGGCCTGGCTTGAATTCAGCCTGAAACATGTTCCCCTTCCTTACTGCTCTTCCTGCCCTGAACTTTTCTTCTGTGATGTGCAAATACAAGGCAGATGTCTTCATCTCCCTGGAATGCTTTTAACCATAATGAAGGCTTGTAATAAATCAGGGCTTTTCAACCTGCTTTCCATCATCAACACATACATACTTTTTAAAGATATTAGTCTCCACAGAGATTATTATAAATAATTAGGGCAAGCTAGAACTTATTAGTGTTTTAATGGACATACAGTTGCTACTTGTGAACTATCTTTGATATGTAGAAAGTTATCTTGTCTAGATTTCTATAAACCACAGTTACTGGATGAGAGAGGTTTTTTCTTTTTCTTTTCTTTTTGACTTTTAGCACAGACTAGTTTTTATTTACATTTATACTAGTATGATGTGAATCTATAAAACCCAATATCACTTTTATGACATTTCTTTCTCTTTTTTTGATAATTTATTTACATTTCAAATGTTTTCCCCTTTCCAGATCTCCCCTTTGGAACCCCCCTCCCTCCTCCCCCTGCCTCTATGAGGGTATTCCCCCACCCACCCACCCACCCACCCACCCACCCACCCACTCTCTTCTTCCCTCCTTGGCATTCACCTATACCGAGGCATCGAACACCCTCAGGCCCAAGGGCCTCTCCTCCCCCTGATGGCTAACAAGACCCTCCTCTGCCACATATGTGGCCAGCACCATGGGTCCCTCCATGTGTATTCTTTGGTTGGTGATCCAGTCTCCAGGAGCATCAGGAGGTCAGGACAGTTGACATTGTTGCTCCCTCCATGGGGCTGCAAACTCCCTCAGCTACTTCAGGCCCTTCTCCAACTCCTCCATCTGGAACCTCACGCTCAGTCCAATGGTTTCTGTGAAGTGAATCTTGGGTATTCTGAACTTTTGGGCTAATAACCACTTATCATTGAGTACATACCGTGTTCATTCTTTTGTAACTGAGTTACCTCACTCAGGATGATATAATCAAGTTCTATCCATTTGCCTGCAAATTTCATGAAGTCATTGTTTTTAATAGCTGAGTAGTATTCCATTGTGTAAATGTACCACATTTTCTGTATCCATTCCTCTGTTGAGGGACATCTGGGTTGTTTCCAGCTTCTGGCTATTATAAATATGACTGCTATGAACATAGTGGAGCATGTGTTTATATTACATGTT
>CM052701.1:93791947-93829447 GCA_028551405.1 Uromys caudimaculatus
ATACTTTATATTGTTTGTGACAATTGTGAAGGTTGTCATTTCCCTAATTTCTTTCTCAGCCTGTTTATCCTTCGAGTATAGGAAGGCTACTGATTTGTTTGAGTTAATTTTGTATCCAGCCACTTTGCTGAAGTTGTTTATCAGCTGTAGCAGTTCTCTGGTGGAGTTTTTAGGGTCACTTAAGTATACCATCATATCATCTGCAAATAGTGATATTTTGATTTCTTCCTTTCCAATTTGTATCCCTTTGACCTCCTTTTGTTGTCTAATTGCTCTAGCTAGAACTTCAAGTACTATATTGAATAAATAGGGAGAGAGTGGACAGCCTTGTCTAGTCTCTGATTTTAGTGGATTGCTTCAGGTTTCTCTCCATTTAGTTTGATGTTGGCCACTGGTTTGCTGTATATAGCTTTTACTATGTTTAGGTATGGGCCTTGAATTCCTGATCTTTCCAAGACTTTTATCATGAAGGGATGCTGAATTTTGTCAAATGCTTTTTCAGCATTTAATGAAATGACCATGTGGTTTTTTTCTTTGAGTTTGTTTATGTAGCGGATTACATTGATGGATTTCCGGGTATTGAACCATCCCTGTATCTCTGGGATGAAGCCTACTTGATCATGTTGAATGATCATGTTGATGTGTTCTTGGATTAGGTTTGCGAGAATTTTATTGAGTATTTTTGCATCAATATTCATAAGGGAAATTGGTCTGAAGTTTTCTTTCTTTGTTGGGTATTTCTGAGGTTTTGGTGTCAGTGTAACTGTGGTCTCATAGAAGTGTTGGGTAGTGTTCCTTCTGTTTCTATTTTGTGGAATAGATTGAAGAGTATTGGTATTAGGTCTTCTTTGAAGGTCTGATAGAATTCTGCACTGAACCCATCTGGTCCTGGGCTTTTTGTGGTTGGGGGACTTTTAATGACTGCTTCTATTTCTTTAGGCGTTATGCGACTGTTTAGATAGTTTATCTGATCCTGACTTAACTTTGGTATTTGGTATCTGTCTAGAAACTTGTCCATTTCATCCAGATTTTCCAATTTTGTTGAGTATAGATTTTTGTAGTAGGATCTGATGATTTTTTGAATTTCCTCAGAATCTGTTGTTATATCTCCCTTTTCATTTCTAATTTTGTTAATTTGGATCCTATCTCTGTGCCCTCTGGTTAGTCTGGCTAAGGGTTTATCTATCTTGTTGATTTTCTCAAAGAAACAGCTCCTGGTTTTGTTGATTCTTTGTATAGTTCTTTTAGTTTCTACTTGGTTGATTTCAGCCCTTAATTTGATTATTTCCTGCCTTCTACTCCTCTTGAGTGGATTTGCTTCTTTTTGTTCTAGAGTTTTCAGGTGTGCTGTTAAGCTACTAGTGCATGCTCTCTCCAGTTTTTTTGTTTTTTTGGTTTTTTTGGAGGCATTCAGACCTATGAGTTTTCCTATTGACACTGCTTTCATTGTGTCCCATAAGTTTGGGTATGTTGTACTTTCATTTTCATTAAATTCTGGAAGTCTTTAATTTCTCTCTTTATTTCTTCCTTGATCAAGTTATCATTGAGTAGAGTGTTCAGCTTCCATGTGTATGTGGGCTTTCTGTTGTTGTTGTTGCCATTGAAGACCAGCCTTAAACCGTAGTGATCTGATAGGAGGCATGGGATTATTTCAGTCTTCTTGTATCTGTTGAGGTTTGTTTTGTGACTGATTATATGATCACTTTTGGAGAAGGGACCATGAGGTGCTGAGAAGAAGGTATATTCTTTTGATTTAGGATGAAATGTTCTATAGATATCTGTTAAATCCATTTGGTTCATAACATCTGTTAGTTTCACTGTGTCTCTTTTTAGTTTGTGTTTCCAATATTTGTCCATTGATGATAGTGGGGTGTTGAAGTCTCCCACTATTATTGTGTGAGGTGCAATGTGTGCTTTGAGCTTTACTAAAGTTTCTTTTATGAATGTGGGTGCCCTGTATTCGGGGCATAGATGTTCAGAATTGAGAGTTCTTCTTGGTAGATTTTTCCTTTTATGAGTATGATGTGTCCTTCCTTATCTTTTTTGATGACTTTTGGTTGAAAGTCAATTTTATCCGATATTAGAATGGCTACTCCAGCCTGTTTCTGGGGACCATTTGCCTGGAAAATTGTTTTCCAGTCCTTTACTCTGAGGTAGTGTTTGTCTTTAACACGGAGGTGCATTTCTTGGATGCAGCAAAATGCTGGGTCCTATTTATGAATCCAGTCTGTCAGTCTATGTCTTTTTATTGGAGAATTGAATCCATTGAAGTTAAGAGATATTAAGGTATAGTGATTGTTGCTTCCTGTTATTTTCAATGCTATTTTTATGTTTGTGTGGCTATCTTCTTTTGAGCTTGTTGAAAGATTACTTTCTCTTTTTTTTTTTTTTTTTTTTGTAGGGTGTAGTTTCCCTCCTTGAGTTGGCATTTTCTATCTATTATCCTTTGTAGATCTGGGTTTGTGGAAACATATTGTATAAATTTGGTTTTGTCATAGAATATTTTGGTTTCACCATCTATGATAATTGAGAGTTTTGCTGGGTATAGCAGCCTGGGCTGGCATTTGTGTTGTCTTAGGGTCTGTATGAGATCTGCCCAGAATCTTCTAGCTTTCATAGTTTCTGGTGAGAAGTCTGGTGTAATTCTGATAGGTCTGCCTTTATATGTTACTTGACCTTTTTCCCTTACTGCTTTTAATATTCTTGCCTTATTTTGTGTATTTGGTGTTTTGACTATAATGCAGCAGGAGGAATTTCTTTTCTGGTCCAATCTGTTTGGAGTTCTGTAGGCTTCTTGTATATTTATGTTCATCTCTTTCTTTAGATTAAGGAAGTTTTCTTCTATAATTTTGTATAACTGGTCCTTTAAGTTGGGAATCTTCACTCTCTTCTATACCTATTATCCTTAGGTTCTGTCTTCTCATTGTATCCTGGATATCCTGGATGTTTTGGATTAGGAGCTTTTTGCATTTTGCATTTTCTTTCACTGTTGTGTCAATGTTTTCTCTGGTATCTTCTGCACCCGAGGTTCTCTCTTCTCTCTCTTGTATTCTGTTGGTGATGCTTGCATCTATGACTTCTGATCTCTTTCCTAGGTTTTCTAACTTCAGGGTTTTCTCCCTTTGTGATTTCTTTATTGTTTCTATTTCTATTTTTAGTTCCTGGATGGTTTTGTTCATTTCCTTTGTCTGTTTGATTGTTTTCCTGTAATTCTTTCAGGGATTTTTGTGTTTCCTCTTTAAAGGCTTCTAGTTGTTTACCTGTGTTCTCTTGTATTTCTTTAAGGAAATTATTTATTTCCTTCTTAAAAAATCTATCATCATCAAGAGATGTGACTTTAAATCTGAGTCTTGCTTTTCTGGTGTGTTGGGGTATCAAGGGCTTGCTGTGGTGGGAGAGCTGGGTTCTGATGATGCCAAGTAGCCTTGGTTTCTGTTCCTTATGTTCTTGTCCTTGCCTTTTGCCATCTGGTTATCTCTGGTTTTAGCTGGTCTTACTCTCTCTGACTGTGGCTTGTCCTTCCTGCAAGCCTCGGTTTCAATACTCCTTGAAGACCAGTTCTCTCTGAGAGGAAATTGGGTTTGGAGAGCTGTGGTACAGGGTCAGCTCTGGGGTGCAGACAGAAACCAGAAGGATCTAGTCCCCAGCTGTCCCTTGGTTCTGTGTCCTGATGGCTCTGCAAGGGTCCCTCTTAATCCAGTGAATTTGAACAGAAGTGGTGGTCTTGCCTGTGCTTGAAGGTGTGTCTGCACTCCTGGGATACTAGCTCTTTCCTGGCACTATTTGAGTATGGAGCCCTATGTCACAGAATCTGCTCCCCAGCCACCGAAAGAAACCAGAAGACCACTCCTCAGTCCCTGTGTCCTGGGGATTCCAGGTGGGTCCCTCTGAGCAGACAGGCTTACCCACACTCCTGGGAGTCTAGCTTTCTCCTGGTACTATTTGGCTATGGAGTCCTGGTGGCCTAGGCAGAGGTCTCCTGCCACAGATGGTGGCTTTTTCTTATAGTAGGGGAATAAAATTTGGTTATGTTGGAGTATGCACATATCCAAATATACAGATAAATGCACAGACTGGAACATATACATAAGGTGTTAATGTAAAATTAGGTTGTTCTGAAAGTTAAACATATATATTATATAAACTTAAAAGTCAACTGTGAATTCAAGAACACTTTTTATTTTAAGCTTTTCTTGATTAATGTTTGAAATTAAAATGATCTTGTCAAGGCGGTCACCCTTCAATATGTCACATTTTAAGCTTTTTCTTTGCTCAGGATTCCCAGGTGCCACTTGCCTCAATAAACAAAATTCAGTACTCTGAACTTCCCTCATTAATAGAGAAGAAAAATAACCCACAAAACTGCAGCCCAAGAGAGAGAGGCGAAGAGGAGGAATAAATAACCTCATAAAATGTGACATCTTGGTGACCTATTTTACATGGATGAAATCAGGTGATAGCAAAAAAAGTTGCAGCTCTCTACGATCACCCAAATTAAGATGCAGCTGGGATCAACGCTGAAACCCTCAGCTAATCTCCGAATCCGGAGACTTGGGGGTTTAGATGAGCCTTGTGGAATAGTAAGCTCAGATAAATTTTTCTAATGGTGACATCTATGAGAAAATTTTACAAGGCAGACTAACTACCTAGCTTGATTCCCAAATGTTTAAAAAGCTGTTTCTGACTTCCAATGAATCAAAGCTACTCACTCACCTTTCAGGAGGCCATAAAGTTTCATGCATGAGAGGTTCAGAAATTACGAGACTTAGGCTATGGGCCTCCTTTTCACCTCAGCTTCCACGTAGAGTTGGGGTGGGGCGTGTCACCCCAATTCTGTGAAATCCTTTCTGCCACTTGTTCTTGTTGGCAGCTGGGGCACCCAATTGCAAAAGTTGAGTATGTGTGTATGTGTGCAATATTTATTATTCATTCATACACATGTTCCAGTATAAAGTGTATATGTGTGTATATGAGTCTATGGGATAAGGGAGTCTCAAGATCAAATCTTTGCATCAGTTCTGCCAGAGGATGACATTAAGAAAATTATTTATTTTGCCGAGCCTGTTTTGTCAATGAAAACACAGTGCTTCAAACATTCTAAGCGTGTATGGGAAATTGCCAGGGAGCAGGCCGAGGGTGCACAGCTTTCTCTGCACTGTCCTGGGTATTCTGGGGCACCATGGTGACCTGATTCCCATTGACCTGTCTGACTCAGCAGTCCCAGCTTGGTCTCTCCTTGTTCAATTCTTCCCAGCACAGCTTATGCTTTTTGGTTATAACTCCAGGCAGAAACGGATGGGATCGATCACAAAGCTAATCTAGTTTTAACTCACCACAGATAGTTTGAGAAGCAGAAGCCTAGAAAAGCCTGCTGCCCATCAAGCAGTCAGGGATTGAATCTAGGTTTTTAAGACACCTAAGACTCTTTTTTTTTTTTTTTTGGTTTTTCCAGACAGGGTTTCTCTGTGTAGCCCTGGCTGTCCTGGAACTCACTCTGTAGACCAAGCTGGTCTCGAACTCAGAAATCCACCAGCCTCTGCCTCCCAAGTGCTGGAATCAAAGGCGTGCACCACCACTGCCCGGCTGACACCTAAGACTCTTTCTCTCCCTCCAGCTGACTTACTGTTTGCTTCAGACATTTATTGGACACCAACTGTATACTAGGCTCAGGACTTTTAATCTCAGTTTCTGAAAATAGAATGTAGGGAATACAAACGCTCTCATGAGAGCTAGACCTCTTCCTAAACTGGCACACAACTGAAGGAAGACCGCGCTCAGTGCTGAGCACCCAAGTTACAATGACCTAGGACGAGAGCCCCAGGTAAGGAGCTAGGAGCACTCAGGTAGGGCATCTTGCAGGAGCTTCTGGAGGGTCAGGGCCCAGCTAACAGAGGGAACATCACATCAGCCAAGACAACTGAAGCTGATGGTGGTCTGTAAATCATCAGGTCCAAATCCCTCATCAGAAATCGTTCCAGAAAAATGTAAGTCAAGCTAGTACTTGGGATGGGAAAAATTAATATCAGTGGGGTGGGCGAGGCAATGCTGCCTAAGCCAACTTAAAAAAGAAGCCACATGAAAACCAAGCACAAGCCTCTCACTTTGACAGTTCAAGACGCCAGATGCGTCCCTGAGGACTTGGTCCTTCTAAGCGAAATCATGGGCAAGAGAATCTGCTGGCAGAGGCAGCTGCTCAGCTGGACAAAACCAGCAGGACTACGGGACCCAAGGCTGAAAGTTTTTGGTACCTATACATAGATGATCACTGGCAAAGATACTAATTTTGAATGGCCAGAGTTTCAATTGTAAAATAAAAAAAATCCATTATAGAATCACTCTCAGTTTTAAAATACATATATGCAAATCAATAAAAATAAGGTCTGTGGCTGAACTAATATGTCTGATACAGGCACTATTGGGTTATTGCGATTGCTACTACTACGGCTAAAACAGACTCCCCTTAAGTGATTAAAAAGAGACAAGGTAGAGAGAGAGAGTTAAAAGTAGGGTTACTCTGGGTGAAGAAAGTGCTCCCATCCAAAGAACTTCCAGGAGCACCCCAGTGGCACCTTCATGCTGCAAGAATGTGATCAGGGTTGAGAACCACTGAGTCACAGGATTCTTGTTCTCAGAGCACAACCACTCTAGCCCTTAAAGACTACACAGGAAACACATGGGGCTGACATAAGTAAGCAAGTCAAATTAAAGAGGCACCAAATAAACAGGTCAACAAAGCCTGATGTGGAATCTGAAAGAGTTGCATTCATTCTTTATGAGGCTAATAATGTGCAATAGACTGATGTTAAATTGTGAGTGTTGAATAGGGTTGTTTTGGAATCCACTACACTGATGTGTTTGATTGTGAGACAGTGCAATGGATGGGAAGCCTTCCTTTTGCACATTTACACTCAATCTATAGACTAACTGGCTTCCAGTTGTCCCTAATGCATGGCAGCCCTGGTTTACACGGCCTTTGGACAAAGCTCAGTCTGTCAACTACTTTGGAAGAGTCGAGTCATTGCCGTGTTTGTGAGTGGGTCATGAGATGTGGTTTTGCTTTGACTGCTCTGCAGATGACAACACTGTATTAACGAACAGAGCACCGTTTTCTTCCCAGCAGTCAGTGAAGCAAAGCTTCGATTGGTCCAGTCCCTGGACTTTACATAATTTAAATTCTTTGTTCACACTGGAAATGGTATTTCTGTTCTGTGCAACTCTACAAGTAGATTACATACAGCTAAAGCCTTCTGCCCTTGTGGGGCCACTACCTAGGCATGCCTCAGTGGTGAAGGCTGAGTGCCGTAATAACATTTTTATCCAGAAGAAACTCCTCTGATTTGAATGAACAAATATTTGTTCATTTTCCTATATTTGAAATAGTTACCACAGAATCCACTCTTCCAAAGAGACTCCTCTGATTTGAATGAATACAATATTTGTTCATTTTCTTATATTTGAAGTAGTTACCACAGAGTCCTACTGATATTTATGGTTAGGAGTGAAGGATATCAACCACTCTAGGAGTTTTCTGAAAAGAAAAAGTTGAGATCCCCTTTTATTTTAAATTATCCATTGAGAGTGGAGAGTAGACCTTGCCCTTCATGGCAACAAGCTCAGTGTCTGCAGACAGTCTTCAGGATTTGAAACAACCAGAAGCGTTTTTATTTCCTGTAACAGGCCACATTTCCCACTCACGACAGCAGCTTTGTTTAAAGTAGGGAAAGCCCAGGAACAGTGCAAGAGATATTCTCAGAAACACCCTCACCAGATGGCTCATTTGCGTCTTTTCCCACACAACGGAGCTGGGCTTCCACAGCTAGTGTGTGCAGGAAATGAGGACCAGCCATTCTCTTGCAAACTGTTCCTTGAAAGTCTATTGCAAGAAAGCACTGTGCCTGTGGCAGACTGGTTTAGTAAGGAGTTCTTTCTCTGGCCTTAGGCTCCCCTCCATACCTCTCTCTCTCTCTCTCTCTCTCTCTCTCTCTCTCTCTCTCTCTCTCTCTCTCTCTCCCCAACCTTAGCAAACTGCAATAGAACAAAACATAAAGATGAATAGCCAGGGATCTGTCTCAGCTCATCGATTGTCTAACTGTGCAAGCAGCTAAGGAAGGGCCCTGCTTTGCTGGTGTGGAAGAGCAGACCTAATAGCCTCCAAGAAAGATCAGAGATGCCATGTCATTTGAATCTAAACTGATTTCTCTCTGGAGAAAGAATCAACCATAAAATTTCCAAGCACAGTGTCAACATGTCCACTGGCAGGAATTTACCCTGAGGGGGGAAAAATCACAAATGTGTACCAAGATTTAGCTATAGAAATGTTCACTGCAGCGTCATTTAAAAATTGAGATACTTTAATTTCCAGAATAAGTGGTTGAATATTTATATTCACACAAAGTATGCTAAATAACCATTACGGCTTTCAATACTTAATTATATCGTGTGATTCTGTGATGTATTGATAAATTTTAAAAAAGAGATTACATTTAAAGTATGTGTTTGGGCTGGCAAGTAGAGGTTCACACTCTTTTTTTGTTTGTTTTTTTTGTTTTTTTTTGTTTTTGTTTTTTGTTGTTGTTGTTTTTTGAGACAGGGTTTTTCTGTGTAGCCCTGGCTGTCCTGGAACTCACTCTGTAGACCAGGCTGGCCTCGAACTCAGAAATCCACCTGCCTCTGCCTCCCAATTAAAGGCATGCGCCATCACTGCCCGGCTGAGGTTCACACTCTTAAACCTATACACCTAAATTTGATCCCTGGGGCCCACATAGTAGAAAGAGAAAACTGACTCTTACATGCCTTCTGATCTTTATACATGCCATGACACACATGTGCAAGTACATGCATGCACACATGCACACATAGTAAGCGTACTAAAAATTTAGCTGTGTATAAAATACATATTAAAAAGATGTATACTAAAATGTTAATTGTAGTTGTTCTTGTATTATTACATTTAACGTTATTCACGCATTTCTCGATGTTCTCAATAGACACGAATTACTTTAATTTAAGAGACACAAATATTGGAAAAGTAGATCAGGAAGAACCCTAGAAGAGGGGCAACTGTCTCCCTAAAAGCTGATTGAGTGATGAATATTTTAGGAACGTCATCCTGTGACGTTCTAAAACTATAGTTCAAAAATACGGCACAATGCTTACAGAAGTGTTCAATAGCTTCCTTAAGGAGACTTTCCTCACCCTGGCAGCGCGCAGCCTCCCCTGTCCCGTGTCTTACATTTATTCTTTTCACCCACAAACAAAGCTCAGATTTATAACATCGTCAGTGCTTTTAATGTAGTAGTTACACCTTACTCGGATAGTACAGTGAAATTCTAAGACTCTCCATTTCACATTTTGCCTTTAGCAACAAGCAGTCTGGGAGACATAAAACCAAGATATTTTCTAAGGGCAGGTAACAGATACTTGTACTAAATATGAAATACCAACAGCACCCCAAGCCGGAAAGGCATTTACTAAAAGGTTGTAAGTAAGCACCAGATAATTCTAAGCTACTCAAAGAAGGCAACTTTTGAAGTTGGATATATGCACCTTAAGTCAAAGAGATCTTTACAAAGGACCACGAACCATCTTCCAAAAAGCCTCACAAAACATCCTTCTGGAAGAGATGTGAATTTGACCTTTGAATAAGCAGCATGAAATAAAAAAGAATAATACAGAATTCCTTTTCTCTTGCCAAAGCCTGAGAGGCATTGTAAAGCAGGTGGCCAAAGGTATGCACTGTGGCGTTCTACTTCAAGACTGACTGGAGGAGCCTGGGAAAGCTTTGTATCTCCCCGTGCCTCTGTTTCCTCACCTGTTAAAAGGATATTAAACTCAGCACTAGCCTCGTAGAGCTAAAAGAACAACAAAACAATGTTGCTACTTTTTATGTTTGATAAAAGAAAAATATTTTACAGATATTATAATTTTATTATTTTTAAATTACTGTTTTCATTTAAAACTACTTATTTGACTATGAATTTCAAGAAAAAAAGAAATCCTTTGGAACTTCTGTTCAGAAAATAGAGGTGAACTCAAAAATTTATTTCAGACTCATAGACTACGGAACCAACTAATTTGTTGGTTAAAACACATAGCTTCCACTAATAACTACAATGGAAGGCTTCTCAAGTGTCCTTTGCTTTAGATTACATACTTCTATATCCTCTATCCCAGAATGCACCTGTGATACTGGCATAGCCTATGTAACGTCGGATGATGGACATAGGCATAGTAGTTCTTTAAAAATTTCCCCGTAAAACAGCTCAGAGCTTGTGTGATCCCTTCTGGTTTAGCTCTATTAGCAGACTCCTCTCTTTTCTCTTAATCTCTTAATGTTTTCTCTTAATTTCTCTTAATGGAGGGATGGTCATACCATTAACCATTCTGAAAAATCTCTTACATAACCAAGAAATTCCACTTACTCTTTGTCACTGTAATGCCTTTCCCAATACCTCATCAAATCACCATTACTTTGAAAAAATTAACTACCGCCGTATGATACCTTGGCTCTCACTTCTCTTACCACATGTTAAACTGCTGCTGGATTTGATGCAAGACTGAGCCACACCCTGTTAACCACCCTTGACTGGAGTCAGAAACCTGTGAGCTTCAGAGTGTGCCCATCATTCCTATCTGAACAAGTTTCTGTTATAACTCTTAGACTCCAATATTATCATAAGCGCTTATTAATATAGAAAATGTGTCAAATGGCACAATTTCTATTTCTGAACATAAAAATTATATAAGATAGTATATTGGCTAAATTTTTGTTATTGAGGGTTATTGTCCTTTCGGAAGAGGTAACTTCAATCAAGAAGATAGTGCCATCAGACTGGCCTGTAAGCAAGCCTGTTTTGTTAGCTAATGATTGATGTGGGAGGTGTCCAGCCCACTGTGGGAAGTACCACTCCTCAGCAAGTGGTCTTGACTTATATAAAAGAGCAGGTTGAAGGAGCCATGAGGAGCTAGCCAGTAAGCAGCACTCGTTCATTGTCTCTGCTTCAGTTCCTGTCTCCAGGTTCCTGCCTTCAGTTCCTACCCTGACTTCCCTCAGTGATGGACTATATGCCAAATAAACTCTTTTCTCCTCAAGTAGCTTTTTCATGGAGTTATGTTTTGTTTTTATTTTTCCACAGAAATAGAAAACAAACTGGGACACCAAGAACAAAATTGGTCTCTGCGAAATATTAATTGGCTATCTATACTTTAACTAATTGTCCAAATACCACAAGCATTTGTCATCAAAGTAAATTGAAATAATTCTAATTTTCTTTGTTTTTGTTTTTGTTTTTCTTTTCTTTAATACTTCCTGGGAAGATGGCTCCATTAATAAAGTACCCGCCACACCAGCGTGAAGATAGAAGTTTGGGTGTCTGGTTTCTATATCAAGTGTGGTAGCATTCATCTGTCAAACCAGTGCTGGTGAGGGTTGGGGAAGAGACGGGCACATCCCTGGCCAGTCAGTTAGCTCCAGGTTCAGAGAGGAACCTTGTCTCAAAAACTAAGGTGAAGAGACGTGAAGAGACTCAACCTCTGGTCTACTTAACGCAACACGCATGTGCACACGCACTGCTCCCAACATGCACTGCTCCTCCAAAATACTTTCGGGGGGAAAACAAAACAAAACAAAACAAAACAAAACAAAACAAAACAAAACAAAACAAAACAACCAAAACCCTCCTTCATTGCAAAAAGGCTCTATAGAGTAAGACAGCTTATTCTATGATTACTAAATGTCGTGACTATATTTTGAGGATGAGACATTGAAGTGAATTGAGTCTAAAATGCTCCTCGTAGGCTTCTTCTGTCTTACTGCTTTGTCCCCAGCTTGTGGAGCATTTTTGAACCCTTAGAAGGTTGAGCCTAGCTGCTGGAAGTAAGCCGCCCAAGACAGACTTTTTCAAGATTGTACTTACTGCTGATTCTGGCCTGCATACTGTGCTTCCTGGCACAGCACGGTATAAGAATCCCCTCCCCCAGACTCCCACCACCACAGATGCAGCCTTTCCGCCACACTTTCCCTGCTGGGATGGACTGAAATCCCTCTAACGGTGTGGGCAAAATCAATCCGTTTTTATTGTAAGTTGCTTCTGTCAGTTTTTTTTGTCACAGCAATAAAAAGTTATTAATGCAGATGTATATCAGTATTGCTAAAACTAAAGAATACTGAAACTAATCCCCACTGTGAACACAAGTGTGACAGAGAAATCGGCTACCATTGTCAAAAACTTTATGGTAGCAGTCGAGGCAAAAGGAGCAATGGGCCAAAGTCCAAGAAGCTCAGAGCAAAGGAAGACTCTAGTATTAAGTTCCACAAGGATAGGGGATTGGTGTCTGCTTGTTTGCTGTGCCCTAGAATGGTACATGGTTGACACTCAATGTTGAATGAATGGAGGAAGAATGAAAAATTAGCACATAAGACCAGAAAATTAAACATACCATTACAGTATGATCTAGTCATTCTACTTGGAGGTGTATATCCACAGTAAGTGAAGTCGTTGTGTCAAAGGGTGCTCTGACTCATTGTGCCTCACAGATAAACAGTAGTCTAGACACAGACTCAGCCTATCAACGAACAGAATAATGGCACAGTAGTTATCCTTAAAAATAATGAAACCTGGGCTGGAGAGGTAGCTCAAAGGTTAAGAGCACTGTCTGCTCTTCCAGAGATCTTGGGTTCAATTCCCAACAACCACATGGTGGCTCACAACCATCTGTAATGAGATCTGATGCCATTTTCTGACCTGCAGGCATACATTCAGGCAGAACACTATACATAATAAATAAATCACTAGTGACAATGTGGTGGGGCCTAGAGGACACTCTGTTAAGTGAACTAAGCCAGGCGCAGAAAAGCAAATGCTGCTTGATGTCACACTGTACCATAAAATGTCAGGTCACACAAGGAAAAAGCAGAGACGTGATTATAAAGCCTTGGGGTAGGAGAGGAATAGGGGAGATTTGACCAACGACCACAAGATTCCAGGAGCTGAGGGAGTTTGCAGTCCCATGGAGGGAGCAACAATGTCAACTGGCCCCCCCCCACCCCCCACCCCCCCCCCCGTCCTCCTGGAGGCTGGACCACCAACCAAAGAATACACACCGAGGGACCCATGGCTCAGACCACATATGTGGCAGAGGAGGGCCTTGTTGGCCATCAGGGGGAGGAGAGGCCCTTGGGCCTGAGGGTGTTAGAGGCCCCAGTAAAGGGGAATGTTAAGGTGGGAATATGGGAGTGGGTGGGCAGGTGGGTGGGAGGTAGAATACCCTCATGGAGGCGGGGGAGGGGGAGGGGATAGGGGGTTTCCAAAGAAGAGACCTGGAAAGGGGGAAACATTGGAAATGTAAATAAAGTATCAAAAAATAAATAAATAATAATAATAAAAAAGAAGAAGTAATTTTAAGAGTTCTAGCATGTATGTGGAGAGGATAATGGTTAACATATTGTGCACTTGAAAACTGCTAAAAAAAGCAAGTTGGAAGTGTTCACGAAATATGTATGTAAAGTAATGCTTACATGAATGATCTTGATTGGGCCGTTCAAACATCAAGTTATGTTTCATATGTATTCATAGTGCTTCTAAACAATTGAAAAACAAGAAAATACCAGAAACACCCTGCATATTCTAGCTGTGTATTTATGTGTATGTGAGCGTATTATAGCAACTTAGCCAAATATTGGCACTCTGAAAAAAGTAAAGGGGGTTAGCAAAACCATTTACAGAGTGGAATTCCTGTAAGTCAGCTACAAGGTATGGGAAATGTGTGTTCCTTGGTTTTGTTATTTCACATAGGATATATTGGCTGCTAGCTAGAAATTACACAAAAACTCAAATGCCTAAAGTAAGCAATCTTTTATATAAGCAGGAAAAATGATGTTTAAATAAATGTTAAAAATTAGATAGAGACCTTTTAAAAGTTAAGGTGTCAGAGTGTGTGTGTGTGTGTGTGTGTGTGTGTGTGTGTGTATGCATGTATGTAGTAACCACAAGTCTTATCATTTCTGAGGGCTCTGATGCTTCTTAGTACTTAAAAAGAATACAAATACAAGCATGAGTTGGAGATACTGTTTTGCATTTCTTTCTGGCCTGAGGTCTTTGTCACATAAATTGAAAGCAGGGTTTTGGTCTTGACACTAACCCATCTACACTCAAGCAGAACCAAAGGGAAATGCCAAACACTTAATTTGGATTCCAGTATAAGTCACAACTCTACTCCAGACAAGATTTTTTTGCAGGTGGGTATATAATGGTCCAGCTATATAAAATATTTTCACACGATCTTACAGATTATACCCACTGAGACTACATGATGAAATACAGGTACGAAAATGTCATATTTAACTTGATGCTCTTAAATGCTAACTAAAAAGGTCTGTAGGAATAAAGGGGAGTAGCTCCCCAGCCACCATGGTAGCAGTGCTTCATATTTGAAACTGTCTTTTTCATTCCTTTGTTCAGGTGGTTTTTCAACCCTTGGCTGTACTAGGTCCTGTTAAAGATGTAAAATAAGTGCTTTGTGTGTTCTCTGCCTTCTGAAAACTTCTATCAGACGAACTAGTTGAAGACCATTTTTAAGAACAAAAGAAATAGGTGTTAAAATGCGGGCTGTGGCCTGAAGCCACATAGAGATCAGGAAGATGAGGAAGATGCAGGAAACAAAAGAGGTTGTGATGCATGGTGCTGGAGCCCAGAGGGGTCCTGACAATGGTCACTATGGAAACAAGGGGTTCAGTGACTTGTATATGCAAGAAGATTAAGACTCTTGGGTTTATTTATTGGTGTGTGAGAGTGGGTGTAGATGTGTATGTGTATGTGTCAGGGGAGCTGGCAAACAGGGCTGAAGAAGGCATCAGGTGCCCTTTTCTAACTTTAACTATTCCTTTGTGGCAGGGTCTCTCCTTGAACTTGGGGCTTGTGTTTTCTCAGCTAGTCCAGAAGTCAGTGAGCCTCAACAAACCTCCTGTGTCTTCTCACCCTGAAGCTGGAGTTACAGGTGTGCAGAGCCACTTGGCTTGTTACATGGGTACTGGGATCTGGTTCTCATAACTATACTGGAAGCACTCTTACCTGCTAAGCCATCTCTCCAGGGCACCATTCTCCCCACTGGACCCGAAAAACCTAGGGTTTTAAGGCAAGAAACTTATTTACCCAGCTAGTGAGTAGTGAAGTTGAATGCAGGCCTGCATCTCTCAAGCCACATCTCCTGAGATCCTAAACCATTCTCATTGGGTAAAGGAGACAGACCGGCTTGAACACAGTGGCCCAAAGGCTTTGCTACACTCAAGATTAGAAATAGAGCTACCTACAGATTAGAAATAGAGCTCCATGTCTAGGACCTTCCCTGGGTCCAAAGACAATCTTTAACTGAAATGCCCATACTGTAAAATGCATCAGGCCCACAAATGGTGCATCAACTGCATCTCTTTGATTCCAGACTTCTCCATTACTATCCAGTTTAAGAAAGGCATCCAAATTCCACACAAGAAGTCAGTCAGCCAAGCCAACCCCAGGCAAGTCACTTAACCTTCCCTGATCTCCATTTCCTTGACTTAAATGGGGAAGAAAGACTTGGTGATCTCCAGGGTCCATTTTAAAATTCAGCAAGCATTTTATAAATGTCAGTAGCAATTTCAGACAAACAAGAATCACAGAACTGGGATAACGAGTAGCAGATGTCACGTGGACATTCAGTCATAATGGTTCTGGAAAACATAAGTTTCTTTGCTTCATTAGTGACACAGGAAGGTAGGCTCCCTGTGAAGATTTCTTTTAACAGTCAGTACCTCTTTAGCCCAAGTAAAATGCAGAAAAGACTGTGTTGTATGAAAAATGGGAAACTTAAACTTAATAACCAGTTTTTTTGTCCTAAAACACAGTAGCTTTCCACTTTAATTATTCCTAAGACTCGAGAGGATAAAATATATTTTACTGGAGAAAGGTTAAGGCCAACAATATCATTAAGTAATTGATCTCTTGCTTAGACAAGAGTTGAACCAACTGCAAATGTCTATTTCCTGGCTCTTTATGTTTAAACAACACCATTTCCTGAGTAGAAACTTGCAAATGAAGCACTTCCTAATTTGAGAGGGAGATTCTGGAAACACCTTTGAATTTCTAAGCACATCAGCTAATGATTTTAGTTCCCTCACCCCTGCATTTTCATGTCCCGTGATAAACGTGAGAGAAAATAAAAGACTGCTATTTTTTTCATTTATCCATCTGCATTTGCTCCTCACATTTGAACATCTATCTGGTGTCCTTTGTCTGTTCACGCTCACTCTTATGAAATGAGCTTTTTCTCCATGTGAGTTTCTTTCCTTTTTTTCATAGCTTTTTTAAAACTTTTATTTATTGAGCTATAATTTACAAATAGTAAAATGCACAAATCTTAAGTGTACAGCCCAATGAATTTTTTACATATGTATATACTATGTTAACCACTGCCCAGATTAGGGTATAAAACACTTTCATCGCTCAGAGTTCCCTTGTGTACCTTCCTAGTCAATAACCCTCAGCCCCATGGAAGTAGCTAAGCACTCTGATTTGTTTTCATGGATTAATTTTACCTGCCCTTGAAATTCATGAGAATGGATTCCCCGACTATGGTTTCCTTTGTGTCTGGCTTTTCCAAGCAATGCGACATATTTTAGACCCGTCTGTGTTGTCTGGGCATCAGCAGTTCAGATGCTCCTTATCGTTCAGTGTAGGCATATCTAAGTTGTTCACTGGACGTTTGGTCTGTCTCCAAGACTGGACTGAAGTCAATGAGGCTGTGATGATTCTCCTGGTGCAGAGCTCTTTATGGATATATGTGCTTGCTTCTTTGGTACACATTCAAATTGGATCTGCTTAGTCATAGGGTGAGTGACTAATTTTCATATGTTTTTATCAATGTCTAAGAATTGCCATTTGAACATCTTTGGTCTTTTCTTGGTACATATGCATGAGATATACAGGTGGGGAGGGGAGAACAGTTACTTGGGCATACACAGAGTGTACGTACATCCTCCAAGGCTGCTGCTGGAACACTCTGCTATCGGGGAGATTGCTCTCTGAAGACTAGTTGATGTTTGCAAAGTTCAGATTTCCTACAGGACATGCAACATCAACAACCACAAAACAAAACAAAACAAAACAAAACAAAACCCAAACAAACAAAAAACTTGGCAAAGGTGGCCATTTCTCATCTCTTCTCTCAGGATTCCAGAGAATCTGAAAACCCATGAGGACTGTGACCATCCTGGATTTGGAATCAGGCTCTTGGCTTCCACGCACAGAAGTTCCAGTCATTTAAAAACCCATCTTTCTGCTCCGATATTCATCTTTTCCTAATTTACAAGGTCTGGCCTGTGGATGTTGAAGGGGTGCTCTTCATTCAGCTAGATGACAATAACCTCAGAAAGTGTATTTTCCACAGTGGCACCACCCTTGTCCCATTACCTACCACCCAGCCAGCTGACTTCTCCCTCCTCCAGCTGTGACTCTATAACACACCCTGGGTCATATCCATGTCATTGAAAGCAAACCCTTATAATTCTACCCCCAAACTGAAGAGTGAAAACTGCTGAGGGGCATCAAGGAGAGTGTCTCCTTACACATCCCCCCCCCCCAATATAAGGTGACCCATCACCAGAACCTGAGATTTACTCGTGCATTTTGACATAAATCTGCATCTGTAATTATGCGTCATAATGATCTTTATAGGCCGCTCTAAATTGTTGAGGAAGACTTACTGTTATTGACAAAGCATTGACCTGAACATTAGAGTGGAGGAAGAACTAATTATTTTTTTTTCCCCGAAGAGTAGGACTTTGCTTCCAGTTATGAATCACTTTGAACGTGGGCGTTTGTGAAATGCTTTTTCTCCTCTGAAAGCAAATACAACCAAGTCTCACAGTGTTCCCTAGGTCTTTATGCAACTGCAGATGCATAAAATTTGAAACACATTCTAGAGGTTTAAAAACAATCATTTTGAAGGCAGCAATCGGGATTAGCAAGGTGCCTGAAGAGACTGATCTGCATTTTGTGAATGCAGGTTTCCTCAGACGAAGTCCGAAGTCTGAGAGAGCAAGGCCTGTTTATAACTGGGCATGCTGGGATTCAAACATGGAGCTACCATTAGCTTTAATAGAGCTCCCGGTGGCTAACTACTGTGAACAGGCAGCCCAGAAAGTGTGCTCTTTACAGCTAGGGAAGGCTAAAGGGAGCTTTAAATCACAACCTTATCATGCTTGCATGTTATTGGCAAGCCTGCCTAAAAATAGAATCTCATTACTTTAATTCTACAGTATTCTTAGGTTAGCCAACCTTTATTATTAATAACGGCATTTCACATTTATATGGCACTGTCTGCTCAAGAGAACTTCACAAATTATACTCATAAAACTTCCCCACCTTAATGTAACAAGCTGTGGGTTAAGAGGGCAGGAGGTAGACAGGAAGTGGTGGCTCCCACTCTGGATCAGGGACTGAGGAATGTCACCAGGTGGCTCTAAACAAAGCAACTCTGAACTCAAGCCATTTGCCCAACTAATAGTTTAATCCTGGGCAAGTGTGCCATATTTTTTCACGGATCATTTGTAAGGCTCCGATGACAGCCTTACTCCAAGAATCGCAGGCCACTTTTATGATACATGTTCCGTTTATCTATGCAGGGCTAGGCTGGATCTTGGAAGTCACTACCACAATAAGAATGTAGTCTTTCCCCACTCTACAGCCAGACAGGTAGTTCTGTAGGACTGTGAACACAATGGCATTTAGAATGGAGGGGGAATGGTACATTAACAATCCACTTTGAACTTACACTGATCATTTACCAAAGGCTGGGAGGCCAGTTAGGAGAGTTAATAGCTATGTTTTCTGGATAAACGTGGAGTGGGTATATTTAGATTGCCTTCCGAGTGTAAATAATTTTAAAGGCAAGATTCAAGTTAACAGTGTAGGTGTATCTCTCTCTCTCTCTCTCTCTCTCTCTCTCTCTCTCTCTCTCTCTCTCTCTGTGTGTGTGTACGCCATACTGGCCAACACACAAAGACATATAAGTGGGTAGGAATGCTGGTGTGAAAGAGGAACGAGAAGGACAGACAGAGACAGAGCATGCAAGCGTGTGGTAGTGGTGCGTGTTCAGAATATCTGCAACTGAGTGGAGGGAATTTACATGGATCCTAATCTCTACTCATCTGTGGGCTTAGCATTATTTGCAGGGCAAAGAAGGAAGCAGCTCAAGGACTTTCATAATAACAAGCCATGAGGAAGGGCCTCTGTGAATCAGGCACTGTTTTAAAGACTTGGATTTGAAAAAGCAGTAAGACACAGCTTCAAGTCCTAGCCGAGCTGGCATGTGGCCTTCAGAGGGCATAGGCGAATGAAAGTGAAGCTCAGTGGGTGGAAGGGGCATTTTAATAAGAACAGGGCACATGGCCATCGAGAGGGACTCTTGGGAGAGCGGCATAGACAGGTCTTAGGTGGCAAGAAGTACTTCCTGGGAGAAAAGGGGGTGAAAGAGGAGAGAGTCCCCAAAGGCACAGGAGTCAACAGGTACAAGGTCTGTGAGGCAAGAGAGTTTCATAATCCTAGAACTGAAAACAGATCAGTAAGATGGAGTGTGTCCAGGGAGGACAGAGAGTGTGTCCAGGGAAGGGCTAGTAGGAAGAAGTCCTGGGGCGGGGTGGCATGCACAGGGGCTTCAGCTCAGTCCTGAAAGCAGAGGGGACACCACGGGAGTGTTTTCCCAGGCCAACATTCTGTTTGGATACAGCAGGTCATGTGGTTCTGTTCAGTCTCCCTCCCAGCTCTGCTCTTGAAGCTGGCCTACACTGTCTCTTTCCTCCTTCCCTTTCCTTTTCTTCCCACCCTACATTTGGTCGAGGGCATTGCAGCCCTGAGTCAGCATAAGCCCCTGGGTCTTCCTGGCTCAGATGTAAAATCAGAGAAAGGACCCCAAGATGGTTGGCACTCGCCATGTTTAATACTACCAGCTTTCATGACACTATAGCCTGAGAGCCAAATCTTCTAAGATTCCAAGTCTTGTGTCATTTTGCTAGATTAAAGTATGAGAAGAAGAGGCATAGGGGAACACTTTTTGTACACTGGCTATGACAAATACATTTATTAAGGAAAGAAAAAGGCGTGCTAGAAAGTCCGTGTGCCTGACTGGGACAGGGATGTGAATGCGTCTGTCTCATAGAGATGAAGATACTCTGAACAACCAGCCCGTCTGTTGGCCTTCACTTACAATGCCATACTTGGCAATGTTTGCAAAGCAGTGGCTCTTTTATCCTGGGAACTTTCCAGAATCTGACTGTCCCACAAGCTCACTAATTATCATGGTAGCCTCAGTGTCTCCCAAGGCTTCAGAGGGGCACCAGTTCATACCTTAGTATCCTCTCAATTTCTTCTGGCTGAACTGCAAGGCTAAGGGAGGAGATTCCCTCTCCCTACATAGCTGTCAGAGAAGACAGTGTGACTGTTACCTTGGATACAAAGCAGGAACAGTTGGGTGAATTATTATGAGCTGTTTCTTCCTTCTTGGATAACAAGCTTTCAGATGCTCATTTCATGGTTCAAGTAAGTTTTCACAGCTTTCAAATGAAGACAGGGGAAGGACTTGATAAAAGCAACACACATAAAGAGCTAATATCAACCTATTAAAAGAAAGGATCTCAATAAATGTTATCTACCTCTGCTATCTCATAGGGACCCTGTGAGCCAAACTGTTTAAACATATGTCCCTCATTCTAATATGCAGGTCCTGGGTCCAACATGACAATTCTTCCTTATCTACTAACTTCCAAGGACGCTTGCAAGTTTGGTTTCCTAGTCTGCTATTCTGTTATCCAACAGATATATCCCATCATTCAGTGTAGTGCTAGCTTTGGAAAGTGAAGAGAACTCACTCTTAAGCTAGAGTATTATGAAACTATGTTCATGTATGTAGAAAAGCCATTTGGTGACACATATCTGTAACCATCCATTTTTTTTTCATCTCAGTCACCTCTTCATTCCGTAAGTTCTTCCTGAAGGAACTACCCAGAATGTAGGCAAAACCCACCCAGAATGTGAATATATTAACCATGAAATTATTTGATATACTTAAAAACTGGTAACAGCTTAAACATCTCCTCAGAGTTGGATCAAATTCATATTGATGTATCCAATCAATGGAATATTGGCATCTCAATACTGGGGGTCAGCCCCTGGGAACTTTCAGAAGGGTTCTGTGACAGTTTAATCTAGGACACTTAGAAAGAACAAACTTTGTGACCTTCCCAGCACAGCTTACTTTTGAAAGGAAACACATTGAAGGTAAACTAGTCAATTTGCTCAAATATAAGAAAAATAACAAGGTCGTCCTTGGCTATAGGTACTAAGTCCCAGTGCCTCAGGAAAGACAACTTCAGACTTCTGCAAATGAATACAATAAACACTAGGTTTTGAAGATGGTCAGCTATTCTTTTAGTTCACATCATTTTATTCTTACATTAAAAAAAAAAAAAAACAACAGGCACTATTACCTCATTTCACAGATAAGATAATTAAGTTCTGAAATGATGTAATTGGTCTGTTTGATCTCAGGGGAAGTCAAGAGATATCCCTGAAGAGGAGAAGGCATCATGTGAGAGATTTTGATAACCCTTTAATATATAGCAGCCATGGATTTCGTAAACCATTACACAACAGTGCCTCTAGTCAATAAAGAGGCTTAAGAAACAAAAAAAGCATTGGAATTGGAAACAGAAGTTACCAATGTCCTATAGACAAATTCCGGAATAATCTGAGTAACACTTTTCAACATAGCCTTTTCTTGAGTGAGGTTCCCCACTCTGTCTCTTGATAGCAATTCTTTGCCAAGCTGGGGGGGGGGGACAAATAGCGGTGTTGGAGAATGTAGTTTGTTGCCTTTTACCGAGGGGGAGTCTTCTTCAATGAAGGGAGATGATTAGAGGAAAGAGCGAGGCTCAGACACCTCAGACACAGAGAGATGAGAAACAGGTTTGAGCACAGGAAAGAACATGAACTAAATTTGCTTTGAGAAAAATATTCCTAACAAATGGATTCATTAGCACAGATGTATGAACTGTCACTTGATGAAATTAAGTGAGGCAAATATTTAATGGTGTGAGGGTGAAGAGATTCAGTTAAATAACCAGTTTCCTTAGAGGAGGAACGATGTTTTTAAAAGTGAAGTCATCTCCCATGACATATGGAACAATCCCTCAGCGAACATAATGCTCACCTTTTATTAAATTCAAAACTTACTTTCAAGCTGTATGTTGAGTGAGCTGCACCCCCCACCCCAACCCCCACCCCACCCTGCAACCAGTAACTTGTCCCTCGTACTTCACAGGAGGGACTACCTGGTCAGGCTGGATTCCCCTTGGATGTTCAAACCAGGCCAGGAACACTGAGGCTGGGCTGCCCTGGCTCTGCAAACAGCTTCCACTGAGCAGGTCCACAGTGAGCAGGCCGAGGCTAATTTCAGAAAGAAACCCAATATAGAAAGCCTTGCTTAGCCCATGGCAATCGCCAAGGCTTTGCTCCCTCACACCCAGCATGTGCCTCTGCCTTTTTATGCACAGTAGTTCTGTTTCTAGAAGTTTCAGGAAAGACTCTCCTTACCTGAGTATGAAATAAGCCTTATTTTTTCTTACTTTATAATTTTTGTTATCTTGATAGTGTTTTTCCAAAATAACAAAAGTCAGGAATATTATTTAATCTTTTGTTGTTGTTTTGTGAAATGTTCAGGCATCTTTTAAAAGGGTGTTTATCAATGGGTAAAGCTCAGTTTGTTGGATTAGAATGTGAAAACACAAAAAGTTCTGAGAAAAACTTCAGGTTCAGAAGGCTCAGATGCAAAGCTGTTGAAAGTGAGGCACAGAATAATTGTGTAATGTCTCAGAAACCACGCTCTCAGCCGCTTGGTGGGCTATTTGCATCTCTTCGTGTATATTCTTTTTTTTTTTTTTTTTAGAAAAATGGGATGAGATACTTCCTCACTAGCCCTACTCCCCAACCCCACCCCAGCCTTTGGAATCTTCCAGGTTGCTTAATCTCAGGCGACCTCTATCCAGAGTTCCCTGGCAGTATTAGCTATCAGTACAAAGCATTTCGCTCACAGCCTCACACTGCCAGTCAGCAAGCAGGGACCTAATTAGCTCTTCACTTTAATGGCAATACTTAAATTTACATTATTAATTTAAATATTCCAGACTCTATGGACCTGAGCGCATAGCCGACATAAAGATGGAAAATGAATAGTAAGGTTCCGAAAACACCACGGTCGTTATTCCCGTTATGTTCAAACTTTTAGCTGTAATGATACAAATTAAAATCCGAATCCCAGCAAAAAGCTGTAAGAGTCACTGTTACCCTTAATCAAGGGCTGAGGTATGCACAGTGTACTTTGCAAAATACTCCAGCCACACAGTTCAAGAGACATAATTACAGTTTCTACGATATGTTTGCATTGTCAAAATACCCGAATGGTGTGAATGCAGCAAGTCCCTTATCTTGTCCTGTGTCCCTGATTCTCTCTGGATCTGCAGTACTGCGGTGCCTCTGCAGTGTCAGGCTTGTTTGCTTTGCAAGACAGATGGGACTTTCAGAATGAAATGTACCTATGACTGTTTGCTACTATATATATAAAATGTCTCATTTAGTCTCATCTGTGATTTTCCAAGAGGAAAATGTTTCCAAGAGCCATTTATCTCAGTCCTGCAGGTATGTAGCATTGAATGACCATCTGAAAGACAGACTCAGAACCTTTTCGTAAAGGGAAAATGCCTAAATGTGTTTCTCAGGGAAAGGCACGCTCAGTATAGGAGTCTGACAACATGCAGTGGCTTTAAAATGAGTGAAAGGGTAAATATAAAATAAAAACACCCTGAAAATATGAACTTCAAAATTTTTTATTTGGGGTATGAAACCTTCTATTTGAGTTCATAAAATATTCTATACTGTTCTTATGAAAGCTATAGCTGGTAACAAAGATAGATAAATAATGGTTTTCAAACTTGTTCCAAGGTAAGCTTTCTAGTCCTTCCTTTCCTCTACTAGCCCTTTACTTGACAGAACCAGCATTGCATTTGCCTGATAGGAGGCCCCCTCCTAGGCTAATGGTGCCACCTTATTCTATAGGATCTATGAAGGATTCTCAGCCACCGAACTCTTTCTTTATGGCCATTGCATTTATTATTGATGCTGTTGTGATTGTTTGATTATTTATTTGCCTGTGACCAGAGATGTTAATTTCCCCTATCATTTCCCCGAGGTCGGGTTCCACATATTATTTTTGTTCCCTTCCTAGCAATGGATAATGTTTGGAAGACTCACTCATGTTTTCACTGAATGGGTTAGAAATGAGTTGACAGGAGGGCTGACGTCATGGCTTCCCATCAGGATGAAAATGATTTTTGGTGTGGTTTCATAAAATGAATTATTTTTTATTTTAAAGCACTAGCAATTATTTCATCATTTATCTGGACTAGAACATGCTCTGAGTAGCTGGTGTTGCTCATGAAGAGAGATTATACAGATCTGTTTCCTTCATAGCAAAAACGGGGATAGTAATGTCCACTCCACTAAGGTCACATAAATGAGAACCATGACATCTTTCTGGTAAATCACAGAGCCTAAGGAACATAACAGGGCATTGGGAAGTGCAGCGTAAAGGATTATGACAGCTAAAAAGTGAAGTTGCAAATGTGTTTGACAGCCCATTACCGTGGCAAGAAGGATGAAGTCTCCCCCGAGAGCACAAGTTGTCTGGAGGAACACAAAGTGTTTTCAAGAAAAAAGGAGCTGGCCATGGATATTGTCTTCAGATGATAGTTTCTGACAGTTGTCAGGGTACAGACTTTGGAATCCTAATCTGTGGGCTCAAAGTTGGGAAAACAATAGTGTCTGATTTTTAGAATCCTTTGAGGGTTAATTGAGATAATTTACATAAAGCTTTTGGTTTGGCCCAGGCCTTATTAAGGTCCTGAATGAACCTTAATAAGTGTTAGCTATTATGGAACAACAGAATCATATACAATTCATTTACAGCTTATCTGTATCCACATCTCAGCCTCGTAGTATTTTATAAAAGGAATTCTGTGTATTGTCATTTCTGTGAGACACTCTTCCCTTTATTCTTTAAAAGCCTGCATGGGACCTGCCCAAGGAAGTTCAAGCTAACTGGGTTCTCTAAATTCATCCGTGAGTCTGAGTTCATATCCAGAGAAGATTTGAATCAATGTGTATAATGTCCTCACTGGGATTTAGCACAACTGTTTATAGTTGCTGCTTCCCTGTCAGAAAGTGGATCAGTTTCTCCTGGATTCTCTCTGACCAGGCCTAGTAGTTTTTCTAGTCAAGTAGAGTCATGAACAGACCTTGGCACGGCATTATCCAATGACAGGAAGAAGAGCAGCTTAACAGAGCTTTGAAACGTGTCCACGGTGCTGGGAATCGCAGCTGACACTGTCAATCTTACCTTCCTAGAAGAGAGCCTCTAATGTGTTATCCTTACTTCCATTTTACAGAAGACATTACTGAGGCTCTAGGAGGTGAAACCAATTTAGCAAGAGTCAAACCATAACTGCAATCTAGGTCATTGGATTTCAAAGTGTGCATACTTGATATTACATAATACTGCCTCTGGGATGTTTATAAGTAAAGAAATTAGGATTTGGAATTCTGACACTGTGTTGAATGAATTAAAAATCTGAGGGGCTTTCAGACCTAGAAATAGCGTCCATTAAAGTGATTCTATGTTGTTACCTCCAGGCCCCTATTGCGGAACTGTCAACCCCTGTCATGTAAAACCACAAACTTCTAAAGGTCTGGTGGGGTGAAGGGCTCACCTCTTTTTTCCTTTGGCCTTGTCCTCTGCTGCCTGCCATATTTTCCAATGTGTTAAAGAGCACAAAGCAGAGGACACTTAGCAAATGGACAGAAGAAAAATTCCAACTTTTAAAATATGTTCATAAAAGAACAATCTAGTTTCTTTGGAAACCCCTCCCCCCACAAAGCTAAGATACAAAAAAAAAAAAAAAAAAAAAAAAAAAAAGAATGGAATTCATACCACACCATCTTCCCAGATGGAAAAAATGCTTTACAAATTACGGGACTAATGCAATCCATTCATGGTTAGTAAATTTGTCACCACAGATGTTGTATTCACTCTCTGAGACCAGCGATATTGGAGATCCAATAAATAAACTCATCCAGTGTGCCATATGGGGTTTTGCTGCTTTAAAAAAATCCCAAATAAAGAGCAAGTTGATGTTTCCCACCTTGAATTCTTTAATCCCCGAGGCATGCTTTGGATAAGAGTGAGAAAGATCGATGCTCTCAGGGTGTTTGATGAGGAAGACCAGGATCACATGCAATAAAAGAACAGAGCAGATGATCAACCGGTGTGCTCAAGCCTACAACCGTTTAAGCAATTCATCTCATAGTTATCGTCTAGACTAATTCCTGGGTCACTTTTGAAATGGGACCAGCTTGAAAACCTTGTCATCTTAGCAGATCCACACCTGCCCTTTTTGATACCTGATAAGTGTCTGTTCTGTTCTCACCCTGGCCATAGTGAAAGCTTTCCTTGTATGGTTGGGCATCTCTCTGTGCACTATACACTGGATGCTTCCTTCATACCAGGCTGAGTGCCATTGTTTCTTGAGCCAAAGTTGGCACTGAGAATGGAAACAAACGGGAAAAGGATGTGTATCTGAGATCACATCATGGTATTTATACCCATGGGTACGAGGCGTGTGGCACGTATAAGGATTTCTTTTCTAAATGTGAACTCAAGTAGTCCTCAAGGAATTGCACAAATGAAGGATGAAAACTGAGTTTTGAAAAACGAAGAAACTCATCCTAAAATTCAGTATACGGCAGGCATCTTCAGTGTAAATCTCTGCACAGAATTCCTTTGGAAAAGAAAGGCCACCAGATCTAACCTCAGCATAAACTTTGATAATGAGTTAAACACTGACTGTGAGAAATCACCCTCTCTGTAAGGACAAAACCATGTCTTATAGAGTGCTGGGTAATAGTGCTGTGGTCATATCATCAAGTGTCTATGTAATGCGCCTTAATTCTGGGGCATCTTATGTAGGATTGACAATGTCCAGGGGGATTTGCTAGCAGTGTTGCCTCTTTGGTCTTAAGTAAGGGACATACGATTATAACTGATAGCGTGTCTTTGGTCTTATGTAGGAAAAGATTGTCTAAAATATGACCAATAACTTTGCCAGACTGTTTCCATAATAGTAGCTAGTCTTGCTATTGGCACTAGTCAGTATATACTTTATCTTAGGGATTACATGACACACACAGCTCAGTTTCCTGGGCCTCTTTGAATTCTTGTCTGTGAGTATAATTTACCTTCTTTGGGTATTTTAGTGGTGGTCTTTATGAAAAAGGTATTCAAGTCCTCCAACAAGCCATGTGCCATCTCTTATGAATTCTACACAGGAGTCTTAAGCTGTTGTGAGTACAGGGGCTGGGTGTGCTCGGTTTTTCATCTTGCCTTTCTCTGTATCACGACACTTGCTGAATGTACTGTTTGTTTTGATGTAGACCATGTTATTTATAAAAAGTCTGCACAGAGGAAGAAAACATAGGCAGCATTGTTCAAAGAATCATTAGGAAGGAGCTGTTTCAGATAATAATGTAATTAGATGCCTGTAGGAAGAAATGTAAGTATTTCTATTTGGGGCTTTTCTATAGGAATGTAACCGGGGCTAATTAAAGGAAATGTCAACTAATTTATTATGTTTAAATTTATTGTTCAACCAGATAATACATCTAAAATTACAAAAACCTAAACGACTCCGGTCCTGGCTCAAAAGCACGTCTCTAATTCAGGCTCAGATAAACACCGTTTATAGAGTGATGTACTAAAATTCTAATTTTGCAGAGCCTTCTAGATCTTAAAAGGAGTCAAAGGCAAAAGAAAATTCCCCACAAATCTGCCATGTTCAAAGTATTCACTTCAAAAGGGAACTTTTTTTTTTTTAATCTCCAATTTATCCTGACAAAATTCTCTTGGGCTTTTATTTCAAAAGATGAAAAATGAGGCACAGCATTCAGTGGTGTGTGGTGACTATTTATCTGTTTACACCTATCCATGTGATTGCTGGGAAAATCAGATTAGGCTTTGACTGTGAGCTGAAGAAAGTGTTCTGTTTACAAGCTCATGTTCCTTATAGGAGAAATAGGTTAAACACAAAACAGAGTTTTATAAACCATGCATTTTATTTTGTGAACAATAATCAGAAGCTGTTCTTTCTTTTCCTTTTTTTTTTTTAAGGTAAAATACATACATACAATCTTAAGCATACCTATTGCACAGCAAATCAACTTGCAGTTTGCAGTTTATCCTAACCCAAAAGAATCTCCAAAATAATTTAATAATGTCCACATTTTCATCTATATGACCAGTGTCTATCTGAAAAAAAAATCTATATATCAAACTTTGATTCAATAAAGAATATCACAAGTACACTGGAAGATCCTTTTTTAAATAAAATTCAAATGCAAATATCTTTTCAAAGCAAGAGACTTCTATAAAATTAATAGTAAGTAGAAATGTTTCCCATTTTGCATTTCTCGGTTTTCATAGCTCAGGTTTTCTTTAAGAGGGTGTGCACCTGTAAGAAATTTTATATAGCAGCCGCTCTGCTGTAATCAGAGAGCAGATTCATTTTTTCAAGAAAGTGGGAAATACACCGTCGCATACACACCGCTTTTACAGCCACATCTGCACAGCTCAGGGAAAAGTTTGCAGATATGTGTGCAGATCACATTACAAAGCCGTTATGAGAGAATAAAGTTGCACCTTTGATGGCTGTTGCAGCTGAGTTAGAGGTCCCAAGCCACTGGAAGCTTTGCATGTCACTGAATGCAGCAGACTAGAGACCCAGGCATCCTTTATCCAACTGCCTGAATTTTGGTGATTTCCATGAAGTATCAGTAGACCCATTTAATACACACACACACACACACACACACACACACACACACACACACACAGTGATGGGAGTCTGTTTTATTTCTGGCTTTCACCTTTGTGATAGAAGTTCACCGGGCTCACACAGTGCCTCCAGGATACCACAGAGAGAAACACCGCTTTCATGAGCAGCCAGTGATTTCATTCTATTAATGTCCAGGTGATATGTGAAGGCTATTATCACATCACTAATGTGGCGGCAGACATTTCCCGGCCAAGCCAGGGAGCTCCGATGTTTCTGAAGTGTGTGACTAGAAAAGGTGTTCCTTAGAAACTGGGTTCTTAGTCTGCGAGTGTCACTGAACACTGAAATAGAACTTTTAAAAAACCTGCTTAAGGTTAAATTTTTCAAAAGAAGACGAAACTGAAAGCCACATCAAAGATAACAGGAAACATGTAAACAAAATTCATGGAATGGTTTTGTAACGTGTTTGCGTTCCGAATTCAAAATGCCACATTATCACAGAATATCAGGCACACGACGAGGAAAGTAATAATAGAAAATAAGTGGATGACTCCAGCTAAGTGTCACAGCCCATCAAATGGACAAGAATCTGTCACAGCTCCTGACTGCAGCCCATTGTCCACAGGAGAATGTCTCATAACACACTGGGGCCACCTCAGAGGTCCCCATGTAGGCAGTGTGTCCTAAGAAATTAACGCAGATTCTAGGTAGAGGAATCAGTTCGGAGATGCATCAACTATGATGAAGTATAAAGATAAATAGACAGACTACACACAGGCTCTTCAGTGTGACTAAAAATAACCACAGTTACCCACTTTCATGAAGTCCTGGAAAAATAATATCATCTATTCCTGCTTCACATTTTACCAACAATTCTGTATCCAAAAGCTCATGTGACTCAGAGTGAGCATGTATTTCCCCAAAGAACCCCAATCAAATAAATAGGATCATTCTTCACTCGACAATGAAGGTCTTCTTATTAGCCCGAATTTTTAAATGAGGTAATTCCTTTAAATCCATCTAAAATTTGAGTTCTAGGTTTTAAAAAATTTAATCTAAACTGAATACAGTAAAATCAATATTAGAAGAAAAAGGTGCTAATTGAGCCTGGAAACCCTTTTAAGAACTAAGAGGGTAAAGTTTCCAGTAAAACTACAATAAATTACTATTAAATAACCAGAATATTTTTGTGGAATTTAATGTCGGGACATTGGCTTCCTTTAATTAAAAAGAATATTGTATTACTGATTCAGTCAGAAAGACAATTCCAGTAATGTTATCAAAGAACTGTCACTTTGGCAAGTTACCTTTCAACTTATATTTCATTACATTCCAAAGAAATACACTCTTTAGATTTCTTATCCTTTTAAGAGTTCATTTTAATAGCCACTTGTTTTTCCCCCAGAACCTGATATATAGCGCTCTCACACTAAAGTGAAAGTGAACCCATTTCTTTGAGAAGTCACATTTTAATATTGGACAGTTTTCTAACTGAAAATATCTTGAAAATATCTTGGTTTAAATGAACAAGAAAGATTCTATTTTTTATTGTTATGAAATTTGACCCAGTTTTCCAGTAAATTGCTTCAAATGGGCAAATGCTGGCGAGGTTTAAATGCCTTCTGAAAGCTGCAAGAACCACTGTGAAACGGGCTGGTTTGGAGTTGAAGACACCCAGCACCAAAGCCCTGTGTTAGCATTCTGGATGCCCCACTGGAGAGGACCTCATTCCACAACACCCAACAGCTCCATACAGCCTCAAAACTGTTGCCTGGAGCGACAATGTCTTAAACGCCCTGAAACATACCATCGTTTCCTTTAAAGGCAAAAGGAATTCTAGTCCCAGCCTAACAGCTGCATCTCCATCCCTTCCCCTCACATTTGGCCCTCTCTCTTCAACCAGCTAGTTCTACTTTGTATATTTGTGGCAAACTACGTCAACCTGTCTGATGTCTCGCCATACTTGTGGAGCTGTGAACTTGAGTTCCACTCAAGGAAGCAGGAGAAGTGGGAAACCGAGGAACTGGGCAATGAACCGTCTTCTGATATTTACTGACGGAGTCCTCTTCCCCCACATAGGTGCAATGGAGTGCTGTGTTGTCTAAGGCTACAAAAGGCAGAGCTGCTGAGATAGCTCAGCCAGCAAAGGGTATAGCCACTTGACCATGAGGATGTGAGTTCAGGCCTCAGTACTCATTGCAAGTGCCTGCCATGGGAGAGCAACCTTCCCATCCAGTGCTGGGAAAGTGGAGACAGGTATCCCTGCCACTCACTAGCATACGTGGTGAGTTACAGAGAGAGGGTCTCTCAAAAAAGAAAGATGTGCAGTATTCAAGGAAGAACACCCCAAGATTTTACGATTTTACACACACACACACGCACACACACACACACACACAGAGAGAGAGAGAGAGAGAGAGAGAGAGAGAGAGAGAGAGAGAGAGAGAGAGATATTTTTGAGGCACCTGAAAACATTTGACAAATACTTTAGCTGACTCCAGATGGATTTTTACCTTCCTGATTAACCTCTATTGGTGCCCAAAGAGCCCAACAAAATAATAGATTAAACAAAAATAAACTCATAATGTAATCCAAAGAATATCCACTTCAAACTGGCTATTTGACTACATGAAAACTCAAGTCTAAGGCTGTGAAGGGTTAACAGAGCTTGGGACAGGACCTCTGTCCCAGATTTCCATCCTGAAGGTCTCTTTCCAGTACACAGGCTGCCTCAGAGTTTTTATGGGACTGCAGTATTGCTGCTTGGTTACCTCTGAGCTATTGGGTAGAAAGTCCATAAGTGACCTTAGGAATTAGTGTTATGGGCAGTCTGTGGCTACCCAGAGTGCCAAAGCAGTTCCTGAACTGGCATGGTCCAAGCTCCATAAATGTGAGGCAGATGCCTGAGGCTTAATCATATCTGCAACTATAGCACAACCCCTAGCTGGGTTGTCAGCACAATACAGTTCACATGATTGTAAAGTTTCCTGCAATGAACAGTAATTTCATGACAGAAATACTAAGTATTATAAAAATACCTTCAGTAGTAACAATATCACATCACGTCATGGTTTATAAAGGCCTTTCCTGTACTTGTTTTCTCATATCCTCATAAACCCACTATGTAACATTAGTATTTGCATAGGGGGAAACTGACACACAGAGGACTTAGGGGATTTGCCTGTAAATATTCAGTGTTTCCACAATAGTATGGGAGCCTGAGTCCCATGTCCACCGACTCCAGCTGTTTCTTTACAGAATCACCATTTCCTATTGTGGGGCCTTCAAGTGGCTGACCTTACTATATATTTTTATGAACACATTGATTTTAAAGGGAGAGGGGACACCTGGAAAGCCCCTCAACTTCAGACTCCATTTTAATCTTTCTGCCTTAGCAGTGAGGATAAGAACACTAAGATTCTGATTGTGTGTCGCTGAGCCACACTGCCGGACAGGGAGCCAGACATCTAGACAGGAAGTCTGAGGTGGAATGAAAAGGCTTATGTGTGTGGACAAGGGCACCTCTTAGAGGGATTTACACAGTGTGTGCTCACTTCTGTTTTAGTTTCCTGTGGATGCACTATAACCCCATTTTACTGTAAAAATGTTTAAGGAATAAAACTCCCCCCCACCCCACAGGACCTCCAACATTCACCAACCCCCCTACAGCATCCCCCACCCCCCGGGCTGGCTGAAGTGCGTTCTTCCACAGATGGCCCACAGCAGCTGATGCTGTCCAACCTCCTGAAATGAAGTTGGGAGCTGGGCCATCTGAGAGCTTGGTGTGAGGTACGATGTCTGTTTTACCCCTATTGCACAAGAAAGCCTTTCTATCATCTAAAGCCTTAGCAAGGAAGAAGAGCTGCCCAAGAGAGTCAGTCTGGGGTTCCTTGGGAGGGTTACCTGGAAGGATTGCTTATCACTACTTTTACAAATATTCTGTTAATCAAAATCCATGGTTCTCATGAGGGAGGAAAGAGAAGCCTTCAGTCCAGCTGGGTGAGGAGCTGACATCACACTCAGTGCTGATACTCTGATGAAAATATTTGTAATTCTCCAGATGATCTGTCTAAAAGAACAGAAAAGCTACAATATACAACACACACACACACACACACACACACACAAGCACACACAAGCACACACAAGCCAATAAATATTAATTGGAGGTAGAACTATGTTTTAAGGATTTATTCTGCCCCAGATTGTATAAAAATAATACTAGCACAAATTAAACCACTGTTTGTATCCTTAGCTTGCCTTCATGTTATTCATTAAGATTTTTGTGTGCAGCTTATGTTTCTGTTTTGCTAATTATTTACACTTTCTAGCATATTTGCATTACAGTTTTCACTGTAGACCAAGGATGTAGTCAATGTGGTCCAAGCTTTAAAGTAGAAGGCAACATGCTAAGTTAATTTTTTTTTCAAAATGTTGTTGTAAAGCAAAATGTGAAATCACTTTACAAATTACAGACAAAGACATAAATATAGAATGACATCACTAATTTAATTCATTAACTAAATTCATATATTTATTCATTAGCCAAATCATGTTCATCACTTGCCAAGTGTTTGATAGCATTAGTTACCTAAAGATACTTTAGACTTCAGTGTGTGATTGTGAACAGTGACATCTCCAGTGAGCAGTGTGCCTTTAAATGGGACCTAGAGGAAAGGGAAGCAAAGCCCTTCTGTTTTAGATTTGCAAACAATTGGCTTTAACTTAGTGAGACTGTAAATGCATACCATTCTATTCAAAGTAAATGGCCTATAATTTGTTTGCCTTGTCAGCTGCAAAAAGATATACTTAGTAAATGTTCATTTAATTTTATTGTGGCAGAAAACAAATTTAGGAAAATTTATTTTATCTAAGGTTTTTTAAAATCCCTTTCTTTTTATTTAATATTGTTGCTATTATTATTCAGAGTGGTTTGAGAGAAGGGAGAAAGAGCTGAACAACTGTTGTGAACTACACTGTCCAAATGAGAGATCCACAGGCTGAGCACACTCAAAGATGCTCAGACTGTGCTCAGATTGGCTGAGTTTCAGTGTCATAGTTCTACCTAGTTGAACGACTTCTACTTCATCGTTATTTTGTGAGTCTTTTGGTAGAATAGTAAAAATTTTAAAAAGTAATAAAAATAAAAAGTAAAGAAGGAAGAAATGAAGGAGCGAGTGAACGAGAGGGAGAGAGCCTATATTCAGGGCCTGAAGACTTCTACATAAGCCCTGGTGGTATCAGTTTCTATTGTTTCAATAAACAAACAAACAAACAAACAAACAAAAACCTCTTGAACAAGAGTCTGAAGCTCCGTAAGGAGAGAACATTTATCTTATTTTATTTCTCTAGCACATAAACCAGTTGGTTAGTGGACGGATGAGTCAGTGATGGGTCCAGTAGCATCCACCCACACTACTGAGGAAGGCTTCAGCCAGGATGGACCTGCATTCATCCAGCCAGCCAGAATGTTCCCCGGGCACCTAACAGACACAGCTGCCTGGGTTTGGAGTCAGGCTTCACTAGAGACTCTCATAGAAGGGACTTAGGGGAATTGCTCACTCTGGAGTCGTGATCCAAAGGCAGTTCTGTACAAATATCTTCACAGGTCCAGAGCGAAAGAGAGATATGATATAGTCTCTTTTCTAAAATTAAATGTATTCTATTTGGGTGGCTTGGCTATTAGAATAGAGTCTTCTCATATTGCTGCATGAAATTGCCCTTCTTGGATAAAATAAAAAGGAAAAAACTGGATACACTGGCTGTCCTTACTTCTTAGTTCTCAAAATCTTTTGAGGAAACTTGGCTACCTCCAAAAATTCTGATGTAAGATAATCAACGCACTATAGTGCTTAGTCTCACAACTTGTCCTTGACACAGTAAATGAGACCTGAATCCATAGACTCCAAGAGGCCTCTGTCACTCTCATGGTCACCTGCGGCAAGATTCCTGCACACCTGAGCTGTCTCTGCTGATGCGGGCCTGCCTCCTCCTGGATGGTGTTGGTCCCAGGTGGAACTGTCACAGCCTGTTTCTAGTTTATCCCTGTGCTGACTGATACAGGTTGTACTTACAACTTCATTTTCAATACTAAATAACTCATTGGCTCCGCCTCCTGGTCCCCAAACCCAAACTGCATTCCAAGGCACTGGAATTTGGAGGGGCAGATACAAGGTGTTGGCATTCATGGTGTGGTGCTAATTTTACTTAGAGAATCTATTTGGTTGAGAAATGAATCTTTCCCGTGTGACCCAGGGTTGTTTAAGAGCGCGCGCGCGCGCGCACGCGCACGCACGCACGCACGCACACACACACACACACACACACACACACACACAATTACTCCAGCCCTGAGCTGTCTGAAGTTCAAAAGCTGTGATTGTCCTGTGCTTTTTGCTATTATTCCTACTGCTAAGATCTTTTCTCTTCTAAGTATATCAGGGTGGTGCTTTTCCTTCCCTTCAAATAACTTGATTAAAACTTAGAAAAGAGATAATGTCTGAACTCTGCCAGCAGTGACTGACAATCCAGGATAGTTTTCATGGGTCTACAGGAATACCGTGAAGCCAAATAAATGGTTTAATTGGCCTTTGAACAAGTACACCCTAATTCTACACAAGGCATGGCTAAGCAGCAAACGCCAAGAGATCTTTTGTTTAGCAGAGGAATTATGTAACGTCAGAGAGTCCCAGACTTGCTTAGCTACACGTCTGAGAATGTTTTACATGGTCCTTCCTCTCGGTGAAACAGACAGTTCACAAACCCAATTTTCCATGATTGGATCAGTAGTGAATAAAGAAGATAGGCCTCCAAACCTTCCGTTGTTAGTAACCTAAGAGATATGGAATTCAGAGAGGAAAAAAAATCCATATTCAGAGAATATTGAAAACCCAGATGTTGTAAATTAGTTTCCAGAGCCACTGGATAATGTTAAAAATGCATTGGCAGCATTATAAACTGCCTGTGACCTACGATTCTACAAAGAAAAAGCACTGGGCTGATACCTAGAATGTTGATTCATTCCAATAAATAAACCTAAGGAAAGCACAGTCTATCTGTGAAGCCAGAGCCTAAAGATGGCATATGCTATGTAGGCTACAGAGATGGCTCAGCGGCTGCTCTTCACAGAGCCTGAGTATCTCCCCAAGGCCCATGCCAGTCCACAATGGTCTGTAACTCAAGTCCCAGGAGACCCAAAGGCACCAGGCATCTATTTATCTATTTAGTACACACACACACACACACACACACACACACAGAGAGAGAGAGAGAGAGAGAGAGAGAGAGAGAGAGAGAGAGAGAGAGAGAGAGAGACGGGGGGGAACCCATACACATAAAATACACTTTTTTTAAAAAAAGTAAGACATATACATGGGAACTAATGTCCAAAGAGAGGTCTGGAAGTGGAATTGTGAAACTGGAATTCTGCCCCAAATTCTGTCAGCTAAGTAGCCACCTGTCATCAGTAAGTGCAGTGGTCCTTTCCATTGTCTGTAAACTGAGGGTTGGGCTAAGTGATCTCCAAGGACTGAACATCTTTAACATGTTCCAGTTGAGGTTGTTGGTCAAATATGAAGAGAAGATGATTAGCAACTAAAGAGTTTCAAGTCGACTTTACCTCACCTTCCCCTATCCACACACTGAGCATCCTTTAGAAAGACCACTGCCCGAGGCTATGGAAAGAATGAAGCCAAGTAGTTAAATGCAGTCCTTGGCTTGCAAGGCTCTGACAGACACGATCAATTAAGAGGCAAGACGCACACATAAAATGAGCCCAGGAGAAGACAAGGCTAAGTGGCAAATGTTCCAGAATTCAAACGAAAGCCCCAGGGTATAGAGAAGAAGGAAGCATTCTAGAGGAGGTTAGAATTTTAGCCTAATCATCTCTGAAGGCAAGAAGCAAAACTGGAGAACTTCTCAGAACGCTTACAAATCCAAGATTACCCCCTAACAACACAAATGTGAATCGTTAATAAAAGCTCCTCCACTAATAAGTATAAATATAATTATTAGTACTATGCAAATTAGTCCAATTTATAAAGGACTTGTTTTCTAGTACAGATATTTCATGATAATTAATTACAGATTCCCTTTGAATAATCATATCATATAGGCTAACGACCTTATATATGGCATAATAACTAATTCAGGTTAAACAATAGTTTCAAAATAAACTAACACTGAAAACTCCTGCTGACAAATTTCCAGTGTGTCTCCCCTTGAAACTCCAGAAAGTATTTCCCCACCACTGATAACCCTCGAGTGTAGGCTAGGTTAATAAAAATGATGGAAAGCATTCTTTGGCAATCATGGAGGAATTTGCTCTGACCCCATCACTTAGCTCTTTTGTTTGAAAGTGCAGGCACACTTAGGGGAGCATCACAGCGCCCTCCTCAAGGAGCCTGGCTACGTCCCCATGGTCACCTTTCAGTCCTTACTGCACAAGGGTGCGTGAGGACAGAGAGAGCTCCCATGACAAGTGGAAGCTCCTCACATGCCTCTTCTTTCGTTGTCTTCAAGAGGATTACAGTCTTCAG
>CM052701.1:93834447-93842918 GCA_028551405.1 Uromys caudimaculatus
TGGGGCTATCTCTTGCAGCATGGTTGGTTCACTTTCATAAGCAAACAGAACACTGAAAAGTCAAGAATCATTTGCTCTTTTGTAATTTGGAAGCAAAAGGTAACCTTTTGTCCAGGTATCTCTCTCTCTCTTTTTTTTAAAAAATCTGTTCTTTCTGTATAATGCTATCTATTAGAAAAGAGTCATACTCAGTTACAGAGAATACCACCCAGAAAAGTGATTTTTGTTAAACCCTAAAGTAGTGCTTTGTGGGAACCAGTGGCTCACCAGAGAACACATCTGTGCCCCTGATGATGTATACACAGAACAGAGGGGGACTGTTGGGAGCATGCAGCTGCTGTTGGCTCCCCTGACTGCTCTTTCTGGAAGAAACAGTGAGACTGCAGGAAACAAGAGCCCTGGGCTCTAGTCTTAGATCTTCCAGTAAGCAGCTGGACGGGCTTGGGCAACACTTCCAGTCTCTCTGAGGCGCGACTATTCTTCATTGCAACTGGAAATCTCCAGAGCCTAGATCCTCCCTCATGCTTCCCCTCAGCTCTGAACATTGTGCAGTCGGTGTTTTCCGTCATAGAGACATCTCCTGAGCCTTTAATGTGCTCAGGGCAGATGGAGGTTCAGCCACAGCAACCAGCAAGGATCGGTGGTCAGAAAGGGGTTAATAACTTAAGTATGTTGGACTAGCAGCTGAGGACAAATGAAAATCTCCCCCAAATTCCATGCAGCAGTTTTATCAATAGGAGAGGCAAGCGTGGGGAAAGTGTCTGTTCCGGGAAAGGCGAAGCAAACCAGAATGTCATCCTGATTCAAGGTTTTGAAAAGAAGCAATAAAGGAGATGGGCAGAGTGAGAATTTCACTGTTACAAGTAAAACAAAAGCTTTCCTGAGTCTGACCAGTAAGACACATCTGACCACCATGGCTTATACTTCTCTTAACTCTGAACCTCTGTTGCAGTGTGTGGCCAATATTGAATAAATGACCCAATAATTACCCCTTACTCTCCCTTCCTGATCATATCTACTCTTCAGATCAGATCAGATCTATCCCTTCAGATCAGATCTATTGATCAGATCAAACAACTGTGACCTTCAAGTTCACTGAGCTCTTCTTGGTAGCCAGAGTCTAAAGTCGACCCACAGAGGTGGTAAATTTAACATCTGAAGGAACACTCAGATGTTACCTTGAGTGCTTCAACTGTAAGGTTCTAGACGGGATGGGAGAGACGATGATGCTGCTGGTTTTTCTGAGGAAAAAAAATGTGACCAGAAGAGGAAAACCGGGAAAAGGTGGTAGGTGTGTGTGTGTGTGTGTGTGTGTGTGTGTGTGTGTGTGTGTGGTACACTACACAACTACTTCAGCTATAGTCTGGACAAAGCAGTGCCAAGTGTGTGTCAGTTTTGTCTCTTTGCTTACTTTGCAGTGAGAAAAAAGATTATAGCTTTCATACAATTTGTATTTCTCAAGCTTTTTACATTGAAAACATATTCTTTTATTAGAGAAATAAGCAATAACTATTTAATAACGGTATAATGTAAGAGTTTTATAATTCTCCTAAAATATGAGGATTTCTTTTAAAGCATGATATATAAAGTGATATGTGTGTGTGCGTATATATTTTTAGGGAAACCGTAGTTAGCATAGTGCTTCAGAGGAAAAAATGTGATTATTGATTTTTCTTTTCCTCTAATGAGATATTACCTGGGAGCCACAGCCAAGGTGTGACTACTCCGGGTACTTAATCATTACCCTTTCTTCAAATGCAAATCAAAGACTTCTAACTAGCTAATATGTTTGCTATTTCTCTAAGAATGCCCCAAGACTGATATAAACTCTTATTTTGAAAATGAATTGTTTGATCTTGGTTTGATTTTATTTCTAAAGTTCTCCAAAAGCTTTTGAGGTAGACTATTCCTAAATTTAGTCCACCACATTTACATACCATAAAGCTACACAGTCTGCCTCGGTCTTAAAAACAAACTCTCCCTCATGCATTTGAAACCCATTTTCTCTTACTTGGTCCAATGAGATGGAGAAGCCTGGCTGGCAGTTGTTAATTTGCTCTCCTGACATCTGTTTGTTTTGTTGTTGTTGTTGTTATTTGGGTTTTTGTTGTTTGTTTTATTTTTTGTTTTGTCTGTTTTTTGTCTTGTGTGTGTGTTTGTTTTCCCCTCAGAATCAACAACTTCAACTTGTTTCCTTGTGCACCCAGTCCCCAACCCTTTGTAGTTATTGTCTTCTTTCTATAGATCACTATCTCACACATATTTGTAGCTATAGATCCAACGTGTGCTATTTAAATAAGAACCTGGTCTATGATGAAATCCATGCAAGGGTTAGTTCCTTGCTACAAATGACACTGTCTTAACAAGAGGATAACAACACTCCTAAGGCTAACCCTAGGTTAAAAATGTCTAGATGTCTGGAGGGCTAGATTTCCATCTGCCAGCTTTATGTGCAATTAGCATCTCTAGCTAGATGTTCTTCAACCAGCAACTGCCCTTAAAGGAAGTCACTGTTAGCAGATGTCTATGCTAGTTCTTCTAATGATTTCTAGTTCCATTCTAACAACACACACACACACACACACACACACACACACACACACACACACACACACACACACAGAGGCACATGCATACACACACACACACACACACACACACACACACACACACTTATTTCTTGATTTTTCAACCATCAGTAGCTACTGACTTCTCTCCATCTTTTCTCTGTGTTAACTTTTGATTTTTTTTTTCATTTTATTAGTTAGGTAACTCTATAACTTTAAATGATTTAATTACACCTCTACTTCAGGATCTATTAGCTTTAAAAAATAGTTCCTGACCTTCATACTCAGAGAATTGACACGTTAGCTATTGCCTCAGGACTTGTGTCTGGCGGTAGCTTTTCTTCTACACCCTCAGAGTTTGTAATACTCAGATTCTGTTTTGTAAGTAGTATGACTTCTGATATGACTAATTTGGAAATATTACTCGCTGAAGACATAAGAAGAAATAATACTTGGCCACTAAACTTATGGTATTCAAAACAGAATATTCTGAGTATCTCTTTGGATAGATTGTCTGTTCCTGAGTTCCAGCAAACCCTCACAAGCACACAACAATGTTTCTCCTATGTGAGTCACAGCATTTGGGACAGTACTTAAAAATACTGTAATTGGTTGTAAGTAGTTGAAGCTCATTAAGTTAAGGAATTTGCTACTAAGATACAGGGTAAAATGAAAGGAAAAGCCAAGAATAAATCAACTCTAATCTTCCAAGGTATTTAGATTATGAAGTGGGAGTCAGTTATTCCAGGTGGGAGAGGAGAAACACAAGCAAGAGACAGGGCACCTTGACTGGCAGCTGCATTGCGGTCATATGTGATGGCGGAAAAAAGCAAACTCGTAGTGCTGTCACTGGAATGGAGAACAGAAGCCAAGGAGAGAAAACAGCATTTGTTGTTTGTAATAGCCCTTGTCACATTTTCATCAATGAGTAATTTGGGTAATTATCCATTTGATGTTGTCCTTCCCCACCAGATTTTATGTCCTACAAAGAAAACTTAAAATATTATTTGTTCTGTTAATCCAAACATCTAGGGCAGTGTCGAGAACCCGATAACTTAGTGACTGAATTTTGTTAAATAAAAGAAATGCTGGGGGTTTCTGGGATATACGCTGTGTTATTCCATTAAGAAGTATTTATAAGTAGCTGAGTTACATATTAGAGGAGAGACTGCTCTTCCCAAACACATGCTATCCTGAAGGATACACAGCCCATGCTTTCTATGACTGCTGTGTGCTGAAAGGAAGGGTACCTGTCTTTCCAGACCTCAAAACCAGAGCTGGATCCTACCTTTTATCTACCTGCTGCCCAAATGACTCAAAGTATACAGTTACCTGACTTAAAGTACTGGCTGGAAGCTTAAACTTGTGTTCTTCGTGGTGTCATTGCAGAAACCTGGGCGTGTCTGCAGCCAGGACAATATTCAACACCAGCTCTGTCCTCTGTAAAACTTGCTGCTCTCCCCAGGAGTACATCCATCTCCTCCCTCCTGTCTGGACAGTCTCCTCTTCTGCAGAGGTAGTTACTCACTCGTGCCTCTGTCTCTCTGTCTAAAGTATGGGGCTAAATAGCAGCAGAAAGCAAAGCGTTTCGGCTTCATGGTTGGGTTGTGATAGCCTGGCACAGGGCTGGGCAAACAGGAAGTTATTTATTGAACCTAAATAACCATCAGGAAAGAAAATCTCTAACAAAAATTGTAACGAGTTTATGTGCAAATACTAGCTCATTTTCCAAAGCGATATTTTGTATATATGTCTAGAGTAACACCCCACTCAAACAGCCAAGGAAAGGAAAAAAATTAAAAGACCATTAGCTCTCTAAGCCAGAGAGAACCATTAAGCCCCTTTTCAAACGAACCCATTCAGGGCCTCGTCTGTGGGGTGTAATATTTCTAAATCACGTTATGACAAAAGAAACAACAAAGAGTACAGAAATGATCTTCTCTAAGCGCTTCTTCCTTTCTATCAAGCAAGAAGAATGTTAATTAGGATTCCTCCAGAGTCCCCCATTCCTCAGCCATGTCAGAAATTTAGTTTCCCTTTGTAGGGGCTGTTCACAGCCAGACTTATGAAATCTGTAATTCATCTCTAGACAATAACTAATCCTTACTGATTACGAACAAAAAGAGTCAACAAAGATATTTTCCTGTTTACATTCTTATCAGACTGTATCAGAACCAGCTGTTCTCAAGTTTGTTGTTGCTGGCTTTCTTTTTTTAATCCCAAGGGATAAATTCTCCACACTATTCTCTGAACACATGCATGCAAAACTGCCTCTTAATGCATCCATGCAATTCTCGATGAAGTATTCAAATAGGTGGGAAGGAGACCCCCATACTCTTTCTCTCAAAGTTGACTCTCCTTTCAAACTCGGGATATACTAGAAACTGCCCCACCTCCTCTGTGTCCTGCTTGACATGGGTGCCTCTTGGCTCTGCTCAGTGTCTATGTGGAGCTTTGTGCTATCTACGGTAACTTTAACCTACAAAGTGGAGGCGATGGTAAGAATATGAGGCTGTTGCAATTTCAAACCACTAATACGTGACCTCTTTGCTCTGCTCTCCATCAACACCAACCTCCCGTGAGACAAGCGGTGAGTAATTTTCCTTCTTTGAAGAGGGGCATAAGTGTTGCATTGCCAAGGAGGCAAGGATGTTAGTGGTCCAGCCAAAGCGGCTTTGTGGGGTGTGCTGCTAACCGAGTTGCTATGTAGCTCTGGGCAAGCAGTTAACCTTTGGTGTCTCGGCTACTTCATCTGTAAGATAGGGATAGGAGCTGTGCACAGGTGTGATGCCTGGACTAATTAGTGTAATTATCATTATTGATGGGAAAATAATGCTGGTCACTGATATCATATCTCATATTAGCACGAGGAATCACTTATATTTCCTCTACACAGGATCCATTTTATTGAAATCTGTAAAAAAAAAATCTAATGACAAGAACCATTTGTATTCAGAACCTGGGATGCTGCAGTCAAACCAACAGCATCTACCTAAGCTCAGCTCCTTAGGAGACGTTTGTGGTCATTTGTATTTAGAAGTTTCCTAATGTAGGCTAAATATGTATACAAGAATTCAAAGAAAGATCTCATGGCTCACCATCAAGTGGTCAACTCCACCGCAGAAGAACGTTTCCCAAGTCAGAAAGAGGCAACACCATGATCCTCTAGAACAAGTCTAGGTGGAGTCACAGAGTTCAGAGTAATCAAAGCCAATTCAAAGTGTATCCTGAAGACATTGTTCATATGTCCAACAGCATTCACCTCTATATGGCTATCTGCTCCATAAGGACCCCAGGTCAAGCAGCCAAACACCAGAGCAGACAACCGAACTTCATGAGATGCCAGTGTTGCAGGGCTGAGGGGACCATAAAGTGGACTGTACTTCCACCAGGGTACAGCTAATGGCTTCATGCATCAATGATGGAGCGATTGAGGAAATAAAAAAAAAATAGCCTTTCTCTTGATTCTGAGCTAAATTTTGGGGGTGGGGTGGGGATGTTTTTTATTTCCTTTTTTTTTTTTTTTTTTTTAGTTTTTATTTTTTTTTACCTTATTTACATTCCAAATGTTTCCCCCTTTGGAACCCCCTATCCCCTCCCTCCTCCCCCTGCCTCTATGAGGATATTCCCCCACCCACCTACCCACCCATTCTCTTCTTCCCTTCCTAGCATTCCCCTACACTGGGGCATCGAACACCCTCAGGCCCAAGGGCCTCTCCTCCCACTGATGGCCAACAAGGCCCTCCTTTGCCACATATGTGACCAGCACCATGGTCCCTCCATGTGTATTCTTTGGTTGGTGGTCCAGTCTCCAGGTCTGAGGTAAAATTTTTAATTACTCTTCCCATGATTCTTTTACATGTTGGCAAAAAAGTGACAATGAGCCATTAAAGAAAGTGTGAAGGTACAAAAAAGGTCAGTGCTCAGTGCCACAACACGACAGGCCTCTGCATCCCTCCGAGTAGACACACGTTGTTAGACAGGAAACCTTAACTCCGGCTTATGCTACTATGAGTGAGTCCTTCCAGACAGGACTTCTCTTTCCATGAGCCGAGCCAGCATTAAGCCTCAAATTTGCAATGTCTGAAGCCCCAAATTACCTTTCTGTCACACTGAGAACTCTAACTTCACCCTCACATTAACTTCAGAATTCTTGGTAACAACTTCTCACCTGAACCATTAAATCTATGACTGTCCCTGCCTTCACCTATCAAATAAAACATACCAATTAGCATTCTTAGCAGGATGTGTACTACGCCATTAAACTCGATTAGAAATCCCTTCATGGTCAACATCCATGTCTCTGTGTCTTGCTTGAAGGTCAATAATGTCTGCCTGACAGGGGGGAGGGGACTGTGTTTATGCAAAGACCTGGGTGTGACAGCTAGAGAGAACACTTCTGCCTCAGTCCACTAGAGGGTGCTTTCCCAAGATGGGAGAAGGACCGGAGGCAGATCCTCAGTTCCTGGACCTAATGACTGCCATTCAGAGGGTGAGAGGAAGCAGCCTCCGCTTAGCTGGCTCTCTGTTCTCACCTTCTGTGGTTGCTCTTTCTAACGATACCTCTCTGCAAATGGCAGAAGTCAGTGTTGGCCAGGTCACAGGATGGTAGCAAGAAAAATTGACCCTACTGGGCTGCCTAAAATAAACAACAGGTTTTAGTCTTCAAAATCAATGTTGAGTGAGATTAACTAGACCCTAATTCCTGAGTTTGAGACGTCCATGGTTTCTGCAGCCTCGTGTGTATAGCAGAGCGGATGGCGCATGTACGTTATGGAGAAAGTGCCTGCATTATATATAATGTATAAGGAAATGTCCCTATAGCCTTTAGCATACCAGATGTTTCTGCTTAGAAGCCTGAGTTATCTGGGAAATGTAGTAGGACATTTTGCAGTAAATACCCTACTTGATTGACTTGTTTTTAGGCCCCGCCACTTAGGTTGATTTAGATCATTTAGGAAGGAATATAAATTTTAGCAATGAAAGACAAAGCTTACACATTTCCTTTTTCCTATGTTTTATATTCCATAAGAGGGTGGGGAAGGGGCCTGTTTAGGTGAGCTCTATGTTGGTGGTAAAGTGAAAGGCAAGACATTTTCCCTGTCTGTAATATTGTTCAGTGTAGCAACCCCTTTTTCTTGTTACAGTACAGTAAATGGGGTGTTTAATTTGGAATTCAATGTAGTCATGAGTCAAGGTGCAGCAGTTTTATTACAGAAATACAATTTTATTGGAGGCTGAAGATTTAATCTACACCTTACGTAGAGAGCTGTAAATGGCAAACCTATTTTACATTTTGCATAGCATCTGATATATGTAATTCCTGGACTAATTTTAGAGTTTGAAGCGGTGGAAGAGTCACGATACTTAGATTTAAATTCCTCAACGCCTCAGCTACAGATGACATTTTCAAATGAACGTTTTCCTGCTTCTTAGTCATGGATCCGAAGCCACTTCTTCCCTGCGGTGACTAAGCTGTGTGCCACCTTCCTTTCACAGCTTTCTGACTAGGTGAGCCACAAAGCCACCCCGAGACAAGAGACAACCTCGTGTTGCAGCAAATGCTTCCTTTGTTTAAATTTGTCTGGAACTTTCATTCAATTTGAAAGTAAGGTGCCTAGATGACGTGGACCCTTTGCTTCCTATTGTTCATATGTGTTAGAGGCGTATTTTTATCTGTTCATCTGAATATGTATTGAGAATAAAATATTTGCAATGTAAATTTTGAAGGACTGAATAGGAAATTAACGTCAGATAGCATTAGCTGAAAAACTAGAACAATGTTGGAATCCAAGAATCCAAGTTCCAAATTTGACGAATAATGCATTTTCTAACACACACACACACACACACACACACACACACACACACACACACACACACACACACACACACACACACACA
>CM052701.1:93843018-93958164 GCA_028551405.1 Uromys caudimaculatus
GTCCATTTCCTCCCCCCCCCCCAAAGATGCTTCCAGATAAATAGCTCCAGAGCTAAAATACTGTTGCAAACACAAAAATTTAACACACTGAAATAAAAAAAAAAAAAACCTAAAGCTTTTCAGGCATTGGTATAATAAACCTTGCTTCAAGATTCCTATTGCTACTAGATTTAATAGCTCACACATTTTCCTGTTTACAACTCCATACCCAAATAGCTGTTGTGTGTGCCATAAACAGTGTCCCAGCAAGTCTGCTTTACACAGCACTATCATTTTTATACTTGTAAATGTTTGGCACCTGCACTCAAAAAGGAAAAAAAAAATCAAATTTCTGCTCTAGTTTTTTCCAGTCTTAAAAGCCTAAACCTCATAGAGAAGAAAATGTTTTTCATTTAGACAAAAGAGAGTGGTGGAGCAGCTGTCACTAAGAGAGAGTCAGCTCTTCCAGTCAAGTTCTTCTCTCTTCAACTGGTGATCTAGTTAGAGGGGAGTCTGAGACCATTGTAGCTTTGGTCCTGTTAAACAGCTAATCTGAGCTAAATGCTATTGACGAAGGTACATTATTTTATAATTGTATTTTTAAGAAATTAATCGAGACATAAACAAAAGGCAATGATATTTTGTCTTAAATTAGAACCTCAATTCGCTTGTGGAAGCAACTGTGGAATGAGTTTACCTGAGCTAGCTTACCAGTGGCCAGCCTTGATCTGACAAGGTCTTATTATTCACAATGAAATACTCGAATCTTCTGTGCTACCTCTACCTTGGGTCCTTTTCTTAAGGGCAATTATGAACTATGAGGCAGAAAAGTCTATTAATGACAGATTCATTTGGTATCGTCATAGAGTTCCATTTCTCACTGAAATGTGGTTTCCGTTGTATTTAATAAAAAAAAAAAAATGTTTTTTTTTTCTTACAGGAATTTTGCTTTCTTTGTGCTCAACACCTTTGAATTTTGCTCACGAATCTGCTAAGCAGTGAGTAGAAGATCTGTGTGTATGCTTTGTTTGAGTGTTCGAGTGGTCTGAGAAATTTGACTCTCCTGCTGATGTACAAACTGGTTCTGTAACAGAGGCTCAACGCATGAGACCTTATACAACAAATGCAGCCTCACCATCTTCGGTCCGCTCGCACACAAGAAAATGGTGGCACAGGCAGTTAACACACTGTGCCCACCAGATCTATCTTGGAGAGGATTCTATTCTTCCATCTCAGACTCAAGCTGCTTTTTCAAAGGCTGCTAGGCAGTGGCACAAACGGGTTTGTTTTGTTTAAATGTTCAGCCCGTGTTCCTGTTTGTGGGTGGGTGGGAGGGTGCGCAAAGCCGAAAGAATCAACTGTGTATGTGTGAGGGGGTGATGGGAAGCTCCAGTCCAGTCAAAAATTAACACTCCTGGCTGAGAGTGAAAGCAAACCTGAGTCTGAGGCACAGGTCCTGGAACCGCCACTAACGGTCACAGAGCAGGGGATGAATTTGGCCTCGATGGCTTCATCCAATTCATTGCTTTCAAATTTGAGTTGAGAAATTATAAACACTTGGCAGGGTTTGTTTGTTTTATTTTGTTTCCTGACATCCACTAAAAATTGGAATCTCCTGCTAATTCATGTCTTTTTTTTTTTTTTTTCCCTAGAAGGGGTGAAGGCAAAACCAACCTTCTCCTCTTCCTCTCTTCTTATTCATCAGAGCTCACAAATGCTGCTGTGGCTCTTTTTAAGTGTGGAAATTCTCATTTTTTTTTTCTGCAGCGTTTCAGACTCACACAGATTCCTTGGGGATATAGTGAGGAACTAACCAACTGCACATGGGAAATGAGACTGGGTTTTGGCTGGAAAAGCTGCAGGCTTTGCTAATTTTCCACTCAGAGCAGAAGTCACGAGTGACTTTGTTGTTGTTTTGAGCATAATGACTTCAGCTTGGTGCGGCATGGTAGGATCAAGTTTGGACCTATGAACCTCCTAAAGTGTCCCACAAAATTTAATTTAACTTCTTTCTATAAACATTTTCACTGTTTTCAAGTGTGTCATAAACAGGTTAAAGTAAAAAAAAACTAAAAACCAAAAAACCAAAAAAACCCCACAACTCCTTCTGTCCACATCCAGATGGAATTATAAAAGGCTACTGTCTGCAGATGAGAAATCTATGACCCACCAGCAGGTTACGTAATGTGTGCTGTAGACCACCAGGGGCTGATCTGAAAACACTAATACCTTTTTCACAGAACCATTAGCTAGAGTCAAACACAGTGTCAGCGTGAAAAGATAGGAGATTGACCCAACTGCCTATATTTGTGAGCCTTTGTTTTCGTTCTTGGCACTCAAATCAAACATTAGTGTGTAATTTTTGATTTAAATATGTTACCTGATATATTGTTTTTCATCTCTTTGAGCATGAGTGTATTATTTTGTGATACTATCTAAAGCTGTCGGTGAATGCTAAAGCTCTCAAGAGAGATGTGATTTAAAGCTAAGAAAGAAGCAGTCAGCAGTCATTTGTCCTGTTTTACATTTTGAGATCAAATTAATGGATTTATTTTGGAATGTAAATCTTAAAACAGTATCTGCCTCCAATCATGAAGAGTGGGTCTGGAACTCACAGAGTGAGTGTGCCTAAGTTTCTGGCCTTGAGCCACCAGTCATCGGGTAAAATCTATCCTTTATTGTAGCTACTTGCTAGGCTTCTATATGCCCCAGTATTAGCTGCCCTGTGGATCTCAAACAAAGCCAGCCCAATCCATTTAGGATAGTAAATAAATGTCATGTCAGTGGCCCCCAGTCAGACACCAGAAGAAGGATTATGTGATTATTTAGTCCAAAAATTAAGTTTCGTGTTTTTAATTGGTGTCATATCCTGTCTAAGGACTGCGGTGCCTAAATCAAAGGGAACACAGGAACCTGCATGGGAGACAAAGAATCAGCTCCTTTCATCCCCTGGCTCAATTAGTGTTCTTCCCCTCAACACTAATTTTGGTTTGAACACTTTCAGGCAAAGACAACAGGAAACAGTAAACATGGCAACACCGTGAAAATAATTTTTGAATGTATTCTTTCCATGTTCGAAGGGTAAGTTCTACAGGCTTCAGAGGAAACTGCTGTACCATTAAACTCAGTGCTGAGGAAAACAGCACCCCTCCAGCAGAAGGGGGACCCCTCTTCATTTCATAAATCTTCTCCAAATACGCCAAAGCCCAGGAACTGACTGTCTGTCACATCAATGGCCCAAAGTCTGGGTGCGTCAGAGCAGTGCGTTCAAAGCCCATCCAGAGTCTCTATCTCCTGACAACTTTGCGAGCAGGGAGGCAATTATAACTGACATCCAGATGTCTGGCTGGCTGGGCGCTACTACTCTGTAAGAATGCCCTTGGCCTGGAGACATTTACAACAGAGCAGTGAGTCCAAGACATGACAGACAGATCAAGATGGTATCACAAACCATCAGTGTGAACCAAAAAAGTTTCCCTGACGGATAAAGACTTCAGATGTCTGGAGTTGCAACAAAGTTCCTTCTCCCCACATCCTCCATCAGCTGCCTCGCCCCGCCTCCTCACAAGCAAGCCTGCTGGTGGCTGAGGGCCCAGCAGGAAATGTTTTGACACCCAGTGCCCAAACATCAATCCTTCACTGGAAGCTTTAATAAGCTTGAGTGTTTGGACTATGGAGGTAAGAGGGATTCCAACAGAAACCCTTTGCTTGTGGAATATGGAGATGTTATCGTTTGACTAACTCTCTACTACCTATGTTGTTCTTCCTTCTTAATCAAGGAAGATATTAAGATTCAAATCTGAAGGAAATTTGTGTAATTATAATTGAAGCAGTACTCAACATGAAGCTGTTTTTATTTACTTGTGAACGTTAGAAGTTTGAAATTGTACTCGGTAAAACATATGTGTATATATGTGACTATATGAAAATATATGTAAGTAAATGTATGTGAATGTATACAATGTATATAATTTCTTAACCTCTCTAGGCCTGCATTCCTTCGTTTCTTCATTTTTGCTTCTATCACATTTTCTTGAAATGCTTTTCCTTTGTATTTGACAAGTGTTGGTGATCTGTGAGCTCACAGAAATATCTAGCCAGCCTAGTCTAAATATGCATTAGAAATCAGGAAGAAACTCAGCACTTGTGCCTAGTGTGAAACCATTAGAAATTTTAATAAATTAATTTTATAGAATTAGATATTCAATTGAAATAAAACTATATTTGATGAGTTTAGTCTGTTAGTGAGATTTAGTGAACTTTTTTAGCACCTGGGAACTATTTCTCAGTTTCCACCAACACCTTTTTGAGAAATTAAAATTTATGTTCTTTTAGGCATAGTCTTATAAATGAAGTTTTTAGAGTGGTGCTTAGCCTTAATATTTCAAATACACATTATTTTTTGTGTGTGTGTGACATCCCTGTGTAGGACCTTGTATATAATAATATAGACTTGGGTTCCAAACCCATTTTGAGATCTCCGCTTTTCTAGAAAATATAACCAGAGGTCCTCTCAAAGTAGCTGCTATGAACACAAGGTCCTTCCTGTGCAGCCGCTCGGACCCTCTGCTCACTCCAGTCGCCTTCTCAGGCTTGCTTCACAGGGACACATGTAACAGGTCTCCAAACAGAAGCCTCCGATGCCCTTTCCTGGAAACAACACTTCCAGAAAATATGCTGACCAGGAAGAAACAGCAGGGGCGAGAGATGCAGCCAAGGCACTGGAAACATCTTAACAAGCACTAATTAAATGTCCGTGCTTAAGAAATATGGCTTAAGAAAGCCAAATACAATAACTCCTTACAGATGGCTTTAGGGACTAACAAGACCAGAAGGAAGCAGCACATTAAGATTAGTGTCCCTAAAGTCTCTTAGACCCATTAGTGTTTGGAGGTGGTGTTCACTTCAGGAAGAATGATCTGGCATTAGGATGCAAAGAGGGCTTTGTGTGTGTGTGTGTGTGTGTGTGTGTGTGTGTGTGTGTGTGTGTGTACGCACGCGCGCATGTGCACGCGCACACGTTTTCTCATTTCTCTCCAAAAGGATCTGAGCATCTGTTTTAGTACAGTGAAGCAGCCAGGCCTTTGCACCCACACACACACTATTAGATGCTTTATCATTTACTTTTTTTTTTTTTTTTTATAAATACAGACTCATCCTGAAAAATATTTCTGAACATCACAACAAAAGGCAGAACTTACCTAGGGTCATATCACTGCCTCCTGCTTCAACACACAGTAGGGATTTTTTTAATCACTGCTCATCCATTTACTGAATGAATATTCCTTCAGTAGTTACCCTGTGCCAGGCCTGGACTAAGTTTTGGAGAAACAAGTGTGGAGAAACAAGTACCACTTCCAGAGAGTACAGCATGGAAAAAGATATGTGTTAAAGAGATGGGTGAGTGGATGGATGGATGGATGGATGGCTGAATGGATGGACGGACGGATGAGAACATGGATGCCTGGGTAGAAGGATGGGAAAATTGGTGCTTGAGGGGACTAGAGCTTCACAGGTCTGGTAGTCTAGCATGATATGTGCTTAGGATATGATCCTTAAACTGAGCACATCCAAGGAGGTCCACAGCCTGAACCCAGGGAGAAATGTCCTAAGATGAACTCTGTGGAAGCCACTGTCTCATCGTGATCCTGGAATGGATGCTGCTTCAGGGCCTGACAACCTATTCAGAATTATAATTGGTACCATATTCTTGGTCGAACCTGGAGGTAGCACCCTGATTATAAAGAAACATTTACAACTCAGACATGGATTTAAAAAAAATTTATACCTTCCACAAATTACTGGAAGACTAATGGGTACTTCCATACGCATGTCTACCTTTAAGAAAAGTCTTCTTGTTTCCTGTTACTTGCATAAAGCACCAGGGGACATATCCCGCTGTCCAAACCACCACCCAACCCCTAGGCTTCCTGAGTCCCATACTGTTAGTTTACTTCTATGTCAGTGCACCACATGGTCAGTGGCTTGATACAGAGATTATACACTGTTTCTAGACCCTTGCGGCAAACTGATGCTCCACAGTAGAGTAACTGTCAGAACCAGCAAGCCTTTGTGGAAGGGACCTGGACACTGTCAAATCTGCTTCTTCCAGAACAGTTGACAGAGCCTTGGGAACAAAGGGAACACTGAGCAGGGGCTCTGTCCCCTACATGCTGCCAGGTAAAACGAGTTAATCTTGCCAGATCAGGGAGAAGGGGAATCAAATCAGAAGAACTTCCCACCAAACTGGATGTTTTCCATAAGACACTGGTCAACCAGATTTTCTTTGTCCAGTTGGTTATTTTGCAAGGGGGATTCCCACATGGGTAGGATGGTGTGTTAGTAGTGTCCAACCCTACAGTACCACCCACACTGTGTCGCTCCAACACTCCTGAAACAAGGAATCTTCCCAGGAAGGGGTGGAAGAAGAAGAAACTGTGGCTGTAGATGTGGCAGTGATCACTTCATGCGTTCATTCCCCAGACACTTCCCCAACATCTTCAGGATCATTTGCTGAATAGCCCAACACGCAAGTATTTGTAGAAAAGAAATATGGCTGCCAGAGCAATGATGGGAAGAGGTGACTGCTGAAGGGGAAGCATTATGAATAGATTCTCTAACCTCAAAAAAATCAGCAGCTAGAGAAAGCAGTGCCACAGCCTAGGACAGAGGACTTCAAAGAATTCTGCTAACTGGGAGTGCTGGGGGCTCCCACTCATGCTAAGAGTCCGGAAGACGCCTAGCACTGTATTCCATATCTCATATGACTTTGTTATTTGATCGCCATGGCAAACCTATTAAATTGGTCTCATTGTTTCCATTTGACAGATGAGGAAACTGAGTCTGAGAGGTTAAGTAACAGTTCAAGAGGATCCCGAGTTCAGAGTATGAGGTGAGTTCAAGCCCAGCCTGTGAGACTTCCAGAGGCTTTGTCTCAAAATAAAAGGTGCATTAGAGGTATCACGCTGTGGTAGAGCTCTTGCCTAGCATACCCAAGACTTTGAGTTCAGTCCCCATCATCCCCCCAAAAATTGAGTTGAGGGAAGTACAGCAAGCAAAGTATCAACAAGGGAGCAGTCCCAAGGAAAGAGAGAGAACAGCTTTGCCTCTGATCCCCACAGCCTGCAGGTCACTTTGCAGCAGCCATCTGCCATTGCCTCGCAGCTGGTCTCCCAGCCACAGGCTGCTCTCCTCCCACCTCCCTCAGTACAGTGAGTGCTGCTTTCAGGATGGACCTGGAATGAGGCACACAGACATCTGCAGAAGACACAAGACTTGGCTCATTGTCTGCGATGTCTGAGCCCAGGTGAGACATCAACCTCGTTGGGTCTCCATTTCCTCATCTGTATATATGAAATAACAAGAAAGTGCATTTCTTCAAACACGGATCATCTGAGATCTGTATTATGAGCAGCTTGATGGAGTTATAATTGACATGGAATAAGCTGCACATATCTGAGAGAGGGAGCATTGGAAAGAGGCTTTGTGTGAGGATTATAAAACTTTGATCCCTTCTAGTCTTAAGGGTTTCAGAGTCGGTCCACCGTCCTTTAAGCCATTCCTGGTTGGCTTTGGAGAGAGTTCAGAACTGGTGTTGAAGTTGCCTGATCCATCTTTTGTTGCCCTTTTCTGATACAGACACTGCAGTACAATACAGTAACCGACCTCACTTCATCTTCTCCTGGAATACCACCAGCATCCCCGGTCCCCATCACACAGCACTCAGAACCTTTCTCCCTGTACTACTGTCCAGCTCCTGGGCCCCAAGTGAGAGCTCATTGCCAGGCACTGGGCTAGACTGGAGATATTCATGGCCACTCAGTACCTTCCAAGAGCCCCTCTGGGTCATGTTTGCCTGAAAGAATCATTCTTTAGTCCTTCTAGTTCTGATGCTCTCTCCCAGTGAAACCCTTTTAATTACCATTAATTAACTTCCCCTCCCCCCACTCCAGCCCATGGAGACTCTTTCACACAATCTAAAGTATGAGTCCATTGCATAACATCCTCACAAGTATATACACCACACAGGAAATTTTTCTTTTCATCTTCTCATAGTACAAAGTAGGCATATAATATATTTATTGGTTTTAGAAGACTGACTGGTTCAGCAAAACATAGCATGTATCAGAAATTTCCCAAGGGATCAGGACTCACCACTGACCCTCGGGGACTAGTTGGTCCTGCTGGGAGGATGAGGCTAGCAAGGACAGTCTGATTCACAGCTTGTCCAAAGCCAACCAGAGGGGAAGCCATGCTCAAGGACATCTTCCTGCTGCTGGACAAAGACAAATGTCTCCTAGCAACAGGATTCTTGTGGCTTCCTGTCCTGGGAGTGGGCTGTTCTGGCTACTCTGTTGGGTATAGTTTGACTTATTTGGCCTTACTGATGCAGAAACATTTAGGAATAAGGTCTGATCTGGAGGCCATCTGCCTCAACCAGAGCTGAGACATCGATTTCACCCATAACAACCTTTTAGCAATAATTCATGACTTCCATATTTTAAGAAACATTTGGTCTTCGCCTAGAAAGGGGCAGATACATTTTTAAAAGATTTTATTTACATCAGAGCAGTTGGTTCGAAAAACACATAAAAGGGAAAAGCTTGCATTCTTTCTGTCCAATAATCAGAAAGTACTCAGTCCTATCTTGGATGTCATTCAAAGCCTTGTATGGCCATAAAGTTTAGCTTGGTAAGTTCACAGATGCAGAGAGAAAGAGAAGTCCAATGGGAAGAAAATGGTTCTGGCTCCCGAATGCTGTGATGATTTAGGATATCCTTCACAATGAGAGTTGAGTATCTACACCCTTTTTTTCCTAAAGATTTCCAACCTTGACTTGAATGTAGCTCCAGGGCTCTGTCTTGCTGACACTGGCATTTGCATCAGCCTTGCCTCTCTAGTTGTCTTGTGTTTTATCAAGACACTAAGTTTCTCACTGTTTTAAAATGGATTTTCATTTGGGACTTCATAATAAGGGTTCAAAACTAACTCTAAACAGAGTCTTCATTTCCTAAAGTTAAAAGTTAAAAGTTTTTCTCTCTTATTAAAAAAACAAACAAACAAAAAACAAAAAACCCTCTGAGGTGAGATAAAAGGGACGGATTAAATGTTTACAGCCGTGTGTCAGAAAAGTGGCAAACCACAGCCCCCTTTCCCAGTGAGGCTACCAAAGCCTGCTGCTTCTCTGGCCTCAAGCTCAGAGTCAGGGGATTTCAGAGTCATTCTGTGAGCATGGGCCTCATGTAGTGTAGTCATGACAAATTCTTGGGCATAACCTTCATCCCCTCCCTCTTGCCTCCCTCCCTGCCACCAAATGAGTCACAGATGACTTTTGACAACTTGGGCCTTGGCAAAGGATCACTGTGGACTGCAGCACCTAGGACATCAGCTCACCTTCTCCCACAGAGAGCTCAGGGTGCAGCATGCCAGAGCAATGGGCTTCCATCATTGTGTTCTTCCACTCAACAAAATGTATCCCTAGACGAATTCTTTATTCAGAAGGTGTTGAACAATCCCTGCAAAAGCTCATGGGTCACTTAGCTCCCTTCCTCTTTGGGAGTTCTATGCACTTCTACACACACACACACACACACACACACACACACACACACACACACACACACACAGAGGATTTGACAAGCTGTATACTGAGCAGCAGATGGTAATGTCGCATGCTTTGAGGTATATGGTATTATCTTTTGTCCACTGGAGCTTTTGTAACTCCTATTTAAAGGAGAGAAGGGGAGAGATTGGCTGAAATAGGATGACAGCTGACTCAGCGTGGTTGGCGGGAGTGTTACCGGTATCCACAGGAACACAGCAGTCTCCTCTGGATATAGTCCATGAGTCCTGTTCCTCTAGAGAATCCTGGCTAATACACTACCCATTCTAACGAAAATCAAGTCCACTCGGAGGCCCATATGGCCTCTGTCCGTGTTTGATGACCACACCTGCCTCCACCAGGACAGTCTAGGAAGTAGTCCCTGACAGCCATGCATCCTGCATTCATCAACCAGCTTGCTCCGTGCCAAGTGCTGCGGAGCTAGACTTCTGGCAGCAGTCTTTGGGAGGCCAGGCTTCCTGGGGGTTACCTTGAGGTGGATTTTGGGAACCAACTGCTCTGATGTAAATAAAATCTTTTAAAAATGTATCTGCCCCTTTCTAGGCGAAGACCAAATGTTTCTTAAAATATGGAAGTCATGAATTATTGCTAAAAGGTTGTTATGGGTGAAAGCTAAGCCCAGAGAGGCTGGCATGTCCAACGCCACATGGAAAACACACAGTGCAATGGGAATGGAACTAACTGGGCTTTTGGAACTGACCCAGGAGACCACGCCACCCGCCCTAGAAAGCACCTGGCCTGGTTAGGGAAAACTTCTGTGCTTCTAGCTTGGCTTCTAACTCATCTTTCTGAAGATGGCTTTTCTGGATGAAGCAATTGAGATCTCTCTTTCTTCTCAGCGCTGAAAGCTCCAGAAGAGAGCTGCATCCCTGGGACATAGTAAGAACCCTGATGACCATGCTGGTCATTCATTATAATATTTCATCCAGCCCCTATCTCTTTGAAATAAGAGTTATAAAAGTCCAGTGTATAAGGTATTCCTACCACAAAAGAGACTTACTTTATACTCTAATAAAAACTAACTTTTAACTGGAAAGCTATTACAGTCTTTGAAGTATTATCCAAATTGTGCTGGACACAAGCTTTCTGAAACACTAAATTGTTATACAGAATGAAAATGAATAGTGCTCCCTTGATCCCCACACAAGGGCCTAGGTTCCTTTCTTAAAGCCCTGTGAGTTTTGGAGAGACACAGTCTGAGCCCTTTTCTCATCTCTCACAATAAGAGGCAAACAACATGAGCCACCAGTTATAACCAGGACAGAGAAGGACTATTTCCTCAGAACCTGACATCACTTCCTTCCTGGGCCTTTCCACTGCTAGGGAAATCATGAGAAGAAAAAGAAGGAAGAGGAGGAGGGAAGGGAGGATGAGGAGGAGGAGGAGGAAGAGGAGGAGGAGGAGGAGGAGGAGGAGGAGGAGGAGGAGGAGGAGAAGAGGAAATCTGGCTCACATTTGCAAATCAAAAGCATCTATAAAAAGCGCAAAATGGTTGCTGAAATAGTTTAAGCACATTATGGTTTTTTTTAAGGATGAGCACAATCCTCCATTGTGTTCCTTTTAGACCCTAGACCATCAAAGGCACACAGTAGGGCTACTAGACCAAGCACTAAGTTTGGTTCATGGTTAACAAACGACACAGAAAACTTAAAACTGCTCCCTTGCAGCCAAAATCAAAGAGCCCTCGTGAGCAGACTCACGACACCCAGAGGGGAGAGTTACAGCAGTTGTGATGGAGGCAGTCCAGGGAGAGGTGCACATTTCCAGGGGTCTTATCAAATAATGCCAGAACACAAAACCACAACTAGATGTGTTGGAAACACACACACACACACACACACACACACACACACACACACACACACACACACATACACTTTAAAAAACCACTGCCAGCGTCCTTCAAAGCCAAAGTTTAGAAGAACTCGTGTTATGGACACGGCGGCAGCCATTTCAGAATCACTCCGTTTATGAGTCCAATCTCCCTGCCTTTTATCACTCTGGCACACTAGTTAGGAAATAACAGAGAAAGAGAAATATGAAGCTAGAGGCAGAAAATTTAATTAAAAAACAAAGCCACCCACCTTGCTTTCAGGGTCAGGAAGTACAAATGGCCTTCTTTTGTAGCAAGATTGAACTTAACACTAGTATGTCAAATGACCATGTATCTATTTAAAAGAAATAGAAAATTGGCTTTTAAAAGGAAATAAAAGCTGCAGTATCTCAGTCCTTCTCATTGTAAGTCTTAACCCCTCAAAGATTAAAAAATAAAAAACGAAGAGAGAACACTGTAGTGCTCTGGTCAGGCAGAAGGCAGGGTCCCCACCGTTCCTCTGGTTTGCAAAACAAAATAAAACCAAACAGCAACAGCAAACGGTGTTGTTTGCAGGAGGGTACAGACCTTAAAACAACTCGTGCCCTCCTGGGTCCCCAAAGCCTTCAGTGTGAGCTGTAGAAGCTGCACTCTCCACACCAGTGTCACCATCGGCTGCTTAAATGGCATGAAAGTACACTTGGTACGAGAGGAAAGTGACTGACAGGGATCCGCCGAGCCAGCCCCACTGCCACTAGACCGGCCTTAAAAGCCCACACAAGGAGTGTAAAAAGAAAAGCACATTTTGCAATAGAATAAATTCTTTTTTTTTTATTGAGACCGCTGAAAGTCACATGACCCTGAATGTAGCCTTTTAGGAAAGCAACAGAAGTGGTGAAGAAAGGAGTGTGTATGTGTGTGTGTGCTGGGGGGGGGGGGGGACTGCCTCCTTCCTCTGCTGCCTTCCAGCCTGTCCACCGCAGTCCGCATTCTTCTGGGCGCATCTGTGGAGCTATTAAGTGGGATAATCCCTCTGGCCTTTGATACATTTCTGGACATGATTATTTCATTACTCGCAGTATATCAGTAGGATCATAATAAAAAGGACTTCTGACAACCTGCCAAGAGTTTTGTGGCCTTGTAAACACAAAAGTGCTCTAATAAAATTTTATTAAGTGTTAAAAAGTCATAAAAAGTGAAATAACATAAACTACAAAATTTACTGTCCTCAGCAAATGCTGAAAATATCGTCCACAGTAAAATTAAATTAGCATGTAATAGACAGAGAAGCAGTGTGGAGTGGGTTTAAAAGAGGATCCAGGGGAAAATGACACTGTAACCTAATCAGGGTCACGGGGATTTAATTCGGATCCCCCCGCCCCAAATGTGAATAAATGTGCTGATTACAGACAAGAGCTCCGGGGTTACCAGAGTCTCGCACATTGTCAATACTTTGCAAGAAATAATATATTGCAGATTGTAAGGCGCGCAGGGAGACCCAGCCAGCGTCCGGGGGTCGGCGGCGCTGGCCAGGGTGTCCACTAGGGCGCGCTGTGAGACCGGGAATCTCCGGCAGGGTGCCCACGCCGCCCGGGGCCTCGCGCTCTGAGCCTCGCCCCCTCCAAATCATATTTACAGTGCGAGGGTCTTCCCCCACCCACTCCTGTGACATTTTCTCCAAATCGGAAGAAAATGAAGTGTAGGTCGAGCTTTGCCGCGGGCAGCCCTCAGTCCTCTCGGATCAAGAGCCTGGATGTGGGAGACGTTGTCCACTGTGATGCTAAGCCTCGGGGGAGCATTGGGGGAGGGGGATAGGCCAGCGCTCCTGGAGTGGCCGTCCCCCCAAAGCAAGGCCGAAGATGACACGAGGCCGTTGTCCAGCTCGTCTTAGGCCTCCGAGGCACTCTAAAGGCTGACGGCGGGGGGCGGGGGGTCAAGTCCGTTCCCGCTGGGGAAAAGTACATCGTCAGCTCCAGAACGACCTTTCCCATGCTTAGCCCTGTCCCAGGAGATCAGAGTGACCCACCGCCCTGGGGTACCCACTCCCACCTCCCTGTCATCATGTTGGGCCAATCGTCTGGCTCTGGGTCGCTGCCCCGGCACGCGGGCTCAGGAGGGCAGCAGCTACACGGGGTTCCCATTCCACCCGGGACAGGTAAGGATCGGCCGGGGCCCATGGAAAGAGTCTCCTCTGAGCCCATCGCGGAGCCTCCGCCGGGAAAAGAGTAAACCTTCCTCTCCACGCTACTCCATGTGGACCTTGATGCGCAGGAAAAGGCTGGCGAGAAAAGCCCTGGCCTTTGCTGGCCTCCCTGGATTTGCAGAAGAGAAGTGGCTTCCACCCACGTCTCCCCACCCCCTCAGCGCCACACACAGGTTTGTAAAGAGAGGGATGCGAGTTCCGAAAGTTATGTATCATCCAAGGAGAAAGATACTGGTCATGGTGCCCAGTGAAAGATAAGTACTTTTTAGCCACATAAAATCAACATGCCACCTCTGTTTCTGCAGTCCCCAAATGATGGTAATGCTGACTCTGAAGAGAGCGTGTCCATGTGTTAATTGGAAGTTAGTGAAATGGGAAATGAGTGGGCAGTGACGTGTTTCGGGGCATTATTTCTCTTTAGGGATGTCCAAGGTCTGAGGCTGCTTGTAAGAATTAGCCATTTTGCCAGAAAGTATATGTTTTTAGTTAAATCCAATTAAAGCCTTAAGTGGTGAGTTCACAGGATCACAGGGGGTTCTAGGGGTTCTCTAGAGGCTACAAGAATAAAGACAGCTTGTGGTTGCAATTTTCCCGGTGACAAGGACACTTTGAGGTGGGTGCGCAAAGACAGAGAGAATCCCCAAGCCTGTGAGGAGCAGTGCTCACTTACTAACTCGCCCCACGCTGCTTGCAGAGGGGCCCTACCTTTCCATGCTTCTTGGCATTTGAGAATGGCGGTTAACCATTTTTAAATGACAGTTTTTCTCGTCATCTGCAAAATACGGTGTTGAATTTTAAGTAGGTTGGAACAGCGGGCTTAAAAAAGCAAACAAGTCAATTTAATGTGATTTGGCTGTTGCTATCAAAGGCGTTGAGGGCTAATACAAACAGAATTTAAAGGGATGGATATATAAATCATACACTTCCTCTTTGGGGCTATGTGTCTGTCTTTGGGGATGGGGCAAGTGGTATTGCAGACAGCAACTGTGAATGTGGTGCGTCATCACTACCTTTTACTACCTATAAATATCTCCTCCTAATGGGTCAGAATGAGAAGTTTTCATTAAAAACTTGTAAACTTATTTTCTTGCATGCATGAAGTTCAAAGAACTTATACTTGCACTATTCTGTTCACATTTTGGGTTAAAATAATCTATTCTTCAATTTCAAAAGTATATTCATAAATGTTAAAACATCACAACTTCTCCTTTCTCCAGCTAGACATGGGATTGTGGTAATCAGTCTTTTTTTTAATCGAGGAAGATAGCTACAGCCCATTCAAGACATTTAGAAAAGGCTTCCAGCTATATCAAATTGCAATCTACATTAAATTTTAAGGTCAAATGTTTTCATAAGGAAACTGACGATGCATATATTCTAAAAGAGTGTAGAACATGCTGTAAAATGGCTTCCCTGTGCCATATCACCTCCTCCAAAAATAAAAAACTTGAGGGTTTACTTTCCATTCTCTAAAACTGCAACAATCTGACGTATAAATCATATAGATAATTTGCTCTGTTAAGATGGTAGAAACTTTTTAATGCGTTGCAAGGAAACTAAAGAACATTTTTTGCCCTTTTATGTTTGCAGAACTTGAAAAAGTAAAGTTTGCTAAAGCATTTTACTACTGAAGCCAGTAACCAATAAAATGTGCAAATAATTACTTTTTTTCCAGACAACTCTAAAATTGGTAAGAATATTTTAGTTACTGACTTTCTCTGAAGTGCTCCAAATGTTTAGTTATATCTGCTATCAGTTTAAAAAATTGAGTTTCATATTCTATTCCATTTTTTTTTTTTTGCACATTGAAAAAGCTTGTAACTGCTTTGTGTTAGTCTTCTTTTGATAGCCATGAACTGGGTTTGATCATGTGCGTTAGAGTAAAAAATAAGCCAAGTTCATTTCTCTTTCTAGAACCTGGCATCGGTCCTAGTCTCACTTTTTATGCACACAGGCTGCTATTCAATTTGGACATGACAAGTTGAGGGAAAATGTTAAGACAGTGCGCGTTCTATACTGAAGAATATATATTAAGGTATAAAATGGCAAATAGCTGGGGTTGAATCATGAGGTCTGTCAGTCAGTCTCTGCATGATCATTTAAAGGAACCTTTGCACAGAGGGATTTTCCTGTGTTCTGTATTTATGAGTCTCTAAATTACTTTATCCTGCAAGTTCAAAACTCAATAACCAAACACCAAATTTATGTATTTTTAAGGTGACTAAGGTTAAGAATATGAGGAGCAGATTGGTTTATGAAAGGAAGCAAGCACTGCACATTGTATTTCAAAATACTAACTCAGCTTCAGTTTCTGACAGGAATCTCGTGGCCAGCTCATCACTTTCCCAGATCGGCTTTAAACCCGTAAGGGAAAACTATATTTTCTACCTTCGAAGTTCGTATTTAAGTTTCCTTAACTGCAAAATCACTCTGAAGCAGAGTGTTTTATGAAAAGGGCCATTCCGTGTGTTGGTTCCATCGATTACATATGAATGTATAAAAGTCTAGTTTAAAGACCAGTAAAAGTGAGGAAATTCCAAGTCAGGAGAGCTAATTCCATTCATAATTCATCCCGGTGCTGGCCTCAGGAAACCTGAGTTTATAATAGCACCTACGGATATCGGTTGGCTTGCTCTGTAAGCGGGGAAACAGCTTACTCTGATCCTGCTGGAAGAGGCTTACCGTGATAAAAGGAGGGAATGTTGGGCTAAGAGTTTTGGTAGCATTGTGTGTGTGTGTGTGTGTGTGTGTGTGTGTGTGTGTGTGTGTGTGTAAGTGCGTATGTGTGTATATACGTGTGTATGTGTGTGTATGTATGTGTATATGTGTGTATGTACGTGTGTATGTGTGTGTATGAGTGTATGTGTGTATGTCCCCATGTGTATGTGTGTATTTGTGTGTATGTATATGTATGTGTGTATGTGTGTGTATGTACATGTGTGTGTCTGTCTGTGTATATGTGTGTGTGCATGTGTGTGCCTGTGCATATGTGTGTATATGTGTGTATGTGTGTGTATGAGTGTATGTGTGTATGTCTGTGTATGTGTATGTGTGTGTATGTGTATATGTGTGTATGTACATGTGTGTGTGTCTGTGTGTGTGTGTGTGTGTGTGTGTGTACATGTGTATGTGTGTCTGTGTGTCTGTGTGTCTGTGTGTGTGTATGAGTATATGTGTGTATGTCTGTGTATGTGTATGTGTGTGTGTGTGTATATGTGTGTATGTACGTGTGTGTGTCTGTGTGTGTGTATATGTGTATATGTGTGTATGTATATGTGTGTGTATGTGTGTGTGTATGTGTGTATGTACATGTGTGTGTGTGTGTCTGTGTGTGTGTGTATGTGTGTATGTACATGTGTGTGTGTATGTCTGTGTGTGTGTCTATATGTGTATATGTGTGTATGTACATATGTGTGTGTGTCTGTGTGTCTGTCTGTGTGTGTGTGTGTGTCTGTGTGTTTTCTGAGGTCAGATTAGCTTTCACTCATCTATTTCCTTTATGCTTCCACATCTGTCCAGTGGGGACACTGGGGATGCAGAGGCCCTGCAATAAGCAAACAGTGTGTGTCACTTTTCTGCCCTTTACCACCCTTGCCCCCAGCCTTCTCTTCGTCCTCAGTGTATTGATTTAATAAACCCTCAGGAGTTTAATAAGGATTGATATAAGCTTCGAATGTCATATTCTCTGCTCTAAGGTTTTTAGGGAATTGGCCAGAAACCCACCTAGACTTTGCATTCGAAACTGGGAAAAATGATTTGGGAATCATGCATTTAAGCTAGGTGTTGGGCTTCCACTGAATGTTTTTAAATCTTATATAATCCATCTACTCATTTCTGAAGGCTGCTCCATGCGAGTTTCTGCCTTCTTTGAGCTTTGGTGTTCAGAGACTTTTAAACAGTTTCACAGAGTTCCTTAAACATTCTGAGGAACTGGAATTTTAAACCAAACTGGTGTGAAGGGTGAAAACTTGCCCAGAGAGTCTTTACTTAGTAACTTCAATCTGATATAAACTCAGTTGATCTTTTAAAAAAATCTTGAAAATGTGGGTTTCCAGTAGCACAGGCTGCCATCTACTTAGGGTAGGGTTGGTTAAGACCAGTTAATACTCACCCAGCATGCCTCATTAAACTGGGACAAACATGATGCTGAATTACTGGCTCCCTGTTTTCTTGAATGTAGGTCACTTCGTATCCTTTCAATTTAACACTTGGAGGGATTTCCTGTCTTTGAAATACAGCAGTTTGTCACCTGTTTGGCTGGCCCCCTTAACAGTTGAAGCTCAGTTCCTCCTATGAAAGATTCAGCCACTCTATGTCCTGGCTGAAGTCCCCAGGTTCCCAGAGCACAGTGGTCCCTGAGGCTGTGAGAGTCTTTTGCAAGTCAGCACCTGAGGATTGCTGTCCCAAGGTTCATTCCTCTAGGTCCAAGAGCCTAGAAGAAAGGCCTGGAGCCATACACTCACCTGGGCGAAGCCAGAAAGAGGTAAGCTTTCATAATGAGGGACCATATATCAAAACTCATGACTTTTGAGAAGCAGAGTAGCTGGTGTTCAAATGTTAGTGTCTCCTGCCAGAACACAAAACAACAACTGGGGCCAAATATGCCAAGATTGGTAAAACCACTTAAGTCATCAACCTCCCTACCAATGTCCTTAAAGAAAGTATGGTTTTTAATTGAAGAGAGTCCATTACTTTATTGTCTTTAATGCTTATAAAACCTACCATTAAATATCTCTAGTAAAAAAAAATTGGCCAACTTTAAAAGAAAATGCCATGTATGTTACACACACACATACACACACACACACACACACACACACCCCAGTGTATTAGTATATAAATGTGACTTGTTTCTTAGAATGATAAATGTGCTTATTTTATGAGTTGGCACAGGGGCACATGAAGCTGTCTGTAAGCTCTAACATCACAAATGAGCATTATTTTTAAGTATCCAAGTCGCTGTTTGCCTTCACTGTGTCCATTCACTAAGTCTTGAGTTCTGACCGCAAAGACTCGGTTTGTGCTCTTTGGAGAAACACCAATTCTTTGCAACCTTGAGCTCAAATAAGGAGTCTTCACTGTGAAACCTTCAAGAGAGCCTTCATGAAATTATTAAGTAAGCGTTTGCAAGCTCATGAGCTTGGGAGATTTTCTTTTCAAAGAACTGGATGTATGTGTGTATAAAAAAAAAACAAAACAAAAAGGCTTTCTGATAAATTGATGTGAGGACATAGCTCAGTGATAGGGAGGTTGCTTACCCAGAGTTTGATTAGTGACACAAGACAGAAGACATCTGATAAATGAGTGCGGCATAATTAATAATAATAATGATAATGATAATAATAATAATAATAATAATAATAATAATTAAAACCCCACTGGATTGTAATCCAGTTCTGGTTTAATATTATGATCAAGTAAAGAAAACTAGATAGAAGCTGAGGGTGTCCAAAGGAGTGTCAGCCTAAATTCTGCTCATAATTATTTCACAATGAATTGGAGTGCAGTTTTGATGGCTCTGCACTTTCTTTTTATGGACACAAACCACATTGACCCACTTAATTTTCTGTAAGGAAGTGTAACCTCAGTAATAGTCGGCTCTCCTAGAGGTGTAGGCACCTGCCAGGTTGCTCTTTAGTCATTTAATGTGAGTCACCCAGAGAAAAACACTTTTACGAACACCTTTTGAGAACATGCACCCAGAAGACACACCTCTTAATGTCTCCCAAGACAAGGGACACTACATCCAACCTAGAGGGTGAACTCCAGATTTATGCATTTATCTCAAATTGATCTTGGTGATTGTAAGCCAAGTGTGATGCTCAGAATGGATTCTATAGTTATCAAATGAAACTACTGCCTAAAGTCACATGCTCCTAAACCTTTTATAATGTCTTAGCTGCCTGTTCATGACATCACAGAATCCATGAGAAGGTGATCCTTCCCGGTATAGAGCACTTAAAACCACTTTGAAGCCTTTTGTTTTTCTTAAATTATCCATAGGGAAACTCCCAAGCCCACATAACATCTATGTTAAAAGCATCAGGAGTATTTTAATTGGATAACAACCACCCATATTTTCTTTCTGATATATTGAAAGGAATTAGGAATGAAATTTTACGATAATTATAAACTGTGTTGCTGACCCAGGGGACAAGAACAGTTATGAAAATATATTCATGTATTTGGTATCACTGTGAATTTAGACTTTTAAAAATTAATCTCAAAATCTCAAGCATCTTATTAAAGCTTAGAAAATAATGCTCAAATGATGAAAACAATATATTTTATAGTCATGATTGATATTATAGTGTCAATGGTGCAATATGTTCTATGCCACATTCAGAAACTGATTAAATCTTTGTATATTGAGCTTATAATAAAATAAACTCAGCTGCACATTTATAAGCCTCTATAAAAGTGATCTATATAATTATAAATCAATGAATTCATCATATACAAATTTCGTCTCTAAAGATGAAATATGGTGAAAGTTGTTCTTAGAGAATATTTTTCTGTCTTGAATTAAAGTTATTAACTCTAAGAATGAAAAATTGCATACCTGGTAACCTGGGCTTTTACTACTATTTCATGATAGGGTGGGAGCGCTCAGAAGTGCACTTTAACAATTAGCAGTTATTTAAAGACATGTTCACTTACACGAATACAATCTAGTGAACTTGGAGCAATCGACTGAGCCAGGCCCAGGAAGACCAGGTCCTGTGTGAGATTCTTCATGGAGAGCAAGATATGTCTGTCTTAGAATTAAAGCTATCCACTTATCCATCATGGTCACTTAACTCAATACATAACATTTCCAGTTAAAAATGGCTAGACAAATTACAAGGGCAGTGGAAAAGGTAGACAGTGCACTACATGTAAGCCCAGATTCACGGAAGCCTAGCATTAGCCACCCAACTACCATGCTGGCAAAGTGAAGCCCTGCTAAAGCCCCGCTGAGTATAGTTCATTCTACTAAAGAGGAGTTACCTCAGTGAAGACCCTGGTCTGTGCAGACTAAGTGGAATACACCCTGACCTAACCTCTGCCCCTGAGCCTGGTTTCGAACCCAACTTCCTTTTACAACCCATGTTAAGTTGTTTTACTAGTCTGAGCCTCGGTTTCCTCATTCATAAAATAAAGGTTATAATTAACATGTCTTTAAAGTATGAGTGTAAGTATCAATAGCATAATGTCCCCAGTTGTCTGGAACACAGTCTGTGGTCAGAAAAATATCTGGTGCCAGAGATACACAGAAGGAAGCAAGGTTAGCATTTTGTTCTCGTGCTTTCTCATTTTTTAAGATTTTGGAGGTTGGTCCAGGGAAAGAGAGCATTCCAATGCAACAGCTGTGTATTGTTTAGAGTCAGAAGCCCACCCCAGATGGAAAACTTGCTGTTATGCCTCTCTCATCACTACCTCAGGGAAAGGGTTTCCACGTATCACAGAAGACTTTGCTTTCACTTCAAGGCAAGTTGGAAACTAACCCAAAGCCCTGAAGCACTCAATTTCAATGAGATATGGGGGAAATCCTTGCTAATCCATCTGGGGCCTGTGGAGAATATACAAATGGCAGCCAACATTACACAGAATTTTTTTTTAATTCTTCTGGGAAGTGACTTTTAGATGCCAAGATTCATCCAGCGATTAGTTTTGGCCAAGCTATAAACTCTTGAACACAAGGACCTAAAATAGAAGTGCTGACACCCCTGTAACTGGAACTGTGTGACTGGCACCCCTACCATGCTGTGACTGACTTGAGAAACAAATTTGGAATAACTGGCACAGAGCTGGAGAGAACCTGATGTAACTTTTATATATGAGTACCTGGAACATCTAGATTATTCACTGTTGCTCTCCAGACAGCCTTAGAGAAAATCATCCAGTTTCATTCAAAAGTTAGTATACTGCAATAAACTGAGGGTTTGAAACCGGAACTAAGGTAGAGTGGGTCAATTTTACATTGGCTCATTCAGTGGTTCTGGAGAGCCAAAGACAAGACCCTTGGAATAACTCTGGAAGGAACTTGTTCATGATGTTTCAGTAGCAGAAAGAGTGAGACAGAAAAGAAAGAAACCAGATCAAGCTCCCAAACCGCAGCTGCTGTTATAGATGGTGTCCATTATTTTGGATGTCAATGCTGATGATAGGGAGGTGTCAGTCACTTGTGCAGGGGCCCAGATTTCACTACAGCTTGTTTATTTGGCTAACATTGGATATTTTTATGGTAATTGCCTGATGTTCTATACAGTTGGCCTTTTTTTGTTTGGTTGGTGTTTGCTTGACAAATGCCCCAGTGTCTTAAAGAGTTTTCTGAGTTCCACCACTTCCGGGAATCACTCAACTACATTTTATCTAGATAGGAACTCTAAAATTTAGTTCTTCCTCTTGCATTCCCCCTTGACCTATCTGTCCTCAAATGGCTTGATTCACAGGGTGTGACTCCTTAAGCACCATGCTAAGATGGCAGAGTGTCAGAGAATAGTCTAGTCAGGATCTAAGGTAATGGGTACCTTTTTGGAGATGCTTTCACCTCTTGTCTAGGTGGGTGAGGAGGGGGAGGCAGGTGTAACACAAGGGCTTGTCAACAGGGACAGGACATTTTGTTTGGGTTACCAAGGATCAAATGATTTGAGAAGGTAGACCACAAAGAGCTAAAAAGTGCGGCATGTACCTTAGCACTTGAGGACATCAAAGGAAGAAACCTCCAAGAGAACACCAAGAACTGTGAAGGTTCCTCACAAAGGAAGCGTACGTTTGGCTGGAGGAAAGAACATTGCCAAAAAATGGGGACCTGGTTGTAGACAGTGCAGAGCTGGGATGGGCTCCACATGTTCTAGAATGGAAACGTTCCAGGAAGAGGACTTTATTCTAACTCTTCCTCTGTGCCTCCTAGTTTTGTTTGCCAAGGTTGGCTGGCACTCACTGGGGCAGACCAGACAGTATTTGTGCACTGAGACCCGCTTCATTTTAACCTATTGTCTTGTCTCTCCTAAATTAAGTTAAAATGCTATCTGGCGTGCAGTTTGCTTCCCTCAGACTCAATCTCCTGAAGACTTCTTGGCACATCTTCAAGAACCAGCTTCCTTCTCCTGAGCCATGTGTGATTCTAGAGACCCAGCTTCAGTCACTGGGAACCTACAGTTATGATTGCAGGTCCTGTAATCCACCATATTTGCTCTAGTCCTTGGTGGAAAGCGTGGGACTTGCTTTTCCTATCACATTTGCAGGGCAAACCACAAGTGCAAGGCCCTGCAGCTGCTCCCTCCCTGGCGTAAGCATTTTGTTTTCATGGTGTAGACATGACTCTTTCCATTTTAGCATGTTTATCTTGGTTACACTTTGGTTTGCTACCATATTATCTGTGTATTTTATTTTATTTTATTTTATTTTATTTTATTTTATTTTATTTTATTTTATTTGTAAGGCTCTATTGAACAAAGTGTTCACAGCCCGTGTTCACAGCCCTCTCATGCACCCACTTCCCTCTCACACAGACAGCGTCTTCCACTGTCAACAGCACTCACTTAAATAGCATGTCAGCTATAATTGATTGGCCTACATCATCATCATTATCACCAACACCATCACCACCACCACCAAGAGTTGTCATTTATATCCAAGATTCACTGCTTGTATTGGAATTCTACACATCTTCACAAATGTACATGATATGTGTTTATGATCTACCACTGTGATGTCGTACACAATGGTTTCCCTACCCTTTAAAAAATTCTCTGTACTGTTTACCCATCTCTGTGCCCCAACTCCCAATGTCCACTGCTCTTTTGACTCTCTGGCACAATCTTGTTCTTTCCAGAATGTCACGTAGTTGGAATCCTCTAGTATGCAATCTTTTTTAGATTAACTTCTTTCAGTAACTTAGTAATAAGCACTTAAATTTCCTCCAGGTCTTTTCAAGGCTTGATTAAATGTCTGAGAGGAGCAACTTAGGGAGAAAGGACTTGGATAATGGTTTAGAGGGTCCACCCCATCAGGGAAAACATGGCAGCTGGAGTGAGTCAGACCACTGTGATGCTGATGCTTCCCGAATGATGCTGACCACAAACAAACAAACAAGAACAAGGAAATCTAGGCTATTACTCTCAAATGACTATCACCAGTGACCCCCCTCTGCCAGCCATGCTTCCTGATACAAAGGCTCCACAGCCTCTCAAAACAGGATACTAAGGATTCACACACATGAACCTATAGAGGACACTTCACAGTCAACAAAACAGTGGACCTGAGGCACAGAGTGGAAGCCAGAGGGAAGAACACTAACCCTACATCTTAATAAATGGTCATAGAAGGACTGCTACTTGCTATTAAGTAGCATGTAAACCTCAGACAGACTGTCATCTTATGCTTTAAAGACTACTTTAAACAACTTTAATGATGTTTTTAGTGATAACAGTTCAACATGAAAGCTCCTATAAGCTTATTGAATACAAGTGTCCAACACACCATGAGCCACCCGGCAATCTTGTGCAAAATGCAGATGTGCCAGTAAGGACACAGACAGTTCATGACCTCACATGGTGTCTCTACTGGACACTCATGTGTGCATATAACAGAACATGGATCATTTAGACTGCCAAAGGGTGTTGTTTTACTGGAGAGATGGCTCAACCAGGAAAATGCTGGCAGCACAAGACTGAGGACCTGAGTTAAACCCCAGAACCCATGTTACAAGGAGTCCAGAGTGATGCTGCACGCTTGGAATGTTAGCACTGAGGAGCTGGAGGTGAGAGGATTCCTAGGGCTCAAGAGCCAATCAGTTCAGTGAGCTCAAGCTCAACCAGAGACCTTGTCTTAAAAAACAAGATGGCAGCTCCTTAGGAAGCCTGTTTGAGCTGATCTCTGCACCATACACATATGCACGCACATACAGGTACACAAAAGACTTTTATTTTAGAATCCATGTTCATAAAGGAGAGTAGAGGTGGGTAATTATGAAGACAGTGTGGAAAATAGTTGAAGCTTTGATACAATTATTCAGTAGCTTTGACCTTTGATGGTTACACCTAGACTTGTGATATGACTTAAGTGTTTTCCCTCTTTTATGGAGATAAGAGTTTTTCATTTTACAGGTAAATTATGCCTTAGATAAAATAAGCTTCGTATGAGATGATTCTAGATAACTATAGATCATTGTAAATTCACTAAGCACATTTGAGGTAGGGCAGGCTAAGCTGTGGTATTTGGAAGGTTGGACAGATTAAATATACCTGATAGATGGGCTTTGGTTGGTCTATTGGTGTGGAATCCTGTCGTGAGTTAAAGCTTCTTTAATTGTAAAATTAGCAACTAAAGCAATTCTTTCCTCAGGGGACCTAGCATTCACTGTACACTCTATGCCCTGAGAAATAGTATTGCAAATGCCAGAAAGGGGTCCAAGTACAAAAAATATCCTTTATTTTCTTCAGTTTTTGTAATTATTATTATTATTATTTACTTTACATCCCACCCTTTCCCCCTTTCCTCTGAGTGGGTGGGGGCCCCTCTGGGTATTCCCCCACCCTGGTACATCAAGTCTATATGAGGCTAGGTGCATCCTCTCCCACTAAGGCCAGACAAGGCAGCCCAGCTAGAAGAACATATCCCACCTACAGGCAAAAGCTTTTTGGATAGCCCCTGCTCCAGTTGTTTCGGACCCACCTGAAGACCAAGCTGCATATATGTGAGGGGAGGCCTAGGTCCAGCCCGTGTATGCTCTTTGGTTTATGGTTCAGTCTCTGAGAGCCCCAAAGGACCAGGTTAGTTGACTCTGTTGGTTTTCCTGTGGAGTTCCTATCCACTTAGAGGCTGTAATCCTTCCTCTTATTCTTTCAGAAGAGTCACCAAGCTCCATCCACTGACTGGCTGTGGGTGTCTGCATCTGTCTGAGTCAGCTGCTGGGTGGGGCCTCTCAGAGGACAGCCATGCTAGAATGCTGTCTGAAAGCATAACAAGAGTATCACTAATAGTGCCAGGGATTGGTGATTGCTCATGGGATGGATCTCAAGTTGGGCTTATTATTGGTTGGCCATTCCCTCAGTCTCTGCCTCACTCCCAACTATCCTTGCATTTCTTGTAGACAGGATGAATTTTGGGACAAAAGTTTTGTGGGTGGGTTCGTGTCCCTATTGCTCCCCAGGGGGCCCTGCCTGGCTACAAGAGGTGGCCTCCTCAGGTTCCATATCCCCAATGCTGTGAGTCACAGCTACACTCACCCCCATTGATTCTTGGGCACCTCCCTTATCCCAGGTCTCTGTCTCTTCCTGGAGATGCCCCCCACCTCCCTACCCCTGTCAGTTACAGACTTCTACTCATTCTCATGGCCATCTGGTCATCCCCCTGTCCCTCCTCACACCTAATCCTGAACCCCTCCATTCCCCTCCCCATCCATTTGCCTGCAAAGTTCATGATGTCTTTGTTTTTCCTAGCTGAATAGTATTCCATTACATAGATATACCACATTATCTTTATCCATTCTTCAGTTGAGGGACAACAAGGTTGTTTCTGATTTCTGGCTATTATGAATAAAGCTGGTATGAGCATAGTTGAGCAAGTGTCTTTGTAGGATGGTGGAACATTTTTTGGGTATATGCCAGGAGTGGTATAGCTGGGTTTTGAGGTAGAACTATTCCAAGTTTTCTGAGAAACCACCAAATTGATTTCTAAAGTGGCTGTGCTAGTTGGCACTCCCACCAGCAATGGAGGAGTGTTCCCCTTGCTCCACATCCTCGCCTGCATGTGCTATCAGTTGAGTTTTTTACCTTAGTCATTCTGACCAGTGTAAGATGGAATCTCAGAGTTGTTTTCATTAATATTTCCTTAATGACTAAGGACTTCGAACATTTCTTTAAGTGCCTCTCTGCTGTGTGAGATTCCTCTGCTGAGAATTCTCTGTTTAGCTCTGTTCCCCATTTTTTAAATTGGGTTATTTGGTTGTTGGTGTTTGACTTCTGGAGCTCTTTATAAATTTTGGATATTAGCCCTCTGCCAGATGTAGGGTTGGTGAATATCCTTTCCCAATCTGTAGGCTCGACTTTATCCTATTGACAGTGTCCTTTGCCTTACAGAAGCTTTGCAGTAAGCATCTCCTTTCTTAATATGCCACTTTATGGTCTACAGACCTCAGAGGTCATAGACGTGGGTTCCACTGACTCCTCCTGTGTGGAACATCTGGCCAAAACTAATAGTGTCCATCACTCAGCAGGACTGATGATGGCTCACCAGGCCACCCACACTCCGTCACCATAGACCCAACACACTGGCTTTTCTTCTCTGAACACCTGGCTCTCAGCCAGCCACAGAACCCAGGAACGGAACCTTGTAAGAACAAGGTACACAAGACATAGGGCTGGATTACTATATATTAATCATCAAGACATCATCGCATATGACGGTGAGATCAGTTCTCACTTCTAGAGCTTGGTTTGAACTCTGCTTTACCAAGAAAAACAAATCCTTAGCACGTTTATCCAGAATCTGTGCCACATCAAAATTCTCTGGTTGGCATATCACATAGCATGACCTGGAAAATGCTATGTATATTAGAGAATAAATGATACTCCATATATCGCTACTGACGCCCATGAGCTCAGCAAAGGGGAAATAGGAATTGAAAACTATCTTGAAAGATACCAGTTGAGACAGATTTTGGTGCCTCTATTCTGCAGCTTGAAGACAGCTTGTGGGACACCAATAGACCTTCAGTGATATCTACTTGACATGGGATTGGAGTCTCTGCTTTCTTCTAATCTACCCTTTTGTCAAGATTAAAGTTAGCTGAGTCCAAGTTTGGTCTGAAATCCTGTGACCCTCAGCTCTGTGATCAAAGTCCACTGTACTTGAACTGTATTTGAAAGTATTTGAATGGATGCCAGCAAAGTTCGGACTGCGCTTCAAACAGGTCCACCAAGTACTTCTCAGTCAAACACAGGGGTTTGCTGAGTTTGATCTTGAACTGTGCACATTTGGGGAGTCGGCAGTCCCTTCAGTTGATAACCCATACTTGGCAGAGCTGTGCTTTAATTAACATGGCCCTTGGGTCTGTTCGAGTTCCCATGTTTCAGCACCTCACTGGGTGTAACCTTATCTTTCCATTTTGCACGCATGATGGATCTAAACCAGTACAGGTGAAGTTTGTCTTTGACCCGACAGCTGGATCACTTCCAGGTTTCACAACCATGGAAGAAAAATCCCAAAACCTCAGCTCTTCTTATCATTTGCCATTTTATGGAGCAGCCATGGTGGGTGAGATGCTAACACAGTTAGTCACAGTTCCAGTATTGATCGATTAAACTATTCCTACACCAGGTGTGCATGCTTAGAGGCAGGTGCAGGCTGGGGGTAACAGTGAGGTGCCTTTCAGAAGGGGGTGGGACAAATGGCTGACCTCAGGACATTAAATAATTTAAATTAATGCATCCAATGAAGGAAACATAATGTTTCCTTTCCATTTGGGAAAAATCATTTAAGAAAAAGCAGGGATAGAGTCCAGCATCACAAGGAACACACAGCCTGCAGTGTTTCTCAAATTAATCTGAGGTCATCTTTAATATTCCAAGTTAACTGTATTTTCATTTCATAAACATTTTTCCAAATCATGGAGATCCATTGCTGTCTCCAATTTTTTTCCTTAAAGTCATATTCATTAGCATACTAAGGAAATAATTTTCAAAACACACCTACCCTGGGAATACACTGTGGCCTGAGCAAAAGAAGGTCACTGTGTAACCTAGGTGAACAGAACTAGGACACAAAATAAGTAACCAGAGAGGCAGAGATTTGTAATTTATCTAGAATGCCTAAGGATGAGGTACTTCAGTCATCAGGGAGCCGGTAGGTGCTTGGGTTATTGGGAATGTGACTTGCCCTTACCATGGGCTTCATAAAGTGTTCCCTGATACTATTTATTCTTCCTTGGGAAACTTCTGAAGAATAAGTTTCTTAGACAATATACTATCAAGAAGCTGTTGTCAAATGTTTTGCAAGACCAGTGACTGCTGAGAGTCTCTGACTGTTTCTTTCCAGTAGCAAATAACAAGGATGCATATTTCCAATGCCCTCACCCTCCACATATGCACAAAAACTCATGTGTTCAAGACTTGGTGCCCAGTGCATTGTTCAGAAATAGGACCGTGGCTGTATTGTGAGGGGTCTGGCCTAATCAATGGGTTGATCTGTTGATAGAGACATACTTTGGTAGAATTATTTGGAGATCGTAGGGAAGAGGATATGAGTCTTTTGGAGGAAGTAGATCTCTGGGGAGGCTTGGTCATCATGAGTATACTTGTGTCGAGTAGCCCCAACCCCCACCCCTCTCTCCAATGCCAGGTAGGCTCTTTGTTTCTGGCCATGTTCACTGATGCTCTGCTTCGCTGTGCACACTTGTAAACACAGAAGTAGGTGGCCATGGACTGCACCAATGAAACCATAAACCAAAGCAAACCCTCTCTTCTTTCAAGTTGCTCTCTCAAAGGTGTTCTGTCATAGCCATGAAAAGGGACACACAGACCATAAGTGAAAGGAAGGGATAGTCTATATGTTTGATTATAAACAGCCAACATGTCCCCTTAGTCATTGGTTTCTTGTAAATTAACTAAAGTATGGCCATTTCTGAATAGCTTGAAAGGCATTTGGCCCTGCGGTCTTCATTTGTACATGGTGGCTACCAAGTCCCTACGGACAGATGTGTTACACAAGGTAAGTACTTAGTGTCTTGCCATGAGCATTTCACACATCTACTTAACATTCAGCTTTCTTTCTACTGTAACTCCTTATTTCAAAGATCAATAGCACAATCCATAATGTGCTAAAGATTTTAAACCCACTCTCCAGCAGACTATTGCTAACAAAATATGCATGAATTTTTTTCTTCATCATGTGAAACACAGAAAAACTCACGGCATTTCCTTATCTCATAAACCAAAGAAATACCGATGTAGTCCCTCCTTTAAGAATTCTCCTCCCTAGAGCCTGAGAGGTGTCTTATCGGCTGGGCTCTTGTACAGGACCCTGGTTGGGTTCCTAGCACCTTCATAGGACAGATTGCACCACCTGTAACTCCAACAGATCTGATGCCCTCTTTTGACCTCTGTAAGCACCTGCCCTTATGTACACACACATACACTTGCACACATACATAATTCAAAATAAAATAATTTTCAGAAAGAATTATACTTCCTACTTTGGGGTTTGTGGAGCGTGTGTGGGGGAGGGGTAAATGATCAGAACATTGGTTAAGAAATTGTTTGACTTGTATCACTTCCATACAATACCACATAGTTGTGCAAGATACTGAGTTGAGAATATTAAAAGTATCTTTCTGGCTTGGGTGTTACTAACTAGAAAATAGCACATCTGAACAAGCAAACTATTTTCAAAGCATTAAATTTATATTTAAACACTGTTACAGCTTTCCTTTACTTTCCAATAAATATACTTGGAAAATGGATAGGTCAATATTTAAGTTTGGCTTGGTGATATTCAGCACACAAACACCACAATGCAAAGTGAATTTTCTGATACAAGTCATAGAAGGAACAAGGACCTATAGGGTACGGATGATCGATATGGGGTAGCCGGTGGCAGAGACTTCCGAGACCCCCAACAGACGCTTGGCACAGAGAATCGGGCTGGACTTATGTGTAGGCTTTTTTTCCCTCTTCGTTCATGCACATTTTAATGCTTTTTCTTTCTCAGCGATGCACACTCTTCTCTGTGACTGGAACACGGTGTTTGACAGGCAGAAACAAAATTAGCATATATGGTTTTTTCTTTCACAATTTCATAGATGGACACTCCATTCTTCCTGAAGATCTTAGCAACTTTGGCGCCTCATTTTTTCTTTCCTTAAGCCAAGAACAGTCATGCCTTCACTTACATGCCACACTGTTGGCTTCTCTTGGCATATCAGCTTCGCCATCACTATTGCTCTTGTGTTTGGGGACCATGAGATATAAAATAAAAATTAAACACAGTGCTTTTGTACTGTGATGGGCGGTTTGATAACCTACATAGTGACCAAGTCTAACCAGTAGGCCGTGTGCACAGGGTGATGCCTGTCCTGGCAGGCAAGGACTGACACAATGTTTCATCGCATTATTTGTAAGGGCACACAACTGAAGCCCTATATGTTGATTATGTCTATAACTTTTCATTGAATATTTTGGACTGCAGGTAACTACAAGCAACTGAAAGAGGAAAGCAGGTCTTGGGTAAATGGGCAGGTCAAGCCTTGGATAACTGGGCGGCTTTCTGACTTGACCCATAAACTCTAGGCTACAGCCCTGAGTGAGGAAGTGACTGTGGCTGTTATTACCATTAAAACCAGATTCTGTCCCTACTGGATTTTATGTTTGGTTAGTGTAAGGAGCTCCCCACTCCTGCTTGCATCTACTTCTTAAATTGTCATCAACAGGAATGTCACCTAGAGTTTTAGAAACAGCAAAGCTCAGGAGCTTTAAGGAAACAAGTCTAGATCTAGAGAAAGGAACCATATCCCAACATTTGCCTCGGGCTTTGAGGTCAAGAGTAGCCACACCTGTTACGAGCTGTCACGCGTCTACGAAACTGTCAGCACTGACTTCTAGATGAGACAAAGAGCTAGAGTTGGGTAGAGGACTTCCGTGGGATTTGGTTGCGTAGATACTATCAAAGATTTGATTTTTAGAAAAAGTACCTCTGGAAACAGAATCGGAGATGTCTGATACAGGGCCCGAAACTGAGCTTTGGTTGGTAGCCTGCAGCTTAACCATATATTTGAAAACAAACAAACAAAGCCAAAAGCCAACCAAACAAAAAAGTTCTCGGTTCTAGCTGTCTTCTTTGACTCTGTGTGACCTCACCTAGGTCTTTCTTTCTTTCTTTCTTTCTTTCTTTCTTTCTTTCTTTCTTTCTTTCTTTCTTTCTTTCTTTCTTTCTTTCTTTCTTTCTTTTTGGTTTTTCGAGACAGGATTTCTCTGTGTAGCCCTGGCTGTCCTGGAACTCACTCTGTAGACTAGGCTGGCCTCGAACTCCTCACCTAGGTCTCTCATGTGAGCAAGCTCATTGGTGCCTTCTCTACCTCTCATGATACGGTAAGGGTAAAATGAATGATGTAGGTGGAAACTGAGCGAAAGGGTCTATACATATATGCACTTTATATCTTTCGTCCTAAGTTTTGGGCATCTTGAACTCTGTGCCCAGAGTGACTAGGAAGGGGTTTCTATTGGGCGAAGGAATGTGCTAATTACAAAATAGGGGATCCTGAGAAATGCTGAGTGGATCATTTCAAAGAAACAGGACCCTGGATGACAACCACAGTTTAGCAGAGAATAACCCTGTAAAGGTGCTGTTGTCTGACAGAAAGGGGAATTCACACCTGGAAAGGGAATAGCTGAAAGGATTCCTGTCTGGGTCTTTGGACAGCCCAGCTCTCTGAGGTTGTGAGCTTGTCTGCGCAGGCGCAGTAGTCAAGTGGCATTGGTTAGGGCGCTGGGCTCTGAGCCGCTGAGTGTGATGGATGGCTCAGCGTGCTGTTTATCTAGTGCAGGTTGGTATTTCACCTCTGTTTTCATTAGACTGATGGTAAGGTAATAATTCTTTCCTCTAGCTGAGAAATCTGTCTTCAGCCATTTGTTGATCTTCTTGAACGGGCACTGCAGGTGCACAGAAGTCACCCTAAAGGAGGTTTTGAATGAAATCTTAAATAATGCTGGACGGCATCGTGGGGTGCCAGCAGCACAGAAGTTCCTTAGATTGTGTGTGTGTGTGTGTGTGTGTGTGTGTGTGTGTGTGTGTGTGTGTGTGTGTGCTTATTAGCTACGTGGGATCACATTGACCCAAGGAACAAAGCAAAGGAATGACACAAGGTAGAAGACTCTGTGACAGTCACACGTTTATAACTCTGGAATAATTCAAGCCTCTGTGGTAAGAGGCATCCAGGTAGGGCCTTTTTCGTGAGGGGTTTCTATGAGGCAGGGTGGTACAGTGGGAAATGCCACAGGCTATCTTGAATAGTTCCACCATGACTCGCCCTCTGGGATAAATCTCTTCATGGCTCAGAATCACACTTTCTCCACCCCTCGGGTGAAGATAATAATACATGCACGATTTTTAATTGGAAGCACTGATCAAGAGAACAAAGCTATTAGGTTTTCTCCAGGGCGAGTAGGAACAACTGAGAACCAGGGAAGGCATGTGTCTTTAATGAGCTGTAGCTTCTTATTGTCTCCTTCCGGCTTCTGTGATGGAAAGCTGAGAATGAAGGAGGAAGATGTTGGCTCATTAAACATTGGTCCAGGAAGGAATCTTCCCCACAGCAGAGGAGGCAAGCCATCTGAGCTGATTTCTGGACAGGAGAGCTAACGGACAGGTGATAGAACTTCATCTACAGGGCTCATGCAGTGTGTGATTCACCTGAAGAGAAGATGCTGGAGGGTATCTACTCCCTAGGAGGTGGCCATCACAAAAGACAAGATCTTAGACTGTTGGTCCTAATTCCTGGAACTTCTGTTATGAGTAAAGTTCTTTGCTTTCCATCTGTCTGTCCGTCCATCCATCCATCCATCCATCCATCCATCCATCCATCCATCCATCCTTTCTGCACTGTAGCTCACTTGCCTGGGAAATGATTCTCATTAAATATAACTAGGGGTGACCAGGTGTCCTGGTTTGCTCACACCAGTCCGCCTTACACATTTTGTGTCAGAGTGAAGACCGAAGCACTCCCAGCAACTCTCAGCATGGCTGGGTTTAGACAATAAGTTATGTAATACCCTAAACACAGCATTAATCTTTCTGTAGGAGCCATCTCAACCCCCAGTGTATGCACATGTACAGCCTTTCCACCACAAACTGTTGGCTTGTGCTATACAAATACAACGGAGTCTGTTATTGCTTTGCTCTTTACACTTTATAATTTTCACACCACATTCTGCAGTCATCGATATTATTTCCACAGCATCCTGAGTTAATTATTAAAATAGTAGTTAATAAAATGTGGTGCTCCAAATAAAAAGAAAGAAAGAAAGAAAGAAAGAAAGAAAGAAAGAAAGAAAAGAAAAAGAAATCAGAAAGTTATTCTTTGAACATTTATTCTTTGAACACCCCATACATGTATACAATGTATATTGATCATGTCCATGCACATTTTCTCCTTCCAACTCCGCCCCTGTCATCCCCCTAAATTCATATCATGGTTTTGTTGTTGTTGTTTGTAATACATTGAGACCAAATAGTGCTGCCTATATGTACAAGGGTGTCTCGATCCTCCAGGGCATAGACAACCTAGAAAAGGTCATTTAAAAATATCTATGGGCTATTTTAGAAGACTTGTTTTTATTTTCAATTATATCTATGTCTGTGCATGTGCAAATGAGTGGGTGCCCAAAAGGGTAGAGGAAAACACCAGATACCTCGGAGCTAGAATCACAGGCTGTTGTGATTCTAGTATGGATGCTGGGAATTGAACTAGGGTCCTTGGCCAGAGCAAGAGCACCCTTAACCACTGAGCCCTCTCTGCAGCCTCAAGCTGCTGTTTTTAATGCTAAAGAATTGTCCCTAAAATACTGTTATGAAGTCAGTCAGCATATTTTCTCTAAATTGTCAATCAAACTTCAACTATTTTTTTCAATTATGTATACATTTGTGTCATAAGAGAGGGCTTTGCACATGAATGCAGTGCCCTCCAAGGCCAGACAGAAAAGGGTGTTGGATCCCCTGGAGCTGGAATTCCAGGCAGTCATCAGATGCAAGATGTAGATGCTGAGAACTGAATTCTGCTCCCCTGCAAGTGCAGTATAAGCATTTAACCATTAAGCTATCTCTCCAACCCCAGCTATTATTATTAAAAGTACCAAATGCAGGAATTATTTCCACTGATTCAGTTTTCAGTTAAATAATCATTCAACAAATAATGGGAATATTCCTGGCATTGTGATAGATGAGGGAAAGAGATAACGAAGGGCAAAATTTCTGGCCACAGACACTGAACAGAAAACGGGATAAAGAGCTGAGTTAGCGGAAGCCTAAACTTGACTGTAATAGCACACAGCCAGTCGCACTGGGCCCACTCAGTGCTGAGCAGGGGCAGGTGCTGGGACTGTGGTAGTGAGAGAAGTTGTGGGAGCTGAAGTACCTGTGAGAATTAGTCAAGGAGGAAGGCGAGGCAGACATCGTCCCTGCTGGGGATGGAGGTCAGCGATGGAATGCTCAAAGAATAGTAACCAGAAATACAGAAGGAGGAGGGGGAAAGCATTTCCTTAATATATTTTCTGACACTGAAATGTAAAACAATAGATACAGATTTAAAAGCCAGGAAGCATCCTTTGGTTTGAACACCACCTTTCTGTTCATTCTAAAGGGAGCTGCTGCTGACAACGGAGGTTTCTGTGAGTCTGTGGGTCTACTCCGGGTCTGATTGGGTGACACAGGTCCATATTTAGGAAACACTTAGGTAAGCATTTCATAGCAAAACTTTCCTGTGGGAACATAGGATTCACATATACAATTTGGAATGTTTACATACAGAAAGCAAATTAAAATATATTTTAATAAGATATTGTTTTTAACCTAATCTTTCTAAAATACCATAGTTTCAACACATAGTACATATAATAAGATACATTGAAACTTCGTTTTCATATGAACTCTAAATAAATGACACTTATTTAATAGATGGAGCAGATCCCAGTTTGCACTTGTACCCTTGGGGTGCTCAGTAGCAACATGGAGCCACTGACACTCATGTTAAACATGGAGCGGTGTGACATACACATAAAATCCTTCTATGCTCCCAAATAAAATGAGCCCAGAATATCCTGGTCAGATTTCATCATGCCTTTGAATCCATTACTAGCATAAACATCATGCATTCCAGGAAGGAAAAAAGAGACCCATGCTCTATCTTAGGGATTTCTCTTATTCTTGACAGCCAACAGTATTTACAATGACAGCCCCTACTCCTCATAACCAAACGATGATATGGTCTTGGAAAAATAAATATTTTAGCTATGACATCACAAGCATTTTGGGCTCCACGGGATAGCTACAGATTCGGTTACCACTCTGGTCATTTTGTGATTTTACAACTATGGAGTCCTTCCAAACCAATTGTGTCATCTCAGAAGATATGCTTGAGTTGAGGCACACAAAATGTCACTGTGGCTGTTTGTGGTTTTGTAGTTGCTGGTGGTTTTGTGGTATTTGCCTACAACGCTTTACACTGTGGAGCCAAGTCAAAGTAAGGGCATTAGCCAAAGACTCACTAACAGCTACCATTGGGAACAGTGGTGTTGGCTGATTCCCCCATCTGTGGGATAACAGTAATTGTGGCATTAAGATCTTAACAGTATAAGGATACAAACAAAATACTTAGCCGTGCCTTTCTGATTTCCAGTTTAGCTCACTGCCTGTGATTATTGTTAAAGCATTTTTCAGTCTCCCAAAGTGTTTATGAGAGAAAGAGAAAGACCGTGCAGTGACTCACTTTTCCTTCATGGATTGCTCAGAGCTGGTGACAAGAACATTACTAATTGCCTAGCTGGTGCCAGGGGCACTGTAGACCGTCTGAGGAAGTCACTGTTAGCTACAACCCCTCAAAAAGTTGATTACTCTCCAGAGAGGCAGCATGCTTTTCAGAGAAAATGCTGGGCTGGTGCCTCCAAGTTCTCAGAGGAGGAGCACAGCCTGGGGCAACCTACTTTAACTGCAGACTGTGGAAGACGACAGAGCCCTCCTTACTGCTTCGGCAGAGAGTTGTGCTTATTAATTAGCTTGTATTTCAAAGTGCTTCACAACTGGGACGTTTCACTATGGAATTAAGGGAATTCTCTTTTCATCTTCTCCCAGCCACATTAAGATGAAACAAACTGTGCTCACTGAGGCTATACGGAAAACAGAGGTGACTGGGGTGTGTATGTGTGGAGGGCAGCTAACAAACCTGACTTCAAGGTAGTGGCTCATTTCCCTGACAGTAAGAAGGCACCCATTAAAAGAAGCTTTGCAAGTTGAGAGTCTTGAAGGGCATCCAAACCTGCTCGCACAAGAAGCACATTTGTTTTAGACTTAATTTTTATGAGCTGTTCAAAGAAAAAAAGAAGAAGAGAGAAAGTGAGGCAGATTACACTGTGGTAGGGAATCTGAAAGTGAGAACTGGCACAAACCGGATCATGATTTCTTACTGGAAAAACAGGTTGGATCTGCTGGTATCCCCACCTCGGGACAAATGTGTTTTCCTTTTCCCAACTTATCTTTGTATGTGCTTCGGTTTTTCTTATTGTCTTTCATTATCAGAGGAGGGGGAGAGGGAGAGAAAGACCTGGGGGGTGAGATGGGAGGGAGGGGTGAGTGCATGTTCTCTTGTGGCTCGCTGTCAGCTCTGTATTGTCAGCTCTGTACTGTCAGCTCTGTTCTGCTTCTTTCTATACTGTAGAATGCAGCTGTCTGGCTCACCCTGTGCTTCTTGGCCTTCTTCTGTCTTAGCCAAGGTCATGTGACAAGTTTCCACCCTGGAGAATGAACAGAAGGGGATTTCTGGGAAGTGACTTTGCCTGCTCTACTACCCAGGAGGGCTGGAAATGACTCCAAAGATGTAGAAAGGCCAAGCCCCAAGAGAGACATCAGCCTCCTCTGTGACTGCAGAGAGGATGCCTTCTTCAGATAAGCACATCTTGGGCCTCTTCTTTGAGAACTGCTTTCTGTTAGACTTGGAATGCTGGTTTATTGATACAGCAGCTATTGTTCCCCTAACATAATATAAAGAGCTGGCTTTGCTTTCCCAAACTGTAGTGGCCTTTTCCATGCTAAACTCTATGGGAAAGGCCAGACCTCTAGGATTTGCTGATATTAGTGCAGTGAATGGAATATAAATATAATATCGATGCAGGTATGTATTTTGTAGGTCTCTCTCCTTTAATTACATAATTTGCTTTTATTGGTTTCACAAATTCATGTAAAAGAAACAGAGCAATGGCTGAACCAATGTTAACATACCTAGTCACTCACTTATTTTCTTTCATGTTTTCAAACTCAACAAACACATTCCCCTCCCCTACTCCTGCCCTCCCATTAACTGATGAGAAGAAGAATATGGCTACTTTCTTCATAGTCTTCAGAGAGAATGGATGCAGTGCTTTGAAGGAAATTGCTAGCCAGGGGAGAGCAGTACCTTAGAGTAAGCAATCTACATATCATCACCCAAGAGAGCTGGGCCATGGCCAATGTCTCCATCAGCGACTTGAAAGAGTTGTCTGTCTTCCCAACACAATAAAACTGGAGACATGAGCTTCTCAAGCTCCAGCCAGCACCATTGGGAGAAGCCAAAGCACATCATCACATGTAAGTTTTAGGATTTATGACTGGCGGGGGAGGGAAAATAGAGGCAGATACTTAAGTTGGCTGAATTCATCCTCACAAAGGATGTGTGTTAATATAGAGAATTGCAGATGTCCAACTTTTTTCTAATGAAGTGTTTAGCAATCAAAGAAAACACAAATGCCAACATCTTTTAAAAAAAGAAAAGAAAAGAAAAACCAACAAAAATTGCCCATTTTCTCCAGGTTGAGGACTCCTCTCAGATGTATGGAGTGTCAATTCTATTTTGTCAGTTTCCTGCATTTGAGAAAGAACTTCTGGCCTGTGGAGACATGAGAGCAGGTTTGTGTTTGCTGTTGATATCTGCTGACCCAAGTATCACTCAGGGAAGCTAAAACCATTCTCTTTCTAGGGACCCTTTGAAGATGCCACTAGGGTGGGGTAGTCCTTCCCCTGCTGAGATCTCTCCTAGACCCAGGTTCCTTACCCAGAACAGCACACCTTTGCTTTGCTATATCTGTGCTCTAGAATACCCATGCTAAGATCAAAGAGGGAGCCATACTAATTCCAGCCCAAAACTCAAAACACTGTGTGATGGATTCACAATTTCAAGGGATGAAAATTCCTTACCCTTTTTGTGACACCAGTTTCATTAAAGACAATGAAAACTCAAACTTTGCAAAGTTGAAGTTATTTGCATGCATGTGATTGAAGTCACTGACTTTTGTTTGTTTGTTTAAAGATTTTATGTGTAGGACTGTTGTGCTTGCGTGTGTATGTACACCACTAGCATGCAATACCTGAAGAGGCCAGAAGGGGGGGTCAGATCCTCTGGAACTAGAGATACAGGGAGTTGTGCCATGTGGGTGCTCAGAACCAAACCTAGATCCCCTGGAAGAGTAGCCAGTGCTCTTAACCACTGAGCCACCTCTCTAGTCCCAAAGTCACTGTTAAACTGTTCATTAGAATCAAGTCTCCAGCCTTCAGCATCTACAAGATGAAAACCCCACTTGACAGGGCAAGGTAGGTACTACATGACCCTCCAAAACCAAGACTCATCCTTAATTCTGCTGATGATTGGGCCAGCTTCCCAAATCCTGATATGAGTTTGTTTCCAGACTACCTGAGACAGACCACATTTTTATGATGCTTGTCTTTCCACAGTGAAGTGTACCTTAGGGAGCTATATTTTTTTCTACATTTATTATTTTTTTTAATCATTTGGGTTTTCCAATAAAATAAATTCACATTTTCTTCTCTCTCCCCAGATGAGTATATTTACTGTTTTAATCCACAAAGATTCCACATGAGCTGTGTCTGGGATACTCTGAGTGATGGACTTGGAAAATCGTGTGTTATTTGCATAATAGGAAAAGACTTTCTTGGCTAAATTTCTAGCCACAAAGATAATAACAGTCCCTAAAAACAAAAACAAAACAAAACAAGTTGGCCCAGACACCCTTCCAAGAGGGGCAATAAATGCCCTAGAGACTCACCAGAGCAGACTGGACTGGGGGGGAGGGGAGGGTAGAAGAAGAAGAAAAACCACATTTGAAAGCAGAAGTTCATCCAAGGGATTTAGGACTTGGAAGATGGGTAAAGAAATAAGGACCTTCAGATTTTCCCCATAGACTTCCAGGGTGACATGAGGCCATCACCTGGTGTTCTGTGGCCGTCTCAGATACATTTGGAGTTGAAGCCAGACTAAAGTAGACCAGAGCCAGGTAGGCAGAGGTGACAGCTGAAACCTGTGTGGATCTGCCCAGTGTTCCCCAAATTTAGGAGGCTGTCAGGGCCGGTGAGATCTCCTAATCTTGAACTGCTCACAAACTTAAGTTACAGTTCTAGAGTAACAGGCAAAACCACGGAAACATCTTAGTTCACTAACGTGACTGAATATTGGATGAACAGCAGTGGTCATCTCTATGAAGAAATGCTTTCTTGGGACCTATGGGGCACGGGTGGACGTTATTAAAGGAGCTTGCAACAGCGTTTAGATGAGCTTGCTGCGGCATTTGTCACCTGTTCCCAGAGTCTGTGTCACTGATTCTGTGCCACCTCACCTCCAACCCCCAAGGCAGGTAGGGTTGGGCAGCGAGTAGCCCAGGGCCCAGGCAGCAACTGACTTTTTTTTTTTTTTCATTCAGTAAAACAACATGTATGTGAACATGATTAATAGTTACATCAAAATAATGCATTACTGTGATCTAAACTTAGACTGCGGTGCTTCCCCAGTGCTGTACATATGACAAAGCCATCATATTGTATCCTTAAATGAATATTGAGTGTGTGTCTAAATAAATATTTTTAAGGCATGTGTATTCTTAAATTTTTATTCATTTATATGGGTGTGCGCACACTCATACGCATGTGTGTACACGTATGTGGTAACCCACAGAGGTTGGTGTTGGGTACTCTGGAGACAGAGTTACAGGTAGTTGTGAGCCACCTGATATGGGTACTGGGACCCGAACTCTGGTCCTCTGCAAGAGCAGCACACATTTTAAAGCATTAAGCCAATTCTCCAGCCCTGCATACGTACTTGCATGCTGTTTCCCAAAAATGTCATACACTGAGTCTTCTTATTTTTCTCCATTCTCTGATTTTACCTTTTTCAAGTCTTGGTAACTCCAGGACTGATTAGTGCTGAGTAATGAATTGTAGCTTTAATTCTAATCTTAGAGCTGACAACACAGAACTGGCTCATTGTCTATGTTATGGGATCAGCAAGAAAATTATACCAAACCAAGAAATTTTCTGAGAGAGAAGGTCCATATGCCTACATGCCTGCCAGACACCTGCAGGGTTCTCCTGCCTCTTCCAGTTGTTGAGGCTTTGTGGGCATTGCGATTTAAAAGAGGTTATATCCAGTGATGCCTTCCACTTCAAACATTCTGGGGTTACACAAGAAGTTGGTGGACAATGATCTGAATATGAAAAGTGGTAGTCATTTTTAAGATGTCTTCAAAACTAATTCAGATACATTATCCAGCCATACAATGCCCTGTGAGACACAACAGCAATTGTTTTATAGGTGACTGAATCTTATGAGGCTTATATTACGTTGGAGTTATTAGGTCTTTTTTTTTTTTTTTTTTTTTTTTTGGCAAGTTGCTAAATCAAGAGAATAATATACAGTGATATTGTGAAAAATCAGATTTTTATGCAATTTCTGAGAGTTATCATTGTTTTAGAACCAATAAAAACTAAATTATGTAATTAAAAAGAGAGAGACTTACAAAACACATACTCCTCATCAACATTAGAGTAAAAAGATATAAAGTCATAGTTCAATAAATATTATCAAATAATAAACAATAAGAGGAAATTTTTTGAGGTAGTACCTCACTATGTAGCCCAGGCAAGCTTTGAACTCAGGATCCTCCTGCCTCAGTTTACCATGTAGTAGGATTACAAGTGCTTGCCACCATGGTTACATTGATCACTGAAACACTTATAGAGACAAATAGAGAAAACTGCTTTTATTCTCACATTTTTTTCTAGTTCTTCAATTATAACATAAAATTATGAGTGAGCAAACCTTGTGTCAGACCCTTACATGCAGACATTTAATGAACACTTTATGCATCAATATTTAATTTTAATGTGATGAATGAGCTTTCCTCTTGCTTGTTAATTTGTCTAATCTGGGTTAGATTGATGACAGTGTTATTCATAGGAGATAATGTATATCAGATTGACTCTATGTTTTAATAACACTTAAAACAGGAACCAGTCTTAGAGACATTCATAGGGATACTGAAGAGAATATAAGGCTTCCATCTCTTCCCCCAAATGAAACCAACAAGAACTATTTGAAAAGTTTTGTTCAATTATTCATTATTGATTCTGTGAAGTTATAGTTAAATTTAGGTTGGCTGTCAGATACACAGGAATTTTATATTTAGATTTTTGAGTTATAGTTAGCAAATTAACCTTAAACTATTACATGCTGTAGCACATTTGTACTGTTCCTCATCATTCATAACTCACCTCATGGATCAACCCTTCTTGATAGCTGCCAGTGAGCTAAGTCGACTACTGAGCCATTATGTGTCACACTGATATAGAAACCTGTGCCCACTTACTACCAATGCTTGAACACACTTCCTTTCAGAGTAGAAATAGCTGTTCAGGGTAGCACTGATCCCTGGGTCACAACTGAGTAACTTCATTGGCTGTGTGAATACAGCATTGCTGTCCTTCATCGAAGCAATTGAGGTAAACTCTTAAAATGAGCATAAGCCTGGGATCAATGGTCCGACTCTCAGCACTTAGATTTTGTGATCACTTCCACTTGATATGAACTTAAAAGAAGGTTCACAAAAGGGTTACTGGGTTCTCCATCTGAGCATTTATTGATCAACAGTTTCTTTCCCAAGACTCAGATAAAGTCATCATATCAAACTCAACAGATTTGAAAAGCAGTTATATATACTAATTATTTTGTTAAAAACCAATCATACACTGCACTTACATGCTTTATAAGAGTTATTTCATCTTATCTGGAGTAAAAATTCTATGATACAGTTAGTAATTACCCAAAATGTATAGATGGAAAAGTTATCAACTTCCCCCAGGTCCCACTGCTGGGCGTGACTGGGATTCAAGTCCTGGCTTGCTGGCTTCACATTCAAAGGTTTGAATCACCTTAATGGGAGGCAAAATTGGCCAGTGGGAAAAACCACAATGTTTGAAATATTCTCTAGGCAAAATTGCTGAGCAAAATAAAATAAAATAAATGAAATAAAATTTAAGAGGAGTAAGCACCAATTGCATTATTTGATTAATGTAAGTTAATTACATGAAGCAGGTTGAATAAGACCTGTTATGTCGGTCTCTTGGACATCACCTTAGACCCCACTGGTCTCACCTTACCCCAGCATGGCAGCAGTGGGCTGTAGAGACTCTGCAGATATTTCTATCAACAGCACCTGGTTTTAAAAACTTGCCTTCTTGCCCTAGGCTTCTTTGTCTTCCTTTGCTTTTTGAAAGACATAAGTAGACATTCTTGATGTATGAAACCTGCATATACTGGGCTAGAGAGATGGCTCAACAGCTAGCACTCGCTACTCATGCAGACGATTGGAGCCGTAACTCTACTTGTACTGTATCAATGTCCTTTTTTTACTTCTTCGGGAATCGTGCATGCACTTGATGTATATACATATTTAAAGACAATATAATCATACATATAAAATAAAAATAATTTTTAAAACTGCATGTTTAATATGCATATTTTAATGAGTTTGGACATGTGCATATCAAACTTTATGAACTATGATGTGAAACGATTACTATAAGCAAAATAAGAAACTTATTTAAACCTCAAAACATTTCCTAAAATGTTTGGTGTGTTATTTGCTTGTTTTCATGGTAAAAACATCTGAGCCCCTTAAACTGCATCAGCGACCTATACAGTGCTGTTAACTGCAGACAGAAATCATACACAGCTCTGCAGCATTCCTTCATCTCACGAGTGTTGTTGTTGCTGCTCCTGCTGCTCCTCCTGCTGCTGCTGCTCCTGCTGCTGCTGTTCTGACAAAGCAGCCTTCAGAAGAAAGGGCTTATTTGGGTTCACAAGTTCAGAGCTTTTAGTCCATAACCCTTGGTTCTGTTGAATCTGTGCCCAGCATGAAGCCAAACATCATGGCAGATGGAGCTTATCACTCAAGAGTTCTCTAGTTAAGTAGAATGGATAGGGTGAGTATTTACTAAAAAGGAGGGCTTATTTGATTGGCTTACATGATTCAGGCTGAATAGTCCAGGAATGGTTGTCTGTACACTGGCAAGTGTGAGAATCCAGCAGCTACTGATAGACAGGGCTGTATGTCTCAGCAGTCCTGATATCATAGTGAAGGTTGGAGAACTCCCGGAACCCATGTTGGAAGAGACAAAACCCCTGGGATCCTATGTCAGCTAAAGATGGCAGCAACATTACAGAAGCACCATGGACAGGGAGTGGAGCTCAGACTCGTGTCTTTTTATATCTGGGGTGCTGCCTATAGAGGGCATTGACCGCTTTGGGGTTCAGCCTTCCCATTCAGTTTATCCTTCTAAGAAATTCCCTTCCAGCTCACTCAGTTCTATCCCCAACTCTTCCACAAGACTTCCCAAGATCCACCTTATTTTTGGCTGTGTGTCTCTGCATCTGTTACCATCCACTGCTGGTTGAAGCCTCTCAGAAGACAGTTATGCTAGGCTCCTGTCTGCAAGCATAGCAGAATATCATTAATTGTGTCAGGAATTGGCTCTCTTACATGGAATCACTCTCAAGTTGGGTCAGTCATTGGCTGGCCTTTCCCTCAATCTCAAGAAGATCTATAGAGTCAACTAACCTGGACCCATTGGGGCTCACAGAGCATGAACCGCCAGTCATAGAGCATGCAGGGGCTAGACCTAGCCCCCTACATATTAATAGCAGATGTGCAACTTGGTCCTAATAGTGGGAGCAGGGGCTGTTTCTGATTATGCTGCCTGCCATTGCATCTCTTTCCCTTAACTGGACTGACAGTGGGAGAGGATGTACTTAGTCCTCCTGCAACTGGATGGCCTAGAGCAGAAAACCCCCAAGGGGAGTTTCCTCTTCTCTGAGGAGAAGGGGGGCTAATGAGGGGAGAGATTTGTAAGGGTGGGACTGGGAGGAGAGAGAGGAGGCGGGGCTGAAATCAGGATGTAAAGTGAATAAATAAATTAATGAAAGAAAAAAATGAAATGGAAAAAAAAAAGAAAAGAAAGAAATTCTCTTATAGATCCATCCAGAGGCCTATCGCCCAGCTCCAGATCAAATCAAGTTGACAATCAAGGTGTCAGAGAGCAAAGGCTACTCTCCTCATGGCAGACAGGAAGCAGAAGGAGAGAATGGAACCAGTACTAGGCATAACTTTCAAAGGCTTACCCCAGGGGCGCCATCTTTGTCCCACATCCTAAAGTTCCCACCACCTCCCCAAATAGTGCCATTAGCTGTGGATGGAGCATGCAACCAACACAGGACTTACAGAGTAGATCATATCTGCACCAACCACAACACCACATAACCACAGCGCCCTGCCCTGGTGACCGCTGTTCTGTTTCTAGGATTGTTGGTGGTAAGAACATACATTAACATGAGTTTATGTGACTGCAGGCACCTACACTGAAAGTGACAGATTTGAAAGAGAGGACTTCACTATAGAAAAAGAACTAAGTCCAAAGTTTACAGAAAGTTTATATTAATAATGAAGTAAAGATTCAAAAAGAAATAAAGTAGGAAAAAAATGAACAAGGCTAACAGGCGGGGCTTATTTCATTTTGATTTTGCTTGGCTGGGGAGGAAACCCAGACTGAGCAGCTGCGGGCCTACTGATCTCCAGCCCAAACCTAATGCTTGATTTTCCAGAAAGACTAAAATTTAAAATATACTTTATTTACATTAAGAGAAAGCAAAAATAGTCAGTAAATAAAATCAGCAAAGAAAGAAGACACGTGACAGCTAACGCCACAGAAATAAAACAAACAAGGACAGGAACCACACTGAACCACTAGATGTTGACAAGTTGAAGTAGCTAAAACTGGGACTCTCAGGAGCCAAGGGAAGCCTGTGCAGGTCACCTGCAGTCGTCCAGGGACAGAGCTGGGGCTGCAGCTCAGGGGTAGAGCACTTAGCCAGAGCCAGGGAACCTGTCAATTACATGAGCACTGACACATGAGTGTATTTTGTTGTCCATGTTCTTGGTATGAGAAGCTTTGAGAAGTGTCTATGTCCTCAGCTGGTCCTGGCAAGTGTACTTGTCTGCATCAGGAACTAGCTCCAGAGTGCATCTTTGATTGATTTTTTTTTCTCTTTCTGCATTTTACACTCTACAAGGTGTGTGTGTGTGTGTGTGTGTGTGTGTGTGTGTGTGTGTGTGTGTGTATGTCTGTTGCTATAGTTATTGTTTTGCATTTATTTATTTGTCTCTTTGTGTCTCTGTCTCTTTATGTCTGTCTATCTCTGTCTGTCTGTCTCTCGTGCTCTCTCTGTCTCTCTCTGTGTCTCTCTCTGTCTCTCCTCTTGTGTGTGTCCACAATAGAGAGGTCAAAGGACAATTTGAGGGGTCACTTCTCTCTGTCCATAGATTCTGGGAGTTGAACTCAGTTGGCCTGACTTGTGCTGCAAGTGTCTTTACCTGTTGACTCATTTCACTGCCCCCCCCCACTTTCTGTTTTTCACCTTGATCGACTGACAACCCCCCACCCCCACACACATCCTGCACACGAGTCTTTGCCATCACACTCTACTTATGGAAGATCCCTGTGAGTCACTGTCCTGTCAGCTAACTGCTTCTGATCACTGTCACTTTAGACATACAATAAACCAATTGGCGAGGTCAATTTTTAATATCCACATAGATTCAGCCTTTTCATACTTGGGCTCTATGCATTATTTCACAGGTACCAGGAGAGAGTAACAACATGTTCTTGTACACACATGCACGCACACTCCAGCTATATGAGCACAGTAACTGGCCCCATTTCTGTGCTTCTGTAAAGCTCCACACTCAGTCTCTCTCAGCCTTCAAAAGGCCAGCGCTCTCCTAGAGATGAAAGGATGCTGGGCCCAGGCACTCTCTGGTTGACTCTCAGGATTTTTTTGTTTACTTGAGGGTCTTGTTTTCATTGTTTGTTTTTACTTCTTAATCTTTTTACAGCTGATACCATGTTGCAGCATTCTTGACGGAGGTCTGGGCAATAAATAGCACCTTGGATACATACACAGATGGTACCTTTCTTTCTGAATGCTTATTGATTCTTTACAGCTCTGATCTTTTACCTTATCATCAGCCCATGAATAGAGCCAAGGCATTCAGCACTGGGGATCAGATTCAGTCCGTTGCCATCCATGTTTTCAGTAGAAAACTTTTGAGATCCTCCAATGAGTCTTAAGCACTTGGAGAATTTTGCATCTCCAGGTCTAAGATCATTTGTCTAATTTTTTTCTTTGCTTTGGGTTCTTTACAAAGTTAATTATTAACCTTAATTAAATGCAATTATGAAGTGCCGAAGACTGTTTCTTGTAAACATACCTTACAGTGTTTGTTGTCTAAGTAGCTTCTTTGAGAGTGACAGTCTCCATTTTTTTATGGGACAAATCTGAGAGATCCGGCCTCAGTACCCAGAGCACACATATTGCTGAGGTGCTTCTACTTCCTCCTAACCTCTCTTCTGCAATCTATTTTTAATCTAAATCTGTGTTGGTGGAGAAAGTTGGAAGAGAATGAAACAGACGTGTTACTGCATTAACAGAGGTGGTGGGCGTATCAAAGGTGAAGAAAGGGGCCAAGTTTGGAAGTATAAGAAAAGAACACACACACATTTTTTTTTAAAAAAAAAAAAAACATGGATGGTTTTGTTGGATCCAAAACTGAAAGCTCCCCCTAACCAACCTACCAACCTATTCCTGCCCAGGTATCTCTAGGGTGCCTTGACTATGCCTTCTAACTAGTCAGCTCACCCACAAATTCAAAAATTCAAGCCATTTGTCTGAATTTGAAATTATTCCTCTATAGATATTTACAGGAGACCCATGGGTCTTTTTAAATCAATAAAAAAAATGGTTCATAGATTGGCCACTGTGCAATAACTAAATCATCACCTGGACAGAGAGAGAGAGTTACATTTTTTTGGTTATTTTGGGGGGAGGGGAATCAGATCAATCAATACATATTAACAAACAAGAACAAGAGCAGGTGTGCTGCCTTTGTGGACCATTGCACGGTGCTTTCCCACTCCTGACAAGGATGTCCATGGACACACCTTAGGCTGACTTATTGAGTAGATTGGTGCAAGTGCAAACTTCAGGAAGTCGGGACAGCAAAAAAAAAGCAGGAGCCTGCTGAAGGCACAAGCAAAAATATGTATAGACTGTAGCAGCCTTAAGGACTTCATTTGAATAAACTAAGATTTTGTGATTATTTGGCAACAACGTACGACTTGATTTTTAAAATCAAGTACAAATTTGTTCTACACCTTGAGCCACCTAAATAAAAGGCATCCTCCAGCCCTATGTGGCCGTGTGGCTGTGTTGCAGTGTCTGGAGAAGAGGGAAGAAGCTGAGCAGCTAGGTGGCAACAGTGGACTCAGGGAGGAGATGGGGGGGGGAGGTTTCCAGAGAGTGGACACCATGAGATCAGATGAGAGAAGGGTGGGGAAGGGAGAAACAGAGGAGGGAGAGAGAAGAGAGAAGGGGAGGTGCCAAGACTTGGCATCTTGCAGCATCCTCTACCCCTAGGACTTCACCTTTTCTCAATTCCAGTCATGTGACTTTGCAATAAATTCCTTTCTGCTAAAGGATCAGTATGAATCTTTCTTACACTTGCCGTCTAATGGCCTTTACTGATTTTGACGAAAGCTCCTTAGTGGGGAGCTTGAAATTGAGGCTCTTGTCCTTCCCACACGATTTCCCTGTATCTTGAAACCTGAGCAGCAATCATGATGGCTCCTGCACTTCAAGCCTACTCCATTCACAGGGACCCTGCCATCATCTCTGCAGGCCCTTGGGAAGGAAGGGATTCTACAAAGGAGTCTTGTCAAAGTCATCTAATCTCTAACTTCAGAAAATCCCACAGAGGATCTACACACCTAAATGTGTCACCTCTTGAAAGGTATAGAGTAACCATAAAATCATGCAACTACACATTAGCTTAAATAATGTTAATAAATTATTAGGCTTAGCAGAAAAGAGAATATGACTAATAGGATAATGAAGAGTTTTACATTCCCAGTATCCCGTCAAAGGCAGGAGCTACCAGGATTATTCTGGGTGTGAGAAACTCTACTGGAACTACTCCACATCAAAGGAACCTTGTAAGGTGAGCCAGCTAGCAAGAAGGTGGGACGTGTTCGTGCTTGGGGGCGTGGTGTTGGGTCTGGACCAATCGGTGCAGTTTTAGAACAGAAATAGACACTAGACTGAGAGGAAATCTGTCCACAGCCAGAAGCCCGCCCACTGGGTCTGCAGCCTTGAAAGGTTGCCTTGTCTTGCACAGTCTTAATTTTGTCTTTAGTTTGTTCCTCATGTTGTTTTGTTTTGCGTCCAGACCATCTGACTATATAGGCCAAGCTGGCTCGCAACACAAGATCTTGCTTAGACGTTCTTGGTGCCAGTTTTCTCCTTTATAAAATGGGAAAATAACAACACCTAACTGGCAGGGCTGTTCCAAGTATTGAATGAGCTGGGGAAATGAAGTGCCAAGTGCGGGGCTTCAGACACAGAACACATGAAACGACTGTTAGTTAAAGCAGTGTGCAAATATCCTGGAGAGTCCACGTCTTTTAGGCCAAACGGCACAGTAAACTTCTCTTCGCTACCCAGAGTAGGGAGAACCGTACATCTAAGCAGATGGGGAGATCCCTGTGCCAGCTTCCCTCCCTCTATCCCTCTCCTCTCCTTCCCACTCTCATTCAGAAATCAAGATTTCTATATTACTATAGAGAAAACCATTAATTGCTGTCAAAATTATCAAAACCTGATTTGTAGAGTGGAATTTTGCTTTGTAATAAAAAAAATTGGGAAATTGATTTTTCTGTTTTACTATTAAACGAATCACAATTAAATGTTGATGATGATGTAAAATAAGATAACATGTGCCGGTGACCTTGCATTGGCATATAAATCAATACAAATCAATTTTGGAACTGCTGCCAATGTATTAAAGAGATCCATGATAGACAGTGTCTAATGCCTTCATGAATGACACACTTGTTCTTCCCTGCCCCATCCTCCCTCCAAGACAGTGACACAAAAGGGGAGAGAGAGGGGGAGAGAGGGAGAGGGAGAGAGAGAGAGAAAGAGAGAGAGAGAAAGAGAGAGAGGTATTAAAAGCTGAGAGGTTAGTTATAGGGCTATATATTTTTGTCATCATTTACAATTTTAATATTCTTAGAGACAGAATTATATTCATTTACATTCTCTCAGGGATGTTCATGAACATTAATTACCAAATTAAGGAAATCTTGGAAATAAAAATGGACACGTATTAATCACAATAACCTTAGTATCTAATAGTCATTTTCTTTCTTTCTGAAGTGTTAATGTGAACTTGAACCATGGTCAGTCTGAGCAATGGCGGTGAGTGATCACAAACGAGTCCAACTAACAGATGGGTCCATGGTGACCTTGGACAACACATCTTCTCTCCTGACTTGGAGACCAGTTCAGCACACACTGTGCAGAACAGAGGCAGTGAGATCCGAGGGACTCCAGCCAAGGACAAATGACCAAGTCCCTTCTATCGGTCTGTCTGTGACCAGATCCCTCAGAGCAGCTCAGGTAGGGCTCCACGGTGGCTAGCAGTCCATGGTCATTTTGTCCCATTTCAGGAACATGAGAGGTACCAAGCCTGCCATGAAGCAATGCCTAACTCCTGGTTATACCACCACATTACATATTGGAGGTTCAGATACCACATTCTTTCCTCCATAGAACGGACCCAGCCAGAACATGTGGAGACTACAAGAAATGCTTCTAAGTACTAAACAGAAATACATCTGAGCCTATTGAAAGATGCTGCTACTGAAGAAACCCACCCTGGCTGCTTAGGAACCCACAACAGATCAGACCACCTGAGGACAAAAGGATGCAGGCAGTAGACTCCCATCTTTATCCATAGAACACTGTGGGGTCTTTTTTGAAGGATTTCTCCCCTATACTTGAAATAAATGACTTTACAGCAGAATCAAATTTTGTTACTTAAAAAAAAAAAAAATCCAGCTGCTACAATTGATAGCCCCAGTTAAAGGAAGGCAACACTTAGCATGGAAACAATGATTCATGAGCTGCTCTTCCCTACAGGAGATGAAACCATTTGGGCTTTCCTCAGAGATGCTTATATCACTGGCAACATTTAAAAAAGCTCCATTATATAGAGAAAATTTCAGTCTTCAATTTTTCTTCCTGAGAGGGTTCATTGGCTGCCTTGGTATATGTGTGTCTCTTGGTGAGAGGGTGTGTGTGTGTGTGTGTGTGTGTGTGTGTGTGTGTGTGTGCACATGTGTCTCTTGGTGAAAGTGTGTGTGTGTGTGTGTGTGTGTCTGTGTGTTCCGCGCACATGAGTGTTTCATAAAATTAAATTCTAGCGAAGGGAAAGTGCATTTATGCAAAGGCAATTCATCAACCACGTCTGTGCTCAGAATTCACCAAGGTAATTTAGATGCTTTAATGGCAAGGTAGTTTAGGTAGGTAGGAGGCACCGTCCCCTCCCCCAGCCAGCAGCTATGGTAATAGAAAACGTGGCTCTAAATGATCTTTTCAGGAAAGTAATTCTCATTTTAATTATTTATCCACTACCAAATATAAAATATAATTACACAGCCAATGTCCATGGGAGCAAAATCCACAGTGCAGGATGGAGTGAAAGAGCTTATTGCTTTTAGAAATTCCCCGTAAAAAGATATTTAAAAAAAAATAAGATTACCCGAATGCAGCTTTTAGCGCTAATCTGATTTTCATAATGTAAGCATTTAGCCAGAGTCTACCTCTTGGTCAAACACAACGGCTCCTGAATTTGCAGGGCTTTTACCATAGCCTTGGCCTTTATGATGCTAGGCGTATATTACTTCTCAACTATAATTTACTATTGACATCATGGATTAAATTTGTTGTTTCAGCTAATGTAACTGAGCAAGCAAGGTAGATTGTGAAACCTAAGCCAGCTACTGAAATACGAGGGTTGTCAAGTATAAATTTACAAAAGAGATTCAGAGTGGGCGTGGAAGACAAAAACAAATGGACAAAGAAGCTGTTTCTGACAGACTGCGAGGGGCTAGAGACTTCAACTTGAACATTGTAAATCCAAATGTCACGAAATGCTGCCGCAGAGTGAGAGACACGTCTATTCCTCAGGAATATAAATGGTGACAGGAAAACTAAACTTTGAGGAGCCAGAGCGTTTGGAAAAGCATATCCTTGCTGCCTGATAAACTCACTGATCTCTTCCTCTTCCCCACCCGAGCCTGAAAATTGGTTCAAGGCACTACCTCGGCACCAGTTATAGCTACAAAACCAGGATTTTCCAAGATGCCTTTTGGACAAGAAGCAAGAACTGTCATCAAAGTCTACACACAAACACACACAAACACTGGCCTGGAGCTCTGTAGGTAGATCAGGTTGACCTTAAACTCACAAACTCACAGATGTTCTCTGTCCCCTGAGTGCTGGGATTAAAAGCATGTGTCGAGATATGTGTGTGTGTGTGTGTATGTATATGTATACACACACACACACACACACACACACACACACACACACACACACACACACACACACATATATATAATTTGCCAGGGAATTGTTGGATTAAATGGCGGGGTGGAGTGAAGCTGGCTCCATCAGGTTCCCATGCTCTTGGGCATCCCAGACACTGCTGGATGCCTCGGGAGAGCTGAGAGCAAAGTGAGGGCCCATGGGCTGGAGCTGGCCTGGGCTGAAGGGGGAAAAGCAGGGAGGAGTGCGGCTGAATCCTGCTGGGACTGTGGTTCGCAGCCTATCACGGGCTAGCTGGTTGGCTTGGTTTGGTTTGGTTGGGGCCATGGCTGGGAGCACTGGGAGGCCTTCTGCGGGAGACTAGACAAGGCTCTTTAGACGGAGGCCTGTGCCATTGTTCCCCACGGCGGATCCTGATGAAGAGAGACAGTCCAGGGTTTCAGGGCATTTGTTGTCATGGTGGAGAGTGGCAAGAGTGAATCCGTACCCCCTTGACCTCAGGGAGGGGCGAGGTTGAAATAGTGGCTGGGAAGAGGAGTGGCTAAGCCTATAGGTGCCTCATTAACATGGGGATGTCTTGAGGCTACGTGACCACACCTCTACCTGTTTGAGGCTACGTGATCTGTAGTCACAGACCTATGGAGAGCTGCCGTCTCCTGTCAGGAGCCTGGTTTCCAGGAGCATGGCCGAATGCCTTCTTTCCCTTGTACGGTTTTTACCTCCTACTGGGTCTCTGGGGTTTAAGCCTGTGCTCAACCAGGAACCAGGCTGCCTATCATGGTCCCACAAGGAATGGTAGCACATGACCCATTCTCAGCACTCAGGATACAGAAACAGGTGGACCTCTATGAGTTTGAGGCCTGTCTGGTCTGTATCAGGAGTTTCAAATCAGACAGGGCTACAGTGCAAGACCCTGTCCTCGCCCCCCCCAAAAAGGTTTAAAGAAAATTTGCTTGACAAATGTATTCCTTAAATATGACAGTTTTCCACATCTTGTACAAATTCTGTTTTTAATGCCAATGTGTGTATTGAGTAAAATGGGATAGCCACTAAAACTTCAGAAGGGTTCCCATTGCTCAGTGTGCGAACCTATGGCAGTAGCTGAGGCACCTCTAGGCCCAGTCTCTGAGAGGAGCCATCTGACACACACAAGATGGTGGTTGCCTGAGCCTGTTGGTTCACAGTAGTCCTTCTTTCTCACCTTCCCAGATAACCCCAAGTGAAAAGAACTTAAAAGAACTGGTGTAAGAACAGTGTGTGCTGTAGGGACAAATTGGTAAAAGCCACAAGATGAATAAGAGTCTAGAGAGGAAGCACCTTTTCAGTGTGACAGTTTGTGTCTAGACACTGCCCAACTGAGCTTCTTAGTCTCCCCTGGACAGTATTTGGTGGTCATGCACTTGGGGCACTTTAAAGACGTAGACCCTGAGGTTGTCACTGTTGCTTTAAGCCTGCTCCATGGCCTGGCCTGTTACTCAGCCTTTTCTATGGAAGCAGTGATTTCTTCCGAGTCCATGAGTCAGACATATGATGAATATTTATGGACTACTGCATGGCACTTCATGCTGTACTGGGGCTTGAAATCATGTCGTTTTCAAGGTTACAGCCTCATGCGAGTGTGTGAGTGTGTGTGTGTGTGTGTGTGTGTTAGAAGATACATATTCTAAGACCAATATCTGTGTGGGAAAACAGACCTAAGCATATGGCCCTTGTGCCTTTCCCCAAATAGTACCTTTAAATAGCTGTTAAAAGACTCCAGTGGGGCCAGATGATGCTTTCAGATAGTCATGGAAAGAAGAGATATAGAAAGCTCTTATGCATATTCCCTTTCATCCTATGGAGAGACTCCTAGTGGGTATGAGTTAGCCAGCAGAAGCCTGGCTCGATCTAGGACAGTGTTTTTCAACTAGTGGGTCACAGACCCTTTGGGGGGGGGTTGCATATCAGATATTCTACATACAGTTATGAAGTGGCAACAAAATGATTTTATAATTGGGACTCACCAAAATAAGAGGAACTATTTAAAGGGGCACAGCACTAGAAGGGAGGGGTGCTATTACCTAAATCCCCCAAAAGGATCAAGAGCTCCTTGAGCTGAGGAAAGGTGAATCTTCCAAGGGGGTTTTGCCTGAACTCTCTAAGTTAACATGCAGCCAACTGATGGCAGGATAGCCTCCTGGGGAATCCTCTCCTGGTGTAGTTCAAATGCCCATATTCCAGTTCTCCACCCACGGGCTGGAAACTTTTACATGGAAATGGCTGATGGCTTAATTCTCTTAAATATAGTGCTATCAAGCTTTATTTAGTAAAACGCCACAGAATTGTTTCTCCTCCAGGGGGTCGGCTTAGTGGGTGGGTAAAGTGCTTGCCACACAAGGATGAGGACCTGAGTTCAGATGCCCAGTACCCATGGAAGAGCCCGACGTGGCTGCATGTATCTGTAACCCCAGCCCTGGGAAGGTGGGAACAGAGAGAGGCAGATCCCAGGAGTTCACTGGTCAGACAGTCCAATCAAAACAGCAAGCCTCAGAATTGGTGAGAGATCTAGTCTAAAACAATGGGAAAGGCTATAAGAGCATACCCAACGTGGACCTCTGGCCTCGGTGTGCACATACACTGGCAAGCACACCTTCATACACATGCACATGCATACACACAGAGAAAGACAGAAGGGGAGAAAAGGAAAGAGAGACAGACACCTGTTATGTTTAGGAATCTCCACAACTCTTGCTTTGACTCTGATGCATCTCGTTTTCACATGCCCCACCTGCAGTGTAGCAGCACTATATTAACCTCTCAGTCTTCTAGACCCTGGTGAATTAGTTCATCTCTTTTTTCAGCTGCACGTAAAACCCCAAGCCTTAGCAGAAACATGTAACCAGCATCTCCTCATCGGTCATGAGGATCGAGAACAATTTGTGCAGAGCCATACAACGTTTTTTAGCCAGGCTTTCTGGCTTCTTGCTCTGACCCTCCTCACACACACATGGCTTTCATATGCATGGCTCCCTGTGAAGGCAAAAGCATCCACTAAATAGGACATGGGGGGACCTTCACTGGGGAGGGGGGACCTTCACATGGGGGGGAGGAGAAGATTTCCAGGTATCCTCAGCAAAACAAAATGAAAAAACCTACTTGGTCAAAATGAGTTTCTCTTAACTGCAAAGGACACTAGACAACACAATACCATCTTGAATAAACAAGGAGTCTGTGGGAAGGAGAAATAAAAGGCATAGAAATCAAGTAGACAACAGAGTACATCTAATCCACACACTAGTGACGCAGACTACCCACATGTACACATTTATACACATAAATACACCGTAAAAAGCTCTGTTTGATATTTTTTTTCCTGAAGGTCAAGATGATAAACTTTCCCAATACTCCTGTGCCAACATTAAAGTCCCTTAGACATTTTCTTATTTGCAAGTGTAAGAGCACAGCCCTGAAACCGGATGCCTGGATTCCAGTCTAATTCTGCTACCAACCCTTTGGATACTCTTGAACAAGCTGTTTTCTCTTCCTGGGCTTTTAGTTGGTGGAGCATCATCATGGAGCCTGTTCATGCCCCGCTTTGGCATGTCTCTCATCTACGTAAAACCCTTCAGTGGCTCAGGTTGAAAGGTGAAGTCCTCTCTGATCTTGGTCCTTGCCCGTGTCTCTGACTTCATCCTTACTACTGTTCTCTTTGATCATGTCTTCCTGGCCACCACTGTTTCCTTAACCCTGACAAGACCTTCATTGGCCTTTGTATCTGAAAGTAGAGCGGCCTAAAATGCTCCACGAAGGGCCTCAGTGACTGGCTCAGTCCCTGCTGTTCCTGTCTCAGCTCAAACTCTGTCTCTTAACATCATTATCAAGATGATCTCTTGCATCCATCTGCATCACTACGGACTCTGCTTATGGCCAGTAGAGCTCATATCACTAAACGATAATTTGTTTTCTTGTTGTCTGCTTTCTATTGAGACTATAAATTCTTTGAGAACAGTAATCCCTTCCCTTATCCCTCCATGTTTTGTGCCTAGAGTCCATGTAACAGACATTTACAAACAAAATAATGATGGATTATATAATGATTGAAAGCCTTTGCCTTTGCCCTGCCCAACTCGAACCTCGGTTAGCCTCATCACACAGGGTTGCTGTGAGGAAACAAGGAGGCCATGTCTGATAAGACACAATTAGAATCAGCAGGCACTGTGTAAATGTTAAGGCTATTATAAAATCAATGTGATTTGGAGACATTTGTAGACTGTTAAAACTTGGCTCCTTGAATATTGTTCATAAAACAAAGCCTGGAATAATAGAAATTAGATCCAGGGCAAATGAGCCATTCTGAAATAAAGTGTTTTCTAAAGAGGCAGCATTCTGGAAAGCTGTGTGAATAGGGTAATTTTATCCTCAATCAGCTCTGCTCAAAGTCATGCAGCCATATTTGAAGAAGTTGTATTCGTAAGTCACTTCTACAAGGCAGACTTCTTTTTTTTAGTGATTCTGTAGACTGCAGACCCTCTCAGTGAGGTCATCCATCTCTGTAAAGGGGACTTCATCTGCAATTTCTGTGATGTTCATAAGGAAGAGGCCTCTATCTAGAAACCTTCATTGGCTCAGCTGTACTTCCAGTGGAGCATTGGCTACTTATGGACATTGGTCTGCTTCAGTGTTCTTCAGTGCTGTGCTGTTCTCGGATGGAGCCAGCTAACACATGTTCTTCATGCTATAATAGTTACAGATTTTCCAAGGATTGATTTGAAGCAGTCACTGCTCATCCCTTGGACATTTATGTCACAGTGATGGCTAATCTTGTTTGTCAACTTAACACACCTGTGGAACCTCAATTGAAGAATTGCCTCCATTAGATTGGCCTGTGGCTTCTCTCTGGCAATTTATTGATTGGTAATCAATGTTGCAAGGGATCAACCCACTTTGGGCAGCACATCCCTAAGCAGGTGGGTGGGACTGGGCTGTATAAAAAGCCAGAGGCACAAGGCATTAATCAGTGTGTCTCTGTGGGTATTGCATTTCTTTTTAAGTCCTTGCTTGGGTTCTTGCTCTGGCTTCCCTTGAAGGACTGTAACCTGTAAGATAAAATGAACTCTTTACTTCCAAAGTTGCTTTTGGTCATGATGATTATTGAATCAAGAGAAAACCAGAACAGTCACCCTTAGTTTAAAGAAGCTTTATTGGGAATGCTGACATTTCCCTCCAAGTCAGTGACCACTCACTGGACTCTAAAGTCCACCTAGTATTTGGGCATTGGTGACTCCTTAGCACAGCTCATCCTACTTCCTCAGCATGCCTTGATCATGCTTCCAGACTGAACTCTGTGGTATTTCAGAAGACTTGTTCCTTCTTACTTTGCCATATCATCCTAAGACTGTTAGGATGGCACTTCTAACCTTACACTCTACAGATAAATTTCTTCTTCTTCTTCTTCTTCTTCTTCTTCTTCTTCTTCTTCTTCTTCTTCTTCTTCTTCTTCTTCTTCTTCTTCTTCTTCTTCTGTCTTAGAATTCTCTCACTTGAAAGCCATCTCTGTATCTCACAAGAAGTTCTTTGGTGCATTTCTCTCTATGGAGTCACAACAAATGGAGCTCGGCTATGCAACGTAAGGCGAACTAATACATGTATGTCGTTAGAGAAGAATCCTTCATCATTAGTCCTTTCATGTACTTGCTTTTGTAAAACATCCTTTCACCTGGTCCGCTTCAGGAAAGTGTTCCTTTATGGCTTTGCCCCAGCAAAATATCATCCAACACACCTGACTTTCCAAAGAAATGATATTTCCATTTCAGCTATGGTTTCTCAATCATTCCCAAGATTGTTAGTACCAATAATGTGAATAAAACAGTAGCTGCTCTGCTTGTCAAGTTGAAATATTTCTAACTCCTTTAAAGATTATGTACTTGGAGACCATGTCACTTTGATCAAAAGCAGGGGAAAGTATTAGAATCAGAAAGTGAATGTTTAATACAACCAGATGTGAAACTGACTTCAAGTATCTAGTAGCTGTTGCTCTTGGGGCAAAAAGTCACCAAGTGTCATCTCTAGTGGTATGGGACAGTGGCCTTTGCAAAGGAGATTCCTTCTCCATCATACTACTGCTATCCCTCCTCTTCCCCAAGGATGACCAGAACAGAGTCTCAGCTACTGACCCCAAACTAGCGTCCAATGGGATTCGTATACAATGCCAGTCTCTAGAAAGGAGAAGAGTGTTGACATCTCCTCCAGCTTCAGAAAACTAATGTGGCTCTTCTAAAGAAAGATACCAGTTTTTTGCCCAGTTTTCCATGCTTCTAAACCTAAAGTCTTTGAAATCAATCTCACCCCTATTGTTTAAAGCAACAATGTAGAGGTCATGGCAACAAATGGCACCTCTTGGTATAAGTAAGGAGTGACAGCAGAGTTGAGGACAGTACCTGGCTGAGGGCAAGACTGGAGACTTCCATTCATCAGAAGGGGCAGAACAGGCACGTGGGTGAGAGTGTAGAAAAGATAAGCTTGGAAAGGGGGGCCTTGGAGCCTGCCTGCAGACGACCTCTGCTGGGGATTTCATGGGGGAGGAGAATGGGACTTGGTTTGTATTTTAAGATGATCACTTAAGCAGTGGCTTAAAAATCTGATTAATAGCCTTCACTCAACTACAGCAATTTCTGTGTCAATTACATTTTTTTTTCTCCAGCCATGTACTTCACAAATTCTAAATTTCTCAGTATTTTTATTTAAACTAGCTGGTTCTTTTCCTCTTACTGTTTTTAAATTTTTCATTTACTATATTTTGATCATATCCTTTCCCCTACTCTGACTCCTCCCAGAATATACTCTTGTAAGTGTGTACAATGTGGGGTTGGGGATGTGGAATAAATCAAGCAGAGGTCACCAGGCTTTCGAGGCCAGTGTCTTTACCACTGAGTCATTTCATTGGTCCTTTCCAAATTATTTTGAGAAAAATTTTATATGACAAGGATTGGAAGTAAGTCAGTTCTGTTTACCTTTAAAATGAATACAAAGAAAGCAAACATTAACAAAACAGTGTAAAACTCAACCCATCTTCTTTTTAAGTCTTGAGCTGGCATGCTAGCACATACTTGAAATCACAGAACTCGAGAGGCAAAGGCGTGAGGATCAGGAGTCCAAGGCCAGCCTTGGCTACATGAGACCCTGTGAGCACTGACCCTCTAGAATGTTCTGATTATGTGAAAAGCAGACAAAAGTGAAAATCAGAAACTCAGCAAGTATTCAGTAGTATTAAAATGTATCAGAACCTACCTAAGACTTTCCTTGTGACCCAGTTAGGTAAATTATTTGAATAAAGATCCAAGTAAGCAATAACACCATCATCACCTGTTCTAACATGATGACCCTAAATAGCCGAGAAGCATCTTACACTTTGGGGAACAGTAGAGTGCTGCAGTGAGCTTTGTGGAGGGGGGGCACTGATGAAGCACATGCTTTCTGGAACAGTGAGTACACACCGCCATAATAGAAAGAGTTTCTATTCCTTTTCTGTGTGGTGGCTGTGACTTGCCTCCGGCCATCTTATTCTCTCCCCTGGCTCTCTGCTTTAGACACTGATGGAGAAACACTGAATTTAACTAATGGCTTATAAAAAGTCTACTTGGAATAGCTCTGAGATAAGGGGAATGGCAGTGGAGGTAGCAAAACAATTCCACCGGCAAGAAATGGCGGTCGCTAGCAGAGTTGGGAAGCAATGGAAGCAAAAGGAGAAATGGACACATGTGGTCATGACAACTCACTGTTCAAAGAGATGCATGATAGAATGGAATGGCACTCACAAACCCAATTCTGAGTTCTTTTAGTATGGACGAAGCTCCCCAGCACTGGGTCAACTTCAGGATGCCATGAACAGTAAAGTACTTTGTTGGTTTGAATGAGAATGGCTCCCAAAGGCTCATGTATTTGAATGCTTGGTCCCCAGCTGGGGAAAATATTTGTGTTGATTAGAAGGCATAGCCTTGTTGGAGAATTCGTGTCACAAGAAGCAGGCTTTGGGGTTTCAAAGACTCCCGCCATCTCCAGTCAACTCTCTCTGCCTCCTGCCTGTAAATCAACATGTGAGCTCAGCTGCTCTTCTCCCCACCATGCCTTTCTCCACCATCATGGGTTCTAACCCACTGAAACCATAAGCTCAGTGAAAGGCTTGATTTTTATGAGTTGCCTTGGCTGCAGTGCTTTGTCAGCAATAGCCAAGTGATTAAGAGTGGGCATTGGCAGCACACCAAGAAGCCCTGCATTGGGCCATGTTGTTCCTTTTCACTTGGAAGCATGATCCTCACCTTTACTTTCTGCCCTCAAGACACCTTCGGCCCTGGCCATTCTTGGGTTTCCAAGTCTACATGATAATTGTCCTCTTGGGTTCTGACTTCTTTGTAACCCTCTGGTAGCCAACGAGATGTGACAGTGATGGAACTGAAAGCATAATAATATCGCACTCTGAGTATTTGAGCAAGACGCATGACAGGGCTCCCTTGAGCAAAGACGAAATATGAAAATGTTACAGCCTTCTAAGACAAGGGGTAGGGGACATCCATTTTCTTCAAGAGTTCTGGAAAGGCCACCTCTATTTTCACAAGTGTGGCCATAAAGTAAACAAGCATCCTCCTTAATTTACCTCTGCTACCCCATCAAGATGCCCAGGTGTTAGGAAAGAAGTGTACAGCGATGCGTTTGCCAGACAAAAAGCTTTCGCCGTTATTAATGACTGGTGGCGCCCCAGTGTAATCAAAGGGCACAGCAGCCGTGATATACGGCAGTGACAGAGCCAGGGATCTTTCCTCCTCAGTGCTATGAGCCTAACAGCCAGCAGTGAAAACCCCCAGCACTGTATATCTACAAGATAAATAGCACCAGATATGAATATACGTATTGCTTACTGTCTTGAGAGGTATTGTTAGGCCCTCCCCACACGATCATTCTAAGTCTGACGCCGGCGCATTTTTCACCACTTCCGTACAATCCTCGTGCTTTGTAAATGGCGATAGTTTTCTAGTAGAGATTTAAAACCTCCAAGCTGGACCAGTTACAACGGTCTGATTTGAAAACCCGGGCCAATGCTGTTGACAGCAGAACCGGTTTCTGGAGATTCATAACCCCTTTTACAGTGACAGGCAGCATCAAAGGGAGGAATCACCTCAAGAATATACTAGAAATCATTTTTATTTTTGCTCCTCGATCATGCCAAGATGATCTAAAGGGAAAACTCGGCGTCACTCATGATATGAATTTGACATGAAGGAATTCATAAGAAAAATTCACTGATGTTTTTATTTCTAGCTATTAGGCCATTTTTTCCCTTCTCTCCTTCTTTGAACTTGTGACCAGAAAGTGCCATATTTTGCTTTGTGAAAGCTTCAAGAAATGTATTTAATTGGGAGTTGTGGCCAGGATTAAATGTCATACATGAAATGAGGTTAGGTTTCTGGGCTTACTCAGGTGTGAATTTGGATAGAAAATTCTATAATTACAGATCAGATTCCCATTAAAAAATAAAGTGAGCAAAACAACTGAATGATCTTTTCCCAAACAACTGAATGGTCTTTTCCCAGATCAATAGCAAAGGCACGTCCATGCACACAGAGAGGAAGTTGGCAGCTCCGTGACCTTTTCATGAACTTTCTCGGAGACAGAAAGATCATTCAAAGGGCAGAGGTCAGCATTCACGCTGGTAACAAACAAAAATCAGATTTAGTGTCGGAATGAAGGATTTGGGGGTCACACCTACAAGTGCAAATTGAACTGTATTATTGTACATTTTCTTACATTATCAATGGCAAAGGAACCAACAGTCATATATTACCATGTGTATAACATGGTAAATTATCAATTCGTAAGCGTTATTTGGCCACCTCCAGGAAGTATCACAAGATAAAAACTGGGCTTTAAATCCAGAAAACTAGAGTCCAGGTGGGGATCTTTAGCCATGTATAGGATCTCGCCATGATACTGGTACCCTGCTCCTCTACAAGAGATTTTTCCCTGCCAGAAAGACTCACTAACTACCGGTGAGTTAAGGGCAGAGCTTCGGTTAGTAATAAATCATGGTGGTCCTGAAGGAGAGCCTGGGTGTTGACCTTCGCAGGAGACAGGCTTAGCTCACAGAGATCACAGAGAATGTGGCTGTGCTCCAGAGACATTTGGACTGAAGAGACAACAGTGGGAACTGTGAAGACTCTGACTCACTGTACAACAGAGCCCCCTCCTAAGCACTCTCACACAGACCTGCATGATGTCAAAATCCAAAAATGAAGAGTTTATGCAAAAGAGGTCACACAGGGATGCCCACTGGTGATTTCTATGGTAAATGCTCTTAGCCAAAAGGAGCCCAAACAGATGGATGCTATATATCTGTTACAGTTGATTAGGAAGTGACATGGGACCCTTGAGAGCTTTGAGGAACAGTTAAGTATCGGAGTTCATAGATCCTAGTTTCCTAGGCTGGCACATATCTGAAATCCCAGCACTTAGTAGTCTGAGGCAGGAGGATCACACGTTTGAGATCCACCTGACCTGTGCAGTAAGAACCTAAACCCCCTCCCCTCCCAAAAAAGGAACAAGAACCCACTATTATAAAAATTCAAAAATCCTAGATTTACTAAGAAGAAAGAGCATTTTCAGAGAATCTGATGCAATTACTAAAATCACATGGTAGGTTTGTATCCCTTTTTAGAGAATATCTCGTAGTTCAAAGGCTAGAGAGTTCCGAACTCTTTAATGAAAATAAATCCACATTTGACATATATTGAAACCAGGGCACCCATCTTCTTTATGTTAATGTGCCCTAATGGTACACAGCAATTCCTGTCTGTCCGTGCTCTATTCTCCTCCGTGTGTCATTTGTCAAAAATCACTTGATGCGAGTGAGTTTTGGTGTGTTCTATGGCCACTCCTACTAGCCATTGTTTGTTTAACTTCAGATCTCACTATCTTACACTAAATTAAAAATCAAGTTTTTTACAAACAGGAGCTCACCTGTGAGGGCTAGTGAGAAGAGAGACGGGGCTGGGGAACGGACAGCTCTTAAGCCTGGAAGCCTTGACTCTACTGCGTCCCTTTCTCCTTTGGTTTTTAGGGGAAAACATAAATTTAAAAACTTGGTAATGGGAGCAGAGCAAGTATGGCACTGGCCAGAATAGAAGCAGGTCCCATCTAATCCCAAGTGGCCTGAGTCAGGGACTGTAGGGAGGACTCTCCTGCAGGTACTGGTTTAATCCTGTACCAGCTAAACCAGGAAGATGGAAGGTAACTCTGGGATGGAGACCTTTCTCAGGCACTAGATACTGTGTGGAGTGTCTTTTCAGTCCCAGGAGGAAAATGCTGTTTGTGAAACAATCTCTACATGGGTTAGAATACAAACTTTACCATGAGTAAGACATGAGCATGTTATGTCACTTCGCAGGACCTCAGTTTACTCACTTGTGGAATGGGAGTAGTGACAGTGGCTCAGTAGATGAGTGGAGAACATATATGTGCTATGTACTAAATAGTTTAAGCGCACCGCTCCTCCGTCATCCACCACCCTCTGAAGTGCTCACTTTTTGCTGTCGGCATCTTGCAGGTGAGGAAATGAGAATGCAGAGGAATGATTGACTTGACCCTGTCTCAGGCCTGGTCAGACGCCGGAAAGAACTCAGCCCCAGGAAGACCTGCATGGAGCCCTGGATCAGCCTCAGTGTCTGACCCCAGAACCTGTGTTCTTAAGGGCACTGGGCAAGTGTCCCTTCCCCAAGGCCTGTGGCACTTATATCAAATAAATAAGATTTGAAACTATTTAATAGGAGGAAAATTTTCCCTTTCCAGAGAAGCCCAAATGTTTGCACAGTTCACTAGAGAGAGAACACGTTTGGAGTACTTTTTATGGCCCACAGCCTAGTGTTCTTCCCACACATATCCTGCCTCCCATAGAGATATCAAAATGAATTCTGAGGCTGTGTGTGAGGTATGGGAGAGTAGAGAAAAGAGTGGACCCTCCTCCCAGGGTGCCTGAGTTTGAAGCTGCAAGGATTGATCTTGTGTCCTTGCAGAATTTCCGTGGGGTGGGGTCCCTGCCACCTTGGCTCCCTCACCACGAAAACAGGGGTGACTGTAAGAGCACCACCCATCTCCTCTAGACTATTGTGGGAATAAAGCAAAGAATGTACCCAAGGCATGAAGACCACCAAGCAAGGGTAACTAGTGTTTTCTTTCCTTCTCCAGTCAAGCATACGACCTCTGTGTAATCCAACTAGCCACTCCATGTCAGCCATTTGCCTTGTACGTTTCAGATCTATGATGGGCCAAAAGGGCTGGGCGCACAGACAGGGAGGGAAGCGCTGAGCTAAGAGGCTGTTAGAGTTATTTTAAGTCTCCCGAAGTGGTTGAGGCTCAGCACTGAAATCAGATTAATGCTTCAAAGAATCTGGGTAACGCTAGAGACAGGGGTCGGCTAAAGTATTCTGGTCAAAGAAGGAAAAGATTGAGAGGGACTCAGGAAAGCACACCATGTCCTAATGACACTAAGTTTTACCAAGGAAAGGGTTGTGCTAGCAAGGAAAAAAAATCATTATTCAATTCAGAAAGAAATGTCAAATTCAACTAAATGCATTTTATATTAGACCTTTTATTTAAAGTCTCTCTTTAAAGGAAATGCAGCACATAATATGTGTTACAATAATGGGAAATTAACCTTAAGAAATAAATATTATATCCCTTTTTTTTTTCTTTATAGGAGAAGACAAGAAGGTTTTTAAACTCTATTTCTCTGGCCACCCACTCTCATCAATTTTTATCTAAGAGCACCAGAAGCTGCTATCTGCCTCTTGGCCCTTTTAATGAATTCGGCTTGGCTTTAGGCACGAAAGCAAAAAGCAGTGCTCGGTGAAAGCCTTTTGCTATCTGTAGACAGAAATATCACAAACCGAGCCCTGCCCTGCTAGCGCAAGGCTGAAACAATTCCTCGCGATGCCATCTGTCCTTCAAGGTCAAGTCCCTGCACAGCTGCATTCCAGGGGGGACTGGGATCACCTGAGGGGCCCCGGGTGGCGTTCATATTTGAGATGTGACCTAAGATGAGAAGAAAGGAGAGAAAGAGCAACTTGATACTTAACAGGTTCTGGTCCATGGTCCACGTGACCGCACATTTGGCTTCCTGCAACTTATAAATCCATTCTGTTCTAACCGCGCTGCTCGTATTGCAGACATTCTTCCTAAACAGCTGCAAAGGTCGCCTAGCTCTGTGTAGCGCACCACAGAGGCAGGGGGAGCTCTCCGGATTTTCTTTATAAAAGCTCTAGAGATTTCACTGCCCATAGTTTTTATTAACCGCACGAGTGAGTCCTTAAAGTGATCTTGTTCTATGGAAACTTTAATGCCAATCAGATCATATAGTTTTTTATTTTAATTATAGAGATAGACTATCATAATTATAGTCTAAGTATGGACATAGCAGTGTCCATACTTAGCATTAAAAAGGAAGGCTAGGCTGCCATTGACAACAACATGAATGAACCTAAAGGGCATTATGCTAAATTAACCAAGGCAGACACAGAAAGACTAACTTAACACGTGACCTCAGTTATATATGGAATGTCTAAAAATCCCTCAAAAGCAATAAGATAATGGTTATAAAGGGCTGAGAAGTTGGGGGCTAAGAGTGGGGGAGATGTTGGCCAAAGAGTACAGACCTTCAGCTGTGAGCAAATAACTACTAAAGACTTGGTATTTTAAGCCATGCATGCTGAGTATAATTTGCCAGATACATGAAATTTGCTGAGTGGATCTCAAATATTTTCACCACACACACACACACACACACACATACACACACACACGTGCGCACACACACACACCCGTGCGCACACACATAGAGTTATAGGTGTGTTAACTAGTTTGATAGTAGTGATTGCTTCACGATCCATATATCAAAATATCACATTTTACACTTTAGCTACACTCAAATTTTATTCATGAATCAAAGCCCAATAAATGAGGATAACAATAATTATTCACCATTATATTTTATTCTTGTGCAGAGATTTTTTTCTAGGACATTTTGATTAATTTTATTTTATTTTTTTACATTTAGGGGTGTGTGTGTGTGTGTGTGTGTGTGTGTGTGTGTGTCTGTGTGTCTGTGTGCCTGTGTGTCTGTGTGTGTGCGTGTGTGCTGGGCAAATGGATATATAGACAGCTTTTAGGAGTCTTCTCTTTCCTTCTAACATTTAGATTTTGGGGACTGAACACAGATCCTCAGATTTGGCAGTAAGTACCATGACACATTGAGCAATCTCGCATGGTCCCCATTCTTCCTTCAAAGGTGATTCTTAACCAAGAGCTTTGAGAAAAAGATGTGACACCAGAACTGATTTCTTGCAATGTGTGGATACAGCCAGAATATACTGCTATCTACCTGTGAGCGATATGTCTAGTCTTGGAGACACTTATTTTCATAGCATTTAGGTAAAATAAATTTCAAAGGGTCAACAGTGTTCTTCCTTTCCAGTCAGTTAAATGATCATAGAATTTTAATCTCCCCACCCTAATTTAACCCTTGCTGTTCCACCACTGCCCTTTAAACTGCCATGTCATTGCATTCTGTCTCCCCTTCCTTCAACCCCAACCTCACACACAGTCTCCTAAATAAGGAAACCCAGCCCGGAAAGACCAACGTTGACTGTTTTCTCATTTGAGGATATTAGCCTTGAGTCTTCAGATATACATGTTTCATTTGGAAATCTCAAAGGTCAGGCAGGATACAGCTAATATTAATACATTATCCTTTTGTTAACTATTAAAACTACTAACAAGTAGGATTAGTTAAACCTCACATGACCACAGTGGGTAGCTGGAACCTTCCAGAAGTGTTGAAAAGACAGAAAGACAGAATAAGGAATCTTCTGGAAAACAGTCCTTCAGCAGAAGTATGTTTGCTACATGTGTCTGTTATTTTTCCCTTCTGAAGGAAAATTACATATACACAGACACATACACACACATATATACATATATATTACATGAAAAAAATCCAAAATAAAAGCACCATTTTTCCCACGTATTTTACAGTGACAGATTTCTCCCCAAGAAACAGGTTAGTAAATAAAGCAGGTATACCTTCACCTGCCATCATTAGTTCTAATCCCTCCATGTTTTGTCACTCTGACTTCCAGCACCCACACATCCTTCCTACAGAATTTAGTAGTGAGACCTCAGAGGGAGGCTGGCTTTTATTGATTCTGAAAGAACAATATAACAAGATACTGACAATAATAATCAGGTAGAGAACTGTTTCAGCCTGGAAACAGTTGCAGTCATGTAACCTTGGTGGTCTCTTTTACATGCTCTTTTGTTTTTTTTCTCTGCACAATGAGTAACGTGGGAACTGTCCCCCATCCAGAAGCAGCTTCGCCTTGCTCAGGAAACAGTTCAACCGCGGCAGCTCAGCTCAGTAACCTCGTGGAAATGCCTTGGTTTGTCTTTCACATAAAACCAATATCAGTCATTTATTTTACTAACAATTTCCAAGAGAATCAAGGCACTGAGCAGGTCTCTTTGGGGAAATATTTATTTTCACACTTGATTTGATCAAGAAAGAGTTTCCCCTGAAAGGCTTATAGACTTTGTGACTTGTTGTAAGGCATGCACAGAGCCTGTAGTTGCTGCTAAGGAACTGATCAATCTAGCAATTGCTGTACAGGTCTTCACAGTCCTAGTCTGGGCTACTTTCTCATTGTTTTAGACAAATACGGTAAGACTTTGTATAGAAATTCTCCATGGTAGGACAGGGTGGTGACTCTGTCAGTAAAGGCCTTGCTGAGCAAGCATGAGGTCCTGAGTTCAGATCTCCAGCTTCCATGCAAAAAGCTAGCCATGAGATGCACACCTATAGCCCCAGCGCTGGGGTATAGGCAGGCTGATCCCAGGGGGAGCTCTCTGGCCAGACATTTTAGCTGAAGTGACAAGTTTGAGTGAGAAATCCTGTCTCAAGAGAATAACGTAGATAAGTGACTGAAGAAGACATCCCACCATCAATCTCTGGCCTCCATATTTGCCTGCATGGGTGTTCTTACCCCTACGCACACATGTGTACCACACACAATAAATTAAAAAGGAAAATAGTTTCTCTGAGGTAAACAATTGAATGTAATACTCGCTCTTAGCGTACACCACTTTGAGTCATGAATCCAAGGACTATCCGATTAGTCTACCAACACCTACCAAGTAGTCTCTAGATGGACAATGTTAGGATATAATACCGACTTAAACATCACAAATACTTCTGCATTTTGTCTACCAAAACAGATGCTCTAAGGAAAGAAAAATCTTAAGTCACCATTTTTGTTCCCCAGATGGGTGACTCCTAGTAACTGAAGTTGACTGGCTTAGTGACCTCACTGTCTCTCCAAGGTCCTCCTGTGGCTAACAAGCTAATGTTATCACACATGCATCTCAGTATTAGAGATTTCCCTATCTAACAAAGACAAAGTAGAAGCAGGAAGGGACAAAGAAATTTCTAGACTTTGAGATAGGAAACAAGACATTTCTTTTGCATTCCATTTTTAAAAAGGGCCAAGTTTACCACAAGCCACCCTCAACCAAAGAGAATACCAGCCTGCTTCAAGTCGTTAACCTTTGAGGGCCTGCTCAAGGCAATGTACTGTGACTTTATTAATGAATGCTTTAATGTGCTCTATAAAAGCTAACAAACACAGATACTTGCTATGATTCATCAAATTTAATATTCCATCAAACCTTTCAGTTTAAAGACCAATGCATTTTTAAAAAACAAAAACCAAACCCTTAAAATGGACGTCCTCTTCCACTCCAATTAAACTTAAGTGCACCCAAAAACATCCATGAAAATTTAATGTTAGGACATATTTTTGAATAAACAACAATAAAAGAAATAAGTTCTGCACAACATGAATTATAACCCTAGAGACTGTTTTATTGACTCTGCAGACAAGTACGAGATGTAGCTCTTTAAAAGAGACTTCTAAGACACACGTGGTCTACTGTGCTGCTTGGAGGAAAAGGTCCTACCGTGAGACAGTTGGATTTCTTGCTTCCAGCAAAGGCAAACTCCCCTGTCAGAATCTCATTTAAACCTTCCAGCCATTTTGCACTTTTTACTCAATGAGTTTCATACTTTTAAACCCATACGCATGTGCTTGGCTTTCTTGTAAGATCCTTTCTTGTTTAATTAAAGTCTATCCATTGTCCTGGTGACATCTTAGAAACCCTCCTCTGTTTTTTTTCCAAAACCCATCTGCAAAGATTCTTGGACCAAATCGGCAGTGTGTGGTTTTGTTTTAAAGGGACCGTCCGGGTCTTTTCTTCCTTTTAAGAATGTCTGTCCTGTGTTGTTGATCGGGAGATTCTGGCCTTCTTTGATTTTCTATTCAAAATCTAGGTCATGGTTTGACGATACCAAAAATTAGTATAGTTCCAGAGAACCACAATCAGATCCTGTGAGCACACACTATGAACAAAGAAAGGGACCTATAAATTATGTCACCAGGCCAGTCCTCCATGTCACCAAAGAATGATCCGAGTGGATTATTATCTTTGTCTTTTCAAATCATCCTGTAGATATTGTAAGTGCTTGCAAACTTTATTCTTTTTTATCTGGCTGTCAGATGGGTTATCTCTCATTTTAGGAACGATGAGTCAAACACAGTGAAGTTAACTGATGACCGTAGCCTCCGATTAAACCAAACCAGGAGGCTGCAGGCATCAGGATTTTCCTATGGTTCAGAATGACATGACTTAGCTCCAGGAACAGAGATTGGCAGGTTTTTACAAATTTTACCCAAACCAGTTCACAAATACTTTGTGTGCTGTGCAAAGTTCTCAATCACATTCCAAAATAGATAAAGTATTTGTATTCGCTAATTTCTTATTTTTAATGCAGAACATTAAATCTAAGATGTTTTAACTGACTTGGGAAATGAAAAGCTCCTATGCTCCCACTCTGAAATGTGAATAATTCACTCCCATCAGCTGAGATTTGTGCAGCAAATTGGCTCATGAATCATAGGGTAGCCATAAAAAAAGTGTTCACATGACAAAAAACAGATCGATTTTAAAATTTCAGCGATCTGTCAATCTCTCTTAGAAACGAGAGGCTACATTTTATATTTTTAGTGAGAAAATTATACTGGTACAGGGAAAGATCCTGGTCACACTCAAAATCATAGATTTTATGCTTAACCAGGACTTTGGCTGAGTATATTGCACGGTATCCATCTTAAAGATAAAGACACTGGGTCCAGGGAAGTTACACCAGTTAGCATCCATGTCAGGGCCATGGCTAATATAACCAAGTTCACCCAGAGCAATGCAGCTATGTACGGGCCTTTGTAGGAGACCTGGCTATACGCTGACCTCCCCCACTCTAGCCAGAAGTTTCTTTTTCTGGGGTACCCAAGTCCTCTGCTCCCATGTGACAATCGTATTTATCTCATCCCATGAGCACTGAGAGACAGATGTGTATTTATAGAGATGGTGCATTTTTGTGAATGCTGGAGATTGTTCATGGGCATTTTTGATAGAAGAAACCAAGAAAACCCTGGAAAGATAAAATGGGGCCCTTATACCTGTATAGGAAGCCAGGGCCAGAAGCAGCAGTCACTGGGTGGCTCCATGGAGCACGATGAAGTTAGATCAAAGCCCTGAGTCTGTGTGGTGGGTCTGGAGACAAGAGGCTACCCTCAGCCTGCCACTTGGGTGAGCTCTCAACCCCCAATCGCTATCCTCACCTACAGTTCTTGCTTTCATGGGTGCAGCTAAATCTCGACTTTTCTAGCTAGAGATGAAAGTACGGAACCAACCCCTCTAAGCCAAGAATATGCAGGCAGAGGGGCATGCAAGCTATAGGAGATGCTGGTTTGGGGACTCATATGTCCTCGCATGTGGCTGCAAGACCACACAAAAGGGACTTCAGCACACTGTCTAGGAGCTAGAAGCACCAAGGGCTCAACAGCCCGTGTTCCATCATTCCTCCACACAGTACCATGCTGACTGTTGCAGAGTCAACCCAGAGCAAAACACAAGAAGTCACTGGAGCCCTATCATGAGTCCTTACTGGTCAACACTCTCTGTGTAGGAAAAATTTTCACCTAAAGCACAGCATCAGATGTAGAGGAATGCGATTTTGTAAGCTCAGTCCCCCACAACCATCTGCCTCTTCAACCTCTGTGTTCTGGAATGTTCCTTGACTACTGTTTTCCAAAATCTACCCTCTCTGTTTACTTATTTTTCATTCTTACTAAATCTACCTTCCATTCCCTCCCTCCTGGTTATCTCCTTTGGTTCTCTTCTAGGATACCAGGAAGCATTCTCTCACCTCCAAAGCCATCTTAAAATGAACTGTCCCTCCCATGGCTAGCAGAGACCGCACCCCCACACCTTCCACGCCTGTACCTTATTGCCTTTTGCTCCACTAGACTTTGAGCCAGTTCTTCCAGGCTGTAGCACCAGGTTCTAGCCACTAAGTCTGAGGCAAACTCTACTTCAACTTAATTGATTTGTAATTTGTTTGTAATGTTGTGCATTTTATTGACTTAACTATATTTTTCTGAAAAGCACATATAAGTTTCATCTGGTTGCTGTGGGAGCCCATGCTATAAAAAAATAAAACTTTAAGAACATCTGCTAGATGCTTGATAAGTATATGATGATTGAGTACTTGGATAAATGATGGAAAAACTAAAGTCCCCACCAGACAGCAAAGGAAGGAGGTTGGTAACAGTCATGAGGATCATTGACTCATTGCAATGAAATAATAAAGAAAACGAGACACACCCAGAGCATTTTCCCCAGTGAAAGCACTTGGGTGCTCACCCTAAGGGTGGACCCTTTATTTCCATACGATCTTCTGCTATGGTGACCAAAGCAGCTTGAGGCCCTATCTAAGCATAGCCACATCACTCTGTTATGTCAGTAACATGGAAGAGAAAGTCTGCTGGGACCTTCTAGGATATAGTCCTTCTCTGAAAACTCCAGATCTACTTTAAATAGATTTCCTAACTACCCAGCTTTGAAGGTGTGAGGACTAGAATCATGGTGGCCAACTGTGTCCAAGATGTGGTAAGTTTAACAGTGGAAAGCAAATGTGCCAAAGATGTCAGAGTGTAAATGGAGGAAGGCCTGGATTCTCATCAGTGAGATTAAGTCATTAACTCATTCACGGGGGCACATAGCCCAAGCACCTTAAGAGATAACTAAGTATCTCTACCATGCAGCCCATCCTTATGGCTACATTACATCTTTTGCAGCAGCACATATAACACCTTTGCCTGTATGGCAATCAGGAAAGGACATCACTCCACTTTCAATTATCAATTAACACTTCCCTTTGTCAGGCTAGGACTGAATATATATGTATATATGTGTATGTGTGTATGTGTGTATGTGATATGTTTAAATGTGTATATGTGCAAATGCATATATGTATATATGTGTACATAGTGTATATGTATATATATGTATATATGTGTATATATGTATATGTGTATATATATGCATATGTGTATATGTGTATATGTGTGTATATGTATATGTGTATCTGTGTGTATATTCATATTATATATTAGATGTCATATATTTATATATTATATATATATATGTATTAGCCAGGAAATTATTTCATGACCTTATAATCACCAACAGCAGCTAAAACTTTGTGTGCGTCCTGCTCTCCAGAGCCCTAACGTAATTCCAGGCCAAAAAGCCCAGGTCTGTTCTGAGACGGCCGGGTTGCTTAGATTCATTTCACATCCTCCATGTCTTTAGTCTTTCTTAGCACCAGCATATCTTCCCATTAGACCATAGGTTCTTTTAAAGTCAGGAACTGTTTCCCATGGATTCTTGTATTCTCCTTCAGACATCCAAGCAGGAAGTAAATAACACTTACTTGGTAAACTTTTCTAGAAAGTTTGGGCCTATTTATGAAAAAGTTAGGACTATAAACCTCATCCTTGCAGAGAAAGCACATATGTGAAAAGAATGATAAATCCAAGCAGTTATTTCACAGCTGCATGCAGGATAAAGTCAGGTCAAGGTCACTCGGTCCAAGCTATAAAGGAAGGTTCCAAAGATCTGCCTCAAACTGTTCCTTGGGGCGAATATGACTTAGACAGGAAGAGGAATGGATGCCACGCCAGGCAGGGTGCATGGTATGAGAAATGGCGGACAGAAGACTGATTATGGACAGCAAAGAATCAATGTAAAGATAGCTAAATGGAGAAGTGCTTGACGTCAAACAACAGGTCTTTACTGCCAAGTCCGGAGCCTGGACTTAATCTTACAGGAAATGAGGAGCCACTGGGGGTTGGAGGAAAAAGTTGTAAGTATTTACTTAACAAATACTATTTTCTACACTCCTTGCTATAAAACTGAATGACTCTTGGAGAGTAAGCTGGAGGTGGGGAATGTGCAGTATTTTCCTAGCATACGAGGCTCAGTGTTCAATCCCCAACACCACGAACTGCTAGCAATGTCAATATTACTTATGCAAGAGGCTCCACTCTCTGCCAGGAGACAATTCGGAAATAGAATTTCCAGAGCCAAAGTTTCTACCTTCTTGGTAAACTTTTTCAACAAGTCCTAATAATCATATTTGGGTTCTAGATATCTTTACATTATTTTCCAAGAGACAAAATTAAAATGACACTCCCACTTTTATCCTTTTGATCTAGTCTAGGGCAGACACCTATAATAATCCCAAACCCTCTTTTCTTTGTAGCTTACACCACAAGTTCCACACATGATGACCTTTGTCCTGCTTTATTGTTTTTCTTCCTCAGGTTAGGCCCTCACCCAGACTCACATAAGCACTTCCACATCATCATTATATAAATATATATACCATATGAGATATGTGTGTATATACAATATATGAACAAATATTTGATATATACACATGTACAATGTCTATTGTTTTATATTTAACAAAATCAAATAATTTTGAAATTTGAATGAAGGGAATTTTGCTTTAAATTTCATTCTCTCTTGATTTTTATCATACTTTTTCTTTCTTTCTTTTTTTCTTTTTTTTTTTTCTTTTTTTGGTTTTTTGAGACAGGGTTTCTCTGTGTAGCCCTGGCTGTCCTGGAACTCACTCTGTAGACCAGGCTGGCCTCGAACTCAGAAATCCACCTGCCTCTGCCTCCCAAGTGCTGGGATTAAAGGCGTGCACCACCACTATAATTTTTCTTTTAGGATTAGCCCATATGTGCAAATGCATACTACCCCCCCCACCTGCCACATGGCCCTCTATAGCTTTTTGCTCCTGGTTCTTTTAAATTTTTCTCTGGGACATGTGTTCAGAAATGTGATTGTAGAAATATGCAGACAATATAATTCATTTTCCCAAAGGACTCTGGGAAATGGAAGAGGACATGATTAGGAATATTTCAGAGCCTTGATTTCCCTGCTACCCGGAGTAGGAGGTCGCTTTGTCACCGTCATCTCACAGCACGTTCGTCCTCCATTTGATTAAGAATGTCAGATTACTTCTGAATTATCTTCATTTCCTCTTCCTGTAATGATGACATAACCCAAACTTCTAAACCGTGGTCATTCTGAGGAGGCTAAAGTCTATACTGTTCTCGTACTTGTCGCTTTGAGCTCTGGGCAGATGCCAGCTCATCACCTGTCATTTTCTGATCCCCTCGCTGGAGTTCTTTGTACATTCTAATATCAATCTAAATCTGGGGTCTGATGGATTGCTTCTTTGTTAAGAGTAAGTTTTGAACATTCAAATACCTTCTCGCAGTCTGTCGTCAAGAGTGGCAGAACACTGAGAATTTACGATTACTCTCATTATTTTCTTTTAAAGTAAATAGATAAATTTAAACAGTAGATGATCAATTCTCCTTTAAAATAGTATAAGGACAGTCTCCAGCTGATTCTAGATAATTGCATAGTCTCTAATACGATGATAAGATGACTGGATCGAGCCACTATCTTCCTTTATGTTGGTGGTTCTTAAATTTGAGTGTGTGTCTATGACACATGAAGCACAGCCCAGAATCGGCATCCTTCATTGGGTCTTCAGGGATGTCCATGCCCCAGTCCAGGAGCCACTGACACAGCATTGGGGCTGGATATAAGACAGTAGAGTCTACAAACAGACAAAACACCCAAACACTAAGAATGACACCAGACTACAGTGAACCTTGGAGATCACCTGGCCAACCCCCTGGATGAGCACCCACATTCCCACTCACAAGAAGACAAGCAATTCTGCTCATTCCAGGTTGAGGCTCTCATTAGAACACCAGACAAGAGGAGAAAAGACCCCCTCATTCAGCTGCTTCATCCCCAGCAGCCTCTAACCAGGAACGACCTTCCATTTCATACTCTGCAGGATGAGTCCTTGACCTGTTTCACAGTTGACTTTTTAACCAAGGCTTGCAGTGACAAAAAGATGAAATGCTCTCATCTCAGGATGCCATCATCAGCACACTGGAATTCAGAGAGCACCATGCTCATTGCATGCACCCTCAACATTTTTAAAGTAAAGAAGGAAGCATTCGTGACCCCGACTTTGTCATGGATAGAAGTCTCTGCAAACAGCTCCTACAAACTCTCCAGTGTTCAGAGCAAACAAAACCTGACTCCATAGTGTCCCCTGTTTCAAATTCACACGATGCAAAACACACCGGCCAAACTGATGTCACTGCAATTTGCCCAGCAGCCAGCATTTAAATCACCAAGATTGCTGCACCCCGTTTTAGGGTGTATTTTCAACCCTGTAGCCAAGAGCTGGGAAGGAACAAGCTGGAAAGAAGGGTCGTTAGCCAGCCTGATGTGCCGGGGCTCTCCTGGCGGGCAACTAATTAGTATTCTACAAAGTATCTGCATATTGCTCAAATAGACATTGTTTGTGTCTTCTCTCAGTGACAGGGGGAGATTGTTCCAGAGAACACCTTAGCTTTTAATATGCACGGTTTGTTAGAAGGAGGTTCAATTCATATTTCCCTTGGTTTGATGGTAAGTGAACAGCAGTGGCAATATTAATCTGTAGTAACCTGTCAGTGAACTCTACAGCTAATATGATGTAGTTATGGTTTTGCCATCAATCAGGACTGAACAGGCTCTGGGCAATCCTTACAGCACAGCCTCAAAAAATCTAATTGTGCAAAAGCTTCATTGGTTTCCAACATTTCTTTTTTATCTGTCACGGGCTTTAGGCTTGGTACACAACCTTTTATTATTGGCCTTATTGCATTAGCTTGTCGGACAAAGACGACAGGGCTAGGGCAGAGGGTTCCCCTGCATTCCATCATTTGTTTGCATGCAGGATTTTATTTGACAGTCCCGTATTGTTTTAGATGTAGATAAAAATTATTAGGACATATGGCATCATATGAACTTTTGAACTGCCAATTGCCCGTGCATCCTAAAGGACTAGAGGCATTTACAAATTCAGCTCTACACACACACACACACACAGAGAGAGAGAGAGAGAGAGAGAGAGAGAGAGAGAGAGAGAGAGAGAGAGAGAGAGAGGGAGAGAGAGATGCTGCCCAGACTAGCAAATAAGGTGTCCCTGGGGAATTGTATTTTCCAGTCAATGCAATCTTCGTGTTCTCCTTGACCAATTTTTATGCAGGGGAGGAGTAAAGTCATTGGGAGATGGAATATTCGTGGTTGAAATGGTTTTTTAGCCAAAATGGAGGGTAGACATTTGTGACAGAATTATGGAAAAATAGTCCACCTTCCTCAGGAAGTGGCACACTCGGGGCGAGGTGGATGGGGCCACATGGCCTCTGTTATGTCATGTGCAGATCTTGTCTCTCATGAGCATCTGAGAGGCAGTCAGATTCAGTTCCAGTAACAGCATGTGGGTAAAACACAAATCCACATCAAAGTAGCCCCAGCCTCTTGAATCTACCGAGTGGAACAGTAGGACTTCAAACATATAAAAGCAGTTAGGAAGATGAACTATTAACTTTATCCACTTAGGCATTTTAATCTTTTGCATCTTAAATGCAATTGGGTTTTTGGACCTGGGAAACTGCCAATCAGCATGTGGGGTAAATGTTTCTATTTTAAAATGTGCATATTCAGAAATAACAGCTGGCCATAAAGTATCTATTTGTTTGTGACTTAATGTATCCCAAACTTTATATTTTATTTCATTTAGCTTCACAAGGAGACCACACTTTTTTTTTCCCCAAGCACTGCATGACTTGTACAGTAGATTTGTGGCAAAACAAAACAAACAACAACAAAACAAGAAACAAAAAACAAACAAACAAAAAAACCACATCTGACTGTAAATCAGATATGTGGACAATGCCTGAGATTTTCAAATTTGAGATGCCTTTTAATAAAAAAAAAAAAATTAAGGATTATAGCCATCTCTTACATTGTTCTAACTCATTTAAAAAATTCAACTGAAATTTCCCATTCATTAGTCAGGAGAAATCTGCATAGAATTACAGCTACTGTCTTTTGAAGCACTGTGCCCCTGCTTCAAAGGAAACATATTGTGAATAAGAATGCATCAGCTGCCCAGCTGAGTGTTAACCCTTCACACACCAGCACGTGCATTGTCCCCCAGCCTGATGAAAATAGCTGCACAAAATGAGGAAATGGCCCTGGCATCCTGCAATAAGCGTGCAGGAACACACTCGAGAATGACGGTGGAGGCCCCAAGAGGAAGGTGACAAAAACAGGATGTTGAATTCGTTGCCCCAGTGGTGGTGACTTTGAGAGCTCTCTGGCTACCTTGCCATCATCTAAAAGATTTGTTTAAAATGAAAAAAACAAAAACAAAACCAAAAACGTTGTTTCTACAGCAAGCATCTTTTCGTATATTTACATTTAAATGACCTTGGTGAAAACCGTCTGCAAGCATTTTGACTTCGTCCGGCCTCTTGAGAATTGATGGCTGCTATAGTGTGCCTTCCTGACTTGGCGGCTGGCACGGCACCAGTTCAGGTCTTCGCGGCGTGGGAGCAAGTTGGAGTTTGTCCTAACAAGTTTAGTTTCTAAAGTCTTAGTGCTTAAGGGAGCATCAGATCTGTTCTGCTATTATTCAGAAGCAAGCCGTGACAGAGGACTTGCATTTGTGAGCAGGTTCAGAGGCGGAAAGTAAACAAAGATCTTCAAACTAGATAATTGCTGAATGGAAAATCTATTTAGACATTGCCCTAAATTCACACAAATACACCTAGATGATTATTAGGGATTAAAAACAAGCTGGTGTGGTTTTGGTGCACAATTTTAATTCCAGCACTGGGGAGGCAGAAGCAGGCAGATCTATGTGAGTTCGAGGCTAGCCTGGTCTACAGAGAGAGTTCCAAGACAGCCAGTACTAAATGGACAAACACGGTCTTGAAAAACAAAAACAAACAAACAAACAAACAAATAAATGTGATACAAGTACAACTTTGTGTGATAGCTCACACCAGTAATTCTGATAATTAAGAGGCAAAAGTATTAAGGTCAGGGGTTCAAGGTCAGGCCACTCAGGGCTAGTTAGTGAGTTTGAGGCCAACCTGGGCTACCTCTTGAGACCCCTTTTTTTTTAAGGAACAACAGAGACCTGGGTAGTGCTCATGGAATGTATGTGTCAAATGAGAGGAGCAGTGACTATTTTCCCCCAAAGTAAAAATTGTCAGGCAACAGTAAATGAAAAGTGTTTATTCAACAAAACATTCTTCCTCAGTGAGCTGGGCAAGTGACAAACAAATTCATTTTATAGATTTTTTTCTACCACTATAAGTTGAAAATGAGTGTCTTTGAAAAGAAACAACACACCTGAGGCAACTGTGTGATGTGACATACCCCGGCCGCTCTAGGTACTTGGAAGGCTGAGGCAGGAAGATGGCCGAAGCCATCGCTGGCAACATTGTCTCAAAAGCAAAAGCAAAACACCAGGAAGCAAAAGTTTATAGAAGAGAACGGAAGGGTTGAGATGTGACTCGGAAAAAGAACATTTGTCTAGTGTGTGCAAAGCCCAGGGTTTGATTCAAAATGAATACCCTCCCAAACAGGGAAGTGGCAGGTCTAGGAACAGAAGCATTCCTTTTGTACAAAGACTATCTGATCATAATAATAGGCAAAGTTCAATGCAGAGTTATTGGTCAGCGCTTATAAAGTCACATGCTAATTAGCTGTTCATTTGAAACATAGATAAGAAATAGTAACAGGTTTCAGCCTTCATCTGTACATGTGTATGTATTTAAGAAGAGCTTACTAATAAAATGTTTATTCAAGGGTAGCTTATGCATATAATTTTGGGGAATTTTGGCACCCTGGAGAATATTTTCTAGGTCCCAGAGAATATAATTAAATTTATGCAGTTTGTAATTTTAAGTTATGCTAACATTTGTAAACTATAAAGAACAATAATGACTCCAATATTGCTGAGCTGAGGACAGACAGAACTAAGCAGTAATGTACAAGCAATAATGGGAAATGTGTTGAAGATCAGCAGCCAGCCAGAGCAAAACACTGCAGCTGCAGCTGGTAGGCGCACAATAAAACTGATACAAATACAGAGATTAATTACAAAATGATTAAAATGTCAAGTAACATTTGAATTACAAGGATGGATTACTTAGGCTCCCCTGTTTTATTTTTCCACAACCAAAAATGAATATAATTGAGAAAAGTCTTTAAATACGTTTACTTGTCTTCCTCTTTGGATAACTTTGTAGTATCTATACAAAACGTGGGCCCAGCAGATGGTATGGACCAAATGAAGTTGGATATAGCATATGATGCTGATATTTAGTAAGGCAAAGTCAATTGAGCCTTAACAGTTTCATAGGGTTCCTCTATTATAGTATATATCATAATATAGGCAATTTAGGATAGTCCCCAAATTCCTGTGGACATGCACTGATCTCTCTCAGTTCAAATACCTCCGTGGCACTGAGTCCTTGAGTAATTTGTTTTAATCTCTCTGAGCTTCACGCAGGGTTTGTCTCCACCAGATGGAAGGGTAGTTCCCCTTAACAATGTCAAAGTCATAGTTCAGAACTCAGAAAGTAAGGAACCTAGGGTCTCATGAGCCTTCTAAAAGCCACCACTGATCTTAAGCAGTCTGGGCTTCTGGCCACCCTCCAGGAAAGTCACATTTAGCACTAGCTAGCTGTCCATGTGCAGAAAGACATCCTGCCAGAACATCCACTTTGAATTAACATCTGTTTCTTCTTTGAAAGATCTCCTAAATCTTATTTCTACACACACCCCACCTCGTTTGACCAGGGACAGAAGACTTTGAAATACACAGAAGAGCCAGAGAATAACGATGTGAAATCCAGTAATTGATAAATTGAGAGGTAAAGTGGGTGAGGAGTTTATGCCAAACACTTATACTTTATAAAGAAGCTGATAACCTCTGAATACCTGATAGTATTGTTGCTTTCAGTCTGACATGAGTGGGTTTATATCCATCAGGGCCTATGAGCTCATTTCTCATTCAGTCAGAGAAGTGGGTTCTTGGTGACCCTTGGAGGGCACCAGTGACTTAGTCCTGACTGAGCCCTGCTCTCAAGTATCTGCTTTGCTATTCTCACATAAGCCTCTGGTACAGTGCATTTCACTGAATTCAGGCTCTCAGGATGAAGGACACGGGACGCTGTGAGTGCACTGTGATGCTCAAAGAGACATGATAGTGATCTCTACGAAGCCTCTATTCCTTTCTCACGTCTGAGGGAGTTCTTCACCTCAACCTCACCACAGACACAGGAAGTTTTGGAATCAGAGTTCATAACCAGAAAGCCTTTGTGCCCTAGAAAATCCAGATATGTTAGATAGATTCATTTATTGGTTTTATTTATTTTTTGTAGACTATCCAAAAACTAGCCACTTAAATATAGACTATTACCTCATTGTGTCCGCTAATTCTTTTCTATCTCCTTCGAAACAGGTCAAGAATCACCCTGCTCTCTACCCATGCCTACCAAGGTGGCCCTTTTCTCACATGGCTCCTTGGTTAACCTCTAGAGGAAATTCACTCGGCAAGCTCAGCCGTCTATCATTTGTGATTCTAGCTTTTTCCCTTCCCAATCCTTGTTGCTGAGTATTTCTCAGCTGTAGCCACCACACTCCATGACACAAGTTTCTGTGGTGTTAAAAATATAAGACTTAACCAGTTTGCACCTTAGGAACTGGGGCAGAGTCTCCAGCACAAATCCACTCTGCATTAGAGAAATGCAGCAATGAGCCAATAGAATTAGTTAAGTAATTTACTGTGCCGAGGCTGCAGCTGGCAGGGGCTGCAGAGGGAAGCCAGCAGATGTTTGTTTCCTAATGGTGGCTTTCTGGAGTAGTCAGAGCCCAATGCCCCATCCGTCCATTAGCCAGTGTGTCCAGCTTAATTAAAAAGGATAGGAGCTTTAGGCTTTGCCCTATTGATATTGTCATCTGTGTTCCTTTGCCACCAGTCATTGCTCTGTGGGTTTTGTGGTTACACAGAGAGTTATAGTGTATGAAGTTTTAGGTTTGTTGAAGTAGAAAAAAAGGAGAAAGACTTAGATGCAGAAAATTTAATGAATATTTTTTATTGAGGTCAAATTTTACACACACATACACACACACAAAGTTCACACACACAGATTATAACACGCCCAAATTACATACTCACACACAGAGACGCCCATTCACACTCACATACACTCACACATACTAACTCACACACACTCACTCAACACACACTCAACACACTCCAAATACTTACACACTCATGCACACACACGTACATACTCACATACACATATACATACACTGACCCTCACACTACCACTCATACCCGCACACGCAGACAGACACACACACTCACACACACACACTCACGCAGTCACAAACAATAACTCACATGCTCCATACACTAACACACACACTCACACATATTCACACACTAACTCACATACCACACACACACACACACACACACACAGCTGGTATACTTCATCATAGACTTTGTAGTTAGAAAATAAACTGGCAGAAGAATGCTAGAAAGATGATGTGGGCTTTCCTTTGTTGTCTCACTGTAACAAAACTGTCTCTAAAAAATTAGTATGAACTTGTAACAACACATAGGATTGAAGAAAACCAGTTCTTCTGGCCTTGCCTAGGTGTGCACCCTCCTGGGAGGAATCCAAGGCTTCAGGGATCACAGTGTCCTCCTCTGAGAGCCACTGGCAAAACAGTACCCTATGAGCACACTGTAAGTCATAGGGTCTCGATTCGGTTTTGTTTCCTCATCTGGAATTCACCCACGAGACTAGGACTTTATCTATCAGGAGTAATTTAACCAGCATACCTTTTCTAAAGTTTATCAGGGGAAGGTTAAGAGCTAAGTTCAGGAGGGGGGCAATCATACCGTATGAACCACTACAGCAAAAGATTAGTATATAAGCCGGGCAGTGGTGGCACACGCCTTTAATCCCAGCACTTGGGAGGCAGAGACAGGCGGATTTCTGAGTTCGAGGCCAGCCTGGTGGTCTACAGAGTGAGTTCCAGGACAGCCAGGGCTATACAGAGAAACCCCGTCTCGAATCCCCCCCACCCCCCCAAAAAAAGATTAGTATAGGCGTTGGGAAATAGGGCCATTGGAGGGTATTTAAAATAGAAAAGGTGAATGGCAGTGACTGACTGGTCAGCTTGAACTCTTTCTGGGAGGTAGAGAAGAGTGGGGAGGGGAGACCTGAAGATGATGGACAGTCAGGTCATTGGTAGTCAGTGGGCAGACTGAATTCCTGCATGCAAATTAGTTAGGGGCTTTCAGGAGAGTGCAGTGTGGTGCTCTCCTTGGGAGTACTGCAGATCAAGTGAGGGGTGCTGGGTAGCGGGAGAATGCAGTTTCCCAAGTGGCTGGATGGATTTGGTGAAGGGTAGCGAGCCAAGGGAAAGAAAGGTCAGTGGCGACTGAGTTTAAAATGTCAGGAACTGGGTGTCATTAAACAAAATAGACCATCAAAAAAGGAAGTGATCTGGAGACACCGCTGAGCACCTCAGCATGTCAGGCACATTTCATGCCCCATTTCATCTTATGTTCACAGTTTTTATTGGTAGCTATATCATTCTCAGTCTATTTCTGCAAAAACTGGGACTCAGATAATAACCAATTCGGCCAAAGTCACACAGGCAGCACGTGACACAGAGGAGATTTGAACTCAGCCTGGCTCCAAAGCCTGTACCTACCTAGCGGTCATCCATGGGTGTTCTGAAGAATTCTGGAGCTTCTCGGAGCCTCTCTTGGCTGCAAACCTGACTGAAGATGTCCTTCTGTGAAGGAATTCTCCTGCCAGCCATGTAGGACATTCTCTTCCATCTCAACAAAGAAAAAAACCTTGCTCTCAGATATGCAAATAAGGGACAAATAGAGCAAATGGAGGTGTCTACCAGGTAAAGGCGGACTGAGCTTGAGGTGAAGTCCATGCTCAGGAGCATGTGTGTACAGGAGCCTGTGTGCGGGGAGACCAGAGAAAGCGGCTGCCTGTCCCTGCAGGGATCAGCATCCCGGTATTAGTGGGCTACATCTCAGTAGCCTTAGTATCAATCAAGTGACCAGTCAACTGGCACATGCTGGAATGGCTAAAAGTTCCGGCTTATGCTGTGGTTCTCGATGCTGCTGCTCTATTGAACACCCGTATACACATTCTAGAACCAGTTGGTTACCCAACTTATCAAGAATAAACTTCAAACTTGAATCATAGTACTCTCCTGTTATCTCAGCACTGGGGAGTCTGAGGCAGGAGGGTGGATGGGCTCCCAGATGTAGCCTGGGCTACAGAGAGAGACCCCATCTCAAACAAACAAGAGTAACCTGGGGTCCACTTCAGTTTTGTTTGGTTTTATAATTCATATTTTTAGTGATTAATAAAGTTGTTTTCATGAAAGGTAACTTGAATCACCAGAAGGAATAAGTTGAGTCCCTTTGTCTTCCAATGAGACATGCATGATGCCAGGTGAAAAGATAGAAATATAGAAATGTAAACCCTGGTAGATTCTGGCTCAGGTTACCCTGCAAGTGTCTTTTAATACCCACATGTCTAAGAAGCTAAAAGTTACACATGATAAATTATATAGACAGCTCCCTGAGAAGAGTGCCTCGGATTCCAACATCAAAAGCGTGAGAATGTAATCTGTACTTTGAAGTTTTAAGTCAAAATCAAGTTTGTATGTATCCCTTCCTGTGATACCTAGCTTTAAATGACATCTTTATTAAGCTATAGCCACCAGTCTTGACCAACTATGGTAAGAATGAACCCACTCTGTATTTTACTCCATGAATAAACAATTTAACTCCACGAGTAACAACAATAGCAACAACAACAAACCCAGAGACAATTTTAACCAGTGTAAGCATAAGTTTGTCAAATCAATTAGAAAATCTAGAAAACATAGAAGCTTCCCATCACTGCTAAATACTGCGGACAGGACAGAGAGGAAGAATTTACATTTTGAATGATTTAATGATGGTGTCCATCCTATGGAAAGAAATCTTCTTGCCTGAAAAAGGTATTAGCTCAGTTATCACTAACAGGCATCATTCTGTCTGTCCTCACCATTTCATCAGCTTTCAGGATATGGACAGGAATGAAAATATGTCTATCTGTGCATGCAAGGTCAGATTTTGTTTTTCTGCCTAGAAAAATATGAGGGGCTGGAGTAGGCAGGAGAGGTCACCGTGCCTTCTCAAGAGCTGCTATGTTGTGATCCAAAAGCCCTGAGTGCTTGACTTCATGGTGCCTGGGTCTCTAATTGGCACTACAGCTAGGGGACACATTTCCCTTTGTACATACCATGTGGAGAGAGATGGAGGGGGAGGGGAGGGAGAGAAGGAGAAGGAGAAAGAGGGAGAAGGGGAGCGGACCATACCATGTGTGCCTAAGTGAAGATGTGTGTGTGTGTGTGTGTGTGTGTGTGTGTGTGTGTGTGTGCGTGTGTGTGTGATGTGTACAGTCACCTGCTTCCCTTCTCCTGTTGCCATGGGTTACAGAGCCCAAAGCAGAATTGTGCAGCCAAGCACTTGGGGTAGAAATAACAGCATCAGATTCTTGGAAAAAAGAAATTAGAAATAGGAAGCGAGGAAACACTGACAAAAAAGAAAAAAAGAACATGTCAAGGCAGCCTGACTGTGGACAGGAAAGCCAGGCAGCCCAAAGGGAGAGGCTCTTCATAAATCTAGCCTTCACTAGACATACTGGTCTAAACAGAGATGCCGAGAAAAGAACTAACACACATGTCCAGAGCAAAGTTGCCTGTCCATCCTCCTGGGCCTTAGATGGAGACTCTACCTCGGAGAAAAATAAACATCCCAGTTAAGAGTTAAATCAACAGCTGTCAGGGAGCTGCTGATCCGCGTGGCATCATGGTGTACCAGGCACTGAGTGGAGACACACCACCAACAGGAAGAAGGCGGCGACCTTGAGGAGGTCACAGTTTAATTAGGCATCTCAAGTCTGGAAGACAGGCTTGGTGTACACCCTGCACCCGAACACTCATTACTCTTCTTATTTGATGGCCCATCAGTGAAGATTATGTGTGTCCTCCCCTCTGCCACGGCATCTGTCTGTCTTACAGGATGTGTGATAGACTAGATGTCAGAGCAGAGAAAGGTGTTCAGCAAATCCAGTGCCCTATTTTTACAGATTAAAAAAGCAAAACAAGGGGACTGGAGAGATGACTCAGTGGTTAAGAGCACTGACTGCTCTTCCAGAGGCCCTGAGTTCAATTCCTAGCAAACACATGGTGGCTCTCAACCACCTGTAATGGGATCCATGCCCTCTTCTGGTGTGTCTGAAGACAGCTACAGTGTATTCATCATATAAATAAAATAAATTAAAAAAAAAATAAAAAGCAAAACAAGCTTGGATTGGTCACTCAGCTTGGTGTGAAAGCTGGGAAAGAGGCTCTCAATGGTGTGTGCCATCATGCTTGCTGAAATCAGCCTCAGACTGGAAGTGAACCCCTATCCACTCTTCAGAGTGAGCTACTGAGGAAATGAGTAACTACAGCAGTGGTTTTTCAAGAGGCCACACAGGGCCTCTGAAGGCCATTTGCCATCAGGGTCGGCAGGGCAGTGGAAGATACTAGAAAGGATGCCGATGTTGACTGTCTCTAGAAGTTCCCCTCCTCCTCTTCCTGCTCCTCCTCTTCCTCTTCCTGTTCCTATTCCTCTTCTTTCTCCTCTTCCTCCTCCTCCTGCTCTTCCTCTTCTTCTTTTTCCTCCTCTTCCTCCTCCTTCTCCTCCCCCTCCTTTCCTTTATTTGTGGTCCTAGGAAATAAACTCACGATTTCATGCACACTCTACGAACACTCCACCACTGAACTACACCCTCAGCCCCCCTTTTACTTTTCATCTTGAAATACAATCCCATCAAGTTGCCCAGGCTGGCCTTGAACTCACTCTAGCTCAGGCTGGTCTTAAACCTTCGATCTTCCTGCCTCAGCCTCCTCCTGAGTGGCTAGTATTACAGGTCTTTGTTACCAGGCCAGATTTCTGTAAGCTTCTCTAATTCAAGCCACCACATAGTAGTGGGCTTCTAAAGGAGTGATTCCTAGCTTTCAACTCCTCCATTCTCTCCCTAGATGGGGGCAAGATACTGCTCTATGGTTACCACCTGCTGGGGGCAGGAAAAGATCCTGGTGTGGCTAGTTTGTGTGTCTCCACGCCAGTGCCTCTCTCACCCTCACACCTCACTCACCTGCAGAGTTGTTCCTATTTGGACATTCAGCACACTTTTCCATCTCAAGGTCTAGACCATCACTTTAGAACATAGGGAAATGGGCTCGCCCTCACATTTCTGGTGATAGTGAAAGCTATCTGCCCCACACCAGTGCAACAGATAACCAGCCATGCTTGCCCATAGGGCCCTCCTTGGGAACCCTGGTGTCAGGGAGGGTAAGGCAAGTTGGTCCAGTTGCTTCTCTCCCTGAGTTGAATGGGGAGGACACAGGGAAGAGCACACAGGCCATATTGATTATATTTATAACGATTCACCATGTCTCTGTGAACCTGCACGAGGGAACATGTGGCCGGCCCAGATAATGGGACCATGGAGAGTGTAGGCTGCATCCTGCAATGCCATCTGTCCCAGGAAACAGGTGTCCACACGCGCATACCATCAGAATCACCACAGTCATTCCAAAAGCTTTACAAAGAGCTTCTCCCTGCTAAAGAAAGTAATCCACAGCCCAAATCCTGCTGCTGTTAATGGCTAGATGGCCTTGAGATAGATCTCAGCTGAGCCCTTTGATCTCAGGGAGCCCTCTGGGGCTGCATATTTCTTTCTGTAATCAAAGTCCAGAGATGCTTTGTCTTCCACGGGGGCCCATTTATGCTCTATGAGGTTTTCAGATAGTACCCACTTTTCCTCCCTCTCTTTCCACTCTTATTTTATCCGCATTTCTCCTTAGAGTCCCTTTTACTTCAGATTCTCAGAGAGAAATGATCACTGCTTAGCATGCTGGGATTCAAAACTCCCCGCAAGAAATTCTCAGAGAACACCTGCCATATGCCAGCCTGGGGCCCAAAACAGAACTGTAAAGGTAGCGCATGTGAGTTTCCAGCCTCAGCATGCCCGTCTGGGGAGGTGAAAGGACTAATGTTTGACAGAGAAAAAAGAGAGAGCTAGGGCCAGGCAAACAGAGTGACATTATCAAGTTCCCAAGTCAATGGAGGACACAGCAAGGACAAGAGAGTGACAGGAGTTGGGTAACCAGAGAGTAGAAAGGAAGGAGAGTGGTGACAGAGAGGACAGGAAGAGGTTGACACACCAGGCCATGGAAGTCTATCCATCTTCTAAACCACATCAAAGATTAGAGCCCATGCTTTGGGTAGTGAGAACTAATGCGAGCTATTATTAGCAGGAGATAGTGTAATCAGACTGTATCATAAAAATATGGTTCTGAGAAGCCTGGGATGAAATCATTAGCAGGGAGACTAGATAGGGGAAAACTGGACAAGAATAACCACAGGTTAGCATAACATGGGCTGTCAGGGAGATTTCAAAAACAGTCACCTTGGATATCCACCACTGTGCCTGCTCTGATCTCAGCCCGGTTCCAGGATCAGGGTCTTGGGTTCATCAGTGCAACCCTACTACTCACAGTTGGTTAGACAAGAGGTGAGCGCCCGACCCAAAGACTAGGCTAGGCTATCCATAGACTGGCCAGCAACCGGTTGTCTAAGCAAGCAGCAGCTTAGCTCACAGTTGTGATCTGGCCCAGATTAGCTTGCTCACTTGGGAAATGAGCTAAGAACAGGCCACGAGAAGAACCAAGCTGGCAATAAGGGCCAGCATTTCCAAAGGTTGATGTGGAAAGAGAATGCACATGAAATTACAAGAGGAAGGCATAAGTGAGCACTGGGAAACAGTCTGCAGAGAGCACGGGCAGATGACAAAAATAAACAGATAAGCCAACAGAGGGCAGCTCCTGAGAGCAAAAGTGGAGGCAGCTTCTAGAACTGTCTGCAGCCTTGAGCATTTTCTACTCCCAATGCTGACTGCCAAACATCTTTGCAATAAATCACATGTGTAACTTAAGAGGCCCTATCAATTGCAATCACAACCAAACCACGTAATTAAAATACCTGGTGCTTTGCACAGGGTCTCATGCTTATCTCTGCCATCTGCTGTGCCCACTGGGCTCCAGAGATGCTTGCCTGTGCTAAGCTCCTCCTGAGGAGTGCGACCACCTCCGATGATGACTCACCAAGAGCCACCTTGGTCACACTCTATAGGTACATCAGAATCGGAAAGAAGGGAAGCTTCATTCCAGAGATTCTGCTCCGTGGCAGAATTTGAAACCCATAACGTGTTTCAGTGGGTTGAAAATGCCTTTGAATATGTGCGCCCATCTCCAGAGCCATGATTAATTACTTGCTGTTGCTGCTGGTTATGCCTGCGGCTCTCAGCGAGAAAATGAGCAGAGAGGCATGCGAGCCTTTACATCCTGACAACCAGCCAGAAAGAAAGAAAAGTGAGCAAGGGGGAAAGGGGACAGGACGAAGGGAGGGAGAAGGGCGGGGGCAAGGGAGGAAGAGGAGAGGGAGGAGGACGGCGGGCGGCGGGCGGCGGGGGCGGGGGCGGGGGCGGGATCTGGATGTCGTTGCACTGTCTTCCGGCAGGTGTCTGAGTAAGCTCCCCCTGCAGGCAGGTGAGCTGAGTGTTGAGTCTTCCCGCACCCAAAGTTCCTTCCTCATGCTCCATGAACATTTCTGAATTAGTTCCAGCTAGTTAGTGTCACTGCAGGGTAAATTAGACTGCCATTGTTTGCGTATTCAACGTACTCTTCAATGATGGATTCCCAGAAAAGGCAAAATCCATTATTTACACACACGGTAGAAAAATAAACCTGTTCCCCAGCCCAAGTCCAGAGGATCCGCTTTTCATTTTAGACAGTTGGATATTTCGCATTCAAGTGGCTTTGTCAACTCCTTTAATCAATGTCCTTTGGAAAAACAAATTTAGCCATTCAGCTCCTGGATTCAGTAGGGGCGAGATGTAACTAAGGGTGTTAGCTATCAGTGGTTCACGGTCTGTTAGCCAGCACTGGCTTGCAATAAAGTAGGGCTAACTGACAGCCGAACCTGAAAGTAGCTCCATGCATCCGAGTGAAAAAAATCACAGTGCTAAACACCTCCAGGTTTGAGAACTGTGGGTCAGACAGGTAGGGGAAGGCATTTCTCTCTAGCCACACAAGAAACAATGCTAAGCCTGATGAGGTGGTGAAAGCCTCAGCACTCAAGAAGCTAAGGCAGGAGGATAGTGAGTTCAAGACCAGCCTGGGCAACATTGTAAGAACATTTTTCAAAAACAAAACAAACAAATCCACTCCTCCCAGTAGATAGACGTTCTCATAACATGGTCATAGTCATTCTCATGCCAGCACCAAAGGCTGCTCATGCTCTCTGAGCTAACTCACAAAGGCAGAAGATACTATCTGCAGGGGCCCTGAGGACCTGTTTGGGGAAGGGAAGAAAGCCTGTACATTACAGCAAGAGCTGGGCCAGGTATTACCCTAGCAGCCAGGGAGACCTTAAGTCATCCCCATTGGCAGATTAGGGAGAAGGATAAAGGAGTGTGTCACAAAATAAGTTATTGAATGGATTCTATACCACAGAGGAAAGAGCAGTCAAGATCTGTCTCCCTGGGGAAGTGATGAAAAGAAAGCCCAGGAGGACTTCCCAGAGCTTTTAATAGGCTAATAAGTCAGAGGAGAGCTTCTCCAACATCCTTCCTGGGAGACCTGTGGGACCTCTGAATGAGCAGCACAGTCCTTGGAGACTACACCAGCGCAGGGGTGGGGGTCAGGGGTAGTCTGGGGGGGGGGGAGGGGAAGCTGAGAGGGGGCAGCCCACTTCCTGAAGTTGGCGCTGAGGTTTCCAGACACATGTCTCCCGTGCCCTTGGGGAGACGGATTTATGCTGTCTGTATAAACGACCTTCACTCCTGAGTTCTCCTCCGCCCAGCTTCATCTTCTTTCAAACTTTCTCTTCCCAGCCATGCTTTCACACTGATATCCCTTCGTTCCCCAGCTAGGGCACTGGCTCCATCTTATCCTGAGCCAGTTCTCTTCCCATGAACTCCAGGCTGCCTTAAACAAACTTCTTCCCTGATTTTTGAAACCTGAAGTCTCAGTGGAGAGGGGGTGTGAGGACGTGGGGAGGTGAGGAGAGGGGGGAGATCTACAAGATGAATGGGGACCACGCCAGGATCTCAACAGAATGTGATTTTGATTGTCCATGTGTGGTTCCTGCCTCCCTCCATCTCATTCCCAGGAGCAACTAGGTCTCTTAGGTGACTCCAGGAGCGAGCTTACAGGCTTCAAGAGACTTCTGGGAAAGGGGCAGAACCTTGTCCAGTTCTAGGCTGCCCAGTTCTGCACAGCTGGCTTCAAGCACAGCAACCCCAGAGTGGAGGATGTAGGCTTCTCAAACAATGCCCCCTCAATGCCTGGGCTCCAGTGCATGGTCTCAACCTCCATTTTCCAAGCCTCTCCCTCATCAGCCTCACTATGAACTTTCCATCTCAACACAAGCTCCTTTTGTTTCTCCCCCAGTATTTTGTACATACATACAATTTTAAATCAGTATCTACCTCTCTAAGGACTTGTGTTTTAAATAGTAGAGAATTAAATATTAGGGAATGGTGCCGGGCAGTGGTGGTGCACACCTTTAATCCCAGCACTTGGGAGGCAGAGGCAGGCAGATTTCCAAGTTCGAGGCCAGCCTGGTCTACAGAGTGAGTTCCAGGACAGCCAGGGCTACACAGAGATTGTCATCATGGTTGTCATTATCACTATTATTAGATTTTGTAACATGGGAAAGAAAACCAAAATGACAATCTAAAGGGTCAACCCGGCACTTTCTCTCTTCCTGTTGATAGACTAGTCATTTATTCAGGTCTAGGTGCCCAGCTCCAGCTGAAAGTGGGACAGATGCTGCTGGGAGTGGTAGAAAGAGTCCCGGGCCCTCTAGCTGAGGTGCCAGAGAGCAAGGAGTCCTTCAGTGAGAATGGCAATTGCCGGTGAGCCAGTGGCAGGCTGCGCAAACATGGCTGTGCCAGGGGATGGTCACTTCTCTGGACAGCTGTAAGAAGGCTGAGGCCTGTGTTCATTAAGTCATACATCTGCAGAGACAGCCCGTGAGGAGCAGGCCAGGGCCTTCACGCTGAGTGCTGCAAGCAAACTCCTTCAACCCTTGGACTCCAGCTGTGGCTGGAATTAGGGAGATGGGATGCACTAACCGTTCCCACCCTTCCAATTCCCATACACATCACCTCTTCTCAGAGGCCTTTCTGGACCACTCCACATAACGTCACACCACACACACACACACACACACACACACACACACACACACACACACACACACACCCCTTCCTTCTGTCTTACGTATCTCTTGTATTACCTTCTAGTGAGATAACTACCCTCATCTTTTGCTTTCTATCCTCCTCAACTTATATCCAGGAGTGAAAAGCCATAAAGGCAGTTGTTTTTACATTTTATTTCTTGTTATTTCTCCAATGCCTAGCATATAGTAAATGCTCACCTAAACTATATTGACTGAACGAATAAATCCCTTAAAATGGCCAACCATCTGAAAATGGATATCCCCTCTCAGACTATGAATCTTTCTGATTCTACCTTTTCTTACTTAAATTTCGTCTATAGTTTCTGATATGTGCGATGCCCAGAGGTAGGGGATTGTCAATATTAATATTTTAAAATAAATGTTAAATTTTGGTGGCTAGAAATATTATTTCAAAGTCATCAAAGGTCTTTTCTTTTTGCGTGGATCTCACATGAAGACTTTTGTGTGGCAGGAATGCTGTGAGCATTGTGCACCCATGTGTGTGCTGGTGCACGTGGGCACGCAGGTAGAGGTCTGCAGTTGATGTCAGTCTTCTTCCTGGGTCACTCTCCCCTTTGAGACAGAATCGCTTCCTGAACTCAGAGCTCACCAATTCGAGCCAGCCAGCTTGCTGAAGGAACCCCTGGTCTCTGCCTCCCAAGTTCTGGGATTCAAGCTGGTTACTGTATGCACTTAACTTTGATGTGGGTTCTGGGCATCTGAATGTTGGTCCTGATGTGGGTTCTGGGCATCTGGACGCTGGTCCTGGCACTTGCCCAGCAGGTGCTTTATCCGCAGAGTCAGTTTCCCAGGCCACACATCTGAAGTTCCGTCCATGGATCAGAATCTTTAAAATCTTGAATATGAAATATTTTCTTGTGTTTTTAATTTCATCCAGTAAACTAGACATCTGATATCATTTCAGTGAATGGCAAGCTGAAGAGAACAGATGAAGTTCATTGGGTTTAATGGCTCTGAAAGGTGACACAGCTGGAAGAGGCACATTTGAACTCCAGAATTCCTTCATCAGCGAGATCTCCACTTACCAGGAATGTGCCACAGTGATGCCATTAGTACAGTTCTAATAAATATCCCAGGGGCCCTTACAAGAATCCACAGCCCTTAAACCGTCCATTTTGAGATAGAAGCCTATTTTAAATTGTATGAAGCATTTCTAATCAACTTTTATCGCCAACTCAGTAATTAGAATCCTATACCATCAAGAAACCTTTAACCTTTACTTTATAAGATAGCACTGAGAGGACTTTGGCCATAATCTGCTGAAGCCCCTTGCCTCGACGTGAGGAATCTAAGGTAATCAACGGTCATGTAAGGACCCCAGGGAATCAGTGGCAAAGCTGACGCAGAGGCACACAGCTGACTCCCAGGTGTTCACTGCCTTTCACCTTCGCTTACTTCAAATCACCCTTGCCTGTGATGGTCAAGGAGCTTACCCAACACATTGTAGACCTTCTGGCTAGGTAAGTTTGAAGATGTAAAGCTCAGTCTGCAAGAGGTAAAAGATTAGAAAGGTAAACCCACTTTTTATCCAACTCTGTCAGTGACGACTCTGCACCCAGCTGTGTAGTCAGAGCCGGCCTTGTCCTTGAATGTCTGCAGAGCCTAGGGAGGCCTTGACCACTAAAGGGTCTCAAGGGAAGTCTTGGCTAAAGAAACTAGGGGCTGGGGCTAAGCAGCGCCCTTCCCTGTAATGCCTTCAACACCCAGCTTAGTGCCCAGTGTTTGTTGGGTTTAATCAGTGTTGTACATATCCTGACGTGTTAGAAGACTTGATATGAATTGTTGTTTCCTTGCTTAATTCCCGTCTTTGTGGTCTCTTTAAATGGAAACTATGACTGCTGGGGAATACGTAGTACTATTATTTAAACAATAACATAACACACCACAGAGTTCAACAACTTTGTGATGATCTTGCTGCTGCTGCTCTCATGTCTGCTTCCTGCAGAGACGATCACATGTTTTATTTTGTTTTTGATAAGAAAGAGGTAGCAGTGGTGATGGAAGGATTCTGATCATGGCATTGGTGCATATATCTACACATGCAATGACATTGCATAGAACTATATTCATGTAAGAATGAGTGCACACAAAGCAGGTGGGACAAGAATAAATCCCATGAACTGTACCCATGTTGGTTTCCTGCTCTGACATTGTACTATGGGCTTGTTAAATGTCACTATTGGGAAAAATCCAGGTAATACACAGGTCTTATTTATGCTATTCCACAGCTTCTTGTGAACATAAAATTATTTTTAAAATAAACATTTAAAGAGAACTTGGGATTTTTCTTTTTTTTTTTTTCTTTTTCTTTTCTTTTTTTTTTTTTTGGAACCTCCAAGAGATTTCATTAAAGAAGTTTTTCACTGTTTCCTCTGCGATTGAAAAAAATTCATTGGCTAAAATTTTCACCTCCTCCTAGAGATTACTACCATTAAAAAATATACAGCCCTTTAACTTTAATGTTAAAATATATAGCATTTTTACCAGGCAATGTGGTTGTAAAGTCTGATGCATATTATGTTTCCGGTTTGTTTTTATGTCACTCGTTTAAAAATATTACACTTTGAAGTGTAGATTATCCGTGCTGAAATGTAAAATACTGATTATCAGCAGACAACTTTTAAAATTATAATAAAATCAGAGTAGCTGTTACTTTATAAATGTAAACTCCTTCAGGAAGAAACCAGAGAAAACTGGTTTTAGGCATCAATATGTTCTTGAGAAAATATAGGAACGTGCCTTCTCTCCAAACATTTTTTTTTTCATTTACTTCTCTGAGACATTCTCTTTTCTCTCTTAAAAATCTGGCCGACTCAGAATGAAGGGACAAATATGTATTTGGCCACTAGGTGGCACTGTTGGTGGCGTCGTGGGCTATACGGAGGGGGAGGGGAAATTGAACGCAATATATTCGAGGAACTTGAGGTTTTTTTGTTAGGTTTTTTTTTTGGCTTTTGTTGTTTTGTTTTGTTTTTTGGTCTTGAGGGTTTGCTTTAAGGAAAGAAAGAGAGAGGGAGGGAGGGTGGAAGGGAGGAAGGGGAGGAAGGAAGGAAGGAAAGAAGGAAGGAAGGAAGGAAGGAAGGGAGGGAGGAAGAAAAGAGAAATCCTGTCTTCCCCCAGAGGGATGATGTGGAAAGGAAAGCTTTAAGCAGCCCTCCCCCACCCCTGTCACCACCGTTCAGACCACAGGAGGATGTGAGGATGACGAGTCCTGTGGAACCATGTGACACCTAACAAAAAGGACTATGAAAGACACATCCATTTCAATAACCCCTGCCTCCACGCTGAAAAGCAGAGCTTGGTTCTCTGCAAGCTGCGTTGAGATGCAAAATGTGGGACCCAGGCCAGGGGCAAAGGGATAGGTAGCCAGGCTGTGAACAGGGAGGTAAATAGGATACCCTCATGTCCTCGAAGACCAGTTTAGTTCTGCATGTGGCTCTAAAGGGGCCAGCCCATCCAGGACAAAGACTTTACTGGCATAGTCGCCCCAGATTTGTGTGGCCTGAGGGGTCTGCAGGCATAGTACCTGGCCCGGTCCAGACTGGAATTTCTTGGTCCAACCTGCCCCAGAAGCCGCTGCCACAGGCTAGTGATATTTCAAGGAGGTCTCTGGCTGCAGTTTTACTCTTCCACTTTCCTGAGGGGGCAGTAGAAAGTGAGTTCTAGAAAACCCAAGAGCTGGTATGGGAGATCAGTAGGAACAGAGAACCTGGAGTGGTTGACCCCCCCTCTGCCAGTGAAGCCATCGAGAACCTTTTTAAGCAGAGGTATGGATTGAAACCCAAAACCTTAATACCCCCTTGATAATTAGTGGCTATGTCAGATGATCATGTCTATCCTGTGCTATACATTCTCCATCCAGGGTTAGTGATTTCATCTTAGCACTGAGACAGTTATGAGTATAAATGAGGGAAGTTAGCAACTGGTACTGACCGCATGCCAAGTATTCAGCAATCACTGCGGTGCTGTAAATGAGAAGGACTCCATGGCTCATATGTTGGAATGCTTAGTCCCCAGTGTAAGGATTAGGAGGTGTGACCTGGCTGGAGTGGGTGTGGCCTTCTCCAACTACTTCTCAGCTACTTCTCCAACACCAGGCCCGCCTCTATGCTCTCCACAGTAAGAATAAGGATAAGAAGAAGAATATGCTAACCCTCTGAGGCTGTAAGCAAGTCCCCATTAAATGTTTTCTTTTATAATAATTGCCTTGGTCATGGAGTCTCTTCACAGCAATAGCTTAGCAACTAAGACACCCACCAAGTCCTCAATCAAACCTACAAGCAGGTTCTAATTTTTATTCTTCCCATTACAGAAGAGAAAAATGTCAGAGAGGCTCAGTGTCTTGTCAACAGTCACAAGGCCTGTCCCCCCCAATTCCATTCATACTCTCTCTAAGCTACAAGAGCAGAACCTCCAGGTAACCCAGCCTACCCTCGTTAGATCTGCCATCTTGTGTCTTGTCTATCCAGTTCAGATGTTAACTACCCAGGCCCAGAAAATGTTTCACAATGTGCTTTGTCTACCTGCTGCACACTGGCCAGGCACTACACCAAAATATAAAAGCATCCTGGGAGGAGAGGTACCAGGCTTTGCTGACTATGCCTTTTGAGGTAGACAGCTTCAGCCACAGCGGCAGCCAAACCAGGAGACATCTCTCTGGATGAGGTTCTCATATTTACGCACACTCTCCCACCAGAATCAACTACCCAATTGCCAAAGTTTCACTGTGCTTTATAGGATACTAACTTCCAAAAAGTGTAAGTGGTGATGGTTAGTAGGAAATGTTGTGGATAGCCACGGGGCTGTTTGCATTTTGATGCTAATTCCACCCTCCTGCGAGGGGCTTCGGAAAAGGAGTGAGTTACATACTCATGTGACTTCTTGTGAACCAAACCCCTAATGAATAAAGTAGCCAATCACTGGGCGAGTAGGAGGGACTTCCTGATTGGACGGAGAAAGAGAGGAAGCAGGAGAGAGTTAGGTCCTTTTGGAATGGGGACAGCATAAGGGGTAAGATGTAGCTTCTAGAGTTTCCTGGTATCATGGCAGATCCATAAGGACACACCTCCAGAGAATTTAGATTTATTTAGGCTTACAAGATTAGGATTTTAGTTGATGTGCCCAGAGACTGAGTTACCATTGTTTCTGAATTAAGTTTGTGTTGTGTTTTCCTTCATGTAGCAGCTTGTCTGGGTTCAAGAGAGAAAGGTACAGCAGCAAAGTGTGGGTTTGCCTGATGTGCACCACTAAGGCCATAGGGGATTTGAAGCATGGAGCTGGCATGGTAGTGACCCACCAGTGGGGACCTAGTGAGCTAGGTGGAGAGCTCCACGAGATAAAAGCAGGTTGGCCATTGCTCACCAGTGCATGGCTGGCCATCCCACCACGGGTAAGAGAACCAGGGCAGAGTGAGGGAACTTGCTATATTTCTTCTTTTTAATATTTCGTGCAATAGGAAAACACATTGTTTCCAGAAGGATTATTCTTTTCTTGTTTCTTTTTTCTTTGTTATGTCCTAGACACAAACATACACTGAGATATTGCCAAAGAAAGTTCAAGCCAACAGTATAACTATACTTAAAATAGATGGAGCTACAAAAAAAAAAAAAAAAAAAAATGCCATTGTAGGACTGTCTTGAAAAAAAAAAAAAAAAACCAACAGAAACTTGCTCCCTAATAAGATTGTTGCTGTACCAGGTCTAATGGAATGAATAGATTCTATCCAGCAACAGTGTTGCAATTTGTCAGTAATGGATGTGAGGAAGCCAGTTTACTTGGTTGGAATGAAGCCATAATTAGTAGATAGCTGGGAAAAAGTGAAAGGAGAAAGAGAGAGATCCGAAATAAATTCAGAGGAAGTATTATTCTAAAAGACAAAAGTATCAGAGCATATTCAGAAAGTTTTATGGGCTGAGCTGTCAGACTCCTCACTCTTGCTGTCTCTCCTGTGAGCCAGGGTCATTACTGTCAGTGAATTCCCTAATGTGCCCAGGTTCGCATGCATGGACCAGCAATGGGAATGGGCTTCCATGGTTGTGCAGCCAATGCATCTGTAGCACACACAAAAATGGAAGACTAACAAAAGAGCAGCCCTGGAGGTGAGAGCGATGCACGGAATTGCTGCTGCCACTGTTCATGCATGAGGTCGGTCCTAATGGAGCCTGCATGAAGCTCTTCTCCTTGGTGAGACCTTGGATGTATAACAAGCATCAGATTTGTGGGTGATGCATTAAACAGCAAACCTGTCCCAAGCAACTCCGTTCCAGCCAGAGTCCTTGCATGGAAATTAGTGCAGGCTTGGGTTAGTATCCTCCTACAAATCTACTTTCTAAAATAGTTTCCATGGCTTCACAGGTGTTGGAGGAGCATCAGGCAAGGAGAGTTTATGAACTGTGGCAGCCAACAAATTCTCTAATCTGAGCCCAATATCTGTTTTTAAGAAAGCAGGTTTTGCAGTGGATTTGCCCTCTACCCCATCCCATTCTCTCCCTATAGACATGTTACTAGAATCACAGTGGTCAGTTAGACATAGGATTTCCCCATAATAATTCTCTTACCAAAGCCTTAAAGGGCTGAGGACCTGCCTTGGTCTTTTCAATGTTGTAGCATTAAACCATATGATGCAAACTTGACAAGGGTAATGTTTTATTAACTGGTACATTTATCCTAGCCATTGTAGACCTATAGAAAGGGTTGGCTTCCTTTCCCTTGTGGTTTTGTTCTCTGCTTTCTCCATGGTTATGAGACCATAGATTTTACTGAGAATTGATAAAACCTTGAACTGGACTGGGTGGGGGGGGGGGATGAGTAAACATGGCGGGCAGAAGGGTGGGCAAAAGCAGCAACAGTTGGCAATGAGTCCGGTTGAATATTGAGGGAGAGGAGGGGGTTCAAAGAGGCCTGTAATTGGAGTGTCTGAGTATATTGCTTGAAAAAGGGATCAAGTGATATTCTTTCCAGAAAGATGAGAGAGGGAGAGGGAGAGAGAGAGAGAGAGAGAGAGAGAGAGAGAGAGAGAGAGAGCTCTCCGTGTGTGTGTGTGTGTGTGTGTGTGTGTGTGTGTGTGTTGGGTGAACTTCGTTTTAAATGTCAACCCCCATAAAGGAAGCAAGTGGCTATACAAGTCTGAAGTGAGTCTTGACTAGAAATAAACATTTTCTGAGTCATTTGACTATAGGTAAGAAAAACCACCAGGGAAGGATTATGGAGGAAAATGATCAACAGGACCTTGCACAAGGCCAGTATTTCTGATCAGTAGAGAAGGATGAACTGGAAAGGAGAGTGAGCAGAAAAGCGGAGCAAGGTGAGGACCCGAGGATGGCTGGTTTCATGTGGCCTTTGGAGCAAACCTTTCAAGCCGAAGATGGTTCACGCAAAAAATGCTTCTAATACAGGCTAAAAATTAGCTCTTTGACTCTGAACTTAGCCACCAAGGACACTAGTGTTTAGAGAGAATATTTTCAATTGTTTGTCTTCCCAGTAAAAGGACAAATTAGACCAGGCGGAAGAGTGACTGTCGGGTTGGAGACGGAGCCCACACTCATAAGCAAACCCTCCTTAGCCTTGACCACTACTCTTTCCCAATAATAATTAATCAGTAGAGGCCAAAAGCTCCTCTCAGTCTAATCTCTTATATAAAGGCCCAGTTGGCATCAGTAGTAAGCCACCAGGGCACTGTCATCAGTGATTCAGGGCTTTCGAAGAAAATAGTCACCTTGATGAAGAACTGGAGTTGCTTTCAAGCCAATGGGGATAGAAGGTGGTGGGAGTTAAGCCCTTGCTTTCTCTCAGTCCTTGTGGTTGGAAGGCTGAACGTGGTTCATAGGGCAGCAGAGATCACGAAGGAGATCAAAACTACTGGAGTTTGATATCTGGTATTGCTTCCTATCAGAATCCATCCTGCCCACAAGAGATGCCAGTTGTCAGCAAAGAGCTAACGTGAGATCAGATAAAGGTATGCTGACTCCATAGGCTGTGGTCAGGAAGGGGAAAGGGGAATGTGTAAAGAACATTCTTCCAGCCACTGCCAGCCATATAACCTGCTCGGTCCTTGGGTGGGCGAGGCAAAGGCTGAGGTGGGTAAACTGAATAAAAGGTATGGATCTACCAAAGAGGGGCCTCAGAAGAAAGGTTTAAAATGAGATCCTTGGCCCAGGCTAGAAAGGATATTTATAACCAAAGAGAATGAATGCTTGGGAGTAGGTAGAAATCAGAGAGACAGAACCAATGGAAAATGGAGTATCTCTTCCAGCTCTTTGCATAAGCACCCCAGTCCTTAACCTATAATCCTCAAACTGTAAAGGCTCCCCAAAACTGAATGTGTCCCCAAGTTCACTGGCTGCTAATATCAACAAGACCTGAATGCATTTTATGGTAAAATCTGATCAGACATGATGTGAAATATTTACAGTGGGCTCATTTTAAGATGAATATGCTTATATTTCACAGAAGAAATACTAATATGTTTGACTGTAGAATGTTCTTCATTATGAGTGTTGAGGACCAAATACAAAAAATGCTGAATTCTGAAACATAGAAAATATAAAATTCTAAAATTCAAATATCTGGATAACACATCCTGCCCTGTAGTGGGAGAGAGGGGAGAATCATCCCCCAGTGACATTAAAACGGATATTAGAAACAGATGAAGATATCATGGCTCAGGCCAGAGGCCACAGTTAGGGAGGCCTTGGAAAGGTTAGCGTTTGCCAGGGGCTAATGTGTGTCCTTTACCTTGTGTCATTGGGAGAGGCGCGTCTGAAGCATCCTGGTGGTTTCTATCTGGAAACACATCTTCCAGAGCCTGCTGCATGGCAGGCCTGAGCCACTAACTCACTTTATTCCCTACACCTGCACTCTGTGAGGGGACAAACGCATCTGAGCAGACCACAGGGTGAGCTACAAGGCTGAGGTCCCACTGGGTCTCCACAGCTCCAAAGCTCTTTGTCCAGATGCCCTGCAAGTATCTTGTTGAACTCAAGACAACTGGATCTGGGGTAAACACAACAACTCTAGAAAATGTATTCTGCATACCGTCAGCTCATTATGATTCTCAAACAGTCACACACATGTTACCTCAGTATGTCCCATGTTGAGGCAGGATGATTACCATAAATTCGAGGCTGTTCTGGGCTCTATAACTAGCACCAGATAAGCCAGGGCGACACAGCAAGATGGTGTCTCACAATCTCTCTATCCCCCATCTTCACCACTCAGAATCAAACTAGCATACAAGTATACCATGATTCCAGTTTTTCAGAATGAGCAATGGAGTCCTAAAGAAGGGAAATGACTTGTTCACAGTTTCATACAGAGGTAGAATTAGATAACTCTGGGACAAAGAAATGTTATCCCTGCTGCCTGTACCCTGTGTTCCCTTCTTAACATAGTTTTCTTGTGTCCATGACCAAATTCTCCACACACCTACCCCTCCTTATGACGACCCAAAGATCGGCATCAGTGGCATTCTTGAGACCCTCTGCTGGATGAGGGGATAAAGGTCATAGTGATGGCCACCCAGAAACCTGTTTACCATCAAGAGATAACATTGCCTGTCACATTAAATGAGTTAAATGAGTCAGAGACCTCCAGACTCCCCAGCAGGTCTCCCATTGCACAGGGAAACAGCTTGAACATCAAAGAAGAAAGAGATACAGGCAGAGGAGAGGAAGTATGCTTTTCTTTGGTTGATGATGGCTGGCCAAGGAAGTCTTATGGCTTATTAATAAGAAGGAATTAATTGCACAGCTCACCCAGTAGTTGTAAGAAATGAAATCCCAAATGTGACACGTGAAGGACATCAGCGATTGAATAACTGTTAAAAAAGCAGTTTCTGGCACTGCTTTGCATCAATAAAGGTGTAAAGAACAAAGAAAGCGGTGCATGCAGCCTACAGCACAATCAATAGGTGTTTGAAACACAAAGGCTGAGAATGCAAAGAAGCGTGGGGCGGAGCTAAAGGTGAATATCTGCTCTCTAAAGAGCAAGCAGAATTTAGGGCCCACCAAGTAGGAGGGAGTTCCAGAAGTCGTGGCTTTACAGTTGAAGTTCTCTCCAGCAGCAGAGTAGCCTTTCATTCCAAACATCCCACAAATTACAAGGAACTATATATTCTTCTCCAAAAATGGGAGCGTGAGCTCTTATCAACCCCGGCACTAGACAATTGACCCAATGGGAACAGTAAATCCTGGCCTGGAAAAATGAAATACAAAGGCATTCTGGACTTGCCAGGTATACTCTGATGAGCAAGACTGACAGCTGCCTGCATTCTGTAAGATATCAAAATTTCTGCGCCAAAAAGAAAAAGGAAAAGAAAAATGGTCTGGATGGTTTTGTAATGAGAATTCTTGTGGTGAGGCTAGAACTCATAAATTTTAGACAGTTAAATGAAGGGATCCAGAGGACACTTGGGGAAATCCGAGGTCAATGTGGTAGCAGTGACAGCCTGTGCTACTTGGCAGGAGATAGGGTCCATAGCACAGAATGCATGGGAACAAAATTGATCATGGATTCCAGCCATGAACTAAGGGGGTTCTCATGTATCTACCCGTGTGTGTGTGTGCGCGCACACACACACACACACATACACACACACACACACACACACACACACACACACCACGGAGACTCCAAAGATGTAGAAGGCAAAGAATGCATGTGCTACAATTTAACTTACTTGGCTGAGCCCAGAATGCTTAAAATTACCAAGTGTCCCTACATCCAGAATGACCTCAGTTCATATATATATATATATAAGGCCAAAAGAAAAAGAAAGAAAGGCCTTTAGAAAAAGGGGGGAGGATATTTTGAGATCTCCAAACCCCATGGGGAACAGTATCCATAAAACCAGAACAGATTTCATGATCTCTAGAGCAGGCAATGCTGTTGCCTGCAAACATCCCCCAAACATTCCCTGGCTCTGTTTTACCCATCCTCCTGACATCTTGGCCTTTTACAAGTGTCTATCGAATCAAAGAGAGGACACGTGTAAGAATTTGTATCTGTACAGACATTCTTTCTTTCTCTGGATGTTTTTCTGGGAAGCACCAAAGGATTTGAAGGCGCTTGAGTCATTTTGTGGTTGCCAAAGCATGCCTTTCAGGTTAAATGAATTTGCTGGTCTGTGTAGCATTGTCTTAGCAGTGCTGCAGTGCAGGGAACAGCATCAAAAACTTGGGGCAGAGGCCAACATTTGTAACAGTAATCCCTTGTCTCTAGCTAAGACATTCTATCGGTAAGAACAATCTCGCTTGTGAGACCTAAAGCGTCCATACAAAGACAATTTGTAGTGAGCCTTTTTCTTTAGTTATAAGACTGTGTTCTAAATGAGTTGAAATCCACGCACGAGCTTTACATATAAAACTGACTGGCACAATCATCTTAATATGGCAATGTGCATTCTAGATTTGAAATGTATACAAGTGGTCAAGTTCAAGCCTTGCTTTGAAAAGCAGCTGGTAGCTATTTGTACATAGGTGTTCTTCTGTGCCCTGCAGAGACTAGTCACTCCTACATTAGATCTATACTCAAGTGACTACCCCCGAGACGGTACAGAGTAATAACACAGTGGCTGTCACAACTTGGGAAACTCAGACGGTTCTTCCATTCTGAACTACCAAAGGACAAACCCATCTTCTCAGGGACATCTAGGATAGTGATTCTTCAGAATGCATCACCCTTTGCTTGGGTAGAAAACCTCAGACATCCACTTCCTTTTTAATCTATTCTCCATTTTCTTCTTCCCTGAGTCATAGGCGGAAAGATGGGAGCCATTGAAACATGATTTTGCTTTATGCTCTTTCTAGATTTGAGTCTAGAACCTTGTGTACAGGCTCGTTCATTTAAAAAAAAAGATGTTTTAAGTTCCACCACTAAAACTTAAACCATAGTTGGACAGGTGGCAAGATCTGTAATGGTTCCAAGAATCCTATCAAATGGTGAGATCTTTTATGAATAAATTATGTGTCTTGGGAGGAAAGACTGAGAACTGCTCACTTCCATTTGTCTACGTGAAAATAACAATGACTCTGAAGACTGAAGGTGTGTGCATATGTGTGTGTGTGTGTGTGTGTGTGTGTGTGTGTGTACACTCTCTGCATCTCTTGCTCTTTTTGTTTGGAAAGCATCACCATTAATGAATATACATTGAGTGTCAAAGATGTGCTAGGGGAATTTTAAAGTACAATAGAAGCATGTCATTATGAGCCAACACATTAACATAGGCACATATTTTATTAACATAGGCACAAATTTTATTATATACATGCTATGATGTTTTTATGCATTGAGCCTGTGTTATAAATCAAGCAAATAAACAAATACACTTGGCAACAGTTCGTGTGCATCTGTGGACTCTTTAGATAGTTGCAAGTAAGAATGGTTATTTTTCCCTTTTTATATTTTATCAAACTTGTTAATTTTATGTTAACCTTCCCTGATGAGTACAAAAGGAGTGAATTTGTAAGTAAAATTTGAAATTGAAGAACACGGTAAGCTCTTTGCCTTCTGTGCCATGCTAGGCTGTGTTTGTCACTAGTAAGCAGCATGAATCATTGCCACGTACACGCTGACTTGGAAATACCATGCAGCATATGAAATGGAGGCTTTTTGTACTGAGTCGTAGAACTGAAGTAACAGATGCCATCTCAGTTCTTGAAAGTATGAACTGAAGTACTTAAAAAATAAGAACTACAAATGAGACACCAGGAAAAGGGAAGCTCAAGAGACCGATAATCTTGGAGTATAATCTTTTCAATATGTCCCATGCAGAGTCTCTGATGTTCTGGCCTGCCCAGCAATGAGAAGTAAACCGAGTCTCAAGAACATAAATCAACAGGTATATTCTACCTGAGACCCATGAACCCAAGGCATACCAGAATAGTAGTGAATACAGCTTAACACGTTAGTAGATAACAGCATCATGTCCCAGTGTCAAAAAGTTGGAAACTCTTTGTAAGAGTATCAATAGAGATTTGAAAGTCCAACCGTCAGAGGATGTTTTTGGGTTTCATATTTTCCAGTGTGATAATGAAAATATTATCTTGTCCAGGAAACTAGGCAAGTCATTATTTTCATTACCCCATCTAGAAAAAGCAAGGACAGGGATGTTAAGCCAGAATTTGGCAAGAGATATCTATTTTTTTTTTTAAAGGCCCAGACCTTCCTCTGTGACTGTCACAATAGATTTAATGAGTTATTCCAACTGAGAGAGAGAAGAGATGGTGACATTCTGAACTATTCCTTGATGTTACTGCTGAGAAACTGAAGGTCAGAGAGCAGTATGCTTAGTTCAAGGTCACATAGGTAGAAGAACCTGAAACCAAACATCAATACTTGTAGCTAAGGGTGAAAGTGTTCACGTGCCTGAAAAAGTTTACTGGATGACAGTGGTTCTGCCACCCACTTGGAAGGGTAGCCTCAGGAAGAAGGCACTGTGACAGTGGCTGTGGCGAGCAGAGGAAAATCCCTTGCTATGGTGCTATGTCAGAAACAGTTCACACAAATGAGCCAGAGAACTGGAGAAGTCGGAGATAGACGGAGGCTGTGGCAAGAGGAGACTTTCTGCAGTGTGTTGGCAGAAGGTTTGCTTGGACTCACTGAGACACAAACCTACCAGAATCATCAGTGATGTTTGTTGACACCATTAACCCAGGGGTCCTAAGATGGGGCTAGGGCAGAAGTCAGAGGCATATGACAGTCCTGGGGGAGGTGAAAACCCATGCACTATGAAGGCATCAGCAAGCTTAACTCCACACAGCTCATGTGACTGGAAACTGTCAGAGCTGAGTCCAAGCCCACCTCCATCTCTGTCAAGTGAGCCACACACTGTGACCTTAGTGTCCTCATCAGGATTGAGTGACTGTTGAGATGCCTTCTGAGGGAGGTAGGGATGTGGCACAAAGGCATAATTAAGTTCAGTTTAGGTTAATCTAAAATTGTCCATCCTGTCCTCCTCTTCAGCCTTTAACTGACAAATGAATGCAAACCTGAAATTCATTTTGCTTCCAGAATGCCTGGGATGCTAAAATTATTCATATTTTAATCAGCTTTTAACAAGAATAGGTAAGAAAGAAAATTAGGACAATTAAGAAATAATGAAGCCATTATAAAAACAGTAATGATTTAAAGGCAGGTAGGGGAATGCTGTTATTGGAAACGTTGAAGACTTGCAAATGAGCAGTCGGATGATGGGCACACCGAGGGAGAAAGGGATTTCACTAATGCAAAAAGTGAACCATTTATAATCATTTCCTCCCCAAACTGGGGAGAATGCAAATGTCCTGATTATTACAGGAAATACATATTCTCTTGAAAATTGACCATCCTGAACATTGGTGGATATTATGTCCTCAGAAGATGTTATCGGCACACATTCATTGTCTTTTCAAAGACAGCAGCCTTCTAGTGTTTTCCTTGTAACTCAGAAGATTTTGAAAGCCTCCAGATTCAGATTTACTCTCGTAAAAACAGCAAATACCGTGTTATTAAGTCTATTAGTTGCTTTCCTATTGCTGTGACAAAACACCATGACCAAGGCAACTTATAGAGGAGGAGTGCATGTGGGGCCTACAGTTCCAGCAGGACAGGAGACTATCACCAACATGAAAGGGAACATGGTGGCAGGCAGCCATGCTAGTGCAGCAGCTGAGAGCTTAAATCTCGATACACAAACAGGTAGCAAAGAGAGCACGCTAGGAATGGCTTTTGAAACTTCTTCCAACAATTTCATATCTCCTGATCCTTCACAAACAGTCATGGAGTGGGAACCAAGTTTTTCAAGCTTGGCTATGGGAGGCATCTCATTCAAACCACCACGTGAAGTTACAGTACGTTAGCAGCAATCGTAAGCGCCCGTATATCTCTGGTAATTGCTCATTCAGTCCAGTGAAGGCAAACACAATCTTCTCCAGAAGCTCTTCCGAGAACTCCTCTTCCGAGCAATGAACCTGAGATCTAGATTTTTCTATCATGTAGATCCTCCAGCTTCTAGAATCTCAAAGCTCTCACTTCCAGGCCAAGGGCATCAATGTCTGGATCTGACAGTGACCAGCAGAGATTCCATCCAGAACTCAGTATCATGTCCCTCCCTAGAGCCCAGGGACACAGGATGATCATATGATGTGTTCAGAAAGAGAGAGATACACTTTTTGGTAATTTGTGGGCCGGAGATTATCTGCTGCACATTCATGGCGAACAAAAACTAAGCCTTCAACATAGAGAGTGAGGCTCAGCATCAACCAGAAACAAAGATGGTGTCTTGTTTCTTATGCTGATAAATCTAGGGTGTGATAAGGAAAGACCGACAGGGTGATAGCTGCTTCTCTGCGTGACATATCATCTATACCACATATTACATAGTATCTAACCCTGAAAGGGTAAATTCATAAAAAATTCCAATGGTTGCCACAGGACCTTGCTGCTAATAATTAGCTGACTAGGCCTGGGTGCATCTTAGATGAAGAGTAGGGATATGATTTGGGCAAAGAAAGGAAGGCTTGCCAGTCTCTCCGGCCCCAACTCTCTATTTATTATTTGTAGTTATTGGTATATGTGTGGTCACATGCGCATGGACACAGGTGCCTCTGGAGACCAAAGGCCTTATGCTCTCTGGGAGCTGGTTACAGGCAGTTGTGAGCTTCCCTATGTGGGTGCTGGGAATTGAACTTGGGTCCTCTGGAAGAATAAACCACTGAGACATTACTCCAGCTCTCTGCTGCTAAGTTTCTCTTTCCCACTGCCTTCCAGGTCTTTGCCAGTCTCTCTGTTCACTCTCATGTTTCTGTTAATATGTCTCAATCTGTCCTTAGGAACAAGGAGGGGCTATGAGAACCCAGAAACATACACACATAAAACAAATGGAACTGGAGAAACCCGACACCGTGAGCCGCAGGAACCAATAATGACGAAGGAGAGCTGCTGGCAGCTCTTGTGAGGATGCAGGTGATCTGATTCTCCTGTTATCAGGAGCCACAAGTAAAGGCAGCAGAGCAGGGCAAATTTTTTTTTAAAGCATCAAAAGTGTGCACCATTACTAGAACTATGCTATCTGATTTCTGCCTTTTCAAAGTCCAGGAGCATGGCCTATGTTGATAACAGTCTCTAGCCATCAAAACTGTATTTTATCTGCTCACTGGATTTTAAAGAATGGTTGAAAGTAGAAAATGGAAATGGTTATTTATGAAACGTTTGAAACTGTGCTAGCTCACTAACGAAACAATGACAACTCACACAAAGCAAAAGCAAAATTCAGACTGGGCAATAGCATCATGAAAGCAGCAGCTTTGATATTGTAGATGGTCAGTGGAGTAGAATATAGTTCCAAAATTAGAACAAACTCATTTTCATCATTAAGGAAAATGAATGAGCAGTGGCTTGGAATGTGGCTGCCTACCCGACGGAAGCCCCTTCATCCTAGTATGTTGCCAGGGTTAGAATTCGAAACTCTCACTGACAGCAGATGGAGACACTGCTAACAAAGAATCTAAATCAAGAAACAGTCAATCAAGAGATTCCAAGGGATGTAAGGGTCTCCTTGCAACAGATACATGATAAACATTAAAAAAAAAAAAAAAAAAAAAGGTTTTAAAGTTTAAATGATTGAACACAAAAAACTATTTAGAAGTATGACCTGATCATTTTACATTTCGTAAAATTTAGAGAAGGTATCTTTTTCTAGAAATGACTAGACATTAATCAAATGTACCTCCGTACTTGAGAAGATAAATGCCAATGAAAGAAGAGGAAGCCCTCTGTATGTTCGCCTTTCTTTTTAAAGCATGGGTGTTAGAAATGAATGGGATTTTTGACCATTTATCATGCAGAGAGGCCAGTTGTCAGGCAGAAATTTTTTCTGTCAAGCCACACCTGGCTGTACATGTTTGTCTCTTGATTCACAGGCTCTGAATATCATATTACAACATTGTTGGGCTTAAGCCAAAGGTGGTGTGCTCAAAACCCTTCCATGCAATCTTAAATTAGCCATAATACAGGAAAAATAAATAAATAAATAAAGAGCTGCCTTGCAGACCCAAACCTGCAGATACTTTGAGGTTATTTATTTAGTGTTTTAAATATATCATCTAATGGGATTTGGGCAGCATATTGACCTTCCTAATGAGGTTTGACCAAAGCCAATATTAAAATTGGCATGCTCTCCCTGGGCAGCCAGAACAGGGTGCAAAAAGAGCTGGCTCAAAGGGGACTTGTATGGCAGGGGCAAACCAGATTGGCATTAAAAGTTAGCCATGGACAGTCTGTATGCAGATGATCAAGACCCAGCTCCATCACCATCAGAGAGTCCAGGAACCATCTTTTCAAGTTAGGCACAGTCAGGCACAGTACTCATGGTCAGGAGGTATTGACATGACAGGAAATGTTGACTTCAGTGGTTTTACTCTACGGAAACATACGAAGAGACTACAAAAGGTCCTGATGGTGACTTTTAATGGAAAGATCATCACTACAGTGGTTGTCAAGGGCAACCACCGCAGGGTAGAAACGATGCTTAGAAAGGACCCCTCCTCCAGCACCTGCACATCTGTATAGAACCGTGCTCTCCCCAGCCCCGTGTGCATAGTTCAGAAGTTATGAAAACTTCACTTGTTAACTGACCTCCTCCTTCTCATTCCCAAGCATCACAGAGCCATGCCTAACCTCTCCTGCTGCCCAGCCAATCCCGGAGGAGTACACGACTACGCCGGACCAATGATAACACAGGTGAAAGCTGTCCTTTCTGTCTCTCCACTTCGCCATTTTTTTGTTGTTTTTGTTTTTGTTTTTGTTTTTTCGAGACAGGGTTTCTCTGTGTAGCCCTGGCTGTCCTGGAACTCACTCTGTAGACCAGGCTGGCCTCGAACTTAGAAATCCACCTGCCTCTGCCTCCCAAGTGCTGGGATTAAAGGCGTGTGCCACCACCGCCCGCCCACTTCGCCATTTTTACCCTTCACTCTCCTCCTCCCTGTGAATCTCCCGATTGAGATGGTGAGACCCCGAAGCACGGCCACTCCTCCTTGTCCCCTAAGATCAGTCTCAGAGGGATTTAGTGAGACTAAGCCCAGAGTCCTCTTACAAACCATTGCCTGGTCACTTCACCACTGTATGACTTGGGATGAAATTGTCCTCTGTCTTAATTGCCTGGTCACTTCACCACTGTATGACTTGGGATGAAATTGTCCCCTGTCTTAAAGAGCTCCTTGGGAAAACAAGTGGGAGCCTGAGGCTCTTTAGAGACACTTCCTAGTAACAAGAAGTGAGACAAGAGTCTCCTTATCCTTCTAAGTCTTGGAGACTCAGACCAAGTCTGAGGGGGGCAAAGCACCCACAGCACCCTCAGAATCATACATACCCCGACATGCATTCATATTCATTTCCATCCTATACCCTCCTTAATGAACCCCGTTGTTATCTGTTCTCTAAACAGATAAAAGGTGGTTTTTTGTGCTTGAATTCCCAGTCTGAGTGGCCAGGGCAAGGTGGAAGGTGTGGGGCTGGGGACAATAAACAAGGGTAAGCACTGATTTTCTTCCAGGCTTACCTAACGTCCATTTCGTGCTTAAGATACCAAAATAGTTCTTCAAATGTGCTTGCAATCGGCGGCTCTGCCCTTGAACGTCTTCCCCCAGCTCCCGTCTGAGTCAGTATAATGAGTTTGCATTTTATAAGAGCTGAGCCTGGTCCAAATGGAACCATGTAACTGTTAGAAAGATTAATGGACTGTATCATCCAGCAGTTGACTATAAACTTCTAATTGTATGAATCTCAGTGTGGTGTCTAGAGCTAAGCCAGAGCCTGCTTCCTCAGTCGCTAATATGCACAGATATTGTTCATTATTTTTCTAATGCCAGCCCTAGGTACATCAGTGCTGGGCAGATCCCTGAGGAAAACATCAACTTTCCTTGTAGGTACTTGAGAGTAGTCATTATCACCGGAGCCAATTAATTCATCAATCAGTGTTTACTGAGCTGCCATGGAGAACAGGGGATGGTGCTGAATCCTGCTAAGAGAGGAAGGGTTGACAAGCCTGTGAAGGCAGAGGCACTGCCCCAGAGGAGATGGAAACTGGGCACCAGCCTTAAAGAGAAGCCAAGCACTCTAACTGATGTGACCTGTGACATCCAGCAGCTCACTCCTCTGTACCCAACAACCAGGAAAGAGAATCCCAGTCAGGCCTATCTCACTACAGAAGAGCAGGCAGAGTGCACACACAAAAGGCGTATGGTGAACATGCATTTTGGAAAATATTAAACACTAAGCTCGACTAATAAAATTACTTATCATACCTAGACTAGAAAACAAACACTGCATAGAGAGAGGGTCAACAAGCTTACTTGGGTCCTTGAGACCATTTTTCTTAAAAGTGATCCTTTCCCCACATTTTCAAAATATTCTAGTGGGTTTTTTTTTCCCCACAAAGAAATCCTTAGTCTTTCCCTGCTTTGAAATTTCCTGCAGAGGCTTCTTAATCTGAACTTGTGTTGTCCTTGATAGAAGCACATTTTATTAGAAGAGTCATCAAATTCCAGCTGCTGGTCAGAATCGTGGGCAGGTTAGTTCTTTCTGTATGCCTGCCCATCTCCTTGTCCTCTTCCTGGCACCCTCCTCCTGCCTCCTTAACAGCTGGCCACATGACACCCTTCCATTAGGGCGGGAACCGGGACGTCCACCTGAGAGCCAGTGGCCCCCAAATCTTTCATCCTAGAACTTAATTGCATCGGTAGCTTTTAATCGCTTTGCAAAATGTTCTTTTTTCCTTCCTTGCAGATGCATTAAATGAACAAGTCCCCTTATGTTCCAAACAGTCCCTCACTGGAAACGAAGGTGAGAGGGGTATTAGTTATCTCCATTGCCACGGTATGTTGTGAACGTCTGGAAGGCACAATACTTGTTGGCAAATGAGACTGTAAGTCTCCAAAGTTAATCAAGTTGCTGAGGTTTTCAGGATCCGGATGTTGGCAGAATTTCCCCATATGCCTGTGCCAATTTAGAGGCTTAAATATCTAGGGACCAGTAAATATAGAACACGCGACTACAGCGCTAACCAAGATTGCTGTGCTGTCTAACCAGCATGGCCCTTCTTACTGAAAACTTTCCTTTCGACAAGGTGAAGACTGATAGATAATATACATGCCCTCTTCCATCCTTCAAAGAGAGCCACCTTGTCACTCTCCAAACCAGTCACTTGCCTGTCATCTCGCTGATAGCAATCCGATGTTTATTCTGTGGGTCGGAGACTAGGAACAGACTCACGGAGTTTCCTATCTGCTCTTGGAGGATGGAGAACAGGCTGAGGCCTGCCGCACTGTAGGGTTTAGGAATGACTGATCCCATACACTGTCTCCAGTTGTTACAATGAGGCCTGTAAAAGGACAATCCCAAAGAAGCCTGCAACTAATGAGTTGGCACGAGGCACAAGATCAGATTCTACCATGGTCAGTTCTTGACCATGGAAAGGCTACCTGTGGTATGCGGGTCAAGAGTTCCTCTCATATCACTAAAGGAATAATGGCCAATAGGGCCTGATGATTGATCGCTAAATGTTTTTGTTGCTTCTCCCCAAGGACGACTTAGGAGTGTGACTGTCAGATCCTGCCAGAATGTGACTATGGAAGAAACTTGGGGCATGGAAATAAAAACCGGAGAAAAGAGTAGAATTAAGCTCTCTAATACCAATGGAATCATGCTGCTTGCAAATGTAACTTTCTCTAGAATCTAGACCATGTGGACACCAGTAGGTGATCAAGCATTTCCAGCTGCTATAGGGTCAGGGAGAAAATGGCCAACACCCAGGAAATCCAGAGGGAAGGGAAAGGGAAGCTGAGACCACTAGTGTTTTGGTTTGGTTTTCATTTTTCCTCCTCATCCTTAAGAGTATAAATTATGGTGGATATGAACAAACAAAAAGCCCAATGAGCCATTTATGAGGAGAAGCAATAAAACCCACACAGATAATGAATGACAGAGACTGGAAAATGTACTTTCAAAGCAGAGTCTACCATCCTCATCGGCGAGCTGCTCAGGATTAACGAGGCCGCCCTCACAGTTCTCGGCATTTTGGGTCCTCACTTTAGAGCTTCTATTCTTCTTACAGGGACGTAAATAATTGATAACTTGAAGGGACCCAAGGAACCCACTGAAACTGAACACAGATATTTTTTTATGACATCAATTACAGAGCTAGTGACTTGATGAGAAAAGTTAAATATTTCAAACCACACTTTAATGATCTCCTCCAAGAACCCCTAGTGTTCCAAATGAAACGTGGGTCTCTGGGCCTTGAGCTTTCCCCGTCTCTCTGTTTTTCTCCTCCGTGGAGGGAACGTAAGTCACAGCTGAACAGAAGGGATGGCTAATTATGTTCATGTCTGTGCTTTGCAGACATTGGTTGCAGACTTCCTCATTCTAATGGAGAAAGAAAGGCCCGGGAGAGCTGAGGCTTTGCAGGGAGGTCCCTTGGGTGTGCCGCATGTCATATGACAGAAGGTGTTGTGGAGTTATGTTTGGCCACAATCATAGTTGAGCTTGTCACGTATGACATTATAAGACCAACAGCCAAAAATGTGACAAAGCTGTGGCGAGCAGCCCCGTTAAGGCTGTTGAAAGGAGTCAGAGTTCAAGTATTTGTGCATGAGGCACTTTATGTGGTGACGACTTCTGAATTTATAGTTGTTGGGGCAGGATTAGTGACATTGATTTCATCTGAAAACAAGTCTGTTCGTGATGTTTGTGTCTTTGAACATGAAGTCAACTCATTTTTCTTTCTTCCTTTCCTTTCTTCCTTCTTTCTTTCTTTCTTTCTTTCTTTCTTTCTTTCTTTCTTTCTTTCTTTCTTTCTTTCTTTCTTTCTTTCTTTCTTTTTCTGGTTAAAATTCTTATAAAGTTGGCTCTGTTTCATGAGGAAGATCCAGAAGTATGCCTTGGAAGGTTATACAGAACTTCATAGGATGCAGTATTGAGAAGTTGTGTGAACACTCACTGTGTGAGAGTCCTGAAGGAAGCATGCCTTGAAGTACTCCTGGGGTGAAGAAAGAGAAGCTAAATATGTCTCAGAATGGAGAGGGGTTGGTGAAGAAGATTCTTCAGCACAGTTTTAAGAATAATAGAGTCCTTGATCTGAGACTTTGAACCCAACACAGATCAAAGAACACCCTGAAATATCATTACAAGATAGAGAAAATGGCTCTCTTGATTAGCTTATAAGATGGGATTATCTGAATTTCTGCCTGCATCATGGCTATTACTTTACATTTCACTCTTGATAGAGGCATGGACAACTGAGGGATGAGTTGGACAGTTAGCTTAAACCTCCAAAGAGCTGTCAATCTGCTACTGTCAAGTTGGAAAAGATACTATTAGACCAGAATATGGATGCCTCCCCACTAAACCCATGTTGCTACAAGCTTCTAGGTCTTACCAAAAGCTGTTGGTTGGCTTTGCGACTGAGCATGAAAGAAAAGGGTAAATAGTTCAGTGAAGAAATCTCTTCTAGTTTGGGGACATAGCTGTCAGTAGAACATGTGCCGAGCATGTGGATTTGATCCCAGTACCACATAAACCAGCTCTGGTGTATACGCCTGTAACCCAGCACTCAGGGCAAGGAAGAAGGAGGATTAGAAGTTTAAGGTCTTCCTCAGCATACTGAGTTCAAGGCCAGCCTAGGATATAAGAGACTATCTCGAATGAATAAAGTAATTGTGGTGGTTTGAACAGGAATAGCCCCCATAGATCATAGATTTAAATGCTTGGTCACCAAGAAATGGCACTTTCAGAAGGTGTGGCACTTTCAGAAGGTGTGGTCTTATTGGAGTAGGTGTGGATTTGTTGGAGGAAGTGTGTCACTAGGGGGTAGGCTTCGAGGTCTCTCCTTTTTTTTTAATTTTTTTTTTGACACTTTATTTACATTTCCAATGTTTTCCCCTTTCTAGGTCTCCTCTTTGGAAACCATCTATCCCCTCCCGCTCCCCCACCTCTATGAGGGAATTCCACCTCCCACCCACCCGCCCACCCACTCCCATATTCCCACCTTGACATTCCCCTTTACTGGGGCCTCTCCTCCCCCTGATGGCCAACAAGGCCCTCCTCTGCCACATATGTGGTCCGAACCATGGGTCCCTCCATGTGTATTCTTTGGTTGGTGGTACAGCCTCTATGAGGACCGGGGGGAGGGGTGTCAGGCCAGTTG
>CM052701.1:93958664-94044930 GCA_028551405.1 Uromys caudimaculatus
CTCTCTCTCTCTCTCTCTCCCTCCCTCCTTCCCTCTCCCTTCCTCTCTCTGTCTCCTTATCCCCTCTTCTCCTCCCCCTTCCCCTCCATTCTGGCTGCCAGTCTAGATGTAGACCACTCAGCTCCTTCTCAAGAACCATGTCTGCCTGCATGCTGCAATGATTCCCACCATGAGCATAATGGACTAAGACCTCTAACCCTGGAAGCCAGCCTCAATGAAATGTTTTCCTTTAAAAGAGTTGCCATGATCATGATGTCTCTTCACAACAATAGAAACCCAAACTAAGACAGTGATTCCTTCCTACAGACTTTTTTGATGCAAATATACCCCATTTCCCCTGATTGTTTTCTACGCCATTCTTCCATACCTCTCCAATATTCCACACCATCTGACAACATCAAATGTGCTACAGGATCTACAATCATGAAAATAGCAACAGTAAAGTATTGCTTATACCTTTCATTTCTGAAGACACAAGGGAAATGCCATCGATCCTTGGAGAGTTTTACAAACCAACTTGGTCTAACTAAGCAAAATTAGTCTACTTCAGAAGGGAGTTACTGAAACATTATTAAAACACCTCTCACTCATTTGTCTATCACAAATTAAACATTCACAAGCTAAAGATGGATGGGAGGGGGGGTTGAGTCTTCTCAGTTTGAGCCTGTAAGTATACTTCATGATGAAAACCTCTCAGTGAGTAGATATTTTATCACATCTGTGTTAATTTGGGACTGCTGATTTGTCATTAATAAGGCATTTGACTAGAAAATGATGTCCATATTTGATGGTCTGGTAACTTCGTTCTCCCATTTTACGCCACTATAACTGCCCGGTCTTATCATTGCCCATTATGAATGTGTAAAGTTTTATGGACTAAGTAATGTCAAATGAAGCAGTGTTGGGCAGACCTGGAGACAAGTCGGAGCATTTGGATGGGAATGAGAGCTGTGTGGTCCACGGCAGCCCATCTTGTCGTTTTACTGGGTATTGATCCTGTTTACACACTGATTTAGCATCCCGAATTATGATGCAGTATTTAAATTTAAACACCAGTTGAGAGTTCCCATCTCAAAGATTGCCCTAAGTCATGGGCATTGTGACTCTGGTGGTCTCTGCTTCTCTGGAGTGGATATTTTTATTAGAATTGCTCATAAAAGACTGCATGGCAGTTAACTCTGCAGTGAAGACTCCACCTGGTGCTTTATAAGTGTCTGGAGTGCTGGGAAGCAACAAAACACAGATATTTGCAAAATCACCATCTGAAAGGAACTATTGTGGTCACAAAGCCCAGGTTACTGCCTTGGTCTGGTCTTAGGTTTCAAATCTTCCCCCAGATCTCAAGGCCCAGGTTTTCTCCATAACAAAGTTGGCTATCAGAAAGCTAACACCCATGGCCACCCCTACCCCTCCAACCCCCACCACCCTGTGCACCTCCTCAAATCCCCTGCAGCTGACACTGGGCAGTCCGATTCTCCCTCCCAGAGAGGTGTTAAGATCCCACAAGGCCAACCACAGGAGGAAGCTGAGTGTAATGTACTGGTCAAACCATTCGAAAATTAGAGAGTCATGCATTTTTAATTAAGCATAATGCATTACACTCTGGATAGTATATATTTAGCCTCTAGTTGTTGCATTTGCACCAGGATCTCTGAGCAGAATAGGCTTGATGGCAGTGCTGCAGCTGCTTTGTTTTGTCTATGGGACAAGATGGATTGGGTTCTAGAATCTCTCAGTCCCTATGGGGTTATGAGTTTTCTGAATCACAAAGCTTGTGCTGTTTTCCTGAGATGTTTTATGTCCAAATACAGGGTAAGAAAAAGGAAACAGGAAAAAAGAAAGTTTGGTTGGGGGAGGAAAAAGAAAAAAATGAGTAGGTGATTTGAGGGAAGAACGTCATATTTATTAAACGATCTCTTCTTATTTATTATTTATTTACTTTCTTATTTACTAACTGGCTTACTTACTTTAGCTTCTTGAAGCTTAAGCTGTCCTGGAACTCACCAGAGAGTCTTGGCTAGCCTCAGATGCATGGGGGACCCTCTTGCTAGCCACCCCAAGTGCAGATCACAGGTGTTAGCCACCATGGCTTGTTTGATGACTTTAAATTCATGTGAGACACACGCCCATCATTTTTTAATCTGCTGTGAGGTCATCCTAGTTCTTGTTACCCGTAACTGAGAAAAGGGAGAGAAAAGAGAAGAGGCAGACAAACACCCATTGGACCACAGACTGCTTGGTGTTCCTTGAAGTCACTGGGGTACCTGGCCTGGACTTTGAGCACGGGGTGGGGGTCGGGGCACGAAGGGATGAAAGATGGATGAAATGTGATCCGATTCATACAACATGATTCTTTGCCCCCTCCCTCTCTTTCCAATTTCTTTCAACAAAACTATTGGTTCTTCTTGTGTGCAGATGGAGAATAAGAACTCCGAGCAATATCAAAATAAGCTTGAGGTCTGAATTTTCTGTTTTGCTTTACAAAAACATACAGATTTCAGAAATGAAATAGTTGTCTGGATTCTTCACTCAGATAACCTATCAAATGCAATAATATACCAAATTACTTACAAAATAAACAACCTCTTTCCTTTCCATCAAAACGACTAGTTCACTGTATTGCATGTTTTGTGTAACTATAGCCTACAATCTACAGCAATTCAGTCAGATAGTTCTCAGAGTGTGGCCCTGGGTCTGCAGCATCCCCTGGGAACTTGTGAAAAATGCATGTGCCTAAGTCCCAGCCTAGACCTAATGTGTCAGAAACTCTGGGAGGAACCAGCTCCATGTTTTTAACAGGCTTCCCTGATGAGAATCAGCAAGTGAGGGGGTGTTTCTATTTTATTGATATGGATTCTGGAACACAGACCTTTAAGCCATATTTCCAGCATTATGCAATTGGATCTGGGTCAGGGCTTCATGTGTCCTAAGCCTTTTCTCATCATACCTTGGGTACGCTGTGTAATAGACAGCAGTTTCCTTGGCGACCTGGGTCAAGAATCTAGGTAAGTGAGAAATACTCTATGGTGAAAGAATTTAGATTTCAAGATGAATAAGAACATATGGCTTAAAACAATTGCGTGGCCAAGTTTCTGTCTATAAGATACTTGAACCAATGACGTTATAACCCAAAATGTTCAATTAAAATGCCAAGTGAGTGCTGGGAAAGAATGGATGGAGTCAGAAGCTCCGGGGAAAGCCTTGCTCATGTCATGTGATCCACTCAATTGTGGGCCACGACAGGTCCACACCGAAATGATCGCTCAGAATAAGTCGAGAATCCAAACTTGAGAATTGGCTATTACAACTTCAAAACATTAGCTCTTGAACCATAACTTATTGTTGAATGATAACTTATTTTTAAAAGAAACCCATGGAGATCAAAACCAAAGTGGAACAAGACTCGTGGATTTCACTTACAGAATGCTGTTTTGAAGTGCTGGTTGAGAAATCCTCATAACACTTGATGAAGCTGGATGAGAAGGCTAAGGGATGTAAGGTTTACAGAAAAATGTGTGAGGACAGACGTGGGAAATTGAAATCACAGAGCTGTGCTAAGTGATTCCTTTATCAGACATACGCCCCAGTGTCTGCTTTTATTAATTCTGTGTTTGAAGCAGTGTTTCATAATATCTCCATACTTATAAAATCAGCATTGAGATGGGACAGCAGACCCTGGTTTCATGAGTGACTGTAAGCATGTTGGGAAATTGCCTTTTGTGGCGTATGTCATGTTCAAATGGGAACCATTTTAAAATTTCATTGAGAAAGCCACTCTGTGGCCTAAAACCAACCATTCAGAGGAAGCAGGTTTGGAAAGGTTACTGCAAAATCCATCTCGACAGCAAACAGAAGTGATTTTAATGCCTGTTATTTTGGAAGCAGTTCAAAGTTGTTCTTTCCACTGTAAGTGGCGTTAAAGTGCTCTGCGGGGGCAGTATTACTTTTTTCTTGGCCCTCTGCACTTCAGTAATGGCTCTTCTGCACTGAAGGCACAACAAAACGAGTCAGGAAGTTATGTACAATATATGGGAGACAGCAGGGGAGAAGTGGGAGGGGAGGGGAGGTCATATGGTAAGTATATAGAAGCAAAGCTGGGGTGTGGGGCGTGTGCATGAGAACACCAGCCAAGCCAGGGAACAGCTGGGAAACCTGCTCTGTATTATGTGGTCATCCCACAAACTTTTTCCAAGGAATCACATAAGGAGAATATTAGGTTTTAATTAGAGCTGGGATTGCTCCAGAGAAAAGAGTGGGGAAAGAAGGTGGTTTGGTGAACATGCTGCTTTTTAGTTTGGCTGGGTCTCTGAATTGCAGTTAACCACTTAACTGCCTCTAGCTGCACACTGCATGCCGCAATGGGGCTTGTGATTGAACAGATGAGCATCTGGGGCTCCTGCCCAGCATGAGCAGGGAAGGGACAGCAGGAGCAGCAAATGACTGTCCCTGGAAAAAGTTATACATGGAATATTTCTGTGTGGGAGAGACTAGAAAGGCCATATGACCCCCTTGCTTTTAATGTATATTCCAATTGGGAGTGTTTTACTTACTTTTATGACTCCTGGTATATATTTAGTATTTTTCTGAAATATCTAGTTATTAAATAAGCAAAGGAAGCAGATAACTGCAAAACAATGTGATGAAAATTAGTAATTTCTTCAAACTAATATTGCTCCATTTTAGGAGAAATATGTGCCAAGAAATAAAAGTTTATATGCTTTAACCCCCCCAATACAAATCAAATATTTTTTAAAAAGCTGGTGATTTGTTTATATTTTAAGTTAGCATCTATCAAATTAAATAATTAAATTTAATAAGTATAATATTAATAAAAAGGCAGTAAAAGCTATGAAAAGAATGTTTCTTAAAACTTTGTGATACTTTTTTACTTTTTGTTCTTGTTGCTGTTTAGCAATTAGTTATTGTACATTTATTGAGCTCTAACTGTATACTCTTGGAGGGTCTAGGGGAGTATTATAAACCACTTTTCTTAAAGAACTGACTTCCAAGAGACAAGGCATAGAGCCTTAATATGTTAACAGCATTATCAACAATGATCTATGCAATCACAAATAGTCAGCTGACAAACTGGTTCAGAAAGAAGCACTGTGGCCTCTGAAGGTAGAGGAAGCATGATGGCTTCTGGAGGGGGAGGCAGAGCTTGTGCTAGACACTGAAGGCTGGAGAGCAAGAGAAAGTGGAGAGAGGGGGTGGAGGCTATGTTGGGAAAGATCCCGGAAGACATTTTCGAGTATTCAAAACTCATCATGGCTGGGCAAAAGCTCCTGGAGTGAGGTGAAGTCACTTCTATGAAGGTGACATTGGAAAGGAACTAGTGGCCAGAGTGCATGGGACATTACTAAGTATGGATGGCCTTGTTCTCTATATGGAACAATGCACAAATGTACAAAATGGGGTCTTAATGGAATGTGACCATTTGGATATAGTGTTCATTGTGATGTCTAGATTCCTTCCTTATAGCCTGAGCCCCAAATTGTTCTTGCATCTGAGGCAGTTTAAATTCCTGATACTTGTGTTATCTACTCTCTGCTAATAACACACTAGCCCTCCTCTTTGTCTCCCACCACGTGTCTTCTCCAGGCCGTTGCTTGCTCTTGCATTTAAGCTGTAGTCTTTGTAAATGTGGGAGAAGTCTTGCAAAGAAGGAACAGGCCGTCTGATTCTTGCGATTCTGCTCCCTCCACGCCCTTTCAGCTGCTGTGCATATATGTGCCGCTTGGATACATGTGCTGCTTGCTTTTATTAAATAGGAAAGCTCAAAATGGTTTCCAGTCCAGAACATAGCCCTACATGCTGCTCTCTCTAGCCTAACCAGAAATCCCATTCTCCTCTAACTCGATAAACCAAATCTAATTGGAGAATAATTATAAAATACACTGATGTGCAATTTGTTTCGCTAACTCAATAATTAATTAATATGCTACTTATGGTTCAGAAGATCTCTTAAGACGCAGCACAAATTCCACTGGATGAAAGAGAGTGCCAAAGACATAAACCAGGGCAGCGTCTTCACATAAGACAGACCAAGAGAAAAAGATAAGGGGGGGGGGGGGGAATGAGCTCTCTTAGGCCTTTGGAATCTGTGGGAGATGTGTTTTACCTCATCAAGGGAGTCTCCTCTTGCCCTTTTCCACAGGTGAAATAGATTGCCTGTTCTGCAGATGAGTCTGCAATGTTCATGAAACTGCAGCTGGCAGACGGACTTTTTCATGTTTAAACCTCTCCACCACCAGATGCTCTCGGGTGAGAGAATCAGCCCTAATCAATGAAACCCACCCACTGCCCTGTATTGACTAGAAAACATACACTCCCTGTTCCTTAAAGTGATACACAACTCTCTCTCTCTCTCTCTTTAGGGTCTTGTGTAACCCAGGTTATCCTCAAACTCAATATGACCTTAGACTTCTGGATTCTCCTTGCCTCTACCCTTCTCTCCCACTGATCTGCTTACACTCGGTTCTGTGCTGTGAAGGAGCGCAAATCACAGGGGGTCCTGCATGCTAAGCACGCATTTCACCTGAGGTCCTGCATGCTAAGCACGCATTTCACCTGAGCTACTCCTGTATGTTTCCTAGCTGCCTTTGCCTATGTACAATTGGATGTAAAATCCAGCAGGCAATGTCTTGGATTTTCCCTTCCATTGTTTAAAACAGTCAGTGCACATAAATTATTCCACTAGGCTTGATTTTAAATGATTGAAATTGTATCTAACTTTTGTCTTTCGAGGGGTGAGATTTAAAGTTAAATTGATTTCTTTGTAATTAGTGCAATGAGCAATTATTAAATATGCATGAAATCAACTGAATTTTTTAGAAAAACATTTTTTTCTTTCTTGACAATTGGATTTATTATTGAATGACATTCTGGATGGCATCAGGCAAAGACCAATGTATCTTCATAACTCGGAGCGAGGTTTGCTCCGTTAGAACACGTTCGGATCTTTCTCAGAAGTCCGGCTGCTTTCCTTAGATGTGATCTCTCTTCTACAGAGCCCATCTCGGGAAAGATGCAGTAGCTTGCATCTGATGGCAGTAGGACAGACCCAAAACAGCTTGTGTCCCCTTATTCATGGGGCTACCTTTCCCCCATCACGCCTCACTCTTTGACAGCACACAAATCAGTGTTTGCCCAGCTCAGGTGTACCAGTGTCACAGTATGTTTTTCCACAGAATTCCTGTTTATGCAGTAGAAAGCTTGCTATGGCAGCCTGGCTCCATACGTGACAAATGAGGACTCAAACCTACAGGTTCAGCTGATTGCCTGGCTAAGGGCTAGACAATAAATAAATAAATGAATCTGCTATGAGACAGTTCATTGCTGGTCTCTGCATGGGAATTTTGCTTTATGTAATTATTGTTAGTAACTTGAAGTTGAAAACTCAACTTAGACTCTCTTCAAAATAGCAACTGACCAATTGCCTTCCTATGATCTGTGACAAACGTTGCCCTTTGAAATTATTGTGGTTTTATTCAATATTTCCTCTACACTGGGATGTGCTGGATAGATACCAGGGGCTTTCTGCTCATATTCAATATTGTTAGCTTTACAAGACTCTCTTCAGTGTACCACTCAGCTCATTAGATCCTTTATTAGACATTTCCTAAAGCAGGCCCAAGTAACAATATTTATGTGTGCTCTTTTGGAATGTGAAATTATTTTAAGTGATGCTTTTCTTCTTTAAGAAAATCATCAAGTCAAATACTCAAGTCTTAGCCTGTGTCAATTCATAAAAGGAATTGTGGTGAAGAAATTCCACTTTTATTATGTGAAGCTATATTGGATCAAGATAAGAGAAACTTGCTTAAATGAATTATCATTTCAGGATTAAAGGAATTTCTGAACAATGAGAGACTCCAGTTTCCCTCTCCTCCAACTCTCTCAATTTGACTTTGTTTTCAACACAACTGTCGTATTTCAGATTTTAGCTGTCTAAAGTCAAGAGGAAAATATTTCTACCTGGTTTTCTCATTTTACAGAAAACCCATGATAACAAAATATGTGTGGATGTTTTCAATAAAGATGATGACTATAGTTATAAAATAGGAAGATGGAATCATCACAGAGAATGCCAAATAATCTGACCCAGGGAGTAAAGGCTCCTTAGAGACCATTCTTCCAGCATGGAGACTATACTATGCTGTGAACATAAAGGCCGTTTTAGTAAGTATTTGCCCACGCTGATGATAAAGTTTATGTAAGGGAGAATTCATATTCCTTTGTGCCATAAACTCACAAGTATTTCAGTATCTAAGCAGATTCCTGAACTTATCCCAGAAGTGCAAAGTTTTGACTAACACCACGAGTGGTTTGGTATAAAGAGTCTGCGGAACTTACTGAACAATAACACTATGGGCTATTGATTACCCAAAAAAGGCATAATTTATTTCCATCAAGTCAAGAAGAGTTTCCAAGGCTAGAGGGCAGCAAATGTTCCCTAAAGAACAAGCTGAAAAGGAAGCGTACATATTCACTTCTGCATTCGTCCTTCTTACAACGAAGCTCCTGCCTACTGGCCGGGCTCAGAGTTAGCTGACAGGAGCTTGTTACCAGAAACAGAATCCTCAGGCATGGGAAACTGTTCCTTCTGTGTCCAGATTATCTTTCACTAAAGCTATTCATCACCAGCCTACCAGCATGACATCTCTGGTTCCAGCTAGGCTTTACCCAGCATGCACAGCATCTTCCCTGAGGGCAGCATTATGATTTTACTAACTAGAACACACTTTGACTCTAGAGGTCTCAGTGGCTGGTGTGAAGCCCACAATCACTCCATGTGAGGCTGGACTATCTTCTGTGAAGAGAAGTATAACATGGAGGTAAGGATATTCTCCATTGGGAGAAGTAATTCTATTTGACTCAACTTACAGTTAGGTTTTTTTTTTAACTGAAGATAAATTAATGACATCATATGACTCACTATCAAAACATATGGCTTCTTTTTCCTCAAGCTAAAGACCAATTAAATTTAGTCTTTAAAATGGACACCATCCTAAATTCCTTAGAATTGTATGGAAATAAATCTCATTTTATACATTCATGTGCACTACCTAGGGCTGAGGTAGACAGGATTCTCATAAAGTCTCTAACACGGTATTTCATTAATGAAAAGTACTGGAGCATACATTGTCAATGTTTAGGGGTGAGCAAAGAGCCAGCTCCCAGTTCTAACCCTTGAGGCTCAGACTTCACTCTGGTTCTTGCAGTAACATGGCACTGACTGCCACCATAACTCGACTTTATATCAAAAGGTTTTCAAAGTCAGCTGAAAGTATCAGTGTTAACTAAAACTGTCTCATGACGTGTCCATATTCTAACAAGGATGTAAGGATCCACTAGGCCAAAATCTAAAGGTCAGAAGGAAATAAGAGGGAAAAACAAGTCCTGGGAACCATGGGTTCATTTATTTTTTAAAAACTGCTACATTTTTAGATTAAGTTTTATTATTTTTAATTATATATAGGTATATGTATTAGTGTATGGGCATATATATGTGAGTACAGGTGCCTGTGGTGGCCAGAAGTATCCAATGCCTGGAGCTATAGTTCAATTTTTGAGCCGTGGGTGCTGGGAACCAAACTCAGGTCATCTGGAAGAGCAGTAAGTGCTCTTAACCACTGAGCCATTTCTCCAGCCCCATATTTGCTAAATCTTGTTGATCTCATGATAACATGTACAGAAGCCAAGGAAAAACCTTCTCCATGTTAGATGAGGCCAAAAGACTGCACTCTCACAAAATGTGCCACTCAGAAATGATCAGGTCTCCAGTAACCCTCCAAGAGGAGAGAGAAGGGTAACAACAAAACCAGGAAGCCAAAATCTACCAGTGAGACACTGAAGCAGGCCTACCCTCCCACAGAGTGCCATCTGGGTTTGTAAGTTCCCAGAGTCCCAGAGTCCCAGACTGACAAGTGGAAGTACTCACGGACTACCCAACAAGCCCCAGGTCAAGGTAAGACTCCTCCTCCTCCACAGAATGCACCTTTGTGTTAGCATCTATGACCCCCATGAGTAAGTTCTCACAGACAATGAGAAATACATCAAGCTTCCCCAACACAGAAGCAAGGTACCTTGGGAAAGCTCCTTATATGTTGGGTAGGCCTAAACAGCACTCCACAAAGAGAAGAGGAGACACCTGCTTCACCCCAAGGCAGAGAGATGTCTGTTAATCTAAATTAGCCTTTGATGAAGACTTCTACGGTAGAACAAAGGAGCACCATATTATCATGGGGATACAAACACTGAAATTACTTAATTCTATAACTCAGAGTAACACCCTGGCAAGGAAGATGCTAACAGTCATCAAACACCTTAATGTAAAACTTCAACTCCTTGGGAACAAGCCTGTATTTGTAAAGAATTCAAAGGACACAGTTTTTACTCAAAGCTTGAAACAAAAACAAACGAATAAAAACCAACCTATTTTATCACACAAAGGATTTCACTTCATTTTCAGAGGTAAAACTGAGTTGGACAAGACCCCAGTTGGTCAGAGAGTCCAGAGTGAAACAGAGAAGCATCCTGTTGTCTCCACGGCTATTATATGGCAGATCACCGTAAGCAGCGGCTGTGATCTGAATCCACCAGTCCTCTTGGTTTTGTTCATATGTTTTAGATTCCAAAAATTGTATTTTGTTAGAATTCTTCGCCTTTAATTTTTAAATACCATGTGTGTTTTAGGGTCAATTTGATCTGCATGTTTCCTATTTTGTTATAATTAAACCATCAAAATATTGTCTTTTAAAAACTATTTGATGTCCACAAAATCTTCTGAGCCCTTTCAATATGCCTCTTAAAAGCATTTTTTTAAATCCCACTTAAGAACAGAAGTTGCCCTGTGTCACGGGTGACCTGATGTAGAAACCAAAAATCCCCTTTTAATTCCAGAAACCTTGAAGTCTGAGTAATTCCTGGCTCTGAGAAAACGAGTTCACCCATTGTTAAACTCTCCATATTGTTGAAGACATTTGGAGCAAAGATGAGCTCCCTCAGAGGGGCAGTCAGAGACTGCAGGAGAAGGGGAAGCTATGTGCCATTCCCTCAGGCCCTCAAGGGCTTTCCAGAAGCATTGCCTATCACTTGGCCATCAACAAAACAAGACAAAAGCTCAGAGGCACATCAAATGTCTGACAGGACACAAAGGAAATGTGATGTCCACATGAATACTTGCTCGTGCTTTTAAGAAAACACTGCAATACAAAGGTCTAGATTTCAACACATCCCATTCACAATCTAGTCTAATCATCTGCTGTTGGCAACCTAGAGGGGACTCTTAATAAATATAACAAGACTGAAAATTCTCATGAGAATGAATGATATAATGTGATTGTAACGCTGACTTGTAAGGCGAGAAACTGAAGATCATGCTATCTGGGCCAGTGGGTCTTTCACAGGAGGGTATAGGACTGAGAGCCTGGATTGAGAGCTAGGGTCTGGAGAAGAACCTCCCCTTTGCTCTGGCCGTGTGGATAAGCCCAGACACTTGGCAGCACTAAGATGGTGGAGTACCCCAGCCAGGCTCCAGGGGGCTTTCTGCAGGCATCTCCAGAGAACCTAGAAACCCCTGTGCTGAACAGCTCACATCCAGCTCGGACAATGTAGGCCTGCTATCACCAAGCATCAAACATCAAGCAGGCAGGATACAGGGATTTCCCCAGAGGGGAGCTGGCACACGAACTCTGAGGAAAAGGGAGCTGAGTCCATTTCCTGCAATTGTTGGAGGAGGATGGGCGTCTGGCCCCTGAGTGTGGTGGGATCCTGTGTGCATTAGTGTCCTCGTGGGATGCCAGCATTTCAGTCGGTGGCCCTTGATCTTCCATAGAGAAACCCAGGGGCTCAGGCAGAGGATTCAAATACATTTCTTTGTGTTGCAGTTAAACTAATTTATAGGGCACTTCACAGCCTGCAAAGCTCTGGCATAGATCTTGGCATCTTGCTTGGAAGATGCTAATTTTTATCACAGCCACAATAGTAACCAGAGTAGGCAGTGTCAGAAAGCCCGGGTTTCATGAAGTTGAGGGATATAAGGTTGGTACGTTAAAAACAAACAAACATCGTCTAGTCTTTCAGATCATATAAAAGTTTAACCTTTTACAAAACTGGGTTGAATTTCTATGCATTAGCAACAAATACTCAGTTTTTTGAAGCACCACAGACACAATAAATTGCACATTTACAAGGTATGATGTGTTGCTTTACAAAACACTGCACAGTACATTTCACATGCATATGTACACGTGTATGCACATATATGTGTCCTCATGAAGCTATCACCAGCATCTCCTATCTATCTCCTATTGCCCTTGGCCATTTCTCTTGTCTTGCGGACCTCTGGCTCACTCTGTGCTCTCCCTCATTAGGAGTCTGGAGTCGCCCTGTGAGTCAGTCCACGGCTCTCCTTCTGTTTGATTTTCAATCTACGGTCTTTACTGCTGTTTCTTCCTTACTGTCTAATCTGTCGTTAAATCTGTGTTTTTTCTATTCTAAATGCTGTCATTTTCATCACTAGCGGTTACGTTTAGGTCCTTTTTAAAAATATTGTTTATGTCAGTACTATTATTTTTCACCTTGCCGCTAGCTTCTTGAAGGAAGATACAGAACACAGCTGTGGGAGCCTTTAAAGCATCCATGCATATCAATTCCATTGTCTACATCATTTCTGGATCTGTCACAACGGATGGCATTTTCTCCTTGGAGGTAGCATCAGCTGCCACACTGTGAACTTTGCCTGCTTGAGTGCTGTATTTCCAAGTTGAGTGCTCTGTATTTCCAAGTTGCCTAGAATTTCCTTCTTGGGTGGTTTTGTGTGAGTTGATGCAATCATGTCATATTACTAGCCTCTGTTAGGTGGTGCCTAAGCAGCCCTGGACAGCCTAGCCATGTCAGCAAGCCCCAGGTTCAGTGAGAAACTCTGTCTCAAAATCAAACAAATAAGCAAACGAACAAAGCTGTAAACTATTGAGGAAGACAATCAGCGTAAGCCTCTGGCTCCCATGTGTAGCCTTGCATATGTGTGCATGTGCCTGTTCCTGTGCGCACATACACATAAATAGACACTCAATAAAAAACATGGAAAATTTAATATGTGTAACATCCATTTGCTGAAAATTACAGCATATTTTAAAGAAGTAAGAAATGTACCTAAATAGATGTTCATTTGTCATTAGATAAAATTAGATATTAAGACACCAGTTCTTCCCAGATTAATCTATAGATTCATAATTTCTATCAGGTGTTAGCAAAGCTTTTTGCTTCTTGTAGAAATAGATCAATCTTAAAACGCACATAAAAATGCAAAAGAAGATCTATCTCAAAAGCTAAACTTAGGGTAATTATGAATATGTTTAAGACTATAAATTTATACTAGTAAAATTGTATGTTATTGTGTGACTACAGACGTAGACATCAGTGAAGCAGAGTAGAGAATCCAGAACCAGACTCTCCTAGCTGTAGCCAATTGATTTCATTAAAGATGCCCAGGTCATAGGTGAAAGAAAAGTCATCAGGTAATGATCTTGGAAGAGCCAATCAACCCCATGAAAATACAAAGCACCCTAGAGTCACATCATACACAAAAATCCATGCAAAATAAATCAAAGACTTAGCTGCAGCATCTGGAACCTACTAGAAGAAAACACTCTCAGGATTAGGAAAATATTTCTTAGACAAAAGTCAGCGAACAGCAAAATAAAAACTAGGCCAAACTGGCTTTCATAAATATACAAATACAATGAAGGTTCTGATTATATTTTGCTGGTGACTGTGGCTGCTGACAGCTTTCCAGCCCTTCCACTTCCCCTTCCCCTCTGCCCCACATCTGGGCCAGCTGATAAGAAGACCCAGGTGCTCCCACCTTTGTTGCCAACGGGAAGTTAAGTGCATGCAAGCCCCAAGCTCCCAGGCACAGGAACCCTCACTGCAGCCCCGTTCGCCAATCACAGCTAAAGGCAAGGCTTTCTCCCTCTCCTGTAACATTGTTGGATCTGTTTGGGAGCCTGCCCTGTTTTCCAAAAGTCTTACTGTGTGAGTAATAAACTTTCTCGAACCTTTGTGTGTGTGTGTGTGTGTGTGTGTGTGTGTGTGTGTGTGTGTGTGTGTGTGCGTTCATCAGTTTCAACATCAGTAGGGTCCACTCTATTTCTGTGGGATAACCACAACAAAAACTTTTTTATTGAAAAGAAGAAATGGAGAAAATGGAGAAAAATATACCTCCATTTATATGCTCAGTGTTGTTTCTCTAGAGAAGATGGTTGATGCTTAACCTCTGCACAGGAATCCAACTTTAAAAGTTATCAAAAGATTTTACTATCTAAACCTTCACCAAAGAAAGCACACAAATGGCAGATGGTCTTACAAAATGACACTAAACATCCTTTGTTATTAAGGAAATGAAAATTAAAGACACAGATTTCATTTCCTATCCACTAGTAACTCAAGTGAAAAGAATGAGGTGCTGATATGGTGTGAAATAGCAGTTTCCTTTCCTCGTGGAAAAGCAAACTGGGCCACCACTTTGGAAAATATCCTCAAAGATTTTTATGAGATTAAATAAAATCTAGGCTTGCTATCCTACCCCTTAATCTCACTTTGGGGTGATTACCCAATAAAAGTGAAAGTACACATATATACATAGACCTGTTCTCCAGTGGTTATAGTGATTTGTTCATAATTGCCCCAAACTGGAAGCCAGACTAATGCCGGTCAACTGGGGAACGGCTAAGTAAAACGCTGCTATCTCACATAGTGAAATAGTACTTAACAATACAAAGGAAATTTTGCAACATGCAACACTGGGAATAAATATCAAGGGCATCCTGCCAAGAGAAAAAAGCCAGAATCAGAAGAGCACGTGCCGTGTGGCTCCAGGAGATATGACTCATTAAAGCGGGAGAGCATGGGAATGTGAGACTCACCGCAATGAATGCAACAGTACACATCAGCTGTGGTGTCAGCTTACAACTGCATGTACTTGTCAAAACACATGGGTTGAATTGTGCTGAATTGATTGAATTTAAATACCTTAAATTGGTATCTAGTGCATGTAAATTATACTGCAAAGAGAAATGCTAAACTCAACAGATAGGCACTACTGCCTGATAAAGCAGTGCCCTGGAGTCTTCAGGCTGGTCTTTTGTTTCATATACATTATCTTACTCGATCCTTACACAAACCAGTAGAGATCTCTGGGACCATTTTGCAAACCCAGGCACCAACAGCCCAAGAAACTTTCCAAGATCATGGGAAATTTTCAAAGTCGAAAGGCTTCTTTCTATGAAGCCCCTTTTCTGTGGAAATTTGCATTTTAAAATTTTCCCTTGACACTTTCAGTTGTGACAGTTCATACTGCTGTCTTAGACAATTCAGGCTGCTTGAGGAAAAGACCGTAGATTAGATCGCTGATAAACAAGGAGGATTTAGCTCTAACGGTCCTGAGGCTGGGAAGTCCACATCATCTTACCAGCTCGTTCAGTATCTCTGAAGACTTGCTTCCTCTGTCACACGGTGCGGAGACAAATGTGTTCCCTTGGGCCTGTGTCCATCCCACTCACAAGCACTCCATCCCATGACCTAGTCACCTCTCAAGAACGTCCCCTCACATTAATATCACTTCAGAAATTAGGATTTCAACGTGGGCATTGGTAGAGGACACAAACATTTAAACCACACAATTGCTTTACATTAACAAGAAATCAAGAACAAAAGGATACAGGCTTTTCTGTCCATCTCTTTTTAAACTACAGATAAACAAGCCGCGGGAGTCTTTACAATTCTGAATTGTGGTCATCTCACTTGACACTTATTTTAGATTTTAATTCCTCACCTTGATAAGTAAATCAATGTAGAAAGTATCATCTTTTTACTTTAAAAAGATTTTTGTTTGGCCGTCTTATTTGTGTGCATGCTTTGCCTGCATGCCTGTATGTAAGCTCTCATTGGCCACAAGCACTTCCGAGACTTCTGGTATTCCAGGTTGTGTGCTAAGATTGTGTGTCCAATAATACAACCTGTCCTGTTCATCTGATCAACAGGCAAACTTGAGAGCCTGACCAAGTGTTCTGGTGCCTATGGGAGATGTTTCAGACACTCAGCCTTTCTGTTCACAGAGGGAGGGAGGAGCAAGGGCCCAGAAGCTCGAGGTAGCCTCCAGAACCCAGAAAAAAAATAAGTCTTCCCCTTACCCACCAAGCTTTTGATTTTAGTACCACGGGCCTCCATGGTACCTCTAATCTGCCCACTGTGGGATTACGAATCTGCATTGTTTATCACAGATTCCATGTAGTTTGTTACAGACGGTGACAGAATCCAAGTGTGAAGCTTCTGACTCCTCACTAGGGTTTAGCAATATGGGAGAGAGGTAGCTTTCAGAAAACTGAGTGGCCACACATAAACATACAAAAGTAAAGAAAACAAGTTTTCTTCGTGTGTGTGTGTGTGTGTGTGTGTGTGTGTGTGCGTGTGCGTGTGTGTGTGTGTGTGTATGTGTGTATGTGTATATGTATGTGCGTATCTCTATGTATCTGTATGTGTCTTTGTATGTGTCTGTGTGGTTCTGAATCTCATGTGTGTGTCTGTATGTGTATCTGTGTTTGTTCCTGTGTGTTTAAAGATGAATTTTAGTTATTAACAGGGAATATTTTCATGAGGAAGATGTGTAACTTTCTGCACATGAAGCCGGTTGGTCGGAATTATCCAATGAGACATCCACTGGGACCGCCATGTACATCTCTCAGTAGGAGCACAGAGGTGATGACATCAGTAGACTTCCAGTCATGATGAGCCATGGGAAGCCACAGGAGGCACACCCTCCATACAGACCTGTACACCAGAACCCATGTGTGAGCTCTCTCCAGCCCTCTGCACAGCAGGGAGCATACCTGAGGAGACAGATAGGTTATTGGTGCAATAAAAAAGGAGAGCTATGCGGTGTGAGAGTCATTACTTGCTTTTACTGTCCAAACAATGAGGAAACATAATTTGTAAGTACTCTTTCACAGTGGTGTGGGGAAGGAATCCTTCTTCCTCCTCCTTAAGCTGTGGAAAGGCACCCATGGGGATAAGTGGAATTGCATCATGAATTTTTCCTTCGTCCTCCTGCTTCTGCATCTGCTCAAAGTGGGATTTATGTGAAATAGCCGCAGTTCTCCCTGCAAGTTCACCTACAGGCTCAGATCACACAGGAATGGCTGTATAGCCCGGTACGCTTCAGTCTGATGGGAAAGAGCAGCCCCTAAGGTAGCAGCTTCTAAGTTCTTTTCTGTCTTCACTTGGAGAAGTGCAAACCGTTTACTGCTTCGTTTTACTTTCCCACAGACTCGTCTTCGCACCTCCTGTTTTTCTTTTTTTCATATTCTTGGAGATTCTGTGTCACGTATCAGGAGCTTTCCACACTCACAAATTCCTGGAGCTGACAAGGTCTTCCAGCTCACAGCTCCCCCTCTTTGCTCCTCTAGTCTGGGGCTCCAGCCAAGCCAGCTAGTGCTCCCTATATTTCAAGAGAGACCCTGGCTTGAAGACGATTGCAGGCTGAATTATATTCCCTTCAACTTAAAAGTTAAAATCCTACACTCCAGTAACTTACAAGGTGACTTATACTCAGGAAGGATGTCTTTAAAGATCTCATTAAGATGGCTGTCATCAAATATCCTTAAAACACAGACAGAAGGAAGATCAAGGGAAAACAGAACATAGCCATCCACAAGCCTAAGAGAAGAAACATCCCTGCCTGCACCCCGATCTCACCTTCAGGCCATGATTGCCACAACCCAAGGAGAATCAGTGCCTCTTATCAGAGTTCAGTTTTCTCAACTGCAGAAAGTAATGACTGTAGGGAGATTTATTACGGGCTCCTCCTTTAAAGAGGAGTCCCCATCACCCTGCCATGACACACCCCATCATTGTGTGCCTAAGCCCTACCATGCTTGGCCACCCTAGGTGATCACTCCCAGTCAGACATTCTCTTTTGCCCCTGACTCTTTCATTTCATATCCATCTTTTTCCCAGTATATGTATGTATGTATGTATGCATATATATATATGTATATATATGCATGTGTGTATGTGTATGTATTATGTATATATATGTGTATACTTATATGTATATATTATAAACACATATCATATTTATGTGATCTGTATTATATCTAACATATATCATGAATTATACATACACACATATATGTACATATACATAGAGAGATACAAGATCCAATTTTAATTTTGTTATCTGACTCTACCTTCACTACCCCCTTTTGTCACCAACTTTGTTCGTCATTTGAAGATGGGCTGGCAGGGTTTCCACACAAACTGAGAGCACTCACCACACTCATTCTGTCCTAGCTCTCCACTGTCCCTGGAGCATACTGACTGAATCCATTTCTCTGCCCATGGACACCCACCAATGCCAGCAACTGGGAGCCAAGGCAAAGACACGACCCGGGGACATGGCAGCTGCCCAGGACCACTGCCCTGCCTATGAGGAGCTGTAGATGTAAGTAGAGCTTGTTGTGGCCTTCACAGTTCCTCATGTCATGTGACCCTAACCATAGAAGGATTTCCTTGCTGCTTCATATCTGCAATTTTGTTAGTGTTTTGAATCACAATGTAACTATCTGCTTTGCAGTGTATCCGATATGCAAACTCTCTAAGAGAGTCACAAGGCACAGGTTCAGAACCACTAGCCTGGAGGTTATAAAGCCTTTCACAGAGTCCAGAGGAGAGGCTACCCTGAGCTCTGACACCCACTGGACAGAGATCCCTCACAATTATCCCTAACTCCTTAGGTCAAGGTCCAAATCAAGGGAGACCCTCTGTGGCAGAACCATGGAAGGGCTTATTGAAAAGTCAGACCCCTGAACTCCATTGAAGACTTCTAGTTTTGCCAAAGCCAGGGATTACGATCTTCAGAATGTTAACCTCATCTTGTATTTTTTTGTAAAAAGCCATTGGTGTGGACATTCTATGGCGGATGACTTGGGTTAGTCTTTTTACTATGAATTTCTTTAAAGAAAAGCAATCTTTTATCTGTTATTTTGATATCATCTGGGCCACTTTACTATGGAGCTCACTCTTGCTTTTGAAAATCTCAGGATTCTTATTTTCACTAAAACTGGAAAATCACCTCCATTCCTGACCCCTTTGGGTAACATTTTGAAGAAGCAGCAGGGATCAAGCCTTACTTTGGTCTAGGATCTGGTCCACCCTTCTCCTGTGGGACAAATATTCTAGCACTGAATTGTGCTTTCTCTATCATTCAGCTTTCTGTCTTACTTGGAGGCCAGCAATCCCTGTGTACACAGTCCCGATCAGATGTAATGTCTTGGCTTCTGCGGTCACCCGGCCCAGTGCTTCTCTGTCCTACGCAGAAGCCAGGGCTTGACCATGTGAGCATCATTCACTGTTTGATCCTCTTCCGTCAAGACGTTCACTGTGAAGTGAGGTATTTATAGTTGTGACAACACTTCACTGCCATCCACTTGACAATGGTTCCGTATGCTTTGGTAAGAGAGCTGTGAGCTCGTCATTCCAAACCTCTGTTGGAATCTTGGCTTTGCCCCAGCAGCACTGTCGTCTCCAGGCAAGTCCTTCCATTCTTCTGGGTCTCACTTGAATCATGTATAACAAGGAAATCATGGCCCTCAAGCCACTTGGCAGAACTTTAGTGAAATCAGGTTTAAATATGTGTGATGTGTAAGCTTCGGAATACTATAAAAATAGTCATGGAAACTGAAGTTTTAAAATTCATCCATAATTTTACAGAAGCTAAAATATATTTTTCATGAGAATCCTTAGAAAGAGACTTCCTGTCCTTCTTAAGTGACTTTTAAAATTAATATCCAACTTTCTCACTTTTAACATGATTTTTATGTTTTACCACATCCCTGTCGTTTCATCTGTTATCAAACAGGCAAATCCTCCAAAGGAATGAAAGCACTACGTGAAATGCCACACACTCTACAGTAAAAGCCCATGGCTGTTCTCCTCTGGGCCAAAGAAGAAAACAAAACAAAACTTCCCAGCCATTTTCCAACAGCTGTTGCTTTTTAGAGAAAGCAAATATTTTTGGAAAGAGCTGCATTCTAAACCCAAACCGTTTATAAGCTTCGCAAATGGAACACGCAGCCCACAGCCCGGCTTGCCAGCCTTAATCCTAGGCTTCCAGTAAACGCACCGCAACTGCATCATAAAACGGAAAAGGGAAGAATTTATAAACAAATAAAGCAGTTAATTGGGGCAATAAAATAGCAGTTCCCTCCTGAGTGGGGAATTGGCATATCTCAACCTGAAGAATCTTAAAAGCTGGGTTTCAGGGGTCTAGTGACAGCAAGAGGCAAACAGATCAAAGATCTCAAGACTGCTCCTGGGTCCACAGTGCTTATCTCTGCATCCCTAGCCACAGCCCCTCTGTCCCCTGACCTCAAATGGATTATAAATCCTTTCCAGGAGAAGACAAGCTCCCTGCCAGTGTTGTAAACCCATGGCCTCAGCTCTGATAAAAGACTGAGAATTCTAGGAAGCTGTCCTCATCTACAATAGAACAGAACAGAATGGAGACCTGTACTTAACTGTGCTGACTCTCTCTCGCGCCATCAAAAGTAAAATAGACTGGAGCTTCAGGAACAGGGTCAGAGCCTTGTTTTGGCCCCTGCTTGCTTTAGGCCACAAGTGAAAGGCGGGTCTTTAATTTGAGTTTGACACATTTATTTAGCCATTTGATCAAGTCTTTAGTTTCATTAGGAAGTGGTGATATTAAGTCTGTGTCACTTGTAAGAATCAAATGAGAGGACACACACATACAACACAACCTATAGACATCACATTATATGTGGGGATTTTGCATGCACTTACTTATGCGTGTGTTTGAGGCACCAGTGGATATCCTATCACACAGTAGATGCTCACAAGTATTTAGGTCCCATCTGCTTAACATTGTAATACAGCATTGCCATCTACAATGCTCACATTTGAGAACTGTGAAACTGAGTTACAAAAAGTAACCACAAAATAATCTCATAACCCTTTAAGTAACTTTATGATTTGGGATTGGGGAATATTCACAGCTATCATGGGTTGTGTGTGGCCAACCCAGGCTGTGGGGCTGACACAGCTAACTTATAACCAATAGACAGGAATTATAATAAAGTTGTTATAGAGTTACAATGGTAATATCTTAGATTACTCTTATTCAAGATAGAAAGAGAAGAGAAGGAAGAGATGGAAAGAGATATACTTAACAGGATCACCCATCAGTGAGCTACACTCACTGTGAACAGCAGTCAGGGTGGATTTCAGGGCAGCAAGGGCCACTGTGAGCATGGGCTGCGTCAGCCAATGGGCCATGTGAGGAATGCAAGCTTGACCTTTGCCTCGTTAACACCCAGATCTGCACTCTCTCCCACCCCTGGAAATGTTTATGGTCCATTCATGTAATCAGATGCACACACTATCTAGCAGGAAATAGGGCCTCTTCATAGAGGTCTGGCTTTCAGTGTGTTTTGTTTAAAGTCTCTGGAGATAGATGGCCATTTACCTTTGTTTAATAGCCCTCATAATGCACAGACTAGCTCTGTACCTCAAAGGTATTCAGTGAATAACTTCTAGTACCCCAGAGTCCTTGTAAATGGATTCCTAGGTTCTAAGACAACCTGAGAAAGAAAATTCCCGTCAGGAGATTTTGTGTGTTATTTTGCCTGCAATCTTTCCTAGACACAGCAGATGCATATGTGTTCATTGATACTTTGGAAAACGTCAACTTGGAGACTAAGTACTGAAATTCAGGCTCAATGTTAACGATGAAAAGGAGTAGGAGGCATTTAATCCTACAGATTAATATCTTAAATACTATCCGAGTGTTTCCAGGCTTCCCAGGTGGTGTTGTGGGTTAGCTGGTTCCCAAAGAGACAGGGTTTGTTTCAGCCTGAACCTTTTGTTTTTGGAAGCATATGTGGGCAGAGATTGAACCCATGTGTCTCATGCATTTACACAGTGACTGTGAAAACATCTTGAGGTTGCACTTGTGAAGAGGTGCATTACCCTTGAGCGAGCATGCTACTTCTTGTGCCCCGGGGTGGACAAGAAATGTGATGGGTGATAGTACCTTTCCCCATCCCTCCACTCTTGCCAGGTTTGTCTCCTCTTCCACATGGAATCAACTCTTAGAAGGCAGCTGCAGTGCCCTCCTATCACCAGCTTGCCTAGGGTTCTAGTAAAATACTCCAGAGGCCCACATCTGGTAGGTAATACAATGCAGAGCGGAAAGCAGATCTGGCGGCTGATGTGCTCTGACCACTAGATGAAGCCAGGTGCCATTTTTGCAGCCATTTCCAGTGCTAGCGTCTCAGTGGAGCCAGGCTGAGAGCCCTTTCTATTTTTTCCTATGCCACGTTCACTGGCTTTGCTGCTCCTGTGCAGCCAAGCGTCCCATCTGTAGTACCATCAAACCGACTCTCAGCACAGACAAGGGAAAAACCTGCTTAACACAACAGAATCAAACACAATAGCACTCAAATCTCATAGACCTACTCCCCCAGGGCAGTGGCATTGAGCAGTGGATCTCCTTTTCAGCCCATCTCTTCTTTGCCTCCCAAATAAGAATAAATGTTAGATCTCTTCGCCGGAAAAGACAGCTATGCCAACCACCCAGAACATGTTCTTGCTGTCAACCATGATGGATGGGATTCTGTACATTTAATAAATATAAATGTCATAATCCAACCATCAAATTTAATAAACAAAAATACCACAAACCATCTCTCCTCTCTGCTTCATGTGCTCCTTTAAAGCTGATAACATTAGAACACATTTTGCCCAGGCTATAACCTCACCATCTGCCTGGCTCAACTTCTAAAGACTTGGTATGGGCTAAAAAAGCAAATCAAATGACTTCACACTGAGAAAAAGAAGAAAAAACCAGGGAGGGGGGCTAGGTTTCCTCCCACTTTCTCCTCCTTCTCCTTCTGATCCATTTGCTAACTCTACAACCAGATGTAACAATGTGAGCATAAGTTCAACTCTCAAAAATTATTAGGGAGTCAGGTCATGGGGAAGATTTTTCTGCATGAGCTACATAAATGAAACTAAAAAGCGTACTTTGCCAGGAGGCTGAATGGTGCGTTTCAATGCTTTGATTTGGGAATATGTGTGATGAGATACAGAGACTTGCTGATTAAGACTATGCTTTCTTTTGATGGCAAATTAATAATCATCAGAACCACAACAATAAACACATACAAAAATTGTTTCATTCCCAGGGGTACGGGACATAGATTCAAAGCTAGAGCTGGAAAAGGCCCTTTGTGTTTAGAGCATGAAACTTCAGGAACTAAGAGGAGGCTCTTCAGGAGAATAGAGGCTCAGAGAATGTCTCACCTGCGGAAGAACAAATATGTTAAAGACCAGCAACTCCTAACCTACGGGTCTCGACCCCTTTGAGGGCTGCATATCAGATATCCTGCATATCAGATATTTACATTATGATTTATAACACTAGAAAAGTTACAGTTATGAAGTAGTAACAAAATAATTTATGATTGGTGGTCACCTCGACATGAGAAACTGTTTTAAAGGGTGGCAGCGTTGTGACCACTGCTCTAGACCTAAATGTTTAACATGTCCTCCACTGAGAGCCTGTTCTGTCCTACATCCCTTATGTACATTTAACAGTGTAGAGTCATTGAGTCCTTTTAAGAACACACAGCCCTTCACCCCATTCAGTGGCTGAAATACAAAGACCACGTGATGCAGTCATGTTTACAGTACTTAAATACAATAGAGCTAGAATTGGAATGGCTATTCTTTCTTCACTGGGACACCCCAGTATTTCTTTGGGGATATGTCTTGCCTCTCAGTCAAGTCGGTCAAGTTTGAGTTCTCCTTCCAGTTCTGGGATTCACATTAATGGCATGTGGCTCCAAGCCCAGGTTGTAACAACTTTGCCAAGATGTGACAGATGGTCCCAAGATGTTAATGGCTGAGGTCGTTAGAAGCTGTAAAAGGGACATGTCTTCACCCCTAAAGATCTCCACAGTATTCAAGTTAATCCAAAGGAGATCATGAGTTTCAGAATCCTTCTTCTGTTTTCTATGTCCGTCCGTTCCCGTGGTGATATCCAGATAGGAGCCTGTGGAAATACCTGCATGCAACAATGAACTGCTTGGCCACTTCCTGGTATAGTAAAAGATTCATCCCTTTTGGTAACCAACTCGCTTGCTTCAGTTCTTCCAGAGCCCAAGTTCAACATCACAGTATGCCTCTAAAGCCTCACCATTTTGTTCTCCTTCTGGCTGTAGATATCCTGAAGTAGCTCAGGAGGTCCAGGTCCCAGAGCACTTCACTGATGCAGAGAAATATATGCCAGGTGGCAGAATTAAACTGGCAGAATAAAGGTGATGAGGTGGCTGCAGCAGGGGATGTGAGTCTCTGCCCACCTGTCAGGCTTGGTGAACCTCACTAGTTTCCTTAATCCCAAGTATTTCTGCCTCCCCCTGGTCCCCAGTAGAAAGAATAGCCATAGAACAAAACCTCACAGAGGGCCTGCAAGATGGCCCAGCAGGCAAAGGTGCTATTGCCTATGAAGCCTTATGACCCAAGTTCAATCGTCAGGGTGCACATGGTGGAAGGGGAGGAGTAACTCTCATAAATGGTCTTCTGCTCTCCATATTCTCACTGTGGTGCACATGTGTCCCACCTCCACACTAGATAAATAAATAAGTCATTTAATAAGAAAACAAAGAAAATCTCATAGAGATTCTGCAACCAAATTACTCCTGATTACCACTTTGTTATAAAGAAAAAAGATTATCTGGAGCTGGGCAGGACCTCTGATTACCAAGGGTCTCCTTCCCATCTTACTTCCGATTGTCTGCAGGCTCTTTCCCTACACACACAGGTAATGATTGCAGTATAGCAATTATCCCCTTCTTGTGTGACAGACCTTTTAGACCAGCGGTTCTCAACCTGTGGGTCATGACCCTTTCACAGAGGTATCCTAAGACCATTGGCAAGCACAAGTATTTACATTATGATTCACAATAGAAGCAAAATTATAGTTATGAAGTAGCAATGAAAATAATTTTATTGTTGGAGGTCACCACAATATAGGGAGCTGTATTAGAAACATTGAGAAGCACTGCCTTAGACAATGGGCAACGACAGTAGCGGGTACTACGGTGGCTCCCCACAGAGGCCAGCAGGACTGTCCAAACTCTGTAAGATAGTCCGTGCCCTGAGAGCCAGGAGTCTAACACACACAGAGCTAAGGTCAGTGCTGTAGCTTGAATAGTTCTGCAGTTTTCACAGTGTAGTCTCATCCATCACAGGTCAAAGTTACTGTTGTGAATCTCTACTCCAGAGTCTTTCAAGATTTAAAAGAAAAAGTAACAACAAAAGATAGCCAGGAGGAAACATGGGAACCAAATTTCCCACACCACTTTTATCAAAAGACACATAGATAGCAGTAGGTGAGAAGTGGAGAAGTTGAGAGTAAAAAGATAAAACCCATGCCTCCTTCCACCTCGATTCATTCCCCTCACCGGCCATCATTGTCAGGAAGGAGAGATTCAAGGAAAGGTGCCAGCCTGCCCTCTCCCAGCTCTTTGGCCCCATTACTGTCAGTATCCAGACCAACCTGGAAGAAATGGGCATCTGTCATTAATTATTCTTTTACGTTCAGAATACTAAATAACCAGTTGGTACTATGCCTCCTTAGTTACACCTTAAAGCACCCACACCATTTTAACTGTGCCTCTTGCATTCAAGAATGCAGAATGGTAACAAAGTATTGCCCAAAGAAACACAGCAAGCACAGAGAAACTACCCTCAGACAGCTGGCTTACGTCTGAGTCCATATGGATTAGCAATGGCTGACTTAAGAGCAGACTTATTTTGAAAATGCTTGCTAGCTATTTTCCACCACTAGAAATTACCTGGTAGTTTGCCTCATAAATATTGTATCATTATGATCCCTAATACCCCTGTCAGAGTTCTTAACTTTATGATAATAGGCAACTTAGAAACACTTTGCCAGACATGAAGCCATAATGTACAAAATAAGTGACTTACAAATGGGCTAGAGCTATCTAAAGCCTGTCTGGTAAACAAATACCGATGCTGGACAGCAGTGGAGAGCGAAGCTTAAGTGCTACCTCTGTGGAACAAAATGAATGCAAACAGGCACCACTCTCTGGTTCTGCGACTCACAGAGAACCACTGAACCCGATGCTTTTCTCTTAGCTAAGAATGGCTCCTTAAGGTCAGGGCTGCAGCCTAACAGTAGGGCACCGGCCTAGCACTCACAAGGAATATGCTGGATTGCAACATAACAAAAGTACTGACTCTGACCAGCATCGGGATGGCTTAAATTGTAAAGGCTCTTGCTGCCGGGCCTCAGAATCTGAGTTCAAGCCTCAAGGTCCACATGGTGAAACATCCATAGTGTTACGGTCCGTATGTACTCATGTGCACAAATAAGCACACATATGCATATATATACATGTGTGTGTGTGTATGTTTGCACACATACATGCACATGGACCATAGCATACAAGGAAGTTCCACCGTGTGTGTGTGTGTGTGTGTGTGTGTGTGTGTGTGTGTGTACACATATATACAGCTATTTTCTACTGATATCTAGTATGGTGGCTTGAATGAGAAATGTCCCTTACAGTCTCTGGCAGTTGAATATTTTGTCCCCAATTGATGATGCTATTTGGGCAAGTTGAGGTGGCGCAGCTGAAGGAAGTACAACACTGGGGGCAGCTTTGAGATCAAAAGTCCCGAGCACTTCTAGGTGACTCTGTTTCGTACCTTTGGTTGAAGATGTGAGCTCTCAGCTTCCTGCTCCTGGTGCCATGCCTGCCCATCTCTCTGGACCTGTAAGCTCAAATAAACTCTTCTTTCTGCCAGTTGTCTTGGTGTGTTGTCACAGCAATAGAAAAGTAACTGAAATGCCCAGAGTAAGTCCATTGTGTCAGTTGATGTTTTAATTTCCTAAATCTTAATTTATTTATATTTCCAGGGGAGGTAGACAAAACCAAAACCAAACAACATTGAAGGATGCAGGACAGAAAGGACTGAAGGACCAGAAATAAACTGTCCACTACTAGGAGAACACCACTTGGGTCCCCTGTGAGAACATTTATACACAATGGGAGGAGCAGGTTAAAAGTAATTCTAAAGGCAAAATGTGAGGAGAAAAAGATCAAATTTTACAAACTCAAACTGCAGTAAAATTGCAAAGAGAACTGGAGGATTTTTGTTTAGGCAGCAGTGAGACAATAGATTGCTTTATGGATTTTTATTTCATTTGAAGATTTATTTTAATTCCCTGACCCCTTCTATCAGGGGTTGTAGATGGCTTACAAAAGTATAAAAGAATAACATTCCTAAAAATTAAGACAGCCTGTAATATTTGGATATAAAGTGTTAATTCCGAGAGTGGTATGAGCAGAGAGAAATGTAGACCAGATGATAACAGAATTCCTCCTTAATAGCCTGATAGCCAGAATATAAAAGGAAAGCAGTCATTTATAAGATTCAACATGTCAACAAGACAAAAACAAACCAAATGTTCAGGAGAATTACACTTCCTAAAACAGAGCCAAGGTTTTTTGATTTCTCTTTTCCAGGATGTCTCATAGAAGGGAGGATACAGGCTGGTACCCAAGAGCATTCCCAACCACAGAGCGTTAGCCAGGGCTTCCTGCAAGTAAGTGTATCCTCCTGTTAATGCAGGGGGCTCCACCAAGGCTCCGCCTCAAAGCACTGTTTTAAGGAACAGGCAGTTCTATAATCATGGTTTAGGAAAGTCTAATATCATAGCTTCTGCCCTGACTGTACATGAGAATCTCAACTGAAGAGCTGCAAAAATGCTGATTCCCAGACTGCATCCCAGAACCTCTGGAAATGGGCCTCTGGAATCAGTGTTTTCTAAATAATACTTTCTCAAGATGTTTCAGTGCTTAAGGATTAACAGCCACTGTGGTCAGAGGCCATCTTTCTTTCCCTAAACATAACTCTTTGACCAACGTCAGAGCAGAACACATCCCCTCCTTTCTCTGCTCCTCACCTAAACAAAAAGCCATCTCGTGAAAAGATGATTGGGCTTTGTTTCCTATCTTATGAGGAGCAGCCAGCTCCCAACATCACAAGTGAAGGGCCATCTATGCCCAGAAAGGGGGACCCCGTGTGATGGCAGGGAGTAACAGCGTCAGCCATGTGCTGCTTATGCTGGGGTTTATTCACACATGGTGGAATGAACTCTGCTCATATGAAGACGCTATAGCAAAGTTTTTGCTGCCTGTGGTCTCATGAAGCCTGCCACACAAGTGTGGCATAAAGCAGGAAATGGAAATATGACAAGTTCCTCAAGTAGCAGTCCAGGAGGTAAATGTAGGTGAGAACTATAAACTCGACAGTGGGAAGACTGTCCCTGCTAATTGTAGGATGATGAAAAGGATGCTGGGAGGACAGGTGAAAAGGATGCTGGGAGGACAGGTGAAAAGGATGCTGGGAGGACAGCTACCCAGCCCGCAGTGGATCTTACTCTGAGGAGCACATCCCTTCATAGAAGGTTTGCTGTAAGGTTTAAGTTGCCATCGTGAGGAGGAAAGCCAGAAGCTTACCCAGCAGCACTATACTCTGTGACTATTAGAGAATCCACTGATTGGGAGGAGAAGCTCCAAAGGAACTGTGGAGCTGTTTTGATTCTGGGAAATTAAAATTAATATGATTATTGTTTTTAAAAAGTGGTCTGGCAGTTCTTGTACCTGAGAACTGGAGAATCCATCCTTTGGGGCCAGTTCATTGTTAAATGAAGTGTTTGTTCTATTGACTGAGTCAGTCCAGTAGCTGGGGACTTGTATTTGCCACAAGCAAATTAAAATCTGGAGAAGAGACACAGATGTTGATTTGGTCCAACTAGAAGAAAAGGCCAAAGAGGCCAACTGTTCCTTCCACTGAATCTGTAGGATTTCAGAGCCAAGTGAGCTAAGAAACTTTGAGGGTTCCCCTGGTCCCAGCACACTGGGATACTTAAGTTGCCCCTATCCAGCACCATTAAGGTACCCATGCTGGCCTTGCCTTGGGGGCTAAAGGTGCTATGCTGGGCACAGTGGGATTGGTGACTAATGAGGGCACAGGCTAGCCCTCAAACCACTCAACAGACAGTGAAGAAATGAGTGGGTCCAGTTTGGGTGAGAAGCAGGCTGAGAGGATACTGTCAAGTTTGCTAGAAAGGGGGCTAAAGAGAGAACCAGTTAGGAAAAAATCATTCAATAAATCCTCTGCTGAGTACAAAAAGACTTTAATCTTTATTGGACAGAAGACCCCAGGAGTGTTGTGGAATGGGTTGACTGGAGAGGTACCTGGGAAAGAAAATGGTTGAAAATCTGTAAGCCATGCCCCCTTCACACCTGGAGTCCTGTCTCCTCTGTGATCTTAATTTCTTTAAGAATAATCTGCAATTTCATCTGGAGTTCTGGGGTCACCCAGGAAGCATCAGTATTCCCACCTTTATCCAGCCCCGACTGTTGCTGAGTCCAGTGGCAGCAAACTCTGCAAACGAGCCTCTAAGACTGGTGTGGGAATTTGAAAACTTTATGGTCTGAAAAGTGGGTCTCAGCACTTTAACTTTTATTTTCTCAAGGAGCTTATAAATCTTTCTTCATTTAGCAGTTTTTGGGAAAGTGACAGCTTTTGTTAGTCAGGCTAAAGTGAGATTAGAAATAAAAATTTTCACCATTAATCCCCACTGATTAAAATGAAAGGAGAAATCAGACTGTTGCCAACTGCGTGCTAATTTCAGCGGAAGTCTTTGGCGAGAGGCAATGGAAATTTTCAGTTCGCTGAGCTAATTCACAACGCCCCACTACCGATGGCAGAGAGTCAAGGTCGCCTTCCCTTCTGGGCCCATTGTGTGAACAATGACTATTTCAAAATCAGCCCAATAAAATGTCAAAATGGAGTCCTAAGCTACATTGTTTCTCAGCCACTACTTTCCATGTACCCCCCCCCCCCCATGCACCTCCATTCACCACCAGTCTGCCTCCACTCCACAGCAGAGAACCCCAGCTGAAGGGCTGGCCCCTCATATCTGCATCAGAGCGTCAGCATCAAAGCAGGTGCCGCCTGCACAAGTCGTGTCTATTACACACACACAGCACTGGGAGGGGAGGGAAGACTTCATGCCAATAAGCCACATCAATTCATCAATCAAAATGAATTCGTGCACTAATTAAACTAGGGAAAATAAAAAGTAGGCATTTGTGTTACAGACAGGGAGAACAGCGTAGGGAGGGAGATGGGGGGGAGGTATATTTTCAGGACAGCAAAAAAAAAAAAAAAAAAAAAAAAAAAAAAAAAAAGTGACAGGCATAAACAACATCGATTAGAAAAGGTGGGAAACACATGACTGGAATGTGTAGCAAGTAGTTCTTTACATTAAAAAAAAAGCAAACAAATACAAGCGAACAACCGGAGCACCCACAAGCATTCACATACCCAGGGAGGCAAATGTTTGCTGTGGTCAGGTGGAACAGCGGCTGTAGTAAGAATGCCTGCTGGGTTGTGAACCTTCACTGAGGGAGACCTAGGAGCAGTAGTAAGACACCTTGAGCCCTCTGTCTCCATGTTGATGTCTGCTTCATTACTGAGCCCTTTTGCCTTTTGTTAAGCTTCCATGGCCACTATGTATAGCATGAGATTAGGACAGGGCACAAAAGTTCCAAGCTAAGGGAGGAGAGGAAGGTGATTCAGTCCATGAGTCCATGGTCTTTGCGTACGTTTCTGTCATTAGAAAGTGTCATTGCTTTCTTCAGCCAAGTTCCCTCTGCTTGGTTACCTGGAGGGTTTGTATTACCAGAGATGTGAGTGACTGGTCCTTGTCCTTGATGCTTTTTCTTCTCCTGTCTCCTGCTTCTGGTTCACCATTCTGAGCTTTGAGTGTAACTCTTCTCCAGATGCTTCTGTATATCATATATCATAAATATCTGAACCGAAGAGGGACCTTCACTTATCCTTTGGAGCGTTTCATCTATATGACACCAAGTCTCTACATGGGAAGGAGGAACTGTTAATACCTGCCTCTTAACGCTCAGCACTGTGTAGACAAAACATCTGGCCAAACAACTTAGTTCATGTTTCCTTCTGATTCATATCGCAGAGATTCTCACACCCATGTGACTTCTCCTCTACAGAGATCAAGCATGTAGCTGTCCTAGGTTCTGGGTACGACTCAATGCATTAGACACTGAGAGAAAATAAAAAGGCCATGGAGTCGTTTCCCTGTTAAGAATCAGTCAACTATTGGCTAACTACCATAGTTTCATCTAGTAACGCTGATGCTTGATTTAACAATATACTTGTGTGTGTGTGTGTGTGCATGTGTGCACATGTGCACGCGTGTGTGGTGCATGCAGTGTAATACATAGTGTCCGTATGTGTACACATGGAGGCCAGAGGTCAACACTGAGTATCTTCCTCAAGTATTTTCTATATTATTCTTTGAGACAGCATCTCTCATTGAACCTAGAGGTCACTGGTTCGGCTAAGTTGGCTGGCCAACAAGCCCCAGGGATCCTCCTGTCTCTGACTTGCCAGCATTAAGATTCTAGGTATGTACCTCCACTCTCAACTCTTTACGTGGGGCAGGGATTGGAACGCAGGCCTCGCGCTTGTTCAGCTTGTGGCTATTGAGTCCTCTTCCCAACCCCCCAACAATAGACTTTCATTGTCTCTTGTCAGTGTTTCAGTTAGAGTAGAAAACTTTAGTATCTGCCTCAGAATTTCAATTTTATAGATTATTGGGGGCACATCATTTTCTTTTTAAGCGTGCTCTTAAAACCAGAAATCTAGTTGAACAAGCTTCTAAAATTTAATAGAAAGGCAAACACTTGGTCCAAAGCCATTGGCTTTGAGATGAGGGAGAACACATATCTCAGGCACGGGGTCCAAGTCCTGCTCCAGCTCCTGAGAACTCATCCTCCCCATGAGGGGTATGTTAACTGCTGCTCTCACACTGCCCAGAAAGAGCAGCTGTAGTCAGTCAAGTTAAATGTCAGTTCCACCACCAGTGGAGTCCACAGCATAGCAGAGAGCTTTCCAGATCTTCCTCCCAAACTGGCCCCGAGACAAACCCGGCTGATGCATAGTGCGCAGGAGGTGAAAAATAAAACTCTTTTTGTGTTCCCTGAGGCAGACCGTGAAACTGTAAAGATGAGCTGGCATTTTGTTTTATTTTGTGTAATAAATTGCCCTCTTCACAGCAGTTGGCCCGGGGGGGGGGGGGGGGGTTTCAAATTGCACTGCTTGGCTACAGCTGTGGGTGTGGCCTGACTCCATCCCAAAACAGCTTGGAGACCACAGCTGCGTTGGGCCCAGAAGATCTTAAAATTAACATCTGGGCTGCATCCTTTCAAGTTTGCCCCCCAAACAAGTCGAGTCATTTTCAGCACTGATTTGAAGAGTCTGTTCTTGCCTTACCCAGAGTTACTTGAGGAGTATCAAATTTTACCAAAGACTGACACTCGCATTTGGCCTGGGTCACTTTCTGAATCATCCCTGGGCGACGCTGCGGTTAGGCATGGGAAACCCCGAAGCAGAGGTTCTCTGATCTACAGGCAGTTTCCCGGGAGTAACAGGCTGGTAGATTTTATTTGTGGCTGTTGCTCGTATTTATGAGTTCTTGGATCCTTCTTATGTATTGCTGTAACTGTCTGCTCTCACATCTGGGGAGTGTGTGTGTGATCTCTGAACATATTCATCCTCTGAGTAGAGGGTGGAACCACTTGTTCTCTCCTGGGGAAACGCCTGGTCTTCTTTCCTGACCTTGGGACCAGACCAGCAACGTGGGCATCATTTGGAGAGACAGGAAAAGCCCCTACAAGGCCACCTGACACTACCACAGTCTTGAGTAGAGACCAAGACAGCTTTGGGAGGGAGCCGCACTGCCTGGTGGGCCAAAGCACCCGGAACTACCACAGTCAGTCCCAGCCATCAGCTTTTGGGTAGGGTGAGCCTGGGGAAGAGGAACTGTTGGGTAGAGAAAGCCTCAGCTTTCAGTGGCCCTTTCCCAGCAGGCAGTCTGAGTGAGTTCTTGCACCTGGCATGTACACTGCCTAGTCTGTGTGCTTCCTGTCAGGCCCACATCCCAGCCCCAGCTGAAAGACAGATGCAGAGGCCCTGACCGTGTGCTCCAGCACCTGAGGGCACTTCATCTTTCATGTGTTCCTAGAGTTGTTGGGGGGATAGAAGCAGGATAAAGGGTGTAAAATCCCTAAGCTGGCCTGAAGGAAATATGTAGGTAGTAGTCAAATGGGCAGAGAGGAGACAGGGGGAAGGGGGGGGGAGGGAGGGAGGGAGGGAGAGAGAGAGAGAGAGAGAGAGAGAATGAATCCAACAGCTTCCTATGTCCAAGGCCTTGCTATGCACCTTAGGAAGGGGTTCCAGTCATTGTCAGGAGGGACTTGCTGCAATGAGAGAGAAGCCCTCATTCAAACACAAGACAGAACCGCCTACAGTTATAACACCAATACAAAATGTTTGCTCTAGACTGCCAGTGTGCCTCCTGCCTGGAGGGAACGGCAATTCTCTCTCTCTCTCTCTCTCTCTCTCTCTCTCTCCCTCCCTCCCTCCCTCTCTCTCTCTGTCATCTGTGGAGCGCCAGGCTCTCTGGAAGGCACCCTGATCACAGGCTCAGGTAAGGAACACAGGACACAGGGAAATCTTCCCTGTTAAAACTCAGAATAAGCTCGACCGCTCTCCTGTCTTCACTCCTGCCCCGCCCCAGTCAGTCCTGTAAAGCCCACATCTGTCTGCCGCTGGCCTAAATCTGCAAATAGGGGAATCCAGCTGGTTGCTCATAACACTCACAGAGGAAGTCTGGATGTGATCCTGAGACGAAGGCCTCTGGCAAGTTGTCACGCCTGCTCCTCTTAGTCTGGAAATGGGGAGAACAGCCTGGGGTTTGAGCTTTAAGGTGGCAAAGTGTTTTCTTTAGGTGGGTCTCCATTTCCAGATTGCATTATGTCAGCATTGGTGATTTGCTATTAAATGAAATTCTGTTGGAAAGACTCAACCCTAGGGTTAGGGTTAGGGTTAGAGAGTAATGGTTACGATTAGAGGGTTAAGGTTAGGGTGAGGGGAGGGTGAGGGTGAGGGTGAGGGTGAGGGTGAGGGTGAGGGTGAGGGTACGATATCCTCCCTAAGGATAACAAAAGCAGGGCTTCTATGGAAGACATGACCTACTGAAACGGAAGCTTTGTCCTGCTCAGAAAAGTCTTTGTCACTGCCTTCTCTGTACCAAGTCCTGTCGGGGGGAGACAGTTTTCCAGAGACTATTCTGTGGCTCAAACTTTGCCTTCTTGTTCTTGTGTAAGTTTATGTGAAGACAACCAGGAGACAGGATTCTATTCAAGTCTGAAGCGTGAATGCTTCCCAGCCTGCATGTCATATTTTAACAGTTGTGAGAAGGTTGACTGTGAAGGCTGTTTTACCTAACTTTTTTTTTCTAAGCTGAGAATGTTCCAACGGGGAAATTTAAAGTCTGTGGCTAATGAGGAACACATAGGGCTTTTTTATTCCCCTTAACCTCATATTTGGTGGGCAGTTCTTGAGCCTCTCTGTTGGAAATATGACAACGAGGGTCTGATAAAATATGACTGTTTCAAACTATCAAATAGCTATATAAAATATTTGCACTAGATTTAGTTCTCCTAAAAAGTGGCAGATTGATGGGGTATGGATAAAGCCAGTCAGCCTTCAGGAATGGCTGCTTCGTGAGAAACGGGCCCTTCTTTCTCCTGGGGACAGGGATGTTCCCACACACATCTTAACTTGCAACATTCTCAACATACAGACCTCAATTTCCTTCTCTGCTGAGGCCTCTGGCAGGTGTTGGGGTTTCTGTAAGAATTCTGTAGTGGAAGAAGACATTCCTGAGACTGAGGCTCACCGGGTCATTCCATCCTGATCGGCCACAAGCCAAGAGGGCTGCCATCATAGCCCACGTCCGTAGCCAGACTCTGTGATGTGTTCTTACAATCCCGATGCCTCAGACCTGTGGCTTACCCATTGTTCCCACAGCACCCGCGCCTCATTTTTGCTGGCCTTAGCCCAGAGGCACGCCCTTCCCCCTTCTCCCTCTTTGGCTCATTCATATCCCATCTGTGTGTTGGCCTTTGAAGCAGGAATGGCTTTATAGGCTACTACCCTGTGATAATAAAGTTGGGTAAGGTATTTTGACAAGAGATATTGGCTAACTCCAAGCCATCCAAGAATCCCATCTCCAAATTACCAGAGATTGGTATGTCTTGTGAGTTTTTAAGAACACAAAGGATAAAGCATTGAGGAAAAGCCTCATTCCTTGTGGAATAAACAAGACATTTCATGCTGCTATACATGCTGTATACAACATAATAAGGTCCGTGGATTAAGCTGTGTTGCTAACAATACCCAGAAATGCTCCAAATATACTCAGTTCAATTCTTCCAAAGGTTTGGCCAACTACCTCCAAAGTTCTTTGAAACTCTAATCAAAAACAATGATTTACGTGGTACTGGGGGACTATTGTTTCTATGCCATATGTCACTTCTGAACCATTGAGATATATGTGTCTGAATTCACAGATTCTGCACTAGTATTTCACTAAGCAACTGCCTCCTTCCCTTCCCTTCCTTTCCCCCCTGCCTGCTATGATCAGAGCAGGGAGTATTTTTACTAACAACTTCACCATTTAATTTAGGGACCACTCTCCTGTCCCCCCACATTGATCTCACTATGGTTATTGCCTGGATTGTCCATCAATATTCCTTCTTCTGCCTGATCCCATGGCTGCTGCTACAGTTTCAACCCTCCAGCAGCTGTCCTCCTGGACAACTGGTGCTTCTTCACCTTGCACCTGACTCTTGAAGGTTCTGGGAGCATCTTCCAAGAGGACATCCCAGCATCCAGATCAACCAGCCAATCAATCGTCAGCCAGTTCATCTGGAAGCCAACCACTGGAAGATGGTCCTGATTAAAAGCTCTTGATGGGAGGCAGAACCATTTGCCGCTCCCACCCACACTCGTGCAAACATCGAATCAGTCCTTTGTGTGGGTTCATTGATCTTGATCGGGCACTCTGCTGGGCACAACATAATAAGGTCCTTGGATTAAGCTGTGTTGCCAACAACGCCCAGAATGTCAGAAAATAGTAAATGGAGTTTCGGGAAGGCAAAAGCACCGCATCACAGTGGATCCTGGAAAAGGTTCGTGAACACACATGTCTAGATGGCCGGCTACATGGGAGGAGCAGTACGTTTTCAGAGTCCACTTAAACCATTGTGCCGTATTCTCTTTTTCTTATCTATCTGTCACTGCTTACAGTTTGCACACACTGTTTTCCAAGCTCAGCCTTTATAAATATTATGAGCACAGATCACACCAGCATTGTTACAATGATCTTTTCTTTGAGACAGCAGCAGTGACTGCTTTGTATCCTTGGTGAAGCCGCAGCATTGTAATAAACAGGATATAAATCTTTTCCAAGGTTCAGCAGTTCCTTTAAGCCAAGAATGCTACATATAAGCTATCAGGTTCCCCGAGTTACCCCCTCGTCGTAACCTTCACAACCCATGCTTCCTCCATGTTTTGATATATAGTCCCAGATTTGGGGATTTAAATATGGTCGATGATCTAATCATTTTCCCTAATAAAGGGCAGATTTTGTTGTAATCTGGAAGTAATATCGCCAACAGCCAAACATAATAAAATATGTTTAAGCCAGGCCCCTTTCCACTGCACCAGCACAGATCTTCAAGGATGGAGGCCAGAGTGGGTAGGTCTCCATTTGCTGTCATGGGAACACTGGCTTTGCTGGGGGCATGTAGGAGAAAGCAATTGCTGTGTATGAAGATGACTGTGCTGACTGTAGGCCACTGGGTTTAACCTGTGGACATTGGACACCAAATCAGAGGCTGGGGTCATGAACTAATCAGCTGAACACAGGGGCTTGGGAAGGCTTCTCTATCCCTGCTGTGGTTTGAACCGGTGACAAGCTTTTCGTTCATTTCTGTCTAACCACAATGCAAAGATCAGGGACTGCCCACAGTCCACGCCCACCATTCTGAAGACAGGTAAGAGAAGCCCTGTCCTGGAGTCCAGTTTCACCAGTGCCTGACTCCATCACTGCCAACTGGCACCATGTTTAGTTCTTGGCCCTCTGAACTGTGCCTACAAAATCAAGACCCAGACACTCTGCTCCCTTCAGAGTTGGGCGTGTGGTACTGAAAACTAAATGGCTGAATCTCAAGTTCCAATTCTTCACTTCACTCTACTGTCCATGCATACAACCTGCGTTGAGAGCCATCTTCCAATGACCATGCTCAGTAGAGACTAATTGTGGACACAGAACTGATCTGTCATCAACTGTCTCCTGCCTAAGGTGGGAATTCTTTTGCCAAACACCAAAATGTTATATCACCAATGAACCACACTTGAGCCAGTTAGAAAACCAACAACCAAACAAACAGACAAACAGAGACTGTATTCTGCAGATACGGAATTGGGCAATAGCAGCAGTCCCTCTTTCTTTCAGGCTCCATAGCGTTTAAATTCATGACCCAGCTGAGATGACATCACAGCCATTTCCTGTGGACTATTCATCCAGAAACACCAGGCTGGAGGAAAGGTAGGAGGAAACCTCTGGAGTAGAAAAGGAACTCCACCCACTTTTAAGTGCTTCTTCTTTTCTTTTAGCTGTCCCAGGAATTTCCTCCATTTCCCCCAGTTGAAGTGTTTATGCATTTTTTTAGTAGCTGGAATTTCAGGCCTTAGTGGGCCTCTTGCCTTTTAAACTATAATCTTAAATAAAAACAAAAAACAAAAAAACTGGTGCCTGTGACTTTTCCATAGTACATGTCTAAAGTCCCCAGTGGTCTGTGAGGACACCAGCTCCAGGAAATTTTCTCTCCTGCTTCGTCCTTTGGTATGAGAGTGAACTGAGAGATGGTGTCCATAAGCAAATCTCTCCTCTCTCAACAATTAAGTCTCCAAAGAGAGATGTGTACATGTGACTCAGGGGACACGACCTGATCCTCACCATAGTTGCTCTGTTTTACATGGTCCTAGTCCAGCTCAGACTATTTCCTAATCCCGGTGTTGCCAGAATTTTCCTTACCCTATTCTGGCCCTTCTGGGACACCGTTGGTCTCATGACCTCTTCCTTGCTCACCTGTCCTCTCAGCCCTCTTTATCCCCATGTTTCTAACAGGCCACAGACACTTTCTGAACTAGCCACATTGATAAAGACATCTTGTACAAAATTAACAATAGTCTACATCCTGAAGGATCTAACTTAGCTCTACAGGGACCTTTATATGCTAAATAAATCTGTGTGAGTCCATTGAAATCAGTCAGAAGAAACTGCACACGTGTGTTTGTGTGTGTGTGTGTGTGTGTGTGTGTGTGTGTGTGTGTGTGTGTGTGTAGCCTATAGGAGATCTAGAAGACTGGAGATTAAAGAACTCCATCTTTTTATATACTATTAGATTATTAGATTATAAATTCGGAGGTTCACTGCTAGGAGGAAGTGTTGATGATTAAGTTAGAATCTTTGTTCAAAGTGACTCTAAGCTGGAGAAAGAGGTATTTGGCTAAGGGTAAAGAGGTTCATGAAGTTTCTGGAACCTCCACCAAGTCTCAGAAAATTACTTCTTGGAGAATTAGGAATCTATAGAATGAGAAGCATATGGGATGTGTTTCCCTTTATATACGGGCAGGCCCAGAAATTAGGGGAAAGTGTTCAGCTAAGGCTTCACCCACAACATCTGAAAAGTAGTTCAAGATGTTAGCTGAACCCAAAGTACAACCATGTTCACCTTCTCCTACTGAAAGGACTGTGTGTAGCAGCTGGGGAAGGATGTGTTTAACGTCAAGTTAATAAAAGGAGAAAAAGGTATGCTGGAGTTGAAAGGAGGAGGGAATGTTCAAAAACACACAAAGAAAACATTTAAAACCAGCAGTCCCTTGGCTGAATAAAGGAACACAGCAGCCTGAAACCTCACTCGTGCACCTCCCAAAGCTTGGAGTTCTCTTGGAAACAACCCCCTCCCCCAGCTTCTAACAGGACTCTTCAGTCACCAGATGTTCCTTCAACCATTTAGCTATTACACCTTGGTTTTCTAATAGAAGGATCTTGGGGGAGCCAGCAATAGGTTTGAAGTGTAAGTGATGGGCTTTTATGCCTGTGTGCTTAAACTCCTGCATGCTGAGACTCTCATTAAAAATGCCAAGTCCATGGCCTGCCACCCTGAAAGAGTGGAAGATGCCAGACGACATGGCCATAGCGAGGGCCTGAACTGAGAGTCTTGTGTGCCTGTTGTTGTCCTTGCTGGGACTCCATAATGGTAGGGCTGTCCCTTCACTGATCAGCCACAAAAAGACCCACTTTCTTCAGAACCAATGGCTGTGTCTTTCTCACCCTTTGTCTTCTACCCACCAAGTCTAGATTAATTAAGCTGTGAGCAGCCCTGACTTCCCTTTGGGCTAGAAATAACCCAAGAGACAACAGAAAGCTTTACTTGTAGCCTGCCAATGTTTGTGAAGTCTGACACTCTCAGCTAAGGAGATAACTCTGTTTCTTGTTCTACTTTTAGAAAACTGAAAATGTGTCTAAATCAGATTAAAACAACCAGTAAGACTTCGAGACAGAAGACCAGGGTCACGTGATGTTGACACTTTGTGTAGCTTCCTGGGATAGGTGTGGTCTTTCACCATGAGACACACACACAGCTAACATATCCCAATGCCCTTCCCTTTCCACAGTAGTTTTGAGGGAGTACTGGTACTTGGGTTATCCTCAGCTGGGAGTGTTCAGTGGACACACTAATAAACGGGAGCCCCATTAAGAAGATGTGTATGTGCTGTGATACTCATTTGTGCAATATTTGTGTCTGCCATCTGCTAAGCAGCTGTAGCTTCAAAAAGAGAAAAAGAGGCAATTCAGTATAATGCAATAAGCGACAAGCTGAGCTCTTCTCTATTTGCATTTTTTAATTGATACTGTCTTTTTAATAGCCAAAAAAAATCTCTCTCTAAATTTTGAGTATTTTCTTAGTGACTTAAAAAGTCTGTGTCTTGGAAAGCTTCAAACTACTTTTCTAAGCACTGGAAAGCTTCTGTAAAACAAATGCGTTTGAAATTTAGAATACAAGTTACTCTGTAACATCCATATGCAAATTCTTGGCTCAGTGGATTATCTAAGGCAAATCTTTAATTCAAAACTGATTTCCTTTACCACCCACTATTAGTGGTCTGTACGCAGGGAAGACAAACTAATTTTAAATATTTTTCTAAACAAGGTATATTTAGGAAAGATCAAGCTAACACACCAGATATATGTCTCGAAGTTTTACAAAGCTAAATATAAATGCTTTCTGAATTATCTGCTTTTTAAAAATGTTTTGGGCCTAAAACCTTTAGAATACAAACAAAATGAAATGTAATTTTGAGATTCTCATACATTATAAAACAAAGAAGGCTTCTAAGCATTCCATCTTCCATCTCCCCCCCCCCCGCCCTGATCATCTACTACATTTTTATTCTAATCAAGAGACTCAAGTAATCAAGAATTAAGGTTCTCAGATTTTCAGTGGTACCTTTGCTCAGGTGTTAAAAACCTCATAGGTATAACCCAGTTCCAGGGAGAATTTCTGGGCTCCTAAATTAAGAGAACATTAGTGATTTGTAAAGCCACACGGTGTGAGCTGTGGAGAACTAGGCAGGAGCTCTTAGACTTTGTCCCTTCTTGAGTGCCATGCCCATAACAATCCTTGACATCATCTAATGTCATCGATGTTTAACTGTAAGGCAAGAATACAAAAACAACCAACTTCTTAAATATGGTTTCTATGCTTTAAAACACCCCTGCTCTTGAGTGCATGATAGCTTATAGTGGGAACTCCATTTACAGCAGAAGCTCGAGTGCAGAAGATAGAGTGGGGGCTCAAGAGAAAGTGTTGAATAGGGATTTCCTTTCAAAAACCACGCTAAAAATCGTTAAAGGGGGGCTTACTTTGTCGTGTATTTAGAGGAGAATTATAATTGCAGCTATAAATTTCTTTTAATAACCAGGAATGAAAGAAGTAGATTTCTTCTCATAATTCTCCCATCGAGCTTTATGATAGTATTATACCACATTTTGTTATCCTGTTCTTCCATAAAAATGACAGAATACTTTAGGACTTCATTTCTTTTCTCAAGGGCCCTTTTAAGCATTTGGTTTTCAAACTTTTCTGATAAATTTCTATTTCATCATTTTTCTCTATTAGTTATTGTTTATTTTCCTGTTTCTACCACTCCCATCTGCCACGAGCTTTACATGTGATTCCAGCAACCATCAGCATCTCTTCTATCAATGTCACGGACTCCCACATCTGTTACAAGGTTGCTACTTTACTTTAGTGGGGGGGATTTATCCTGTTTTGTTAAAGTAACTGCCAAGTCTACTGTTCACCGGAGAGAGATTTTTAATTATGTGTGTGAAGAGGGTAGTCTTATAAATAGATGATGTTAGTGAATTCATGTCATGGTGATTTTGTTCCTCTGCCACTTGTAAAAGAATCTACCCTTTCTTCCTTCCTTCCTTCTTCTTCTTCTTCTTTCTCTCTCTCTCTCTCTCTCTCTCTCTCTCTCTCTCTCTCTCTCTCTCTCTCTTTCTCTCTCTCTCTCTCTCCTATACAAACTCATCTCATACTAAACTAAGATAGTCTCTGGTGTCTGATCCTGTAAGATTGGCATCAATGGAATTCTTATCATTTGAATAATTAATAAATAAGAGAAAGACATTAAATAACATATCAATTCCAAAACAAATGTTTGTCAGAGTTACTCTCTTACATAGTTTGAACCTAGTTTGTGGTCCTGCAAATCCATTGTGACTGAAAACTTGGCCCACAAGGAAATGGTGAGACCACTGGGAAGTGAGCCCCGTAGCTTTGAGGTCATTGGGAGCCTGAGTATTTCTCATCACTGTTCGGCACTTCTTCTACTTCTTCTGTTCTTCTACGAACACTGCTATGAGAAGAGCGATGTTTGGCCCCTTTCTCTGCCTGCTCCTGTTCTAGAGGAGATCACTTCCTCTTACAAGAGTCTTTCCCTATCACATGCCAAATAAATAGGATCAACCAGTCCTGGAATGTTAACCTCCAAAGCTGTGAGCTAACTAATCCTTTACTCTCTGTAAGTTAGCTGCCTTGAGTGTTTGGCTGCAGTAATGCAAACCTGACTAATACAAGCTCGTAGCAAAATGATGAAAACTGCCTTAACATTATTTCATATTAAAAAAATATATCTTTTGAAGAGATTTCTTGGTGCCAAAATCAATTACATATTATATATCTTATATTCCTGTTATTAGATAGTAAGTAACAAGTAAGGTTTACACACACACACACACACACACACACACACACACACACACACACACACACACACACACACGATCCGCAAAAAAAGGTCATTTGATTTGGAAATAATTATCTAATTGGGATCTGTGTCCATAGCATGAAAAGGAGGAGTGGCTTGGCCCACTGAAGTTAGCAGGTAACCCTCTGAGCATGTAATGAAAATAGAGCTGTGGATAGAGGCACTGCCAGCCATGCCAGCCCTATGTTTCCCCTGAACTTCCCCCTTCCTGAGACAGAGCTCTAATGTTCAGCTGACTTCTGATGCAGTTTCCCTCTCTCCCCCTTACCCATGTTGCCATCTCAGACAATGGGTTGCCTCTGACTGGGAGACAATCCCAGAAAGAAAAAGGAGCTATTGTGGATAGTGAATCAAGGAAAGCTGGGAAAAGGGTATGAGGTCCAATGGTCAGTGCTATGACTGGAGCTCAGGCCCCCAGGACCTGGAAAGTTCTCCAGAGTGCCTGCCTGAGGAACAGCTGAGGAACTATTCCTTCACCAACTCTACTTTCAATGGTCAATGTTGCCTACGTCCTCACCCTCCCATACTTATAAATGTGTTTGTGAGTGGGCCTCCACAGGCAGCTTGCTCACCTTGGCTACTGGAGGGACCTTGGGGCAAGAAAGAAGCAGGATGTGTGGCCTTATCCAATCTAGCCAGCATGAAGCTAATTCTAATGGTGGGAACTAGGGCCAAGATACATGGCCACAGGTAAAACATTCTTCACAAAAAGAACAATCACTTGGGGAAAACTAAAAACGGACCTAGAAGTTGTGTCAATTATAAATGCTACTGGTGTTGATAAGAAAAAGAAATGCTCTGTAGCACTTGCATATGGCAATACATGGGGCACAGCCAAGGGACCCTACTCCTTCCTACTTTCCCTGCTTTTCTCAAATGCCATTTGCAACTTGTTTATTACCTCTGCCTGGTCAGAAGGATGGATGTGTTTTTTAAAGATTATTGTTTTAGTGCATACCAGCAGCTGTGAAGAGCTGAGGACGCTTTGAGTGAATGTGTAAGAATCAGGTGAAGTCCTTAGTGAATCTGTATTGTTGATACCAGCATGACCATTCCAAGGACCAATGCCTCAGACCCACTGGGAGATTATCAAAACCTTCCTCCTATGGGCCAGGCTCATAGAGGAATTAACAAAGCCTTTCTCTGGTCTAAATGCAAGTTTTGACAGTGTTTAAGAACAATTGACTACTGTATGCAAAAACTAACTACTACAGCTTTCTCCTAGATGTTTATAGCCTGAGACAGCTCACCTTCAGAGACCTTCTACTGAGACTACTGTCTTAGTTAGGGTTTTACTGCTGTGAACAGACACCATGACAAAGGCAACTCTCACAAGAACAACATTTAATTGGGGCTAGCTTACAGGTTCAGAGGTTCAGTCCATTGTCATCAAGGCAGGAATATGGCAGCATCTAGGCAGGCATGGTACAGGAAGAGCTGAGAGTTCTACATCTTCATCTGAAGGCTGCTAGCAGAATACTGACTACCAGGCAGCTAGGATGAAGGTCTTATAGCACACAACCACAGTGACACACCTACTCCAACAGGGCCACACCTTCTAATAGTGCCACTGCCTTGGACAAGCATATACAAACCATCACACTATGTAACCCCTCTCCTTGTAGTGTACATAACAATACACTGAACTTTACAGTTTCTAAAGAGGAACCATCAGAGTGCACACAGTGCGCCTGAACCTGGCTTTTCTATATGTAGGTCATTTCCTTGCAGCTCTTGGTCAGGTCAAGATGCCAAGCCATGAAGAACATGGCAAGCTGATGGAGAAATGGCTCAGCCATTAAGAACACTTGCTGTTCTTCCAGAATACTTGAGTTGGGTTCCAAGCACCAATGTTGGGAACTCATAAGTGCCAGTGACTCCAGTTCCAAGGGATCCATTTCTGTCTTCTGGACTCTATAGAACCCACATGTACGGAGCATACACACACACACACACACACACACACACACACACACACACACACACACACACACACACACACACTTTTTTAATCTAGGAGGAAGAGAGAGAGAGAGAGAAAGAGAGAGAGAGAGAGAAGTCATGGCAGCTCTGGAGCTTAGGAAGTCTAAGCTCATTGAGCTTCGCTGGAGGCTTGCTTCCTTCACAAAGGAGTGCCCTCGCCATAACCTCACATGTTAGAAGTGGCAAACAATCTCCCTCAGGTCTTATATATCAGAACACAGAACATTGATCCTATCCCAGGGGGCTTTTCCTAATGATATTGTCACCTCCCAAAGACCCCCTACCCCAACACTACTCTTTTAGAAGTGTATATTTCTTCATATGACTTTTGAAGGAATACAGACACTCTGAAGATGGTGCTTCTTTCAAAAGCACCTTCGACTGCCTCTCACAGGCACAAACACTGCCAGTCCATCTTTAACTCTTATTTTGCCATAACTGCCAACTAAATATTCACTCCTCTAACTTATTCTATTAGTTGTTTTCTTTTTATTTATTGGTTGGTTGGCTTATTTGAGCCCCACTATAACTCTAAAACCTGACTAAGTTATACTATCTGCTCCTTGCAGTTAGATCTCTGCTGCCCTTGCTCATGCATGTCTCCACACAGGTGAAGTCTCACCTAGGGCTCCTCGCAGGAGAGGTGGGAGTTCAGGCCGTATTAGTGGGGAATATGGGAGCAAATCAGTAAGCAACACCGCTCCATGGCCTCTGCCTCAGCTCCTGCCTCCAAGTTCCTGCACTATTTAAGTTTCTGCCCCGACTTCCGTTGATGCTATGGAAGTGTAAGCCAAATCAACCCCTTCCTCCTCAAGTTTCATCTCAGCAATTGTAAGCATACCTAAGACACCCTGCTTGCATTTATCTGACATATTTTTTGCTCTGACTTTAGGTGTATGGGTATACATAAACATATTTAATTTTATTTTATTTGTTATATGTGTACATGCACAAGTATGTTTAGCTGTCTGCAGAAATGAAAAGAGAGCAGCCTGATATGGGTGCTGAAAATTGAGCTATAGTCCTCTGGAAGAGCATGAAGCATTCTTAACTGCCAAGCCATATGCTGGAAAATATACATGTATTTTGATTTGTTATTAATTTATTATATTATATATTTATTGATTTATTTAGTATATTATATATGATATCCTTTATATAATATATAATTTAATAAATATATAATAAAATGTATTGATAAATATATAGTAAATTATGAATATAATATAATAATATATTATATATACACATTATACATACATATATATATATATATATATATATATATGTTAAAGTCTAAATGTTGTTATTCATCTCCTTCTGCCTAATGGACTGTTGGTTTTATGAGACAGGAACTTTTTTTTTTATGTTTGGGTAAGTCTTTTATTAAAGATAATACATTAAATAAGATACATACAGGCTATCCATAAGCTTTATCTCTATTATGGAAAGGCAAACTAATCCAATGTTTGAAAATAGTACATTTAAATAGGTTTAAAATATAATTACTGAGTCAAATGGCTGAACTTCATTCAAAATCAGGTGCTAACAACTAAAATGGACCAAATATGACAAATGAAAAACAGCAAAAACAACAACCAAAAGCATAGAAGGTCACAAACCACATTTACTTTCACATCTGTTTTAACATTTGAACAGAATAATGAGATATAAAGACTGTGGGAAAGGCTGAAATATTAATAGAACTATCTGGAAAACTTGAGCAGAGAGATAAGAATAGGACCTCACAGGGCAAGAGAAAAGCTGTCATGGAGTTTGAAAGAAGAGCAAGGTCACAGCCTTCTCCCTCACCCCCAAGCTTCTCCTCAGTACCAACCTCAACTGTACATGCCTCTGAGCTCCACCCACGACCCAATGAGACATGGCCCTTCCCTGAGACCAGACATACAAAAGCTGTTCACTGCTTTATAAGAAAAGCTTCATAATTGCTGATTGTGTCTTTTCTGAGTACAAATTCTCTCTGCTCCTTCTTCAATTACAATTGGAAGAGTTCTTTAACTGTCAACATTTTCAATCACTGTTATTTCTATTATTTTCTTCTGAATCATTTGCATTCTGATCACACTATTCAAAGATGGTGATTTTTTTTCTTTGTAAGTCCTTTTAAAGACAACAAAGCACAATGGAATTGCAAGGTCTCCTACTCCCAAAAGCCAATTACATAAGCAACAATTTTAAAGTGATACATCGTTTGTAACCAAAGAGAAAAGGAAACTTCTGGGGCTTTTGTATAGAAAATCTTATACATAGAAATCCTATGTGTTAATGAGGGAAAAAAGTATGACTAAATTCTAAGAATTCTCCCCAACACTGTCACTGTGGCGAGAAATCTAATGTAAGTCGGGTAGGTAGAATGGGTAAAGGTGAGGACAATAGCAATAGATTTACTATAGGCACTCAAAGGCTCAGTAAAGACAGAAGACATTAAAAAGGAGGCAGGAACTTTTATTCTCTACTGTATTCTCATTGCCCAAGTCCAAGTTGTACCTCAATAAGGATTTGGTAAATGACTGTATTAGTCACCATTGTTTTCCTGTGACAAGATAGCTGAGAAAATCAACCTATAAGAAGAAAGAAAGTTTATTTTGGTCAGCTTCGGACATTTCAGTTCTATACTCAAGGAGTGGGAAAGAGGAGACAGAGGAGTGGGAAAGAGGGGAGGCGGAAGGGAGAGGAGGGAGAGGGAAGGGGAGGGGAGAGGAAGGGGAGGGAAGGGGAGAGGAGAGGAGAGGAGAGGAGAGGAGAGGAGAGGAGAGGAGAGGAGAGGAGAGGAGAGGAGAGGAGAGGAGCGGAGCTGTGGTCTACCTATCCCTTTAAAGAAAGCACTCCCAATAACCTAACTACCTTCCGCTAGGCCCTTCCTCTCAAAAGCTCTAGCATTTGCCCACAGTACACTGGAGACCAAGCTTCCCATGAGCCTTTGGGAAGCATTAAAGATCCAAACCGTAACAATGATGGCTGAATGACTTGTATCATTTTGAATGGGAAGCAAAAAGGACAAAACACATGTTCAGTGGCAGCACTGTTCAGTTCAGATTGGAGAAGAATAAGATTAGGAAGGGCAGTCTGGGCATGAATGAGTTAATTAAACAAAGGATGAAGGCTCCTAACTGACTGGGCACAGGGTAAGAAGCGAGAGGCAAAGGAGTGAGGTATGTAGGAACTGAACCCTGAAAGTCTTGAAACTGACTAAGGTCAGGAGAAAGAAGTAAAGCAAAAGGGGAGACTGAGGGAACCTACCGTCTAATAAGCACCTTGTCAAACATTGCTGGAAATGGGAGAGGGGTAATGAAACAAGAGAAGACTAACTCAGAAGTTGTTGAGCTAGAGCTCACAGCCATGGAAAGTGACTCACGGTTGTGAGTTAGAAGCATTCAGCTTGGAAGAGTTAGAGGCGAGGGAGGCCCAGGGCACTGTCCTGTATACACCGTGTGCAGGGATTCCAGGATGGTGCTTACCACTCGCCTTGCTGAGTGTCTCAACTCCTTTGCCCCAGTTTTCCTATTAGAACAAGCAACGAGCAGGCTCCAGCATGCCAGGTATAATGTCACATAAATAGGATTATCATGCCTGAAAGAGGCCCAGAGCCAGAGTGCTGGATCTGGACTTTGTGGGGCCCTGAGATCTTACAGTTTCAAGGACACCCTAAGACTAGAATGTTAACTAAAAGTGTGCAGAGGAGAGAAAGGAAACCACCACTAATTATAGGGTTTTAAGCCCTCAGATGCCACATATATCATGAAACACAGAAAAACCCAATGTTTCTATTAATGAGTTGCCTGGCATTCATCCACAATATTTTTCCTGTAATATCTGGCTGCACGGTCTTGATCACGTCCTCATATGACAATGGGTTTTTAATATGAGTTTTATAGAAAAAACAAAAAAAAATCATTGACTCTTTTCTTTAGATAGTCAAACAAAATTTGTTTTTTACTATTGAGAGCTGGGATGTGCTGAATACCATCTCTATGAATCTGGGCCTGCACTCTAAAAGTGTAAGAATTGTGAACCATTCCAATTATCACGTCTCTGTCAAAAAGAATGTTTCTGTATAGTGGTGCATTTTTTTGTTCTTGGTGAGATTATTTCTGGCAGGAATAAACTCCCATTCTGTTAGTCAGTCACCACAACAGCCCCTCCTATGTGTCTCTAACCTAATGCCCCTTCGCCACTCCCCTGCTCAGAACAGCCAGCCCTGTAGAACACATTGACTCTCTGCATCCCTTCTGGGCTCTCAATCTTGTCTGAATGCTGAGAGGCCAATTCACTGAGCAGAAGAAGTATTCTAGGAATCTGTGTCCACTAGGGCATGGTTAGCAAGAATCTAATCATGAAGTGTGCCCGGAGACCATGTAAATATACCTCAGGAAACTGTGACTAAACGTTGTTTCAACCTGTGTTGCCTTAACTAGATCCTCCAAATCCTGGTAGCCATTTCAAGCTCCCAATACCCAATATTAGGAATATAAACAGGAGAGGAAGTTAAGGTGAACATAAACCTTGATCTTGACCTATCTCCAGCGTTTCCAACCTTACCTAATATGCTCTCCTGTGAACGCATTACTTCGGTCTTTCATAGGGTTTTGGAAGGAACCCTTGCAAATGAAGGACACTAAAATTTAAAACCTGTCAGCACCAAGGCAAACTTGCATCTCATTCAGACCCTACTAGGCACTCAGCCAATCGCTGTCCCTCTCTTTCTCACTCACAAGCCATCTAAGAAGGTGCCTGCTGGCTGCCCATACCCAGGACCCAGCTGCCCTCAAGCTGTGCACAGCCAATGCTTGACAGGGACTGCTTTCCCTCATCACTCAACTGACACACCTTGCATGGTTTGTATTTGAAGTAGATGTGAATTTCTGAAAAGATAAAACCCATTTCCATAACCTCGCTGAAGTGCAGAAGAGAAGGAGTGTTTTTCCAGGAGCTAATACCCTTTGTTCTAAGAGAGATTGTAATAAATGCACACAATTTATAAGTGATACTTTGAAGACTATCTCACAGAATTTAAAGCAATCCAGGATTTAATAGCAATCAACAGAATCAAGGCGGAGTGAGACTATTACGGCTGAACACACTGGAAAAGTGGGGTTGGAATTGATGCTGCTTATTATTCATTTTGACAAGTGCAAACTCACATTGAAGATAGCAGGAGTGGAGACGGAGGCTGCAAGGCAGGGTAATACACATGCATTACTAACACAAAAGCAAATCTGACTCTAAGCCCGACTCATCTCCTGGTTAGTCAGAATAATAATAAGGCCTTGAATTCTCATTGTACTTTACATGAAAAGAAAGCAGAGAATGCCTATATTGTCAAGGGTGTGCGATGGTCAGTCTCCATTAGCAATATTTTCCATAGGAAACCAGTAACCGAAGTAAACGTGGGCAGGATGAGAGCAGGTGCAGACAGGTAATGTCAAAAGTGCACTCTGACCCTGAGGGCTAAGGACACAAAGCTGTACTGCCCAACCTCACTCTTTCCTTCCCCCAAAGGCTAGGGCATCTGGGCAGAAGTGGCTTGGTTCCCTTTGTGACATGGTACTGAGGACAGTACTATCAGGGAATCCCAGAAAGCCTCTGACCCTCTTCTCTGTACTAATGGGGAAAGTCCTAACAAGACATTAAAACAAAAATGCCTGCCATACCAGTCCAAGAGACATCCCCGCACAAAGACCAGGCACATAGACATGCCCTAAGCACTCCAGGTGGAGCTGGTGGAAGCCATGGGTACAAGCATGTATGAAGCCCACCTGTAGCGTACAGATACAAACCGTGGGTGTGTATTTGTCTCTTACACTTCTCGTATGAAAGGAGTCCCACTATCATCCCCATTTTCCTGAAACTAAACCACAAAGATACTGAGGGACATGAGAGGGGGTACCTCGGTGATATAAGCATCATGGGAGAAAAGGAAAGAATTTAGTAAAGTAGACAAAATCCTGCTCTTTGGCAATGTGCGCACTTCACGTGCTATTCACTGCATCCACAGACTGCCCCGGGACTCAAAATATGAGCAGACTATATAGGCTCCTATTTCTTTGGAACATCTGCCCATCTCCACAGTGTTCCACTGACTCTTCCCTAAGAAACCCGTTGGTACAATGGCTAGCCCAATGTCAAGAACAAAGCAAAAGACAATGTACACTCAATGCACTGACTAGAGAAAAGACTCCTGTCAGGGAAGCTGCCCTTATTGGTTTTACAAAGGAGTATGGACAACCTGATAAAGGACTTAAAGGTGTGTGGGTAACAGGGTGGCTGTCCCAGGGAATGCTACTGTAATACCTCTGCGTCTCCTGTGTGCAAGTGTACAAACCCAGATTTATATTAGCATCAATATTGAGGAATGTTTAAAGATGTGTTGTATTCCTGACTTATAGGAACACAAAATGCAGATCAACCCTTTTCCTTAAGAGCCACAGCACTGTGTCTCTAAAAGACCAGTCCTTCTTCTCCAGAGGCTTGGCTGCTCCATCACCCACATCTACAGTTCTCATTAACATCCAAAGAGCATTATACATCCTGGGGATGACAAAACGGAACGGGGGATACTCTGCACTTCAGGTTTTTGGGTCAAAGTGAGTAACACAGATCCTTTGATTCAAACACACAAGAGTGATGCTGTCACTTGGTAACCCAAAGTTCATGAATGTTATGCTGAACTCAGGAGGCCTGGGGGTCATAAGTAGATTCACTCTACAGAAATGTTGAAACATGTAAGGAAAGGGAGTGTGTTTGAATGAAAGTGTAACTTTTTATCAGACATTGACATCTACTTTTCAGATCCAGTAGGAATACACTGTTCTTTAAGAATTAAAAAGGAAAAGTAGTTATCAATAATGTAGTCAGCTTCTATATGTCAAGGGATCAAGTCAAGCCACTTTTTAAAAATCGATGAGATAGTTAATATGCGTTTGTGTTCTAATGGACAGGCACAAACTGGAGAGTGAGGGCATTACCTTTAGTCCTTGAGTCAAGATGTTCAAGTTGGGTCCACAATTTTCTCTCCAGATACTTTTCTTTTTTTATTTTGATTTTTATTTTTTTAAATTTATTTATTTATTTATTTATTTTGGTTTTTTGAGACAGGGTTTCTCTGTGTAGACCTGGCTGTACTGGAACTCACTCTGTAGACCAGGCTGGCCTCGAACTCAGAAATCCACCTGCCTCTGCCTCCCAAGTGCTGGGATTAAAGGCGTGCACCACCACTGCCTGGCTCTCCAGATACTTTTCAGCATCGAAATAAAAGTAGAGACGGTTCCAGCATTGGACTGGATTCTTACCAGCTTATGAGAACCTATTGTCAAATATGAAAGAATTATCTGAACTGACCTTAAACTATGAGCATCTTAGAATGTCTATCCTGGAAAAAATTCAGCAGACCCTATAAAGCAGGCTACCCCGTCTCTAACTGCCATTTTGCCGGTTCATCTCTGGCCAAGTTTTAAAGCAGAGTCTGGGGATATTCCAGTCTAAATCTAAGGCTATGGCCTTCTAACTTCACACTTTCAGTATTAAGGCAAAATGGTGCACCCATTGTCAAGTGGGTGACTAGGAAACTTATTACTTGGGCTTCAGTGCACCAGGTCATTTAGGTATTCCCCAGTAAAGAGTGAGCATCAAAATCCCAACAGCCTGGGACAGACAATAATGACTGCAGAAGCAGGGTATCTCCGCACTCACTAACCCAATGGACAATCTTGGGCAATGCAATTCACCCTCTGAGCCTCCTTGTGATACTTCCATTGCCTCTGTCACAATCTTGTTGTGAGTTGGCACATAAAACACTATTGTAAAACTGTGAAACATTTGAGAAAGGATCGATAAATCATACAATTATCAACTAACTCTATTTTGTCTTAATTTTTTCTCTCTCTCTTCCTCATAGATTACTACTACTACTAGCACCCTGACTCTGTCTCCTGACATTCTGACCTGATATCCAGACTCCATAACTGTCCTGTCAACTCTCGTTGTGTAGATAACATCATATATTTTTTCAAATATACTGTGATAGCTTCAGCAGCCTCCCTTCCACCGCAGGCCCCAACACTGACTTCTGTGAGGGCCTCCTACTGTAAGGAATGAATGGCCAAGAGTTCATGGAGCTACAGAAAAATTAAAATGCTGGGGCTGAGGAAAGAGCCCAATTGGCAGAGTGTTTGTCTAGCATGCATGAAGACTTGGGTTCCGTTCCTTAAACTACATAAACTTGGCATGTCAATTCATGTCTGTAGTCCCAGCACTAAGGAGGAGGAAGCAGGAGAACCAAACATTCAATGTCATTCTCAGCTATGTGAGTTCAAGGCCAGCCTGGTCTACAGAGACTGTCAAAAAGAGGAGGGGAGCCGGGAGATCTGGAAAGATGGCTTGCTGTTAGGAGCGCTACCTGCTCTTTCTGAGGATCAGGGTTTAATTCCCAGCACTTACCTCTAGACCATCTAGGTCTAGTCCCAGGGTGTCTGACCCCTCCCCCCTTTTCTGGTCTCTGTAAGCACTGCACACATGCGATGCACAGACAACATTCAGGGAAACCACCTTCACATTAAATAAAAAAATTTTAAAGTTAAAGGGAGGGGAGAGGAGAGAAAAGAAAAGAGAAAGATAAAATCCTACAAAGATGCGGTTTGTTCTTACTGTTCTAGCCTAAGCTCTCACTGACCCTCTGACTGTAAGTTTTAGTCTTTAAACAGCTACAGCTTTGCTTCAAATCACTACTTCAAATTGTTTGATATTCCTCCATCTTAAAGCCACTGTATTATCCCAGTTGATGTTGAATTTCATGAGTCTTTAAAAATATATATCAGGACAAACGATAATAAATCAAGTCATGTATTAATAATATCACCTATTATATTATTATCTTAGATGATGATGTTGCTGACAGTTCTCGTGTTTTTCTCTTTGTATTGTTTAATTTAGATTTGTACAATCCACAACAGCCCCTTTCTTTTCCTCCTGTAGAATCGCATAGGGTGGTAGGGAGTGGGTGTGGATTGCAGGACTCAGCTGATCAGGGTGCAGATCTCAGCTTCACCTGTCTACGGCTGCTTGATTTAAGTCTCTGAGCTCCATTTTTCTCATCTACAGGAGAGGAACAAGAAAATCAGGGAAGTCTGTGAAAGTACAGGGTCAAGCACCCAGCTCCTTGTGTGTCGCCGCCCTGACTGTGGCTAGGCTCACAACCTCTACTGTACACCGGAGGGGGAGGGGAAGAGATCCTTAACACTTCCACCTTCTAGCCTTCTGTTGGAAAGCAAGACCGAACCTTCCAGTTGGCTGAATTAATTGAGGTAAATCATTTCCTAGTGCCGTTGAGGTGTAGTCTAGGAATGTTCCCTCTGACTGACCAAGAGTAATTTGATTCACCTGGTTGCCACTGGCTCTTTCTGGTTTGTTGTTTATTTGGTTTGGGTTTGGGCTTGGGTTGGGTTGAGTACATTGCAACTCCCTGGGCCAACACTGTTTGGGACCTGCCTACAGAAGCCAGCATACCAGTTTTGCAGGGCCTGAAGTTCATATTGTTTGGGAGACCCTCTTATGAAAATGAATATAAAACACAAGTACAAAGTTAGGTATTAAGTGTATGTTTGTTAGGGTACAAATTAAACAGGCCCTGTTGCTTAAGACTTAATTTGTTCTGCAGGAGTCACTGGTTTGCCAGGCGCTGTGTAAGGTTCTGGGGATATGGCCATGCAAGACCCAGTTCATCCATGGATCCTGTGGTCTGGTAACTTTCAGACATTATGAGCCTTTTTCTCCCATGGCCTATCTGAGGAGGAAGACCCTTTAACACCATAGCTTCTCAGTTTCTTCCCCACTCTGGACTAGGAATCACCCAGAACCTTCTATGTCCAGTGGCAACCTGCTCGCTTACATCTTTTCCCACAGGAGCAGAGGATTCTCTCTCATACAGGTATCCATGACAAACAAGACTCAAGTTGAGACCAGACATGAACAAAGGAAGAGATGGATTCCAAAGACCGTACGATATGTTAGGCAGGAAGAGAGTTTGCTGGCGCCACAAGTGTCCTGCTTGGCTTGAGGGACATTTATTTCTATCTTGCTACATTCCTCCTCTGACTGCTGTCCAAATGAGGAGTAAGGAAAGACAAAATTAACTTTATTCCCCGGGAGAGGTTTGTTCTCAAGCCAGTGTCCAAGTGAGTATTACAGCTGTCCCCATTACTCTCCCGACACTGCAACCAAGCAGTCTTCAGTACTCTGCACTTGCCATGGTTTACTGTGATGGTTGTCGTTTTGTTTTGTTTGCTTCTTGTTTTTGTTTGTTTGTTTAGCATTATCTAAAATTTCACTGTAGTCCAGGAAAGAGTTACATCTTTATAAAGGTTGATTGAAAAATATTAGCACATGACTCTTGCACTCTTTTTTAATTTTATTATATTTCATTATCCACTTGCCATATACATGGAGAAGTGGGGGAAGAACACTGGAGCTCAGGCTAGCCCGAAATTCACTATGAATGTAGCCCAGGCTGGCCCCAAACTCACAACAGTCCTCCTGCCTCCTGCCCCCCAACTGTGGAGGTTACAAGTGTGAATCCTCATGCCTGGCTCCTGCATATCTTTGATTTTAATCTTTATTCTCATTTTCTCCCCGAGAGATATGATACTATGCATCAATGCAACAGCATGGGGCCTTACTAAATTATTCTCTTTCTGCTCTGCATACAAGAGCTTGCGTGTGCAGCAACTGAATCTTTTATCTTAAACTGACAAGGCTTAGTCATGAGATGCGCCTCCAAATATTCATCACTGTCTAATGCGTGCAGGGTATTGCTTAACATTCAAGACACCATAATCTGGCCTTTTCTTGAATTTTTGTCTTGATTAAATGGTTCTGGTATCCAAGAAATAGAAACCGCAATCCCTGAAAAGCCGTATGTGTAAGACAGACACTGATTCCATTTTAGAGTTACCAGTAGACCACAGCACCGCTGTGAAATCCTCCAATTTGGGTTAGAAGGCTTTAAAGAATGAAGGCTGGGGAATTTATTGCCCGATCAACATATTGCATCTTTGCAAGAGCAGAGAAGAAACCATGTAGCAACTGCGGCTGAAAACATCAATGCAAATGTTATTACGTCCCATTTCTCTGTCAGGCTGGCCGCTGACATCTCAGCCGGCTGTCTGTGGCAAAGCAAACCTATTTTCTATTGGCTCGGCAGTGTCATGTGACCCACTGCCTGCACCAACCTAAATTACCAAGTGAACTGTTGTGTGAAATCATTCCTACACCCTTTGGTGACTTTGCGGTGTGACAAGCACTCCAGGAATATATTGGATGCCTTCAGACCACATTTGCACCTTCCTCAATCCACCCGGGAGCCTGAGGTTTCCGAGCTCCTCGAGGGATTCGTGTTTTTGTTGACTCGAATTTGCAGAGGTGTGTGTGTGGGCTCAGCTATCTCGCAGAAACATCACCACCAAGTTCATTTGCTCAGTGTCCCTCCGCCTTTGTGCGACGATCGTGACTTCAGCTGCACATTACGCAGGCTTTCCAATTGTGGTTTCCCCAGTCTGATAACGCGTTCCACGCCTCGTGCTGGGATGATTTATGTGGTAAAGATGTCACAAAAATCAGACTGAAAAGTCTTCTTACCTGAAAGGAAAAAACAAAACAAAACACTCAAATTGCATCCTCAATTCCAAAGTGAACGTTTGGGTTCTCACATCTCCCCCCCCCCCCAATCCAAATACTCATGTTTTACGCTGATATCGAGGGTGGAAACTAGTATAACCTTCACAGAGGTCAGCTTGACTCTAGGTAAACAGTAGACTTAGAAGGATGCTAAATCAGAACTGTATATAAAAGCAAAACAGCTATTTAGAGGATTTTTGTTTTTATACTTGCTACATACAATTATTATAATCTTCATAAAATGTACAAATACAAAAGGTAGATGGTTAAATAATAAAGTAATAAAAGAACACAACCCAGATGTTGATAGAAAAATGTGAAATATTCTTCCCTAATTATTAAAGCTTTTGGGGTTATGTTTGTAATTCTAGAGGAATAAATACATTTTGCATGTACATGTATGTGTATGGCGTGTGCACACATGTGTATGTGCACTTATGTGCAGCCATAGGACGATGCCCAGTGTCTTGTTCTATCACTCTGCCTTATTTTCTTGAGACAGGGTCTCTCGGTGAACCTGAAACAAGACTGGCAGCTGGCAAGTCCCAGCCATTGTCCAGCCTCTGCCCCATCCCTGACTGGTGCTGAGAGTATGTGGCTATCCTCAGCTTTTCATGTGGATACTGAAATCTCAACTCACTTCCTCAAGTTGCACAACAGGCGTTCTTACTCACTGAGTCATCTCTCCAGCCACCAGTAACAACATTTACTACATGCAAATGTAACGTTTTTATTACATGCATTTATTGTGTGTATACATGTGCACACGCATGCAACAGTATGTGGAGACAAGAGGGCAAGTTTCAGCAGTCAGTTCCTCTTCAAGCATGCAGGTCTTGGGGCCTGAACTCTGTCATGCTTGTTGGCAAGGGCCTTTACTCACTAAGCTGTCTCATCAGCCAAAACATATTTTGGTCTTCTTGAAGAAGCGAGAAAAGAACCAAAATCTGATAACCCACACACACACCAAAAAAAAAAAAAAAAAAAAAAAAGGCAAGGAAAATATAACACACATGTTGACAAAATGTACATGGAGAGCTCTTTGGGGCTTGGCAGGAGAGGAAAGGAAAAAATATCCATATAAAAATAGACAAGAAACACAGATAACTCTTAGAAAGCCAATGGCTGAGGGGCAAATAGAAAGACGCTTGGCTGTACCAGTAATCAATGAAAAGCATATAAATGCTATAATTAGGTAGTTTGCAGCGATTAAACAAGGAAAAAGACCAATGTATCAAGAATGAAAAACTCACAGAGTATAAATTGATGCATGTTTGGAGGGCATTTGAAGACACCTAAAGTAATTTGTGCACCTATAACAACATAGTATGGTAATTGCCTGCATTTATCGATACTTGGTATACATTCAGACTAACCCTTTTACAGTTAGGTGTATTAAACATTGGATTCTCACTGCCTGCCTCTCAGCAGCACTATGCATGCCAGTATTCCAAAGGCATGGGCCACAGACACTTCCAACGCCCCTCAAAGCTGCAGCAGGCAGCTTCCCCAGCTATGGTCCCCACTTTACACATGAGGAACCTAAGCCCTGAGAGCTTGTGTAGCCTGCCCACAGCCACGGCAATGGCAGGACAGTATAATCAGGTGTGAATATCTGTGCTTATTTCAAACAAGGCATCCCTGAGCATGGAGCGGGTAGACACACATAATTGGCTTTTTGCCCACCAGCTCCAGCCACTATAGTTACGGAGACATGGAACCAGGATGCAAATTCTACAGCTCACGCTCACGGCCAGCATTCTGTTTCTGGTGCTCTACAATAATACAAAATACATGAGACTGAAGTTACCTGCAAGAGTAGAACATTTGTAATGGAGACAAACATAGAAACAAGCTAAACTTGAGTTTGTTGCACGCCAGTCTCTAAGCCAGTACTGCCTTGGATGTGATAAAGGAGACAAGAGTTCACAGTGCTCTGTCCAATGGAGAGTCAGAATGAACATCTCAGTTATAATTCAGCTACCAAGAAATATTCTGTAAGTGGCAAAATTACATATATTTTCATCTATGTATATGTGTGAAAACACAAAGTTAGAAGTATCGCACAAATCACTTCACGGAATGTTTTCTTCTTTAATTATACATATGTACTACCTTTGTAAATGTCATAAAGTGTAAACATGATTGTTGGGCAGTTATGCTTAAAGTCGTGGTTTCAAAGAAAGTAGCTAACAGAAGAGCATGCATAGTACAGTTCCCGTTTTCCAATTTAAATAAAAGAATAGTTTGCCTAGGACAAATGCCAACAACGGTATCCATTAAACTGTCAACAGTGGCTGATTTTAAATAATTCTTTTGTCTTCCTCACTGCTTTTTTTTATTTGATAGTTTTTTAAACCATGAACATGAATAGCTTTGCAATGAGGAGAATAAACTGTAAATTAATTTTAATATGTGAAAAAATAGAGTCAGCCAACAAGACCTGTCTGTGCTGCTGTGTGAGCTCAGAGTCCCTTTTTCTGCAGCAAATTTGCCCGCCAGGTAGCTACTGGGTCCTAACTGTGGAAGCTACTGAACATGAGCAGATTTCCCTTTCATCCGGTATTTGTCAGCCCAATCCAAAGGGAAAAGAAGGAGCTAGCTGCACAGCGACCTCTCCACTGGAAATCACTGTCAGCCAGGTGCAAATGAATTCACACAGTTTACACATATTCCTCTGCTTCCAGTGACCCTGCCACAGGTCAAAGTATGGCTTCCATTCATGCCAATATGACGTGTGGAAACCATTGTAATTCTTAGAAAAACAAAATGCACAAACTGCACCAGGAAAACAACCACACAGCGAGGGGGGAATTCAATAGCGTTAGGATTGCACAACAAACCAACAAAAACCAGGAAATTCAAAGTTAAGTTTTATGCTCCCTCCTTAACTCTGAGCCATTGTGAAGGAGAAATAAAAGCACAATGCCGTGTGTTAGGGTGCAATGTCAGCGGCAGTAACTGCACTTCCAGGCTTTATTGGCTCGTGTCATAACCTTAACATTCTATAAACAAGGGGTTCAGCTTAACACCTGGGTCCTTTAAGAGAGCTATCTTCTGGAAGCCTGGCCTAGGAGAGCCCACAGCAGATTCCAGTCTCCTAGGTGTACACAGTAAATCATGCAGGAGAGAGGAAACAGATGAAATTGTTGTTGAGATTGCAGCCTTTCTGGCCTCTTGGGAAAATAAATAATTACAACAAAGAAATACTATTTACTTCTGAGAGCGGGAGAGACTCATGAGTAACCTGGCCCACCAGCTGACTCGTGGATAGCTCCCTGGGCAAAGCTTTTCGTTAGGGAATAAAGGCCCTAGGAGATGATACTTTATGGGGTGCATAGTTTAACATTTATTCTCAAATGATCCATGTGTGAATCAACTGAAATTTTGGTCAACTAAAAACATTTTTAGAAGTTAAAAAAAAAAAAAGCATAATTTTATTAGCTGGCATAAAACCTGTACCTTTATTTAATTTTGTAAATATCCTGGTAGTAAAAAGCTATAAAGGCAGTTAAATGAATGAGTCCAAACATGTTTGCTGTTGTGGCTTGGCTTGTGTGAGATGGCAAGATAGAACAATTTCTGCAGAGACCCTAGGCATAAGGTGCAATTCCTTCTTATGGAGAAAACTCCAGAAGGTAATATGGGGCAGCTTCAGAGAGGCCTTTCTCTTCAGTGAGGGGCGGGCAGATGAAAGCTCTGGATTCTTGAAGACCTTAGGATTTTTAGCTGCTTCCTCCACAGTCAATCATGGAATTATTTTAGAATCAAGGTTCCTCCCAGCGGAGAAAGCAGCTCAATTGAATAAAACCCATTTCCTATCTTTTATCTTTGGGGTCTGCACTTTAGGAAACTCCACAGGTCAGAACTGGTGTAAATAACATGGCCATGACCCTGGGCTAAGTGGGTATGGAAATGCACTGGGTCGTCTTTCAAAGGGATCAGATGTTTTCTTTCCCTGTGATGTAGTAATATGGAGAATAATAATGGGTTTTGTCATGGTAAGACCATCTTTGCATTTTTGGAATAAACACCGCAGCATTTACATGCAACAGTTGGCCAAAGCAGCGGTCACAGGAAATGTAGATTCTTTGTGTGCTCCAGAGGAAAAGGAACTGGGTTGGGCAAACAGTCTCTGCAATAGCAGCCAAGCTTCAGGAATAACTGGCCAAGGAGAGATCCCAACAGAAAAGGCGTCATCGCAGTTTCTCCAGTTCACCCCCAGCTTAAGAGCTAGTCATCAAGTAGGAGGTCTGTGAAGTTCCTGGGTCTTCATCGGGCTTTGTTACCTCGCAGAGGAACACAATCCCTGGGCTCAGACCTCAGTATTCTCTAATTATAAGGCAAAAGGAAGGGTTTATGCTTTCCACTCCTCTGCAAGCCGTCAGAACCACGCCTCACCAGGGCTGTCACTCAGTTCTGTAACTGTATGATGACACGTTTTCAGACATTTCTATGCCGCCTAATAAATCAAATGGATATCAAATGGTACAGCAACCAAATGGTGCATTTTCATCTTAAAGCCGAACCCGAAAGCCAAGGCAAAGGACACAATCGATCCACTGTGGAGTGGATAATCTCTTTTTGAGATGTTTTCCAGTTGCAAGCTCCATAGCCACCATGTTAGAAAAACATTCTGTTTACCTGTCGGCAGAGATGGGTCTCCCCTTCCTTTCTTCTTAGAAACCACATGTGTGTTTGGTTTCTTCAAGGTATGAAGGATGCTCAGTAAGAGCGAGTCCTGTCAGCATAGAAGGCAGTTGCCTTACCTTTCTTGCGCTCACAATTTGATTGATCAACTGTCTTTTACAGAGGCTTGATAGTGGCTACAGCTTTTGAACTCAATTAGACTGAAGCCATTGATTGTTACAGTCCCTAAGTCCATTGATACACACTTCAAGTCTATTTATGCCATTTGAGACATAACATGACCTTTTATATTTACATAAAATATATAACGAAGGCTTTCATTTGTTTATTGTTGTTCAATTTTGATTTTACATTTTCTAAAAGGCTGCAGGAAAGAAATACTTGAGAGCCAGAAAATATAAGTACCAACATGTTGTGCCTTCTCTCTTTTTGATGCCCCTTTGAGCTGGTCTCTGTCTTGCCCAGCTCTGAGAAAAGTCACTGGGAAGTCTTGAATGCCCTGTACTTTCCCAACAATAACCTGGCAGAGTTAGGAATGAGTTCTTCTTCTCTGATGACAATTGGGCCATAGAGGTGTCAAAGATGTACATAAAGTCACTTGTTTCCCCAGCTAGGGTCTCAAGGTCAAGCCTCCCAACAGAAGTCCTAAGGTCGTGTTCATGTGCCACCTTTACTATGCCACCAAACCCTTCATCCAGGTATAGACCACTCCCAAATAGACTACAGGTTCCCAGGTTACTATTGTCCTTATTGCAGATAAGGAAGGACTTGGTTGTTAACGCAGTGAGTCCCATTTGTTCTATTTCTGTTTCTGGGAGGTGGCCATGGGATCTTTGTCTTCCTGATCCTGGAGATCTTACGCTCCTGACACAGGAGGTCCTCCATGGGAGGATTCCATCCCTTCTAACTGTATCTCCTGCCACCATCTTATTTCCCACCTGGATAATACAATGCCCTCCTGTCAGTTCCCCGACCTCTCTCTCCTCTCCACTCCAGTCTATTCTTATCCACACAGTTCCTTTGAAACCCAAGCCAGACTATGTCACCACAGTGCTCAAAACTCTCCAGATTAACCATCAAATCAAAACCAAATGAGATACCACTTTCTACTCAGAGGGATGGCTACAATCAAACAGCAGACATCACACATCTGGTCAGGCTGTGGAGAAATGGCAATCTTCGTTCACTTCTGAGGATGTAGAGCGTGCAGCAGCTTTGGAGCATCCTCTGGCGGGTCCTCGAGCTGTTTACCCTTTTTCTCCTCGCTTCTCACCCAGGAGTGGAGTTTCTGGCTGAGCCCCACCCATGAGCTCACCTACTACAAATGGGAGGTTTTGACTCAGAAATCCAACTCCTGAGTGGGGAATGGAAGTAGAAACTTCTACCAAAAGATTGCTTCCTGCTGGATGACTCTGCAAGTAAAGAAGGGTGCCCGCCCTGATGACCTGAGTTCAATCCCTGGAACCCACAGTGGAGGGAGAGAACTGGTTCCAGGAAGACATCATTTCACTTCCATTCATAAATATACCAAAAGCCACAGAATTACACACTTTAGTAGATGTATCGCATGTCACATGGCTCCTATCAATTAAGCTATTATTTAGCAACATGTAGCACAGAGGAAGACCTGATCCTCACAAGTGTTCCCTGACCTTCACATGTGTGCACACGTAAGCACGTGTGTGTTTACACACACACATACACACACACGAGCAAATGGAAAAACAAATAATAGTCTTGAAGAACTCTAAATCCTAGTCTTTTCTGAATATGAAAGAAAAAACAAGTGGTAACTCAAAAAGGCTGTCATCAACAACCTGATAACCACAGATTTGGATACATGCCATCGCATGCTAAGTGGCAGAATCGAGTCCATTAAATATGAATGTACTTCCTGGTCTGGATGTTGGCTCAGCCATATTGCTAACTATGGGACTTCAAACAAGCTACTTATCTATTTAGAGCCTCAGTTTCCTCTACTGCAACAGAGAGATCTTGAGAGCACTACCTCCCTCAAAGGACTACTGTGAAGATGAAATAAGACACCAATGCAAACGTTCACAAAAAATCAACAGCAATATTAACAGGGGTACAAAGAGGAAGGAGCCAGACTGTGGGCACAGCTCAGTGGTAGAGTTTTTGGTCTAGCATATACAAGTCCTTGGGTTCAAGTCCCAGCACAAAACAAAGTGACTTCTGCATATTTAGGAAGGAGATGGCCCCCCACATGCTAGAATGTAAGGGAGGCTGTAGTTACCCCTGGTTCCTGGAATTAGACCATCTGGGATGCTGAAGAGAACACTCCCTAGCTTTAGGAATTTGGATAAGTTACTTCTCATTAGCATCATCTCTTAATCCTTACTGTTAAATGAAATATGTATGCTGTGGGCTTGTGGTGAGAGTCAGTGAAAGTACTCATATGTTAGATGTGTTCAGTAGATATCCAACCTCCACTGGCGGTGAGTGCTATTCAAGTCCTTATACTCCAGGGAAGCTGTGCCTAGCACTTGTCAAGCTGCACAATGACAAAGCAGCCTTCTCTGGGAGAGGAGCACCAACACTACAATGCTCTGTGCAGAATCCCATGGCATCTCACAATGGTTTCCTAGAGGCTATCACTGAAGTTAAAGCTACCTTCCCTTCCCAGTACTGGCTGGGATACCTTGTATAGGACATTAGTAAGCTCTCGAGAGAGGCAGTGTTTCCTATAGCGAGCTTTGGAGATGGAGAGTCCACTATAAAGCCAGCCATCAAGCAAACTGTAGCCCTCCATAAACTGATGTTGGTGATTCGAACAGTATTCCTATCTGTCCGGATTCCACAAGACACTAAAGGCGAGATAACTCCCAGAAGAGGAGGAAAGCAACAGGCAATAAGCATCAAGAACCTGCTTTTGGTCTCAGGAGGATGAAGTCATTGGAGCTGCCATTTCAGCCCTGTTATTCCTCTCACATGCCCTATACAACTAAATCACAGATTTCTCATTGCTTCTGTGATTCTCAGGCTTTGTTGTGCATCAAAAAGACCCAGAAAGTTTGCAAAAACACCAGTGAGTTGGTCCTACCTAGAGTTTCTTATGTGTTAGGTGTGGGATGGGGCTCCCGTCCGTGGATTTCAGTCGATTTCCCAGCTATAACACTGCCGGGCTGAGGAAAGCACCTGCCTAGCTTAATGGAAGGTTGTTTTGAAAAAACACAAAGGCCTTTCGGTCTGCCTTCCCCTTTAAAAGAACTCTGACAGTAGTCAAGCCTTCCCGATAAAGTTCAGTACGCACAGCTTGGAAAGTTCCTTAGGGTGGACCCTCAGAAAGGCCCTGAGTCAGGAGCTGATGGCTTGCAGCTGCTCTGATGAAACATCCTATAATCAGAGGCTGCTTGTCTTTGGCAGACCTCCCTTAGCACAAAGGGTTCCCAGCCCAGCTGCCTGCTCTGAGTATCCTGGAGCAAAGCCACAGCTGGCCCCTAGGCTGCTTCCCTAATGCTGCTAGGAACCAGTGGGTGTGGTGAGGACCTGGGGCCTCTTTGGTGGACTTCTGCCTCTTGGTGGACTTCCGTCTCTTTGGTGGACTTCCGCCATCTCCTGATTTCCTCCCAGAATCAGTCTCCACTGTCTTGAGGAAAACTGCTGGAGGTTTGATTACCATGGCAACCGATCCTCTATCCAAGGGGAATCCTGGTATGTGATTTGATGGGTGGGTTACACCATTTCCCCAAATAACAACTATTTTACCAGGAAGAAATCCTTCTTTTTGTAGTAGGAATTTTTTTTTTTCGATCCAAGAACCTCATTTTACTTGGCAAACAGTCCTTGGAAGAGTGTGAATTCCCTTATCAAATGACGCCTGTACCGGCCAGCAGCAGAGGACAGTCAGCCTTCACCCACAAAGGGACGCTGACAACAGCAATTTTGCCTCCATCCAACTGCACGGAAGTTCTGCGGGGAGCGGGGAGCGCCTTCCTGGGGAATAGAAGGAGGGTGACTGAGGCCACATGTATCTACACACACACACACACACACACACACACGCACACACACACACACACTGTATACATTCTCTCTCTTCCTACTGATGGTGATTCATTGAAATCCTCTGATCAAAAGCTAAAGACTAGGGATGATAGGCACATGCCTTACTTCCGCTTGTCATATAATAGCTGGAATGCCCTTTAAGATTGGAGTCCTACTGCAGGGTTAGTGTGTTGATATTCATGACAATTGTACCTTTGTGGTACATTTAAAAAAATTTTTGCTGTCATCTATTTTAAGACCTTAAGTCGAGTTACACATAAAAGAACTAGATCCAGGATGTTTGGGGGAAATTAACATGATATTTAGCAAACATTTGGATGGGTCATAAGGAAACATCTGCAGAGAATCTGAGTTGGCACTGGGAAAGGCAGCTGCTTTAGTTTACTGAGCTGAGCTGAGCCTCGAGGTGACGCAGTTGAAGGAGCCTCCAGCAGGGGGCACCCTTTTGCAGTAAACTCCGTGGCCTTTATAGCGTTGCTCCTCACCAGCCGGCCTTACACATAATTGGCATTTTGATTTCTCTAACCCTCTGCTTCCTCCTTCAAAGCAGACACTCCCCTCCGAGAACTCTTCCTCCCATCTCTAATGAAAATGAACATTTTGATGGGGGGCGGCTCTTATGGCAAGGATTGAAAGCAAAATCTGAAGCAAAAAAGACAGTCAATGAAATTAAATGTAGGTTGTGCCGGAGGTTGAATGCACGCCCACAAAAGTTAAAAGATGGCCTTGCCTGCTTTCGTAGCCAGCTGAAAAGGCAACTGTGCACGTGAGCGTGCACAGAGGATCAGTATGAGAGTGGCCCTCTGTTCCTTAACTTCTCAAGAATGAACAGTGTTACTTGACAGGATGGCTATGTGGGGAAAAGACCCTATTTTCTCCAGCTTGTGAATAAATAATTAAAACAAGTAGCCCACTCATTATCCAAAACAATTAGCCACATTTTATACAGACCTAAAACATCTTGGAAACAAATACTTTAGTAACATACAGAATGGTGCTCTCAAACCCAGAATCAGTAATATGAGGCTCACAATGGCTTTATTGAAATCTCTTGCCTCAGACTCCCCACTACTGGGATTACAGGCAGGCACAACTACACCTAACTATATATTTTAAATAACTTATGTATTTTTTCTTTCAAATACAATTAGACAGTTTAGCTCATTGCATTTATGCTTCGCAGTTCAGTAGACACATTTGGGCAGCGTTCTCATTTAAAACTTGTTATGGATTTTTTAATTTGATAGGTGGTTTTTTTTCATTTTCTTGTAAAGATTTTCTTGCTGGGTTGGTTATTGCATAGCTAGCTCTTGCTGCCCACAAGGTTTCACTCTACACTATTTCAGGAACATTTGAAAAGCTAATTGAATTATTAATCAAACTCTCATAAAACCCGAGTGGTTTCTCTCACTGTCCTGGGCACTCTGAAAATGTTAAGTCCTCTGAGCTTTAGCAGGGGCCCCTACTCTCCTGTGTTATCATACATTGATAAATTGAGGCAGAGTCAGAATTTGAACCCAGGAAATCTGAAGCTTAAATCCAAAATACTTCACCATGCTGTATTCCCCCCTCCCCGTCTGTGTGTGTGTGTGTGTGTGTGTGTGTGTGTGTGTGTGTGTGTACTAGAGCAGTAGTATCCAAATTCAGCTAGTATATAAAATGTCTCTGGTACCTATTAGATGCTCAACAAAAATTGGTAGTGAGAGAAGATTGCTGGGTGTGTATATACTGACCCTCAACACCCATTTATAAAGGCAGTGAGCACCAGAATTCAAGTATTTCCAACCCTCTTGACCACTGCATATAAACGTTGCTGAACTAGTTTGCTCACACTCAGCTCTATTTCTTCATCTCAGGATAATTCTAGTAGAATCTACTTCACAGGGTTATGGTCTGGATGAGGTCTTTGAAAGATTAACTCTGTGTGGATCGGGTTGGAAGATGGTGATTCTTGCTTCAGTCTCATTTAGATCCATTTTATGAAGGGACTTAGTCTGTGGTATCCTAAGAACAAAATCTTCTCAACCTGCCCCCCCAAGTGAGGTCAAACAAGAAGCAAGTTCAACTCTTTCTTGAGAGACACAGAAGCATTTGATGATCAATATCGATCTGGAGAGGGGTGAAAGGAAAACAAAGATTAAGTGCGCTATTAGAAAATCGGTTATGGACTGAAATATGCAAGGTTTACAGAGCTTCAAGTTCGATATTCCACCTCTAGAGCCAACGTTCTTTAATGTGTGCAAGAGAAGCTATAAAGAGTGCCCTTGACAGACCCAGGGAACAAAGAAATGGTAAGGGGAGGCTGAGATGGACCAGGCTCTGGACAATAGCAGGGGGAGTAGGTTAGCCCCTTTCTTCCCCCCCCCCTTGCCCTCTCACATCCCAGTTCATCGCTTCTTCCCACTGGGCTCTCACCCACTCACTGAACCTCCTGAAGCAGAGGTGGCATGAAGGAAAGGCTGCCAGCTGGCTTCAGAGAGTGACCGGGTCGATCACTGCCTGAGGTGGACGTCATTTCCTCAGATCACCACAAATATGTACAGTCCACCAGGAAGTTCTACTCCTGCGCCGTTCTTGGGGTTTTTGTGGCCGTATAGTCAAGTTTCAAGTGAGACTTTAACAGCCTTTCTCCCCACTTCTTGAGGGTTTCTCCCCAGTCCAACAGAAATGTACACTGATGAGAACCACCATAGTATTCCAAAATTGGTGAGTGTAAATGTAGGCCTTGGTTGCATTGGAAACGTGAGGGGTTCCAGAATTCTCTAAGGACCCCCTAACAGTCCTGGAAACTGCTCTCTAGTGGGTGGTCTTGTATTCATACATCTCAGAGTCCCTCAAAGGCAACTGAAGATTTTTTTTATCAAAATGATTGAGAGGTAAATCTCAGAGAATTTATTATACACTCCAAGTCTTCACATTTTGAGGTTATAGTGTGTGTCTACACTAGGCTAAGAGCCACAGAGGATGAGGCATGGGTTTTTGTTGTTGTTAGTTAGTTAGTTAGTTAGTTAGTTAGTTAGTTAGTTTTTTGCCTTCAGGGGACTCTTGATCTGTGGAGGAGAATCAGGAGACTACCCTCCATATGGTGTATGGAACATACTAAGGACACCGTGAATACCACAGAAAAACTCAAGGAGGTCTCAGAACCTAGATGAGGATGTCCTTGGAGAAGCCATGTAAACCACTCATCCTCTTTACCCAGTGGCTCAGAATAAAGAGCGGGCAGGAGATGGTTCTATGCATCTTGTTGATCTCTTCCAAACAGGACTTTTCACCGAGTCAAAACACGGAAGCATAATAGATGATGGAAATGTCAGGAACGAAGGCTGATTGACAGGAAACCCTGAGAGGTGTTAGGGGCCACACTAGAGAAGTAATTCTAGCTTCCAAGTGTAAGAAAACAGCCGAGGTAGAGGTTTGAAAGTAATATCAGACCAGAATCCGAAAACATCGTTCTGTCTATGGACAGCAGCTTTCTGCATGCTGGGGTAAAAAGACAGAGCATTGCCTGGGCTCTCTCCACCTCTCCATCCCTAGCAGGAGCATTTGCTTTCCCCAAAGAAGAGTTCTCACAGTCCAAGTCTTCAGATGAAGCAGGGCCACATGCTATTTGTAGCTTCTCTCAGAGACCTAAGAAGTAGCATCCATATTCCTTCTCCTGGAATTAGGACTGGATGTAGATTCACATTGACCTAGACCATGGGGCAGATCTGACCAAGCCCAGGACACTACCAGTCTTGAAGCTTCCATGTTCACCCTGTTGAAACCACCAGCACCGTCGAACCCCAGAGCAGCATTTTGGGGTTATGAGAACTCAAACAGAAGGAGGAGATGAACATGAAGCCACCCCAGAAATCTTGTCACATGTGAATGAGGCCAGTCTTCACCAGCTAGACCCCAATATACCTGCCCACTAATGGTGGCTGCACCAGGCACCTCAAACAGAACAAACAGAAGAGCCAGCTAACTGAACCCAATTCAAACTACCAAACCAAGAATCAGACGATGGTAGATGATGGCTATTGCCTTACACGGCTCTGCCTTGGCGGGTTAGTGACCCAGCCATAGGTAAGGGGTCCTCCTCGCTTCTGCAGTGGTCTTCCTCCACTTCTTACAGACTAGAGTGGGGAAGACAAGCTATCTAAGGTCACTGGGATGAATGCTGTCTGGAGGGCACATGTGCCTGTATGTCCTGTCTGAGCATCCTTGCTTCCAGAGTGCCAATTAGGCTGCCTGGCTCTACCTTACAGCTAACTATAAATGCACTGCCCTGATTGATGGGGCATCAATATTAATTAATAATTCAGAGTATGGTCAGACTTTTTCACATGTAATCACAACTTTAAATCTCAAGAATGCTCCTGGAGATAGTTATGAAGGAGATTTTCCTTCAAATCTTGTTTTTATTTTCACAAAAAGTTATCTAATGGTTTCTCAGAAATTTCAAAAAAAAAAAAAAGTGGGTGACAACATCAAGATTAGCCACAGATGCTGTATCTCTCTTAATTGCAGGATATCAATCCTTCGGAATGTAGCTTTCATGCAATCAGACCACACTGTGGGGACAGACAGGCAAAAGACAAACGGAGTGGGTCTTTGAGGCCTCTCCTATTGCCCTCTCGGATCCCATCTGGTGCGGAGTGGGGGAGGGGTCCTGAAGGAGGCTCTGGGAGCCAGGCTGATGTTATGAAATGCACAGCATCGAAATTCCTGAGTGTACATCAAAAGGGAAAGAGCCTTGTTGCCACACACTTGAACTCATTCTGAACCTGCAGGAATTCTCTGTAGCACTCTACCATGCCTTATTTTGGTCCCATAAATCTAACGTTAAGTTCCTGTCTTTTTTTCTGTCACCACATCATACCCAAATGGCTAGACAGATTTTTATCAAATTGAGTGGATAGGTTTGGGATGTGCTTACTTGAAAAAAAATAATAAAAACAAGCAGCGAGGCTCACAGGCCTGTGAATCATTTCAAGGAGATAAAAGTATGGGCTGAGAGGTGGCCAGAAGACACTAGAAGCTAAGTGTAAGTCCCCTCTGGGCCCCTACTGCAGGCATTGGTCTAGATGGAATCTCTCGTCATGAAATGCCATCTGTAAAGTCCTTCGGCATCTACAGCAGCAAGGACTTATTTATTTAACATGAGCCCAGGAGTCTTAGCAGCAACTAGGGGGAGGCTCTGAGTATAATCGATTTCTAGGGCAGTGCTCCCGGGGCACAGTGCACTATTTAGAAACAAAGCTATGTTCTAAACTAAAAAGAGATGTCTCGTACCCCTTCTGATAAGGCTCTTCTTTTCTGGTAAGATGACAGTAAGGTCATTCATGGCCCTGAAAAGAAGAAGACACTCAGAGACAACTCTGATCAGGCTTCTACCACAGATCCAAGAAAACACAGACTCATTTCTGGTGTTCTTGACTTGGGCATGCATAGGCACAATTACCTGATGGTGCCCCACAGGCATTTAATAAACAGCAGCTAAATAAATGCAGAAATAAATGAATGAGTGAATGAATGGGTGGGTGGGTGGATGGATGTGTTGTCCAAGGTGCTCCGACAGGCAGCTGTACCCTTCACAGAAGGCTAAACTTGTTAGCTGCACTTCACGCAGAATGGCATTTTTGCTTCCATTATTTAATACGGCGTTGAATATTTCCAGACTGTATTTAAGGATTCAAAATACAAAGGCACAGCAATGAGACGCAGGGATTACACGGCCTCTGTAACACTTTTCAGAACTGTTTTCCTCGTGTTTAATATTGGCAATGCCACTGTTCCTGCGATGAATTGACAAACAGTTCAATACACCTCATTTAGAACCATTATGGAGCATTTCATCAAAGATCCGGTTATGAATGTCTCCAAAGAAAGGATCAATGGGGTTTTTATTATGGTTGGGAGAGATTTCTTTAAAGCAAGGTGACTAAAATAAAGAGTGACCAGGCCAAAGGACACATTCCATTTTATTTCACCGAAGGTAAGCATAACTTCCATTTTTACAATAGTCTATGGCCACATATATTATCCACGTAATTGTTTATGTTTCAAACCCCACTTGATAGCAGTTTTACAAGCAGCAGAAGGATACAGTTCTCAGGAGCCTGAGCCCTGGGACTTCCTCAAAGAGAAAAGAGCCTTGTAATTAGCACATTCGGTACATTAGTGCTAAAGCACCCGAGGGAGGCCTGCAGCTCGCCAGCCTCCTTTTTTAGCAGCGCAGTGAGATTCTATAAGCTCCTACTTTGTTACTAGTGGGTCAAGAGTCCCCAAAACTGTGGTCTTAATTAAAGATCTCATGAAACAGGGTGCTTTGGGTAACCTGTTCGTATGTTTTCTGTTTGTGAAACACATTATTTCAGCTTTAATGTGGTTCTTTTACAACCAAGATAGTTTTATAATTTAATAAGAAAACCATTCCTAATTGGTTTTCATATTTTTTCCCTTAGTTTGCATCAGGAAATCGATAATTTGTAGGACATAGAACACACTTTCGGAAACTGTAATTTTATTGTGTAGTTTTATGTATATTTATATATCATCTCCCTACTTTTGTACAGCCTTTTAAAAATAACTCCCTGTACCTATCATATCTCAGAAGCATGTGGGGGACGCATGTGAGAGCCTGTTCCCGGTGATGTCAGCAGAGGTTCTTCGGTGTGAGCTAGAGAAACAGACTCAGGCACTGCATGTAGGCAATGAGGAAAACAGAGGAGGGGGAAACACCAGGCAAAGCCCAGGCCTTCCCTTCAGACACAGCTCTACCAATCCCCAGCAAGAAGGAGGAAGAGGGAAACTGAGAACAGGTGGCAAGATTCAGTCTAGAATCTGTGTGTTCTCACTCCAGCTTACAGCCTATTGGACCAAATTTTGTCACATGGTCACACTTAACAGCAAGGGAAGCTGGGAGACACACTTTTGCACCAGGGTGATGTGACATACTTAAACCTCAGGAGGAAATGAGTCGTTTCTGATACAAGGAATATTCTTAGTATTCTTTCTGTGTGAAATCAGAATTTGAATGACCAAGCTGAATGGCGGTGGTGCATACCTTTAACTCAGCACTCAGGAGGCAGAAGCAGGTTAATCTCTGAGTTCAAGGCCAGCATGCTCTACAGAGTTAAGTTCCTGCACAGCCATGACTACACAGAAAAAGCCTTCCCCCTCCCCAAACAATGCCCCAATTGTCCTTAATCAAGGCATATTTGAGTTTTTCTGGAACCTGAGGTAGGATTGAGAGTAAATATCTTTTTCAAAAAAAAAAATCATACACAAATTTCTAAGTTTTGAACATGTTACATGTTACAAAAATAGACCACCAGGATCTTACACAAATGATATTTGTACAAGCAAGAAGCCAGAAGCTTAACCCTTAGATCAGAGTTGACTGGTTTATACCACAGTTGCTTTTTTCTAATCCTATTCCTGAAAATGTTGACCAAAGTAAAGCCATGACTAAATATCTATGATAACATCTGGACCATGGCAGAAGCAGTGAGCCTCTAAGATAACATCTGGACCATGGCAGAAGCAGTGTGCCTCTAAGATAACAGCTGGACCAGGGCAGAAGCAGTGTGCTTCTATGATAACAACTGGACCATGGAAATAGCAATGTGCTTCTACAGAAGCCAACTCTGTGTAGTGTTCTGCTAACCACCTGGCTGGTGGCTCAGAAGCCTTTAATGTGATACACTGGTCAGCTAGCTTCTACCTGGTCAAAAACAAACATACTCATCATAATGGTTCATGGGAAGCAAGTAGCTACATTTGTTTGGGTATTTGAATTATTGTGTTAGGTTTAGCTGAGAAAGCTAGGTCTGAACCCTGACTACTTCAACCCACACAGGTCCTGACACAGGAAAACGAGCCAGTGGGCAGGGCTGGAGGCTCTCTGCCTCCTCCCCGGAGGGAAGATTCTGGTGAAATGTTTGTGCAGTGTGCTTTGGCCTACTCAATGTCAAGGGCTTGAGTCCAAAGGAAACTATTTTGTCATTACAATGGCTACTTAATCAGTTGCCCAGAGCAGATGACAAAATATGTCAGGTTCAGTTTTACTGAAAGCAGAGATTGAACCAAGGAGCAAAAGCTGGATGTGGGTGTTTACTTCTCAGAATGCACTTTTCCTCTTGGAATTTCCAAAGTGTGCTGTTCTTAGCACAGCTCCAATGCTCACTAATTTCATTCATTCATCGCATGACCAAGCTCTCTGCAAGTAAGCCTAGGGAAGGGCTTTGTAAGCCAGAGCACGTGTGTGTGTGTGTGTGTGTGTGTGTGCGTGCACACACACACACACACACACACACACACACCGGACGGGGCGTGTACATATGTACACACTCACACATCAGAGCAAGAAGGACTGTACCATGTTTCTGTGTTAAGCCATGGGACCTCACACACATTCCTGATGCTGGGTGGAGGGGGCTTCAATAAAACAGGACACTTTAAATGAGTCAGGCAGAGAAATTCTCTCTCCAGGCCTTCTTGGTTGGAGTGATGAACACCCTTTAAAGAATATCTAGCACCTTTCACAGAGTACGTGGCTTACATCTCCTATGACACCCACCACATGTCTCTGGATGATACTCTACAAGGCCCTTCTCGCTCTCTCTCCCTCTTCAATGGGGAGACATAGGAACAGGTACCTTGGAAAGAGAACACTTCCACTTACTGAGCACCTGTTTTAAGCTAGACTTTTTATATATTGTTTCATCTATACATCATCGCGTAGATAAGAAACCTGAATCAGAAAAGAAAACAAAAGAGAAGAAAGAAAAGACAACTTCAGGACTTTCATCTAAGCTCACGTAACAATCATGGGAGAACAAAGGTCTGTGATTGGTTATCTCCAACTGCGAGGCCAGCAAACTTCTCAAACTCAGACTTACTTAGCTTTCGTTTTATCTCACAGACAGGAGCCTTTTGATCTTGCCTTGTTAGTAAGGAATCTTTCTGCTGAACTGCCAGTCTCTCTGGGCCGTTCTTCATGGTCCTCAGATTAGTAACAAGAATACCTACCACAGCTGATTTCTCCTGACAGAGACATCCGCTGGCTCAGGACGACGATGCTGAACACTGGTTGCTTTAAATAATGATCACTTGGCAACAACTTTTGACCTTAGCCCCATTAAAAAAGGGATGATGACAATTAAATACTGCAGAATAGTGTGCCATCTAGAACAGTGTGCCATCTAGAACAGTGTGCCATCTAGAACAGTGTGCCATCTAGAACAGTGTGCCATCTAGAATGGTGTGCCATCCAGCCCTTTGTAAGCCTGTCTCTGCACTTTCAGTTCTTATGAAACAGCAGACCCACCCCTAAAACAAACAAACAAACAAACAAACAAACAAACAAAAAACCCAAAGCTATTGGAGATGATTTTTCCAATTTAACTGATATTTGTGCTGACTGGCAGATGAGTGATTTAATCGGGCTACTTGCTGTCAGACCAAAAACTAATTTTCTTATTTTACTAAATCCTATTTTTTTTCCTTTCTTTTTTTTTTGGTTTTTTTTTTGGTTTTTTTTTTGGTTTTTCGAGACAGGGTTTCTCTGTGTAGCCCTGGCTGTCCTGGAACTCACTCTGTAGACCAGGCTGGCCTCAAACTCAGAAATCTACCTGCCTCTGCCTCCCGAGTGCCCGGCTTTTTTTTTCTTGATGCAGCATTGGCAAATATTACCTAGTGTTTTCTATTTATTATTTCTAGAGGAGAGCCAATTTCTATCATCTGTTCTAAGCAAAAAGTAAGTAGGTGGTTTTTAATTAGCAAAATATTGCTGACTTTCAATTCTATGCAATTTTTATGGAAAGAAGATAAGATAGACATTGTGTGTGCATGTGTGTGAGAGAGACAGTGACAGAGACAGAGGCTCTGGCTCTATAGTCTGGGCTGGCCTGGAACTCACAGAGATATGCCTGCCTCAGTCTCCTGAGTGCTGGGATTAAAATGTGTGTGCTGCCACACCCAGATTTTGAGATTTCTTTTAAAATTTTTGGTTATAACCCACAGGCTATACATTATTCTTACCATGAAAGTCAGCAAACATGATTCCAAACTAACTTAAGATTTTATACATGCAGAAACTCTGAGTCTCCTTTGATGGTCTTCTGAGGCCTATATCTCAACCCTAGAAAAGTCAAATTTTGCATCAAATATTTGAAGTAACTAATGGTGATAGTCACACTTTTAACAGAATCCAACTCATTTAAACAGTTTTAAAAAACCCTTAGTATGTTTTAATCCAATCTTTAAGACCCCTTAGAGATTGTTAACAGAATGGTGAACACAGATTATTTTCAAAGATGCCCTATAATGTGGGGCTGGCAGCCACACTGAGCAGAGCAGAAACAGGTGAACTGAAGCAGCCAGCTGGGAAGAAAGGAAAACTGTCCCAGGAATGACCTGGGCAAAATAATAATAATTAATAATAATAATAATAATAATAAATAATAACAGTAACAACAATAATAAGTCCTATCAACTTGCTTAAACATGAATTGAATTTTTTACTCTCAACTCTAATATAGTTTAATGCTTTCTCATACTTGGTGAAGAGAAAACTCACCCCACTTCTTTTAGTTGAATCTTTTTCTTCTTTAATGGACTCTAGCATCTTAGAATTTATGAATCAGTTTAAGACACTAAGGCATCAAGAAGCAAAGTTACAAATCCAAATTCAGAGCTCTTTAGAAAAGTCAAGTGGCGAAGTCAATCTTTCAAACGAGGATCCCTCAGCCTCAGCACCAGGAACATCTTAGAGTAAGTACTTTTGGAGGCAGGGACAGTCCTTTATTGTGTGTCATTTGAAAAGAAATTTGGATTGGAAAGATGCAGCTAAGAGCACATTCGCTGCCAAGCCTCATGGCCTGAGTTCAAATCCTGGGACTCACGATAGAAAGGGAGAACACACTCAGGCAAGTTGTCTTCTGACCTCCAAACAAACACCGGCAGCATGGACACATGCACTCAAATACACACACATACACATGTAAATAACTAAATGTTTAAAAAAAATGAAAAGTAAGTATCCATTTCGTTCCAAGTCTGGTATAATGAAAAACATGATTCCATAACAGGATCTTCTTCTCCATCTCACAGCAAGGTGTGACGAGTGTGATGTGCGATGCTTATCAGCATCCAGAGCTCTGTCTTGGATGCCACTGTCACGTCCCTTCAGTGTAGCAAACAAATGCATCACCAGATTTGTCAACCATCTTGTCTTAGTTACAGTGCTATTGCTGTGAAGAGGGACCCCCACCGAAAGTATTTAACTGAGGGTTTGCTTACAGCTTCAGTTGTCCACGGGCATCATGATGGGGGAGTGTGGTAGCAGACAGGCAGACATGGTGCTGGAGAGGTTTCTGAAAACACTGTACGTTGATCCACAGACGGCAGACAGACAGAGAAAGACACTGGACCTGCCTGACTTTTGAAACCTCAAAGACCACCACCCATGGTGACACACTTCCTTCGACAAGACTGCGCCTCCTCCAAAAAGCCATACCTCCTAATCTTTCTCAAACAGTCCTACTCGCAGGAGATCAGGCATTCAAACATAGGAACCTACTGGAGGCCATTCTCATTCAAACCACCATACTTCTGAAGCCAAACGACAACCTAGATAAGACCTCTCCTGCAGATCCATCTTGATTTGCCAAACGATGGCTCAAACCCACACCAGCCCCCAATATCTCCGAGTCTCTTTTAGGAGGACCTGTTACAGAGAAGCTCATGGATTGTCTTGGGAGAGATTATATTTTGCTAGAAAGAGCAATAAGCTTGAGCAGGAGCATATTTATGTTCAAATGGTGGCTGTGTCAGCTCATTTATTTGGGGCCCTCAGACAATAATTACTAATTTCCCTGAGTCTCAGTTCTCAATTGTAATCGGGAATTACAAAGTGTCTTCCAGGGCAAAGTATTACACCAGCAGTCTATAAGAACTATGACACAATGCCTGGCACATTAGAAGAGAACAATGCTAATTCTCTCTTTTGAAACCAAGACTACTGGGAAAGAAGAACCATCTGCCAAAGGGAACACAGGGGAACTGAAATATACAACTGGGAAACAGGCTTGGACAAGGCAGCATCTACAGGAGAACTTCCATGACAAGTTTTGCCAGGAAACTGCAGGCCTCCCCAGAGGACCAGGAGTACCTGGATTCTAGCTTTGCATAACGCTAAACCGTGAGAAAGACAACCAGATGGCTGGGGTCCAACTAGAAATCCAGGAGAGAAACACGCAGGAAGAGTCAGGCTTTGAGTGAGAAGCAAGTAAGTGAGCTCTGGGTGTGTTTGTTAGAGTTGGAAATGAACTGGAAACTGAGAAACTCTCCTGCCCCAGAGTCTAAGGATCCTTTTTCTCTCTTTCCAAAACAGACGTTTGTTTCTTCTGGATGCCCTGGGTGACTTAATGCATTAAGAAATGAAATAAAAAAGAAGGAAGGGATGTATGAGTTATCTTCCACGGAAAAACATTCTTAAAAAGCTTTAGCATATAGCAAGGCAATGTATTTCCTGGGAAAATCTCTCAAAAAGGACCAATGTTTAGTTAAAAATTTCCAGTTTAAGTATTTATTTTGCCCATGAAGCATTGGTATTTCTTGGACAATGTCCATACAGTCTGTTAGGCTCTGTTCAGTCTCTATCTTATTTCTATATCCAAATTGAGAAAGTTTATTTCTAACACCTTTTTTATTGCTTGTTTTAATTTATTATTTAATGCTTTAATTTTAGCATTAGTGACGTATACATGGATACCCAGAGCATGTGCACCTGTGATACCACTACCACCATCATTTCCAACAACAAAAATAACTAAATGCCTCTTCTGAATTAAATCGTGGTTGCAAAGAAAGACTAAGTCTTAACCCCCGGCACCTCAGATATGATCTTACTGAGAAATAGGATCTTTCCAGGTAAAGGGCCTGGAAGATGGCTCAGTTGGTAAAGAGCTTGCATAACCATGGCGGCCTAAGTTCAATCCCCAGCACCCACAGAAAAGCCAAGCACAGCAGTGTGTGCCTGGGATCCTAGCACCAGGGAGGTAACAAGAGCATCCCTGGGGCTTGCTAGCCAGCCAGTCAAGCCTGATCAGCAAGTGAGAGATCCTATCTTTAAAAATACGGTGAAAAGTAATTGGGGAAGGCACCTGAAATTGACCTCTGGTGTACACACACACACACACACACACACACACACACACACACACACACACACACATCGTGTGCATAAACACACAACAAATACAGATGAAAGGGAAAAAGGAGGAAACTAAAAGAAAGGAATAAACAAAAGAAATAGAATCCTTTCAGACTGTTGTCAAGGTGAAATTACTGAGGAGGGTGATCGTAATCCAATACGTGTGCTTTCTCTATGTAAAAGAAGAATTTGAAGATTGTATAATTGTATGAGAGAAGATTGCATGAAGAAACCCTGGGAGAAAGCTCTATGTTACTTTTCTATTGTTGAGCTAAAGCACCATGGCCAAGGCCAAAAGGAAGGCTTCCTTTGGGGCTTGCTGATCCTGAAGGAGAGGAGCCTGTCACTAGCATGGCAGAAAGTGTGGTGGCAGGCAGGCAGGCAGGCAGACAGACAGACAGGTAGACAGGCAGACAGACAGGCAAGCAGTCAGACAGGCAGACAGGCAGACAGGCAGACAGACAGGCAGGCCGGCAGGCAGACAGGCAGGCAGGCAGACAGACAGGCAGGCAGGCAGACAGGCAGGCAGACAGAAAGGCAGGCCGGCAGGCAGGCAGGCAGACAGGCAGGCAGGCAGGCAGGCAGGCAGACAGACAGGCAGGCAGACAGACAGGCAGACAGGCAGGCAGGCAGGCAGGCAGACAGGCCGGCCGGCAGGCAGGCAGACAGACAGGCAGGCAGACAGACAGGCAGGCAGACAGACAGACAGACAGGCAGGCAGGCAGGCAGGCAGGCAGGCAGGCAGACAGGCAGGCAGGCAGGCAGACAGGCAGGCAGACAGGCAGGCAGGCAGGCTGGCAGGCAGGCAGGCAGGCAGGCTGGCTGGCAGGCATGGTACCGGAGCAGCAGCTGGGAGCTCACTCCAGGATCAACAAACAGGAAGCAGAGAGTGTGCACTGGGAAACTCCAAAGCCTTCCACAACATCTCCTAATCCTACCCCAACTGGGGACCAAGTGTTCAAATCCATAGATATGAGCCTATGGGGGCCTTTCTCATTCTAACCAACACCCTTGTGATGACTAAGGATCAAAGTAAGCCAACAAATGCCAAAATTTGCCAACAAGCCACCAGAAGCCAGGAAGAGGAGGAATTCCCCTACAGATTTTAGACTGAAGACATCTCTACCAATACCTTCATTTTGGATTTTCCTTGGCAGAAGTATAAGTTAATAAACTTGTGTTTGTCTTTACGCAGTAGAGGTTTTTGTGGTGCTTGGTTAAACCAGCCATAGCAAACTAACACGATGCCCAATGACAAAGACATGTTTTACTAAACCTATGAAACATAACTACCAAAATGACATTTTAAATGATTTTATGGAAATACAGCAATTATTATAATGCATAAGGTAAATTTTATAAATGACCAAAGAACACATTACAAATGCCATATGCTATGAGCACTATAATATAAAATGTTTCTGTGATGATTTGTTGTAAATATTGGTACTTGTATTTATATCTCCTGCTTTAAATTGGTCTGCTTGCAGCCCCTTCCTTCCTAGACCACATCAGTACTGTTTGCACAGGTGAGCAGTGTAGTAGACGTCATGGTCTGAGGAAGAAGGGTCTAAATAACAAAAACCCTTGTTGAAGGTGCCAAAGACAGGGCCTTGGCAGCTGAATAATAAGTTCAGATCAGGAAGATATATATGCAGCAAGATGAACAGGTGAGACAAGGCTGAAGGAAAGAAGGCTTTGGCTCTACTTCACAATTGACTCTAGGAGGAATCTGTCCCAAGCCAAGCTGTAGCAGCCCCATCAATACTGTGGTACATTGTAGATAACGAAAGAAGGGCTTTCCTGGGATACCCTGGATCCTGTGGAGCTTGGATCAGACTCAGAAATTCTTAGATGCCCCTACAGGCACAGATGACCACTAAGCTGAGAGATAGCCCTGGACTGAGGATCAGCATGAGAAGATGAGGCGGGGAGCAAACAGAACCCATGGTACAAACTCACAAGGTCTGTAGCAATGCAGCCATGCAGCCATACAGACATGCAATCATGCAGCCATACAGACATGTAGTCATGCAGCTATACAGACATGCAGTCATGCAGCTATACAGACATGCAGTCATGCAGCTATACAGACATGCAGTCATGCAGCCGTACAACCATGCAGACATGCAGCCATCAGTTATGTAGCCATGCAGCCATGCAGCCATGCAGCAATGCAGCCATCAGTTATGTAGCCATGCAGTCATCAGCTATACAGCCATGCAGCCATGCAGCCATACAACCATGCAGGCATACAGCCATGCAGCCATACAACCATGCAGGCATACAGCCATACAGCCATGCAGCCATGCAGTCACAGTGATGGGAATGCCGCCTTCACTCTGGATAAGTGTCACTCCACCTCTCCCTGAATTGATCAGATACTTCAAGGCCCAAGAGGAGAGAAACACAGAAAGTGCTGTAAGATAAGCAGCATAGGAGAAAGAAATCTGGGCATAATCCCCTCCACAAGTAGTCTGTGAATAGCCACTTTATTTGGCACTTTAACAGGGTACCTCATATTTCTCTCTTGGTAATCCTCTGAGGTTTAAGCGGTTTAAGTGATTTGTTCAAGGCTGTACAAACCATAGAGCTCTGAGTTAAAACTTAAGTCTGCAACTATTGAGACTTGGAAATCCATGTGCTCTTTACTCCCTGCATGTGATTACCCCATGTAGGTGCACGGGGTATTTGCTAAAAGCACTAAAAATAATTCCTGCTTTTTAGACTGTAGGGAGTTATCTTAAGAAATAAACTGTAAAGGCTAGAGAGATGGCTCAGAGATGGCTCAGCCGTTAAGAGCACTGACGGCTCTCCCAGAGGACCTGGGTTCGATTCCCAGCAACGACATCCATCTGTAACTCAAGTCTCAGGGTATCTGATGTCCTCTTCTGACCTTCTCGGGTACTACAAATACATGGTGCACAGACATACGTATAGACTAAAGTCCAAGTTCATAAAATAAAATGAAAAAATTTAATTAAAAGAAATAAATCATAGATATGCACAAGGATTTCACCATGATGCTGTTGGCTAAAGGATCTAGCTGGAAGGTAAAGTAGCAATGTGCTGGCAATTATTTTTATGTTTTATACATGCAATCTGGTAACTATTGTCACATAACAAACTACTGTACTTATTTTATCTTATTTTCCTCCAAAAAAGTATAGGTCAGGAACCCAAGAAAAAATCAGCTGGGTTGTTCTCACGGGAGATCCGGCAGGCATAGACAGATGTAACATGAGAGATGGGGTTGCAACTGGTTGTAGACCATCCTGTGCTGGGTACCTGTGACGGCTTGTGGGAGTAAGAGGTCAGGTCTATGCCTGACCTGTTCTTATAGTGTGGGCTTCCTCACAACATGGGAGTTTCAGGTTGCTGGACTTGCCTGGTAACTTGAAGCCCCAGCACAAGCACAAGAGAGAGTCGGAGCCTCATTTTTTGACCTAACTTTTTAGTCCCGTAAAATCATTTGGGCATACATTCTACTGGAAACAAACAAGTCACAAATCTGTCCAAATACAGAAAGATGGTGAAATACTGAAGCATTTACAACTAGTTTTTAAGATGCCATAGCACTTCTAGAGAACTTACCCAATAAGATTATGCTTTTGTTAAGTACACAGGTAGACAGTAGTGCAAAATAAATAAATAAATAACACAAATATTTTAGCAATTTTCTCTTGAATTTGGATACATTGTGTTTTTATTTTGGTCTAAAATTTTTTGCTGAATTTCTATTAATTTTGTGATCACACACACACACACACACACACACACACACACACACACACACACACAAATCACATTCAACATTTAATTTCTGAAGTTTTTTAGGAACACTTGATCTTGCTCTCCACAGTCTCCAATAAGTGCCTCCCCTTCTGGTCCCCCATCTGAATCTCCACAGAGCATTCTACCTCACGAGTTCACCCCCGTTCAGTGTCACACTCACATCAATAAATCTCCTCAACATCACAGACCGCTGGTTACCTGCCATGCCTAGCAACCCACAAGGGGCCTGGGAACACAGTATGCCATGTGCCATGTGCTGCCTGGTGTGGCTTTCTCGGGAAAATCCACACGCCAGTAAGGCTGCAATCACATTCCCTCAAATGTGGCTTGTTCCCCTCACAGAAAGCAAAACAACGACAAAAATCTAGCAATCTGTTAAGAATGTTTCTGTGGGAAGGGAAAAAAATTGTATCAGTTAAGTCCTGTCAATCAAATAATAGGCCAGGGCTGGTGAGATCCATTCATTTAGGCTCCTTTCAATGTCAGTGTCAACAGTTCCAGACAGAAGGAACAGATGTCCTTCTGCTAGGGGGTGGGGGTGTACACTAAACCCAGATATTCACAAAAGCCTCAGAGGCTAGACCTCACTAATGACCCTCACTTTTGCTTCCCTCATCCCCTAAAACACTTAAAAACTAAGGTCACCAGCTGTTGTGTGGTATCAAGAGCAAAGGAATTTATGGCCAGGGTCCTATTTAATTACAGCTCATGAAACTGATCCTGGGATATTGCAGACCTTATATATAAATATTATTTATATCCCCAACTTTCAGGAAGGCAAGGTCTATTTCACAGGCTTGCCAGAGGTCAGGGATCTGCCCCCGATGTGAAACATAAAAGGTGTTGTATAACACAGCTAAACAGATTACAGGCTGCTGTGCAGACATGGTTTTCTTCTCCACACCACCCGAGCTCTCCTTCCGTGACAAAGAAGAAAAACTTCATTCAGGGCACATCTCCTCAGAGTCCTGAGTGCCTCTCTAAAGAGTGTACACTTAATTCAGAGGACCATGGGGAGCCATTGAAGGCTGACTGAGGAAGGAGTGGCATGAGGTGAACTATACCTTAGGGGGTTTAAAGATGGAATTAGTAAATGAGAAAAAAACCATAAATATAAAGATCTGGCCCCTTGAAGGGACTAATACAGCAGTTCTCAACCTGTGGGTCGCTATCCCTTTGGGGGGTCAAACAGCTCTTTCACAGGAGTCATCTAAGAAAACACAGATCTTTACATTATAATTCATAACAGTAGGAAAGTTGCAGTTATGAAGTGACAATAAAAATAATTTTGTGGTTGGAGGTCACCAAAATAAGAAACTGCATTAAGGATTAAGCATTAGGACGGTTGAGAACCACTGGACTAATAGAATGGGTTCTCTGAAGCTGGTCTTTGCTACTTTGTGGGTTCTTCTTTCCTCTACCCTTCCCCATTTTTTTTCCACCTTTCAACGTCTAACCCTGAATAGGAGAGAAAAATAATAGAAAATAAAGGGGGTGACACTATGGTTGATCTACTTGCTGCTGATCAGGGGCATCGTTTGATCTTCGCCATCAGGAGATCTAATTTCTTCTTGTTGTTTCTTCTTTGCACACGAGTACTTAACAAACAGCAACCAACAGCAACCAACCAACACCAACCAGCCAACAACCAACCCACAGCCAACAATGCACCCCACACAACAGAGCATGAGGCAAATCATAGGTAAAATGTGTGTAAAGAACATGAATAAAAATTCTAGAGAAGTTTAAAAGACAATAGAATATTACATATAAGACAGTTGAAGCCTAGAGGAAACCCGTGAGCTTCTAGATGAACATTAGTTTTCATATTTAATTCAAGAAGTAATTCAAGAAGTAAGAAATATGAAGGGACGAGAACAGAAAGAGACAGACTGACTGTGTGTAAACTGAGACATGTTGGACTAGGATTGGTGGAAAGAAGTGGGTGAGACTAACACACTTCTGTAGTTAATTGAACGAAAACACTATTTTTGCACACGGGGAGATCAAGAGAAGGATGTAAATACAGGAGAAAAGCAATGCATCAATCTAGAGATAAGGTGTGCCTGCCTGCACAGAGCTGTGCACCCACGTGTAAGGTGTGCCTGCCTGCACAGAGCTGTGCACCCACGTGTAGGACGTAATATGATGACTGCCAGTTGCTGATACCTTGGGACTAATCAGGATGGCATTGGTACTATGAAATGAGAACATAAATTATATTTACTTCATTATGTATTATCTTAGCTTTAGACACTTGTGTCATTTTATAACATATAAAATATAGTAGTACCGCACAACTCTAATATCCTCAATCTAGGTATGAAGCAGGGGATAGTTTAAAATCTTTAGTAATATGAGTGGGTGATCAAAAGATAACTAGTTATTTATCCAAACAGTAGAATATTGCCCAGATATAAAAAGGCAAGTTGCACCAATATAGACAACATAGGTGATCCTCAAAGATGTCATGTTGAATGAAAGAAGTATAAGACCAAAGAGTGTATATCATATGATTCCATTTATGAAAGGAAGGAAGGAAGAGAGCGGGGGAGGGGGCGGGATGCAAATAGTCAGTGTGATGGTAAGCAGATCAGTGGCAGCCTGGGGTGAGGGGCAGAGAGAAGGATGTGTTGCAGAGACACAGGAAATACTTTGTCCCATTGGGATCACTCATACACTGGCTGTGAAAATGACCTCATAGCTATACGCATCCATTGAGTAGAATATAAAATACACACATTATGCCTAAAATAGTTAATTTTTTTTTTTTACAGATCTACTAACAAAAAAGGGCTCTAGATCCCCTCAGCTATGTTACACTAGAGTTAAAAAGAACACCCAAGTCACAGTGATTTACATCAACAGAGACGGGTTTCTGGTTTATGTCCAGTGTTGGCTGCCAGTCAGCTATGGCTTCACTTCATAGAAGCCCCTGGCTCCAGTGTCCATTCCACGTATTTCACAGACATGCACTGAGGCTCTTAGTGGAGCATCTTAAAATTAGCAGACAGCCAAGAATCATTAGAGACATGATGAGCACAGTTAATGAGAAGAAATGAGGCCAACAAAAGCAAGCAGAAGAAGAATGTTGAAGAAAACAGAGATCTTAAAAAGAGAGGAAGCCTAACAGGGCTGCTTAGCGGAGCTGCTTTGCTGAGCAGCCCTGCTAGCACACTCCAGAGGGTGCTTTTCTTCTGGGAGATGTAATTTACACTCAGTATGTGTTTAAACATACCGAAAGGGAATCTAAACAGCGTTAAGTGAAGTTTGAGCTGAATTTGGTGATAAGCACACATAGATATTAAATAACAATGATGATATGTTAAAAGCAGGAATGTCTAAATAAACATTTACATTGTCCTGATTATTTAGACATAGCATTAATATTGATATAGATAAAATTACTAAAAAAATTACCCAGTGGCTAGAGACTACAAAGGGTATGTGTGTTTGGAGAGCAAGTAAGAGTCGAACTTCCAAGTATAAAAATCAATCTGACAAATGATGCCTGAGGCTAAAATGTGGTGTCCGCATAAGTATGAAATCATGAAGTAGTAAATTGCAAGAAGATAGGAACGCTTGCCTCCAAGAAAGAGAAACAGATAAAGTTAACTATCATTCATATGGACCCCAGAGGAGAGAGCAGCTGATTCTACCTGAGGACCTCCTCCTATGTCAACCTCCCACCCTGCCCTTGAAATGCTAGGACTATGGACAGACCACACCAGCTCTACCCTGGGTTATGGGAATCCAAACACAGGTGCTCGTGCTTCCACAGTAGTACCTCAGTCACGGAGCCATCTCCTCAGCCTGTGTGCATCTCTTCAATCTTTTCGTTACTCATTCCATCTTATTTTGTTTTTTTTTTCTCAATGTCAAGCATTCTTTATTCATGGTTTGTCTTCCTAGAAAGGGTCTGTTATTCAAACTTGAGAGATGGACATCCTACAGAATATCCCAGTAAAGAAATTCATAACTACCACAATAATTATTTCTAGGACCCTCCTGTACTCGCATTAACATAAATTCTAAATGTTTCTTTTATCACTAATATTATTTTAAATATTTATTGAAAATTGAATTATAGCACTGTGACCTCCCTTTTCCCCCTTCAGTCCATGGCATGCACCCCATTCTCAAACTCGTTTCAATATTGTTAATGTGTGTTGATTTGTTTATACCTATAAAGATATGAATCCAACTTAAGTCCACATTTTGTGTTGATGTATATGGTTTCCAAGCTCAACAGTCTGTATTGGACAATCCATTAGAGTATCACTTGTAGAAAAGGCTAATATTCTGCCTGCCATCTTTAGTTGCCTGTAATTTTTTGACACATGAAATTATGACCATTGTATTAACATTGCATTGATCTTGTCTTCACTGTGGGTTTGCACCCATTTTTCTGAGATTTCAAAACAGCCTTTCATGTATGCTGGCTCT